>OX376348.1:21681665-22281665 GCA_947369235.1 Udea olivalis | reverse complement strand
CAATAAGTACCTGAAGAACTAGCTACCAGGTAGTCAGAGGCAAAATGAGATCATGATAAGTAAGATAAGCGAATGCGAAAACCGAAAGCAGTTTAAACAGATTGCATAAGGATGCTAGGATTTAAGTACCATGGTAGTAAATCTAGTTGTTATGTTGCAAATATAGAACATAGAGTAGGTACCATACCATTTATTTATTATCTATTTACTTATTAAAGTAAAAATTGCACAACATAACATCAATACAATTTAAATAAAAACAGTTATGAAATAATAAAAAAAATTACACAGTTATCAATAGTTAAAATTTATAACGGCCCTCACAAAATTTGAGGCATACATTGACAATAACGTGGGGCTCGTCAGCAAAAAGGTGAGAAACGGCGAGCCCGAGTTCTGGTATACTATTTTCACTGTAAGATGATATACCTGACAGCTCTTATTGTTCCGTGTCACGCATACTATTTCAAACTGAATAAAAAGAAACTGGCAAAAGAAAATTTATGAACTGTTAAAAAACTATTGTTCTTTCGAATCATACCAAGTAAATTATTGTTATTATTATTAACCGTTAATAAATGAAGTATTTGCAATTAAATTAATATATCTTCACAGCGCCTGATATGTGAGAAGGAACGCCATTCAACGGTGTATTGACACTACTGAATCGACAAAAAATCGATTAATAGGAGTGACCATTTTGTAATTTGTAATCACGTCAATCGCATCAGTACCAGTGCGTCTGCTTTGTGTGCTATTTTTTAACTATTATTTTCCAGATACCGCGTTTTATTCTTTAAGTTATTGAAAGCCATAAACCGTTTATTAAGAATTAATTAAATAATTACAAATCAGTAAATCCGATTCCATTTCCTTTGCCAACTCGATTAAATTACATTCGTTACTGCACTATAATTGACAATGAGGGAGACAAAAGGGTTAAAATTTTACTCTAAAATATAAATAACATTAAAGTATAGACAACGTTGGTTACCTTAGTTTTTATTTCATCTAAATCAATGCAGTATTACCGAAGTTATCGCTGCGAGAAGTTTAGCCCATTTTTGAAATCTCCGAGATGTCGCGCGCTTCGTGAGCGACGTCACTAGTCCAGTGGTACCGTCCGCGCCGCCCGCCGCCCTATTGAAACTCGAGTAAAACTACTTGCGCGCACTGCGTGAGTTGTGATTCTTTTGCAGAAATAGGTTAATTTATAAATCTTCAACATTAGGTAGCTATCCTTTTTTAGTAATATTGTAAAAAATCATTAAATCCTATAAGATAAACGCGATGGAAGAAGGATTTCAGAAAGGCCAGTCGGACAATCTGCCAAAAGTGGATAGCTTGATGGTGGCTCAATATTTTATAAAAAACAAACTAGCGAATCGCCCTGGCTCCGCACGTGTGCAATGCTGATGCTAAATATACTACAGTATGTATGTACTTATCATACATAAGTAGCCCACTTGATTAACTGGGCAGTATTAATACGGGCCGATCTTAATGAATAATGACCAAGTGCATTTGGTTAATTAGATAAATTAATTACCTTGGCCGGACTATATGAATAATGACAGACTACTCGTTGGCAGTTTAAGAAATCAAAGTTATAAATCATAGCTTGAATGTATTACTTTTACTGGGCATTATGAATAATTTCACTGTCGAAATCGTCTTTCGGCACATATTTTGGGAGGGAAAAAGTAAAATCGATTCGTATGATTTCTTTATCAGAATGTCTTTACTTTAGTTATAATAACAAAGTATAAAACGGCATAAAGATAATGAGGCCAGTTCGTCTCTGGCACTCACTGGCCGCTGCCGCTGCACGCTCGCTTCGCTCGCTCGGCTGCTGCAGCTACCTAATAAACCTCCTTCTTACAGAGCGGAACACCTTCTCTTTAAAAAAGTTTCTTGTGAAAAAAATTGAACAAAACTAATTACCAATAAATGCATTCTGTACAAATACATTTATTTACATTGTACAACCTCTAGGGATACATACAAATACAAATACAAAATACAAAAATATTTATTCACTTCAAGTTATTTGTTTACAAATTGGTGTTGATTTCCTCTATTAGGTACGGAAGCACCTGTGTTAGAAGAAGCCACTCTTCCTTAGCTAAAACATATTATCATTTAAATAACTTATTAATCACACTTTGCGCAGAAAGTTGCAATTAAAGATTTGACAAAAACTAACAGTTTGTCATTTTTTTTTTAATTTTAATTTCAACTAAACAGAAAACGAAACAAAGGAAATAAAAGCATTATTAAGAACAAAAGGATGTGTGTATGTTTGTGTAAGTGTGCGTGTGTGTGTTAGTAGTGTGTTTGTATAGTGTAATTGAGTGTTGTGTCTGTATGTGTGTGTGTCCAAAACCCAAAGGGGTTTTACAAGCAAACTGAATAAGCCACTTAATCCTAAAAAGCCAGAGTTTTGAGAATTTCTTCAGTCTCATTATAATCCAGACTCTTCAACCATTTAGTTAGTCCCATTTTACACTCCCATGCAGACCATGCGTTTAATTTTAAATTTTTATTAATTATATTGTAAATTTGTGCAGATAAATGTGGGAACTGACACTCAGCGAACCGAGTGCGAACAAATGATTGCGGAGCCACCTTATCATTCCTGCTTTTATTCTCTTTTTCAGAGCAGTATCCCAAAGTTTTTTTTTTTTTTGAACAGTGTGTAGAATGTATAGCTTCCTAACTGTGAGTAAGTCTGCATTTAAATATAAACGGTGAGTAGAAAATCTTCTTTTTTTAAAGTACATTACTTTTAGTAATGATCTTTGAGCACGTTCAGCCTCTAAGAATTTGGTCTTAAGTGCTCCTCCCCATAATGTTATGCAGTAAATAGTAACTGACTGCGCTAATGCTACATATACCTCATTCAATAACTGATTATCAGCAATATGTCTAAGCTCTTTAAAGACCCAAATCAATTTTCGCAATCTCCCTGACTAAATCAATGTGATGGTGCCAGTTAAGTCTTTGATCTAACATGACTCCAAGATACTTCGCTGATCTGACTCTATCAATCACAGGACATGTACAGTTTAGATTTTGGCGATCGCACTGATGAATCCTGATTTCATAAGTTTGGTCTGGCTGATATCTGTCACTAATTGAGAAGCACATAAAATTTGTTTTGGATGTGTTAAGCGTGAGTAGGTTAGCATTTAGCCATTTAGCTATTTTCGTCAAACCTTGCTCAGCAAGACTCCTCACGGAGCTCCACGAATCACCCGTAAACACCACGGCAGTATCATCTGCGTATGAGAATATATTGGTGTGTGGGATTTCCATATTACAGAGGTCATTGATATAAATCAAAAACAGTGTTGGTCCCAGCACACTTCCCTGCGGAACGCCGTAGTTCACACTGGCACCTCCGCTAACTGTCTGGTCCAGCTTCACTCTTTGTGACCTACCATTTAGGTAACTCTTTAAGAGTGCTAGAGGAATGCCTCTAAGACCCACACGTTCCAGTTTCTGTTCAAGAATGGGGATGGACACCGTATCGAAGGCCTTTTTTAGATCAAGAAATACGGCCAGACATTTCTTCTTATTATCAAGGCCCTCAGTAACAATAGACGTTAGCACTGAAACAGCATCTTCAGTAGATCTACCATGGCGAAATCCAAATTGGGAATTCGAGAGGATGCTAAATTTGTTTAAGTAATTTAATAGTCTTTTGTTAATAAGTTTCTCTAGTATTTTAGATATTGATGGCAGAACCGATATTGGTCTATAGTTACTGACGTCTTCCTCATCCCCACTCTTGTAAATTGGTGTTATTAGCGCCTCTTTAAGTAAAACAGAGGTTGATAAGATGGGTTACTATGGGCACTATTTCAGATTTCGCGAATTTAAGAAACGCCGTAGGTATATCGTCCCAACCTGGAGCACTATTTGTTTTGAGGCTCATAAGTGTGGAATGGACTTCTTCCTTATCAGTATCAAACAGCACAAAAGAAGAGGGCTGCAAAGTAGCAGAGAAATCAACTTTGGAACCATCGTTAGGTTTAGCAAAGGCGTCCGCGAGGTTTTTCCCAATGTAACTAAAATAAGCATTAACGAAATCGGCTGAGTCATTTTTAGTAGGTTTTATATTTGACAGTTTTGAGTTGTTCGATTTTGTCTTCTTTAAATGTGTGATTTTGGCTATGTTATTCCAGAGATCCTTAGCATCCCCTCTCGAGTCTCGCAAAAGTTGACGTTCATAGTTACGTTTCAACTTTTTAATAATCTTATTACAGAAGTTGCGATATCGCCTGAATGTTATAAGAAGTATTTCGTCATGTGGATTTCGACAAAGTTTTTGTTGCATCCTATTCCTATTTCGAATACATCCTAAGACTCCGGGCGTTACCCATGGTTTAATAACTCGTTTATTACTAGGAATATGTACATTTTTCGTATTATCTTTTAGGGAATCTGATATGTTTTTTATTAGTCCTCCAATTACTAGCTCAGGGTCATTACAAAATAGTAGTTCATTTATGTTTTTATTTCTTAAGTCATGTAGTGCATTGTCATAATTTGTAAGTAATTTAGTGTTAGTGCATTTTGATTCTGTATTGGGGGAAATGAGTTGTAGTAATACCATTGCATGATCGGTTACTGTAGTATTCAAGACCCCTATCTGGGCTAGTACCCTATTTCTGTCAACTTTGAGCATAATGTGATCCAATGAGCTATATTCTCTAGTGGAGAGACAATGGCCCATTACAATACCATGAGTTCCCAACATATCTAGATACTTTGATCTATTCCTTTGTTCATAACCTTGTTCACCTACCCTGCGAATTGTGTTTATGTTTATATCTCCCGCTATTATTATTTGAGTGTGTGACATTAACGTTTCTAGGTGACTGTTTAATGAATCAATGAAACCATCCGCATTACTGAGTGTAGGCGATCGGTATATAGCTAAAATTACATTTTTATTAATTTGGATCTGGAGTGAAGATGCCCCCTGTAAGTGGATTTCAGTAACTTTCGCCGTATGGGTATCCTTAATGTAAACAATCACACCGTCGCTTTTGTTCAAGTAACGAGATGAGGAGTATGAAACATAATTTAACAGAATCGGAATCGGTTTATGATCACTAAGCCAACACTCAGTAAGTATAATTATATCAGGATTAAAGTTGAGCTCTGATAGTGTGATAGAGAAGTCGTTAAAATTGCAATAGATACTTCGGATATTTTGAGTAATTTACAGTGAGATCTTTTTCTTTTATTTGTAATGAATCTACCACCTCATCAATGTTACAAGAAATGGCGTTGGCAACTTTTATTCGATCAACTTCACTTATAATATTTATATTACTATTCATTTTGTAAGTATAGTCGAGATACCGGCGTTCTCATCAAGAGTGCGGATGATAAAGTGTTATGGCTAATTAGGGCAGTGGGTGTACGAGTATATGTATGTGAGTATGAGTGTAAGTGTAAGTGTGTGATCGTGTAAGATTGAACGTAATGCTTACAATATGACATTATAAAATGTATCAAAGTTATTTTAAAATTATAAAAATCTATTCTATTACTATACAACTTTTTATACAGTCGTAGGTAATGTAAAAAATGTTAATTTGTACAGCAAAACAAATGAAACAAGTGCGAGTAAACTATACAATACCACAGAGCTAGACAGCAAAATAGTTGTCACTGAGCTTTTCCAGACTAGTCACTGGTTCATTAACTGTTGTACTTGGGCTTCTGATTTGATTGGTATTATCGGAGAGTTATCAGTTTTCCGAACGTACACTTTACCGTACGCGGTCCAGCAGTACGTGTATTTTTGCGTCTTAGCCAGATCTCTGGCGAGAAAGTGAAGCCTGGACCCCCTTGGAGTCAGCTGTTCTGATATAAACACTAGCGTCTCCTCCGAGGTACAGAAACCCAGGTGTTTAGCACATATTTTAGACTTAGTAGTGGTGTTGAAGGCTTTGCACAGCTTCAGGATGTCTGTTTTTACAAGGGTAGAAGAGGTTTCTAATATGATGGACGAATTTTGCTGTTCTTTTTTTCCTCGCACCCTGTATATGTCCTTGATTTCTTCCTTCCGCAAGCCTCCTCCGATAGTAGTCGATAGACACATAACCATGTCGATCAGCTCTTCCTTGGATTCATTCTTCTTTTTCGGTACATTTTTTACTTCTAAATTGCATTTGCGCAATCCCATTTGTAGGTATTCCACCTTCTCCTCCAATAGTGCTAGATGCTCCCGGCTGTCCCTACATTTATTTTCCAATTGGGTGATTTTATTGGTCAATGCTTGGTTTTGTGCAGATAATAGAGCGACTGAATTCTCAATATTTGTATTTGTCTGCTTAATTTCTAATAAGGTCGGTATCATAATT
Organism: Udea olivalis; assembly: GCA_947369235.1. Taxonomy (NCBI): domain Eukaryota; kingdom Metazoa; phylum Arthropoda; class Insecta; order Lepidoptera; family Crambidae; genus Udea; species Udea olivalis. The sequence goes on along the minus strand of OX376348.1, from coordinate 22,275,282 downwards.
TTTATTTCTTTAATATCTTTCTGTGGCTCTGTCCACATTGACTGAATCATTTGTTTTATTTCTTCCTTAAAGATGCGCAGATCCTCCGATGTCACATTCTTACTACGTGCGAATACAAACTGCGGCGAAGTGTTGTCGCCGCCGTGCGGTGATGATTCACCCGACTCGCATATAGACATGTCGGCTGCTTGACTCATATTACCAGGGTAGCAGAAGCTTGTGGCGCACGCGCCGCCCACCAGGAGCGAGTCAACTACTGTATAATAATATAGTCGTCCTATTTTGCGTACGGATTGGGCGGAGTCAACTTGGTACTAACTTGTGGTGGTTAGCTAAGTACAGTTCTGCGTATGCGCTCCTAGTACAGTAGTATCTCTTGATTGGTAGCGATTGCCCAAGTAAGGTGTAACAGGGAAAGACAGCGACTCACGTGCTGGCGTCGGTTTCGTCGATGTATGTCTCCTTTACTTTCTGCACTCCTAATATTTCACTTGAATTTATTAAAGTAAAAATTTAATTTATTTATTTTGAGACCAAAACTAACGCAGGTAAGTGGATACGTGCGCTTTTAAAGCAATCCGGGGGGGAAGAGCCTACATTGCGTAGGCATTGTATAAAATACCTGAATTATACAGGTTGCCGGTGACATATACATACATTGCCTTTAAGATGATTTTACGTAATGTAATAAACAAAAACATCAAAGATTAATTTGTTTTATTATTTTGCCCATGACAAGGTTGTCATAATTCAAAATGATTAGGAAAAGTGATAAATCAGGCCGTTTTACTCACATTGAACATTTGACATTATGCATACGGACCAGTCATTATTCATTGTGACCGGACTTATCAAGTGGCCCATAACATATAATATACAACGTTCACAGCTTTTTTGTCATTAGAAAATACAAACATGTTTTCTTTAGAGGTTACTCTTGTAAGAGCAACATATTTGGCCATATTAAAAACACTCAACTTCGACGCGCTATTTATAGCAACGCGCCGCCTGGGGGCATACATAATATAGTAGAGAAATACTGATAATTTTAGAGGTTTCTAATGATATATCGTAAATAAATACATTTTTTTGCGCTTACATTGCAAACTTTGGCTGAACCCTACTAGATAGATCTAAATAATGTACTACAGTATTGTACACCTTAGGTCTACAAAAATACCGCGATTGTATATGTCTATCTCTTAGGGATAACCCACAATAACCATTTTTTTCTTTTATGTTTTACAAAAAAATAATGGCTTATTTACGAAGCGATTTTAAGCAATACAACACCAATCCTTATTCAACTAAGTACCTTAAATACATTGTGCATTTAATATAGATCAATATAGCAATTTACAGCATGTAATTTAAATGAATATTTTCAAAGATATTAGAGATTTAAAATGCAGGGACATCGCGGTTGCGGCGGTACCGGCCGGCGCCACTCGACTCGTGACGTCATAGCACAATCGAGGGCCGAGCGTGTTTTTAACTATTATTAAATGAAATGGCGCACTTTGATCCTAATTTTCTCAGCCGTTTTTAAAGATAGAAAAAAGTAAAAAAACATTTTTTTTCGTATTTTATTCCTCAATACAATGACAGCCTCATTATGAACTGTCAGGGATATCATCATACGGCGAAAGTAGTTTAGTAGGCACCGCCAGTAAGTTTTGCCGAGGACTACTCGTATAATTGTTAGGCACAAAAAATCTGCATACATGGGTCACCAACTAGTGACAGTCAGATTCACCGCGTATGATACGACAACTAAAAACAACCAGATGCCAATTACGTCGAACCTGCAATGAGTTGAAACCCAGTGCACCTAAAAGGAAACTAGTCGGGTAAAGAAAAGGGTAGTAACTGTAGATTTTCTTCTACAAAAATGTCAGGAATGCCTTTTGAACCTTTTTGAATATAAAGGTATAGAATGATTCGTGAGGGTGCCATGCACTTGTTTACTCTGTTTGTTATTAAAAAAACAAATTGACTTTTGGGCATTCAAAAATTCAAAAGAAACTGTTTTTTTGCATCGATGTAAGCCTCTGACTGCCAGCCCTACAATCAAAGTCTAAGAAAGATATTAAAATGAAAACACATTATTAAAAAATCAGATGAAGGGGTCACACAGGTCATCAAGCCGAGGTCAAAGACATCGGAGCGGAGAGGATCTTTCAAGCCAGCATTATTTTGTCACGGTTAATCAAACAAAGACGTCAGATTTATTAGAGTACCTAAAATACTACAACGAAAGCCTGTATTACAGAAAATGAGTTTGACGTTGTCATTTAAAGAATTCCTATAGTATTTTCACTTTAGAATGATATGCCTGACAGCTCTCATTGTCCCGTGTCACGCATACTATTTCAAATGAAATAAAAAGAAACTGGCAAAAGAAAATTTAATAAACTATTAAAAAACTATTGTACATTATTGTTATAATTATTAACTGTTAATAAATGAAGTAAATGAAATTAAATAAATATATCTTTACAGCGTGAAAAAGAACGCCATTCAATAGTGTATTGACACTACTGAATCGACAAAAAATCGACGTCATTCACGGCAGATACATGAACAAAAAACTTTATTGTGAATCACAGGTATATCAATAATGTTTCAGACATTACACATTACAGATTCAGTTCAGATCAGTGTGTTCCGCCTCACAGGCATACAATAGATGTACAATAGTAATCATCCTAATTTTATTACAAAGTAATCATTAAAAAAAAAGTAATTAGATAAATCAGTACGAGTGCGTCTGCCTAGTATGCGGTTTGTGTTTGCGTTACGTCTGAGTTGTGTATTTGTTTGTTTTGACTTTTGTTGCTGTATTTGTTGAGTTTCCCTGTTCAGTTTTTCGTTTTGTTGTTTTTGTTTGGTACGTACAATGCCGAAAAAAACAATGAATGCATGTCAATATGTAATCGGTGAAAATTAGAGAAAGATCGTTGAAAAAATAGCCAAACCAATAATGGAGGACTGGGACAATACTTCCACATTGACCGATTCTTATGATTGATCTTATGATACTAGTAAATAATGATAACAGTAGAATACGATTCCGATTCTGATATCAGTTCACAAGAATCAAGTTCTAGCAGTAAATGATTAATATAGTTAAACTATTCTTTTCGAAAGACCGTGTTTTGTTCTATAACTTATTACCCATAACCCGTTCATTAAGAATTTATTTAAAAATTCAAAATCGGTAAATCCGATCCCATTTCCTTTGCCAACTCATCCGATATTTTGAAACCATCGATTAAATTTCATTCGTCACTGTAATTGTTACTATCAGGAATATCATCATGCGGCGAAAATAGTTTAAAATAATAAATAGTTCATAGGTACTTCTAAGATTAATAATAAATTAGTGATTCGCAATCGCGTATCTTTAAAGCTTAACTTGCTGGTTATTAAGTACTTTGATTTTAGTTCTATTAATATTAAAATTATAAATGCGAAAGTTTGTGAGGATGTAAGTATGTTTGTTACTCTTTCACGCAAAAACTACTAAACGGATTTGGATGAAACTTTACAGCAATGTAGCTTATACATCAGAATAACACACGGGCTACCATTTATAAAGATTTTATGTAATTTGGCCATAATATATGTATAACGATAACGCGGGCGAAGCCGCGGGCGGAAAGCTAGTATTATAATTACAGAGGGGTCATTTTAACCTTGTGAAGGAGGACTGGGACTTATATGTGGACCAGTTAGAGCAATATTTCATTGTAAATGATGTTGCAGTGAAAGTGGCTACTCTAATAACGGTGGTAGGAAGCGAAGCGTATGAGCTTATGGTGATTCTATGTTCGCCGGATAAACCTTCATCAAAAACATATGATCAATTAGTCACAGTTAAGAAGACACATTTGAGACCGCAACCTAGCTATCGATAGTTTCGATAGTATCGAAACTATCGATAGTGTTTGTACTGATACTATCGATAGTGTCAGATGAGTTATATCACTAATGCCTTATCTATACATCACTAATGTATGTCTAGGGGAGAAGAATAAAGATGGCGCAGAGTGCTAGATTAAGCATTGTGTTTTAATTAAATAAACCACCTTTACATGGCGCTGAGGACAGGATCATAGAATTTAAAGGAGAGAACGAAGATTTAAGAAGAAAATGGACAACTTAAAACCTCCGACATCACTGAATTTTACGGGTAATTTGGCTGAAAATTTTCGAGCATGGCGACAGATTTTTGAAATTTATTACGAAGCGAGCGGGGCATCTTCGCCTGATAAATTGACTCCAAATCAGAAGAAAGCATTATTATTGCATTGCCTTGGTGAAGACGCTTTAACAATATACAATAATTTCGACCACAAAGATGACCTAACCTTTGAAGAATTTTTTTGCAAAATGGAGGCACATTGTGCACCGAACCGTAAAATTAGAGATGGAGAAAATTAGGACACGTACATAACTGATCTAAAAAAGTTGGCTAAGCAGTGCAATTTCAAAGAACTATGGGATGGTTTGGTACGAGATCAAATAATAATTGGGATACGAGATCATGGACTAAAAGAGAGGTTATTAAAAGAAGAGGAATTGACATTAGAAAAGTGCATTTTGTTATGCAAGGCGAGTGAAGCAGCGACTTATCAGCTCAAAGAAATGGATACTTCAATGGAAAAGCAAGTTACTGGTATCAAGAAAAAATATAATGTTGAAAAAGAAGACGGACAGTATGGAAAACCAGAAAACCAGAATGAGTTCAAGAGAAAGTGTGGAAGGTGTGGTCAACTGCATGGCAGGATGTGTCCGGCATTCAAGAGAAGATGTGCTGCGTGTGGTGTAGTAGGTCATTATGCGTTGATGTGCAAGAAGAATAGAAATAATCGAGTGGCAGCTGTGGTGGAAGAAGATGTAATGGAAGAAGATGAAGAGTTATTTGTAGGAATATTAAACCTAGGATCGGAGAGAGAATGGTATGTTAATTTAATGATAAACAAGATACGTCAAATTAAATTTAAAATAGATACAGGGTCTCAAGCAAATATAATTACATTTAACATTGCAAAACAGTTAGGACTGACTCTTCAAAAATGTAAGACTAAATTAAAGAATTTTGATGGATCTGTGATTGAATACAAAGGCGTGTGCTGAGGAAACATAGTTTTAAATGATAAGGAAATCAACTGCTGTTTTTATGTAGTCAATTTTGATACTGTATGTATTATTGGGTTAGAGTCAGCTGTGCAACTAGGTCTTATTAATAGTGTCAACACTATTAAAAATAATGAAAAATGTGATGTTAATAAGATAGTTAGTAAATTTCAGGATTTATTTACAGGTTTAGGAAAAATTGACCATACCTATAAGATTAAAATACAAGAACATTCCATACCTGTTGCAGAAAGACCAAGAAAGTTACCATTTAGCCTTCAAGATAAAGTAAAACAAGAATTGGATAGACTGGAAAAACTTGAGGTTGTTCGCCGTGTTTGTGAACCGACTCAATGGGTGTCATCTATGGTAGTAGTAAGCCATAATGAAAATAAGGTACGTGTCTGTTTAGATCCTCAAAATTTAAACAAGGCTATAATTAGAGAAAGATATATGATGCCTACTTTTGAAGAATTCGTTTCTAAAATGCCAAATGCTAAATTATTTTCTGTTCTTGATGCTCATAAAGGATTTTATCATATCGGTTTAGCACCAGAGAGCCAATTACTAACAACATTTAATGCATGGCATTTAGGACGTTATTGCTACTTAAGATTACCATTTGGTTTAAGTTCGGCACCAGAAGTGTTCAGTAAATGCTTTTCAGACATATTTAAAGATGTAGAAGGTGTACAACTGTATGTTGATGAACTAACTATTTGGGGGGAAAATATGGAACAGCACAATAGTAGACTTGAGAGAGTGTTGACGAAAGCATAAGAAGCAGGTGTGAAATTTAATAAAGAAAAATGCCAATTTGCAGTGCAGCAGGTAAAATATGTGGGCCATATTTTAACAAGTGATGGCTTAAAACCAGACCCAGAAAAAATTCAAGCTATTTTAGATATGGGAGAACCAAAGGATAAAAAACAATTACAGAATATATTGGGTATGATCAGATATGTTACAAAATTTATACCAAATGCTTCGGATATTACTCATTCGTTTCGAGATTTACTTAAAAAAGACTCAGTTTTTAGATGGGGTGACAAACAAAAACAAGATTACAAGAAACTTAAAAAATTTCTTACTTCAGAAACAGTTTTAAAGTATTACGATCCAAAATTACCTATAACATTGTCAGTAGATAGCAGTAGCACAGGTTTAGGGGCAGTATTGTTGCAAAACAATATGCCAGTAGCATATGCATCAAAAGCATTGACTGAAACACAAACCAAATGGGCACAAATTGAGAAGGAAATGTTGGCTATTGTTTATGCTTGTGAAAAATTTCACCAGTATGTTTATGGCAAAAGCACAATAGTTGAGTCGGATCATAAACCACTAGAACATATTTTTCAGAAAAATATGAATGAAACACCTTTGAGGTTACAAAGATTAGGATTAGGAGCTTAGGTTACAACCTTATAACTTAGAAATAAAATATAAACCAGGCAAAGATCTGTTAGTTGCCGATGCTTTATCAAGAACTTATGTAAATGATAATATATGTAATAGTGATATTGATAAGCAGGTAGATCTACATGTGTGTATGATTGTAAACAGTATGAATATTAGCAAAGAAATGTACGAAAGGAGCCTCCCCGCAGATGTACCAAAGCTCTGTACGTCGGGCGCACCCCGGGCAACAGTTGGCGATCACCTAACGCTAACTGGCGAATCCTTTCACGATGGAACCCACAAATCCAGCACTAGAGCCGGCTTTGTGCGTAGTCTCGATTAACATCGAAGGTTTTTCGCAGGACAAGTCAGAAATTCTTTCTGAACTCTGCCGAACCACACGCTGTCACATTCTGTGTGTTCAAAAAACCCATCGGGATGAAACACAAGGCCGACCATACATACCTGGACTAACGCTTATCGCCGAGACTTGCCACCCGAAGCACGGTAACGCAGTGTTTGCTACTCCCGGCGTAAGCATCCGCCCAGTGTTCTACTCAGAACGGTATCGAGGTCATTACCATCGACCTCGGCCACTGCACTGTCACATCGGTCTACAAACCTCCCGTGACACCTTTTGAGTTCGTACCTCCCGACAACTTCGATGACCGACTCGTGAAAGTTGTAATAGGCGACTTTAATAGCCATAGTGCAACCTGGGGATATAACGACACAGACACTAGCGGTCAAGCTGTGGAGGCGTAGGCTGAGACAAACGATCTGGTTCTCATTCACGACCCGAAACAACCGGCTTCTTTCAATAGCGGCCGATGGAAGCGCGGGTATAATCCAGATCTAATTTTTGTCAGCTCAACAGTTAGCTGTCAGAGCAATAAACACGTGTGCCTACCAATACCTCGAACACAGCACAGACCTATAATGTGTAAAATCCACCCTGTCGTACAGCCTTTGAAGGTGCCTTTGAGACGTCGTTTCAACTACGCTAAAGCTGACTGGACGCAGTTTTTGCAACTGATCGACGATGCGGTAATAGACATCCCACCTTCACCGCAACACTACGATCAATTCGTCGACTTAGTTGCGAAAACTTCCCTCAAATGTATCCCGAGAGGTTGTCGGACATCTTATATCCCTGGCCTTTCAATAGAGTCCGCAGAGCTGTTGAAAAGGTATGAGGTCCTGTTTCATAACGACTCCTTCTCTGAGGAAACCATACTGGCTGGCGAGGAGCTGTTATCGCGAGTAAGCGAAAACCGACGTGATGCGTGGATCAAAACTGTTACCAACATCAACATGACACACAATAGTAAGAAGGCTTGGTCTACCATCCGCAAGCTCACTAACGATTCACCCTCTTCGCCCAGTCAGGTTACCGCAAATCAGGTGGCGCACCAACTCCTTCTTAACGGCAAATCTGGCCGCCCTGCGAAATGTCCACATTTAAACAACTCTGCAGGCACGTCCAACCAAGTCAGTTTGCCATTCAACTTAGGGGACATTGTATCTACCATCAAACACCTTAACTGCGGTAAAGCCTCCGGGATAGACAATATATCAGTGGAGCAAATAAAGCACCTCGGTACAGTAGCTATATCTTGGCTGTTGCAGCTCTTTAACAATTGTCTGGAATCTGCTCAAATACCACGCATTTGGAGAAAGTCAAAGGTGATAGCAATACTGAAGCCAGGAAAATCAGCAGACAATCCTAAAAGCTTTCGGCCAATATCATGATTGTGCCATACCTACAAGCTATTTGAACGATTGCTGCTGACCCGGCTCACAGGCCTTATCGACCCTAAACTAGTCCCAGAGCAAGCAGGTTTCAGACCGGTAAAATCATGCTGCAACCAAGTGCTCAAGCTCACGCAACATATTGAAGATGGTTTCGAGTCTGAGTTGATAACGGGCGCCGTATTCGTGGACCTATCTGCGGCCTACGATACGGTGAACCTCAATTGACTGCTATGGAAGGTGGACATCATGACCGGCGATCGCAAATTCGTCATGATCCTTCGAGAACTCCCCCATAACCGTCGGTTTCAGGTACATCTTCGCTCAGACAAGAGTCGTTGGAGGTCACAAAGGAACGGCCTTCCCCAGGGCAGTGTCCTGGCGCCGCTCCTTTTCAACATCTACACCAATGACCAACCATCCAGCATAAATACGTCCCGCTTCTTATACGCCGACGACCTGGCACTAACATCTCAAGGCTCCAAGTTTGAAGAAGTTGAGTCTAACCTCACTGCAGCTCTCAATAATCTGAGTAGCTACTACGAGGCGAACTCACTGAAGCCAAACCCGAGTAAAACGGAGTCTTGCGCATTCCACCTGCGCAACAGAGAAGCAAGACGTAAACTTAATATTGTGTGGCAGGGAGCACCAATCTCGCACAACAACTGCCCGAGATATCTTGGTGTTTTGCTAGACAGATCTCTTACTTATAAGAAGACCTGCGAAAACGCCAAGAAGAAAGTGAACTCGCGGAACAACTTACTGCGTCGCCTTACTACCACCAAATGGGGAGCTACACCGCACGTGCTGCGGACGACAGGGCTAGCGCTCGCCTTCTCAGCTGGCGAGTACGCATCGCCTGTTTGGAGCCGCTCCGCTCATGCCAAGTTGGTGGATGTGGCCCTGAATGACACCTGCCGGGTCATCACTGGTTGTCTAAAACCTACCCCAGTGTCAATGCTATATCCACTAGCTGGTATAGCACCTCCGGAAGTCCGTAGGGCTGTAGCTAGCTCTACTGAAAGGGCAAACGCAGATCGCGACTCACGGCATCCTATGCACGGCTACGTCTCAGTACCGCAAAGGCTAAAAAGTCGTCGCAGTTTGATTAAGTGTGTCGCCCCACTTTCTACCTAACCCGCACAGGCCAGATGTGAACTTTGGCGCAAAAAAGCCTCTCTGCCTACTCCTTTTGTCCCGCTTGCCGAGAACCTCCCTCCTGGACATGATTTACCATGGCCGATCTGGAAGTCCTTAAACAGGCTTCGGACTCAGGTTGGCCGAAGTAAGGAGAACTTGGTCAGGTGGGGATTTTCGGTAAGCTCCGATGTGGACTGTGTTTGCGGTGCAGCGCAAACTATGGCACACTTAACATCGTGCCCGGCGTGCCCCAACACCTGCACGCCAGCGGATTTAATGGACGGCAGTCGATCCGCAATACAAGTGGCTGAATTCTGGGCTGCTACGATGTAATTAATTCTCGGGTTCCATCGACACGCTAAGAAGAAGAAGCAAAGAAATGTTTCACAATTCAAAAAAGAAACTGAAAATGACGATCAGTTTAAATTGTTAATGCATTTTTTATAAGAAGGATGGCCTAACTGTTCTGAAATAACATTAGATCTCAAATTTTACTATTCTATTAAAGACGAATTGTATGTTACTGACAACTTGATATTTAAAAATACGGCCCTGCTAGTTCCGATGAGTTTAAGAAGACAAATGTTAAGATTAATTCACTATAATCATTTGGGATATGAAAAATGCAAAACAAGAGTTAAAGGTATTTTATACTGGCCATTTATTTTCAAAGAATTGAAAGATGAATATCAAATTGTGAAACATGTTTGCGTTTTCAAAAAACACATATGCATGAATCTTTGATGCTAAGAGAGTTTCCAAAAAGGCCATGGCAAATAATAGCTGCAGACATGTTCTTTTTGCAAAATAAAACATATTTGTTGATTGTTGACTACTTTACTAAATATGTAGAAGTTATTGAAATCAAAGATCAATGTGCCGAGAGTCATGTGAAGGCTCTGAAAACAGTGTTTACACGTTGGGGTATTCCTGAAAAGCTATATACGGATGAAGGATCACAGTACAATAGTTTGATTTTTAAAGAATTTGTTAAAAGTTGGAATTTTGAACATATTACATAAAGTCCATATTATCCGCGATCAAACGGAATGGCGGAAAGATATGTTCAAACAGTGAAAAATATATTTAAAAAATGTTTATATGACAATAAAGATCCTTTTCTAGCCTTGATGGAATACCGCAACACACCAATATGAGCCACCATGAGACTCCATCACCGAATGAATTGTTATTAGGAAGACAGGTAAATTCATGCCTGCCTACAACTGAGGGTAAAAACAAACAAAATGATAAAAGCATTAGAGAACATTTAATAGACAAGAGAAATAAGTATAAATTGTATCATGACAAACAGAACAGAGGAAAGGCAGAAGAATACAAAGTAAATCAGAATGTATTTGTCAGAGATAGTAAAAATGATAATGTTAAAGGTCAGATCATAGGAGCAGATGTTAATCCAAGAACTTATAAAGTAAAATTAGAAAAAGGGGAAACTATCAAAAGAAATAGGTATAATATTTATAAGGGGTCTCAGAACACTAAATTTGTAGTTAAGGATAAAAATAGAAGTTATGATTATTTACAGATTAAAAATAAAAATAATGAAAATAATGCTAAACTGAATAGTACCAATCAGATTGTAGAAAATAATTTTGAAAGTTTAAATGAAAGTGTTCAAAGTAATAGTAATGACAATAATTTACAAACAGAGCAGACAACAACAAGATCAGGTAGAATTGTGAAACAACCTACATATTTAAATGATTACGAGACTTAAGATAATTAGATAATAAGTTTAATTTCAAAGTTAAGAGAATGTTATGTCAGCAGAATAATTGTGTAAGTTATGTAAACTTAAAGAAACATTTATAAACTTAAAATAATAAAAATAGTTCAGTAAATATAAGAAGGGAGATGTCAGATGAGTTACATCACTAATGCCATAACTATACATCACTAATGTATGTCTAGGGGAGAAGAATAAAGATGGCGCAGAGTGCTAGATTAAGCATTGTGTTTTCATTAAATAAACCAGCTTTACAATAGTATCGCTCCTATTGATCTTTAGCAATATTATTACTTATTCTTATCAAATCGATAGTATCGATAGTATCGTCACGGGTCCATAGTTTTGATCGCACTATCGATAGTATGACTGATTTTTGAGTTTACGATAGTATATCGATAAACTATCGCTAACGCAACAACACTAGTGGGCACACGAAAACTCTATATAATACGTACGTAACGTAATCGTCTCAAGTAGGTAACTTTATCTACGTATTTTTTACAATGAGTCAGACAATAAACTTACTAGTGGGTGACATACCTACCTTAAACCTTACACTGAATTATTCCAATCCAATGCCTCCCGATGGAAGCTGCTTATTCCATCCGATTTATTATGAATAATCACCGAGGTAGGTACTACTAATTTCTAAACAAATAGTAATTAAACCCCAACAAACACATAAATGTGAAATGGGAGCAAGTTCAATATTATGTTAAATAGGACTTAGTTGTTGACTTGAACGACAATAGAAGTGAGATCTAAATAGGTGCCAAGTTCAATGGTTAGTAGGATGATAATATACCTATACTGAAGCCTAAGGTCTGACTTGGCTAGTTTTCAAATACGAATTGTACCTATTGTAGCCTGCTCAAGTTCTGAAGCTGTAAGTTCTTATTTTATTTATTCTTCTGAAAATTTGGCTTGCTGGTAGAAACTAGCCATCGAACATAGACCTCTTTCATGACTGTTTTAGTAAAAGTGCCGATGCCGATCTTGCTCCACTTTTCAAAAATGACATCCATTTTACCGTAATAGGGCGACCAGAGCGACGTGCCTCTTTGACATCAAGATTTCCGGATTGAAAACGCTTAAACCAAATAAAACTCTCTCTGTGCTACTCTCACAGACACTGCACTAGTAAACCTTTTTTTCTTAAACATGCTCGGAAATATTGTCATTACTTTTGAATAAAGAACACGCGAAGTATCATATTTACGTAGACTGAAAACCCAAAATCACTTCCCGGCGCGTTCTTTGAATTTCGAACGAAGAGCGCGCCGGCAATGTTGTATGAAACGGTGTGCTGTTTGAATTTAGAACTCTTTCATCTATAGTACACATTGCGTTCTCGTGGCTGTATAGCCACAGATGCGTTTACCTTTCGGCACAAATTGTAAAATAAAAATAAATAAATTGGCGGTAAAGCGGAGTTGTTATTTTGTTAATAATATTAATTAAATTTATTTTGTAAAAGGCCCTTTTTATTTCCTTGCATTTTTTTAAGAAAAGCACTATATATGCCTCGGCCGAAATGGCAATTGCCTGTCTCGTATCATTGACAACTCATACTCGACCTGCAATTGCCTATTTCGCTGCCTTTGCAATAATGTACTATTGTAGTACAATTTAAAAATGTATCGAATTTCTTTCTTCATTAGATTCACTCATCTTGACAGTAAGAAAAACAAGTGAAAATCACACATTTTCCTAATTTGAATTTGGAATTATCTTCTTTAAAATTTAAACTTTTAATGATACCAAAACCAGCCAGATACAAGTAGTATAAGCGAAAGAGATTTTATCACAAGTTCATACATACTTTGTGCGAAAAGACTTTTTCCCCAACCTAATATAACGATAAGTATGTATCGTGCGTGAGTCGGAAAAAAATCTGCCCTCTGAAAGCCATCTTGGCGTGCACTGCCCAAACCGTCGGAGTTACGTGAAGATAATGTATCGTGGGATTGTTGGTCTTAAATAGTTGTAAATAAAAGTCCGCGACAGCATATATCTATTTCTTCCTGTTATATGGAAGCCACTATATCCAAAATAGTGAGCCATTAAGACAATTAAATTAAATACTTTTTGTACAATGCACATTTTAGAATTTTTATCAAATTTTTACATTATACATTACACATACATTTGTTGCTTTAAGTAATGTAGATAAACTTTGTCTTTTACACTAAACGATTTGGACGACTACTAAGTTATCACGATAAGATTGACCTAAATGAAGCGCCTTTGAGTTGGCGCGGGCGGGTGGAAGATAACTGAGACGAACTAATTTTTTTTATTTATTTATTCACAACAGTAATTACATACTTGCTAATTTACTAATGAATCCTACTATTAAAAACCATTAAGGTGTTTAATTGATAGTAGGGTGAGATCGCACTATACTATAGGTACTTAAAAAAGCCAAATATACACTAATTAATTACATCTTATCTGATAAGTAGTATCTTTCTTGGTTCAGCTGGTTTGCCGGCCACCTTTGGTTTTCGGCCAATGCGGAAACAAAACCCTATAACAAGAAAACTTTACTCTACATATAAAAAAATCTAATGTCTCTTTAATTTTTTCAATGATTTTTATGCGTATTCAAATTGTTAGGTTAATAACGGTTGAATTGTCGCGTCAGTGAGCGTCTGAACTTTGCACAGCGTAGGTTTTTTTTGTATTATGTTAATACAAAAGAAATAGTACGCGTGAGTTTTTTGCAAGGTAAGGTCTACAATGCTGTTTATAGTTTGTTGCGCATACACTTTATTACTGGATGTGCTAAATTAGTTTAGGAAACGTTATTTTGGTTAAAACATTTAAAATATTCGCAGTTAGGTATTAAAAATTGATGGCTGGGGAACTGAGTGCATTTTATGGAGCCCATTTGTTTTTCGGCCGGCGCCGGCCGATAACTAATGGATCAGTTGCAAACTTAATCTACGAGTACAATATATTGCAATAATGACGTAATTATGTTCATAAAATATAATTCGATACTGATTATGGTAGCGACTTGTTGTTGTGGTTAGCACACGGCCACTTAAATATTATAAAATATCCCACAAAAACGTTTTTAAACATCTATAATTTGACGGCCGGAAACCAGATAAATATAAGCTATTTTTCGGCCTAATTCAACTTTATGTGGCCGAAAGCTAAATCTGGTAACTGTTTTTCGGACGGAATAAATAAAGATATAATGATTATGTAGGTATAATCAATTTGGATCATTGTAATCAAGCGTAGATAAAGTCACTTTTGTATTATTTATTTCATTTGGTAATCGCCAAGTTAAGCAAGTTGAACGACGGCCGAAAATAAACTTATATTAATTGAATTCGCGGCCATTTTCTACAAGACGGCCGAGAATCAGATAATTTTGATTCAGTTTTTGGCCACGTGTAAAGAGACGGTCGAAAATCAGCCTATACACAAATCTGGTTCCCGGCCTTAGATTAAGAAATGTGGCCGAAAATCAATGAATTTGAATTCAGTTTTCAGCCACACTCAACGGGCCGGCCGAGAATTCGACAATTTTGTATTAGTTTTCGGTCACATGTAAGGGGTTGCAGAAAGTAAATTACAAAAAATCTGATTCCCAACCTTAAAAACCTAACCTGAACGATGTATTGACGCTGGCAAACCCGGAAAACTTAGATTTTGATAAAGAATCTAAGATCGTTCATCATGATCCATTTAAAAATCATCTAAAATTTCCAATTGATTCTTCTAAAACAACGAACAAAAATAAAAATATTTTCAGGTTTCTTAGTGCCATATCTTCAAAAGCTTAGCGGGACTATCACAACATGAAAGAAAAGAAGAAACAGGACAAAGAGAGTGAAAAAAAAATGAAATTTAGAAAGAGAACAAAAAAAGAAGGAATCGGCAGCTAAAAAAATAAAATCGTCAAAATAAATAGAACACAAGTTAAAAATGCCAACTGAGAAAACTAATCGAAGATAAGGAAAAAACTAAAAACAAAACAAAATCAAATATTTCTAAGAATATGACTGATGAAAAGACTGATAGAAGAAAAATAAGCGATTATTTTATATTAAAGACTACTAAAATAACACGCAATAAGAACAGGGTTTATGTAAATGCAAATATCCTCTGCTCAATATTGTGTTCTTTTTTCTACTCGCATTGACTGTACTCTGAATTTATTTTTTGTAAAACAAACAAAGTTGAAAAGAGTAACTATCGAGTTTCTTGCCGGAGTCTTCTCGATAAGAAGCAACGTCCGAACCGGTGGTAGATTCACATTATGTATATTCACGATGTGTACTAATATTGTACTATTTTATTTACGTTTATTATTATTATTTCTGTATACTTTTTTTGACATGTCATAAGTGCTTTATACAAGCTTAAATGAATAAATGATTTTTTACTTACTTTTACTTACTTTACTTAATAAAAAAGGAATTAATGTTGAAACCAAAGATACTGGCAAAAAAGGTACAAGAAATATTCCTAAAGAGAAGAATTCCGTTGTTGGAAAAAAGGTAAATTTATTTATTTAAAGTGCTGAACGATATAAAAATGATTAATGATATAAACATGAATGTTTGTAATTTCAGGTCGAGGTAAATTATGATGGAGATGAATCAGACAAAGCAACTTTGGAAGAAGCTGTTGCAGAAATAAGAGTAGATATCGAAGAAGAAATTAAACATGAATACAAATGAAAAAAATATAAAAGGCCATATGAAAGGCCATTGAAAAAAATATTACAGAAAATGATCTCTTGATTGGAAAAAAAACTAGTGAAAATAATGAAAGGAAGGTTAACAACAGAAAAGACATAGAAACTGTGGGACAATTGTCCGAGGGAGAAGAAGAAAATATACTGTTATGTGACTTAGAAGAGACTGTTGGAAAGACAAGAGGAGAGACCGATGAAGGCAATTATTTTGAAGAAGACGACTTAACTATATTTTAGTGTTTTTATACTCATTCTATACGATTAAGATTTTTAATGTTTTTGTCTATGAATGACTTCTGTTTATTTTTTTAAGACTGCTTACAAAGACGTTACTATTGTCATAAGATATTACTAGGTATTATTATTTGAAATAGAAGTAAACTTTCTTTGAAATCTTTAATAGAAATTACGAGAATTATGGATAGGAAATTATATTTAAGAAGTGAATTGAGATCTCAGCAATATATATATTTTAACGTTGATACGGTATATAGTATTCTTTTCTTTAAAGACTGAAATACAATTACTGATCAGAGATAACTTCCTATTAATTAGTATTCATAATACATAAAGTTCCCAAATGTTGCCAAAATGTTTAAATTATGATTAAACTTGTTGATTTTAATCTTCAGTTTTTCATTAAAAAATGAGACTTATTTTAAAGTCCATAAAAGTTATTTTTCAAATTACCACGTAGTGGCCGAAAACTAGTGAATTTAACGGCCGATAACTAAAGTTACATACTGGCCGAAAAGGGGTTAATTGGCTACTTTCAGATTCCTTGTTTTTTTTACAATTTTTGCGTGACAGTGACAAGTACAGAGACTGACGCCAAAAATTCTACGTTAACTAACGGTATCAAACTAATTTATAATTTGAACTATGACATATCTATCACGTAAATAAATCATAATGAAGTCGGGCCTTTGCCTAACTGGCCGAAAACCGGCTAAGTTATCCTAGTTTTACATTTCTTTGGCTGGTTATTACTTAAATCGTCTACGAATTGCTGTGGAAAACTATTCAATATTTTAGGTAGCAAGTAGGTACTGAATAATTCTCCTTCCTTAGGTATTATTACACTGTGGTAATATAAACAAAGGCAGATAATCTAAGTTACGTAAATGGCGGGGCCTAGTTCGCTTACATAATGTGGGAATAATGCTATGTTATTCAGAAACGACAGACACACAAATCCTATCGAAAACGCTTTTTTTCACTTTACAGTAGATATTTAAATAATTTAGAATAATCTTGACTGTTTGATTTCTTTATGTTTTTAGGTACAATCTCCTTCAGTATGGCAAGTTGTAATTTATAAATGTCCTCTAAATAATATTACGCGATAGAACCCAAAACAATGGTTTTTAGAATTATTGTCTGTTTGTCTCTTTGTCTGTGCGTTTGTGGGCGCTAATTTCACAAAAGTGGCTTAACGGATTTGAATGTGGTTTTCCCGAATGTATTGTGGTAAGCTTCACTTACAATTTGGTGTATGTTTCATTTCAATAACCATGATACACAGGGTTCAGGTTTTAGCTGGATGTGGTCGTCGTCACAGGAATCTGAATAATATTGTGAGGCTAGACTCGCTACATGTTAGGAACGTCAGGTCAGGTTATGTGCTACAGAAACATCGGCTCAGTGAGAACCTCGACTGATTCACATCGTTCTCGAATGAGATTAGATTTTAGAGAACAGTAGGTACGTACCTCGGTCTCAGGAGGAATCTGAAGAACAAGAAGTACGTCTAACTGCCGATTGCAACGCTCATGCACTATCGCGTGAGACTGATACCTTTACAAGGAAACTCGCTCTAACTTTCAGAAAGTTCGGACTGCAAGGGATCTGTCTCAAGAGAAACCTCAAGAATGGAAGCACATCTAATTGCCAATTGCGAGCTTCATCTGTTGTCGCGTGAATCGGATAAGCAAGCAGAAGCTTAAGCTCTTGAAAGTGCGGACACAGCGGACAGCAAGCGCTTGGTTTCAGTTTCAGTTAAAAATGCGAAGCATGTATGGAAGTTTACTTTAAATTAGATAACTAATTAAGTAGTAGGTACTATAATTTTGCCACCCTCTACTTTCTGTTTTCTAATTAATTTAATTTAAACAAATGCATGAGAACTTTTATCGGTTAGGAATTCTGAAAAAACCCTAGAAGAAAGGTAAAGCCTATGCGTCTATGGTCGCGGGCTGCAGTAAAATATCAAATACTTTGAAGACGGTTTTCTAAACTATTAGACTAGTTCAACGGGCAACAGCCGTAATGAAAAAGTTTGTAGGTACATGTTGTGACCCCATGTTGGGAAGAATGTAATGAATAGAAAGTTCCATAATGTAGAGGTTGTGCCCTGTTATAGTTAGCTGCTTATCACCACATTTAATTACTGCGGTTCGGATATCACACGTTAGGAAAATAGTGGTTCACGCGGACGAAGTCGCGGGCAAAAGCTAGTATTGAATAATGCTTATTGATACCTATCTGGAGATATAAAACTAAAAAATTCAAAGGATTATGCCCATCAAAGTGTGAAGCACGGTACAGAGTTGCATCAAAACCAAAGTCGTTTTAAACGGTATCATAAAATAACTCTCTACATTAAAGACGGTTGTTACTTTGGAATCAACACCCGTTACATTAGTAGTTCTCTTTGGTACTTTTTAGATTACTTTACCGGCAAAGCCTTCGTAGAGATGTCGAGCGGGATGCGAAGTCGCGTCTTCCGCAAATCGGGCGGCTACCGTTAGGTACCTACCGAAATCTTAGTGGATCGAGCGATTTTTTCTAGTTATTCTATCACATCAATGTTTTTGCGACAAATCCTTTTAACATCCGAGATAGATATTTTTACAAAAGTACACCTAGGGCCGATTTTTTTAGTTCTATAACCTATAACCTAAGTTGCTGGGTTAGTTTTAATAGTTATAGAATTGAGGGGGCCGGCAGTAATTGGGTCAATTTCAACAAGTCCATTTTTTTTGTCATTTCAGTGAACTTTATTATTTATAACTTTTTTGGAAATAAAACCATGTAGTATTGTTATTTACGATATCGTTATGATTAATCTTAACACGACATCAAATTGAATTCATATACTTAAGAGATATAGTACTTTGCAGTTTTGGTGTCACCGAAATGAAAGAAGAGTTCACCGAAATGAAACTTCTCATCACCGAAATGAAAAACGCAAGTCACCGGAATGAAATTACTTAAGCAGTCACCGAAAAAAACTAAACTGTTACCAGGCAACGCTCCTAAAATGCTGCTATCCAAGTTCCATAATTACTTACCTACGTTTTGAAGAGTGTTATCATCACACAGTACAGATTTTCCTTTTCTGACTATAACTTCGGCCTCATTAATAAAAAATACACCTCCGTTAATCCTCGGCGTAATTAATAACTGACCATTTTGAATTTCATCATTTGACTTTAGATTTTCATGCAGTTGACAAACATTTCAAATTGGTCGGTTATTATTTAACCCAGAGTCCA
This sequence comes from Udea olivalis, assembly GCA_947369235.1. NCBI lineage: Eukaryota > Metazoa > Arthropoda > Insecta > Lepidoptera > Crambidae > Udea > Udea olivalis. The sequence goes on along the minus strand of OX376348.1, from coordinate 22,255,880 downwards.
TCTGCGGAGTATTTTTTATTGTTAAGAGGGTAATGGTTTATGAAAGTATTGATTAGATTGTACCATACATGGATTTTAATAATTTAATCTGAAATTCATTTAGGAACGTGTGAGAATAAAACAACAAAAATAACAAATATATTGTAATTATCAACCATAAAAATATATATCTTTACAACTATTGCAGATTCTTATTTTAAAAGATTTTAATTATTAGTTTTGATATTACAAATATACATAATGATGTAACAATTAAACAAACGTAATCTCTTGTTATTTGTCTTCACAAAAACTTATTATAACACTTAAGTCATTAATAAATCAGGTAGCACAAAAATCGGTCGTTCAATTTCTAACAAAATTTAAACTAAAATAATTGTTATCCCCTGCGTAAAAGTATCACCCTTATAGCGCACTTTCTTAAAAGAGAACATTAAAAAAAACTATTTTTATTGTTTTTACTCTAGAGCATGTTGCACCTCTTATAATAATTGAATAATCAGTCTTTTCATTCCTAAACCTAGATGAGTTGTGAAATTTAAACACGTAAGTAATAACAATATGTAAGTAATCAATCACTGATCTGCCATTGGTACCAAATAGAATAATCAGTCTTTCTAACTTAATTTCAAGAAAATAAAGTGAAAAGTTTTACACGATAACTTTAAAAAAAAACGTTTTATTCTTCTTCATCATCAGTCTCATTGTAAATACGGTAAGTCACATGTTTTTTTGTTCTTGTATTAAATATGCTCTCATCTGAATCACTGTTTTCATGTATAGGTTTTGTTAAAAAAAAAAACCCATTTTTCAATGTCTTGCATAATTTCAGAATCAGCTTTTTCTAAAAGTGAGTATGATGGAATGTCACTGTCATTTTAATTTAATGGCAAATTTTTTTCAAGTACTATATTTTCAAGAATACTCAGGCCAGTTGAAACAGTTCAACAGAATCGGTTGCGGGCTCCCGAAACGCAGCTTCCGTCTCGAACCAAGAACTAATCTGTCTTGCTTAGAACCAGATTCAGTTTTAGTAGGTTCTAAATTAGCATTGCTAGACTCTAAATTGTCATTGCTAGTTTTTAAATTAGCATCGCTAGATTCCAAATTAGGATTGCTATCTATGTCTTTCACTGAGATTTTCTTGGCTTGTTTGATCTTAATTTTGTTTTGCTGATAATACGCTTTCGCACTGACTAAATTTTTTCGGCGAGAGCGTAGATTTCTAAGTTTCCGAGCACTAATTTCACGCCTCGGTATGATTAATCCTGCAGCCTTTTTTCTTGCATAAAACTCTCTATCTTTTTGCAGCAACCTTTCTCGCAAAACAGGATCACTCTTAATTCTTGCCTTTCTCCTTCTTTCGCACAATCTGTGCCTTTCCTTTCTTTCATCTTCAGACAATTTCGTCTTGGGCATCCTACAAGATCAATTTAAAGTTCATACTGAAGTTTAATTTTCAGAATTCATTTAACTAGGTTAAGTAGTCAGTTAGCAATAATTTGATAAGTCACATAGGTAATAGGCTATTTGCCTGGGTCCAAATATTTTAATTCTAATTAGTCTATCAGGTAGATAAAAATAAATTATTAGCCTCATGTTCGTAAAATTGCACGTTGTAAAGCATTTCAAAGTTCAGCGGACAAGTCGATTTAAAAAAAACATTTTCACTGACAGACGGACGTGGCGAAACTATAAGGTTTTCATTTGTACCATTTTGGTACGGAACCCTAAAAAGCACGTGTTCAATATCTTTTAATTACGTTTAATGTGAAGTAATCATCATAATTTAATCTAATAGCCTATTGTCCACACGAGCAACAACTAGAGGTAGTTATTCTTTTAACTAATAGCTACATTTTAGTCCCCAAAACAAATATATTCCTTTGGTAACTAAAATGTAACAAAATAAATTAAGGTCTTTTTTTCACCGAAATGTAATAATTTGTCACCGGAATGAAAAAAAAATCACCGACATGAAGATAATAATCATCGAAATGAACAACTTCTCACCGAAATGAAAAAAAATCACCGACATGATATTTTTTCTCATTCCGGTGGTCAATTTAGGTCACCGAATTCAGCGGAATGAGATCACCGTCATGATAAACAGCCAACAGAAGTAAGCACTACAAGGACAATATTTATAATAGAAATAAATTGATACTACCTACTTGATCGGGCGACATTAAGTAAAAGTACTTATATTTTATAGACATACAGGATCATTGGATCACAACTTATATCCACTCACGTGAATGAAAGAAAAAACGGTACGCAGTCACCGAAACCCACTACTTACGTTTTTGGCGGGAACACCAAACAAGCAACACGCGTCCTCTCACGTCAAGCGTTTAGGCGGCACTGATGCGCAAGTTTACTGCGCAGTAGCAAGAAGCTAGTGTTGTTTGATGCCTAGATATTCGCGAACAACGAAAATTCACCGCGATGAAATATCTAATTTGGACACGTGAATTTGTACTTACCATTAATTAAATACAACAGATTTTGTAATGAAGTTTCCGTAATAAAGTACTGCCACTATTAAGGATTCAAATAAAAAAAGGTAAATCCCTAGAAAATCAACTGTTTTTATTATATGATTAAAAGTATACTGAAAAACAAATTGTGCCGCGTCACCGGTATGATAAACTTAGTGGTTTATGATTTTTTTACCTTATTAGCGACAATCATAATGAAAAAATATTTATAATCAGCTATAGTAGACAACACCTTTTATCTAAAAAAAATTATTACAAGTTAAAAGTGCCATCATGCACTAGCAGTTTCAGCCGTGCCGTTTACGATTTGGTGCTGGGAAATTCACCCAATTAGTTTTGTCTTATGATGATGTGTTGTTCGTGCACGCTATTCAGCAAGCCGCTGCAGCCGCTACCAGTTCGAGTGCCGGCGCGGCGGCGAGTGCATTGCGGTGTACAACGCGTGCGACGGGGTGCCGCAGTGCGCCGATGGCAGCGACGAGGCGCCCGAGCTGGGCTGCCCGGCGGCCGCGCCCGCGCCCAGCCCGCCGCCCGCGCCGCGCACGCCCGCCACGCCCGGGCCGGCGCCGCCCGCCCTGCCACCGCCCACGCCGCCGCCGCGGCTAGCCACTGCGCCACTTAAGCCGATCCAGGTATTGCACGCCAGGATAACATCACCTAATATTAGGGAGCTACAAAGATGAGGAAGCAACGTGCATTCTGTGCAACGTGCATTATGAGCAACGTGCATTATGTGCAATGTGCATTATGTGCAACGACAGCAGAAACCAGCGCTTTTCATACGTAGTAAGAATAAAGATATCCGGAGCGCATCATACGCTACGTATGTTTTGGCTTTGACTGCCAAGTTTTATTTATTTATTTATTAGTTCGTACACAAAAAATACATTACAAGGGACAACATTTAGGAAAGCAAAAGTACAGGTTAGCTTATCTCTGAAAAGAGATTTCTTCCAGCAGACCAAGTTACAGGATACAAAATCAAAGTGTGACCAAAGAAGACAGACAGCTGTGCACACATAACTGAAAAGAAATAAAAGTAAAACATTTTAGTCACTAACAATAAACTTACAAAGCTTTTTAAACAAATCAAATTCAAGTAACTCACTTTATACTTATAACAATACATAAATAATGCACCTACATATAAAAATACTAGACTCAACAATACTAATTTATAGATACATAAATAATTAATGTACTCATTTAAATAAATTATCCAACGCAACTCAAGCAATCCGTAAAAGATGTTCTTTCAATTGTCTTTTGAAACAACCAACAGTGCGACACTCACGAAGGGAAACAGGCAGCTGAGGCAGCCCGTTCCACAGCTTAACTGCTTGAACTGTGAAAGAATCGCCATACATGGTTATGCTGCAGGAAGGGGCACGTAACTGCAAATGATAAGCTGAGCGATGAGTTAGGCCGGACAGTGATAAATTTATATATAAAACGCTCACGGAGATATTGAGGAGAGGAGGGGTTAAAGAGGATAAAAGTTTTAGTTGAAAATCATCAGTAATCACATTCAGAGACTAAACAAAGGGTCAAACGCGTGGTGTCGTCGACCTCGACTCCTCGCTGGCTAATGAAATGATATATGAGCTTCTATGCTTCACAGGTGGTAGGCGACGGCAGTGGTAGCGAGACAGCTGAAGGCGGTGAGACAGAGACAGGCGCGGAGTCGCTGCCGGAGCGCTGGCCCCACCGCCTGGCGCAGGCGCAGCCTCCGCACCGGTACAACGGTATGTACAAATCAACCCATAAGATAAGATAAGATAAATATTCTTTATAACATATCTGCTCGTAAAGGGTCTCTTATTTCACCAATTTCAATATCGTACTGTATCTCATTACGCACTTGTGCGTTATCGTAATGTAGAACGCACGAGTTTTTTTTATTAAGGTAAAACGCACGGTTTATCAAGATGCTCCGTCTACAACGAACGGGACTTTTTTAAATATTAGCAAAGAGTTTTTACTTATGTCAGAAAAGAGGTCAACATTTTATGAATAAAATTAACTTTGGGATATAAAATATAATAAATAAGCATTTAATTCTTCAATTTAATTAATTTTGACAATAAATTACAACCAACAAAAACACAAAAATATTAATTTACTTTATTAGTAATACTGGCTGTTTTTTATGCCTTTGCCTTAAAAAAAGCGGTAATGCGCGCGCATCGCTAATTTGTGAACTAGTTAAATTTATTTGACTGCTTTATCAAGTGATTAAAGATTTATTCGTTTCAGAAAGTCCGAGTTTTGTATATTTCCTCGCAAATATGTTATAAAACGTCGTATGACATACGTGCGCTTTGATAATTACAGCCTCTGCTTTCTTGTAGCCCTCGCCTACGGCTCGGGCTAGCAATATCGCCTCGGCTGTAATTTTCAACTTACTGCACTTATATCATAATGTACTATTATTGCACATAAAATAAAACTTTACAGCTTAGTATTACAAGATTATGATGAAGCAATTAGGCGATCTTATTGCTTAAAAGCAATCTCTTCCAGACAACCCAAGTATAGAGGAAAATGTCAGAAAGGGTAAGCAAGTGCACAAAAAACTAAAAAAAAAAAATGATTCACTTAAAAAATAACAATAAAAAGACAAATAAATAATAAAAAAATATAGAATCCGTAACTTACAGCCCACGAATAACAAAAAGTGATCAGGGAAAGAAAAAAAGAATATAAGTAAACAGAAAGGGAGAAATAAAAAGAAGGAAAGAGATTAGGAGACTAAGCAGGAGCGTTAAAGGGCGTGGAAATGTGCTTTGATCCTTGTTTTAAAAATAGACAATGATTCTGACTCTCTAATAAATAAGGGTAGGGTATTCCAGAGACGAATAGATTTAACAGTGAACGACTGTGTGCAGGAGTGCGACGAATGACGAGGGAATGCAAGGCGAAGCTTCTTAGATGACCGCATCGGCTGACCTCGTACTGGTTGCAGAAATCGGAACCGCTCCTTAAGATAACGCGACAATGGGTTAAACAAAATGTTATACAGAAGAAAAAGAACGTAAGAATCTCGACGAAGACGCATAGGAAGCCAGTTGAGCTGAGACCTGTACTCAGAGACGTGATCGTACTTTCGCAGTCCAAAAATAATGCTGATGCAGAAATTCTGGAGCCGCTCAAGTTTATCAAGAAGAATCTCAGTAAGATCTGAAAAGCAGCAGTCTGCGTAGTCGAGAATGGGAAAGAGTAAGGCCTGGACAAGCGTAATTTTGGTAGGTATTGGCAAAAAATTACGAAGTCTACTTAGTGAACTTGCAGCAGCAAACATTCTCCGGCTAACCTGACCAACCTAGGTTTTCCAAGTTAATGTATTGTCAATACAAACACCTAGATTTTTGACAGTTTTACTCAAAGGAACTACCACACCGTCAAATACAACTGAAGGCAGAACATCCTAGTCAACCCTAGAGACCAGCCACGAACTGCCCACAATTACTACTTGCGTTTTAGCAGGGTTAAAAGTGAGCCCAAAAGACTTGCTCCAGTTAGAAATAAGATTCAAGTCAGCATTAATGGTATCAATAACTCTGGGCAGATCAACAAGACTTCCTTGGGAGTAAATTTGGAGATCGTCTGCATAAAGGTGATATGAAGAAGATACATTTTGGGAAATAGAATTCATGAAAGTAGCAAAAAGAAGAGGAGACAAGACGCCACCTTGCGGTACGCCGGCACTAAGGTCGCACCATGACGAAAATACATTCTCAGCACGAATGCATTGCCGGCGCACATGCAAGTACACTGAAACCAGTCAATTACAATTGCAGATATGTTGAGAGAACGCAACACGTCAAGTAGGATGTCGAAATCAACAGTGTTGAAGGCATTACTGAAATCTAGAAGCGCCAACACAGTAAGACTTTTTTGGTCCATACCAAGACGAATGTCATCCGTAATTTTGACAAGTGCAGTAGTCGTACTATGACCAGGGCGGAAACCGGATTGGAAGCTATGGAAGAGTTGGTTTTTGGCGAGGAAAGCACTGAGCTGCTGATGGACAACACGTTCAAGTACTTTGGACAGGAAAGGTAAGATGGATATAAGACGGTAATCAGAGTATGCAGAAGGATTTGCTTTTTTAGGGAGAGGAATTATTTGAGCATCTTTCCACGTTTTAGGAAATGCTCCTAAAAGGAGAGCCATGTTATGAAGATTGCCCAGATTGAACCCGATTTATTGTTTGATGACTTAGTCTATGGTTGATTATGCTTCGTGGTAATGCAGTGTTGGATTAAAGGAATATTGCTTCGATCATTAGTAGGCTCTACCCTAGAGCCATTGAACAGTGAAAGCTAATCTCAGTGCCATTAGCGATTAAATAAGGACGCTTTCATATCATAAATTGAAGCACAATTCCATTTTAAGGAAATAAAATTAGCTATTTCAATTATGGGAAGTCACTAGCTGTAGAATGTTTAAGAAAGATAATGCAATTCACATGCGCCATCTTCTTCCGGAGCAGAAGTGCCTCGCAGCTCGCACATCTTCAGCCACAAAGGCGGGCTGCTGCAGGAGCCGGGCGCGCCGCCGCAGTACGCGCCCTTCGAGCCGCCCTGGACGCGCCGCCTCTGGAGCCAGCAGCCAGGTACGCAGCCTACCTGACCAACTATTTGCCAATTCTGACTACCTGGAACAAGATTTAGGCTGTCTTATATCATAAATTAGTATTTATAAGAGAATGATGCGATGTGAAAAGTGGTACTTATGTACATATTGTACCTATAACTAGATAGATATTCTTCTTCTTTTAGACTTGGTCCAGTTCTGAGGTCCAGTTAAATTGATGGTTGCAACGCGATGCACAAAAACCATGATAAGTAGGTAAGGTAGGCTGAACGGTACCTATTGTCTGAAGAGGAAGGCCTAGGTGAAATAACGAGTATCTTAGACAAGAGTCGTTTGCAGAAAAGTTCGGTTCCAGATCAAGAGTAGGTATACTTTTGAACTATTTAAGAAAATAATGTGTATCAGGATTGCGGCGAGTGGGTGAATACTCGTATGTGTATGATTTCACTTAAGGCCTGCACAGACGACGGACTTTTATCCGCGCCGAGAAAAAAGTACGCTCCGCGATTAAAAAGTCTGCCGCGGATTTACTGCGGACACAACGCACACGGTGTGCGATCCTTTTTTGTCCAAGAGTAAGTACTCGTATTTAAATATTCTGAGATTACGTTGTGCTGTAATTTACATGAAGTTTAAGAAGAAGAGAAGACGTTTTGAAGGGGATCCTGAGTGCATAAAATGATGGACTCAGAATCCCCTTCAAAACGTCTTCTTTCGAATCGATTATTAACGCGTACTTACCGTCCTTAAGTCCGCCGTGCCCGTGTGCGTTGACTGCTCATAGTTCGTACGTTCTGTTTTTTCGCGGATGCCGGCGTACTTCGGCGTGTTTTACGATTAACAGCAGAACTCAGCCTCACCCCGATTTTGGTTTGCAAATACATACTTGTAATATGTTCAGCAACAATAAATGCAATTGCCCTAAGATAAATAAGGTAGACACCACCAAATATCTGGGTATCAGAATTGATAAAAATCTCACCTGGCACCCCCAAATCGATCTAATCACTAGCCGAATCAGGCAGCTGATCTGGATATTTAAAACCCTTAGGTACTCTGATAGTAAGAAGATTTTAAGTAAAATATATACAGGGTGGTCCAAAAGGTGACGTCCAAAAATTTTTTTTTGGTAGCTGACATCTGGGGGTACTCGAAAATACCCCATGTATGTTCCGCGATTTTTTGTAGTTTAGGAGATATGAATTTTTTTTCATAATTCTATAATTTTCGACTAAATTACTTAATTTATTTTACCTGAGAAAGCACAATTCATGGGGACAAAAAATAAAAACAAATTTGAAAAATGAGAATTCGCAAAAAAAAATATTATTAAGTAACTAATTCAGTCGAAAATTATAAAAGTATGAAAAAAAATTCATATCTCCTAAACTACAAAAAATCGCGAAACATACATGGGGTATTTTCGAGTACCCCCAGATGTCAACTACCCAAAAAAAAATATTGGACGTCACCTTTTGGACCACCCTGTATAGCCTTAGCACAGTCTATTATTATTTATTGCGTACCAGTGTGGAGGTGCGTGTAAAACAAATTTTTTGGAGTCAGAGCGGGCTCAAATGATACTCCTGAAGGTTATGCATTTTAAAAAACTTAGATTCCCAACCGATACTCTGCATGCAATAGCAGACTTGCTGACTGTTCGGCAATTATATATAGCAAGTACACCACACGCTTCCACTTCTTCTTTTTATTACTTGCTTAACTACTTTTAAGAATGTAAATTGAACTAAATCATTTAAAATTAAGTAATGTATTAGCAATAGGATAATTGTATTCTGATAAGGGAGAGCGGCTTCTCCTGTCACAGGTGTTTGTACACTTAAAAGGAGAAGTCAACCTTAATTTATGTAGAACCTACTTATTATCAATAATAAAAAATAAAAATAAAAATTCATTTTTCACTTTAAATCCGCTACGCTCCGTGGGCGTCAACGGTGTTTCGGCGGATTTTTAGTTCGGCGGACTTTTAGTCGTTCGTGTGCATTGCTCGATACTTAGGTACAGTTTGTTAGGGATCTATTTTGACTGACAAAAAAGTACGCCGCGGATAATCTGTTGTCTGCACAGGCCTTTGACTCGCAACAATTATTGTATAGCTCAAAGAACCAACGTCCAAGCGTGTGTGAAGGCTAATAACGTAATCTGGAATGCATGTTGCAGGTGGTGAGTGGGGGGGCAGCGCGTGGGGCGAGAGCGACCCGCGGCGCGCTTGGCCCGTGCCGCAGCCGCCTCAGGACCCGGTAAGACTAACAAAACATAGAATCATTGACTAGCAAGAAGCGCTAGGAATAGAATAGAATAAACGTTTAATTGGTATATACATCACACAGAAAAACAAAATACTTACAAGTCAAAAAAAACAAAAAAACCGGCCAAGTGCGAGTCGGGCTCGCGCACCGAGGGTTCCGTACAAACTTGTGGTACCAAAAGTACCCTGTAGGTTTTGATTCCCTTGCGTGTGTCGAAAATTTGCAGAAATTTGCGGCATAAACGGCTGTATCTTTTGATTGCGTTGGCTTAGAAGTTTGACTTTTTCACAGCTCCAATGGACAGTTAGACCTGAGTATTTGATATAAATTCCAGCTTGATACCTCCACGCGTTCCTGAGAAAATGGGTCCTGACAGACAGACAGATGGACGGAGGGACAACAAATTGATCATAAGGGTCCCGTTTTTTCCTTTTGAGGTACGGAACCCTAAAAAACAACATAAAATGTAACGAAATAGTTAATTATAACAAAGAAAATTGCATAATACCAAAATGCTGATGTCATGACAGAGCCATGACGCTGGTTTTCTGTGGTAACCATCATGAGAGGATGTCACCAGCTATTTACAAAAAATAACTTTCTTAGTGCGACTGGTGCGAGTATAAAATAAATGTGGATTACAACAATAGTATCATAAGGGTTTTTGGGTGTTTATTTGTTTGGTTAGTTGTTTATTTGTTTGGGTGTGTGTTTGAGAGGATGTGTCTGTGTATGTACAAGTGCGTGTGTAGGTAATTAATATGAGTGAGAGCAATATTATAAATATAATTAATGAATATCAGTTAAAATAAGCTAAAATAGCTACGACTGCTTAGGATTACGACTTTTGCTCAGATCAGAAATTTCTTCAAACGTTGTTTATAGGAGGCAATAGATTTTGAATTTCTGATCGGTGGCGGCGGATTATTTCGGGTCTAGTTCATAATATCGACGGTCACTACATCGACGTTCGCTGCATCGAAAACGTTCCATCGACGGGTTAATGTATCGACAGTACTCCAAATCGATGGTCCGCTACATCGACAGCACACCAAATAATAGTACGCTGTAACGAAAGTACGTTAAATCGACAGTACGCTATGTCGACTGTATGCTACATCGACAGTACACCAAATCGATAGTACGCTGCATCGACAGTATAACAAATCGATAATACGTTTTATTGACAGTACACCATATCGATAGTACGCTGCATCGAATGCACGATCCGAGTCAAAAAACCTTCAAATAAATAATAATAAAAAGTTAAATTTACAATCATTTAGTTACTACTACTATAATATTGGGCAATAAATGAGACATTTGATATATCAGTCGTACTTATTGATTATTACTTGACGACCGACTTGGTGTAATGGTTAAGAAGTTGGCTACTACACCAGAGGTCGCGGGTTCGATCCCCGCACAGTACAAACATTTGTATGCATGAACATGTCTGTTTGTACTGGTCTGGGTGTCTCCTATGTATAATAAGTATGTATTTACAAAAGAAAATGTATTTAAGTATGTTTATCCGTTGTCTAGTATCCCATAACACAAGCTTTAATTAGCTTACTTTGGGGCTAGATGGCGCTGTGTGGAATAATGTCCAGGGATATTTATTTTATAAACTTATGTCTTTTTTAAATATCCAACAATTTTTTTTTATTTTTATTTATGGCACATCCATAAAACGGCAACACATTTACCTACTCATTACAGCTTGGCTATAAAGAAGATTTTTTCGTACTACCCTCATGAGTTTGTGATTAATTGGTTTTAAAACTTTTCATCATCAGGCTTGGTGTTTATTACAAAAATGGACGAAATTAAATCAGCTACAACGCATAACAATAAGCCATGTTTGGTGGTAAATAATTAAGAATAAAGTAAATAATAAAGGTGTGCACTACTGGCATTGTGTAAAAAAATATACTGATGCAAAGTGTCGTAGTACTTGTAGCAGTATGATATGTGATTCTAACCATGTATTAAAGAACAATATGACAGCTCATAATCATGCTCCACAACCAGGTAAGTAAAAAAAAATGCACTTGCACCTTACGATTTTTACAGCTTTGTGTTATTGCAGGTATTATTGATGAATTACGCCTGAGAGAAAATATAAAAAAAGAGTCTAGAACAAATACTATGTAAAAACCTTACCTTGTCAAATAATGAACCGCAATCTAGACTGATGCCAACATCTAGCGCATGTTTTCTACCTAATAAAAATGCGTTAAGGCAGATGATTTAACGATGTCGAGCAAATAACAGGCCATCAGAACCAAATTCTTTAGATGACATTCAAGTACCAGATGACTTGAAGATGTTGGATGATGAACCATTTCTAGTTTCGAACACACGTTTTAATAATGATGGTTGCGTGATAATTTTTTGTACAAGAAAAAACATACAGCTGATGAAATAACATTATTTGCACAACTTTATTCGATTCATGGTATCGTTGGTGCCGCAGGGTACTGAAACAGTATCTTTTGTATATGCGCTTTTATCTAGTAAATCTCAAGAGTGCTATACTCATTTCTTAGAACAACTGAAATGCTATGCAGACTCTCTTGGCGGAGATCTTATTGTTATGCGTTGTAGCTAATTTAATTTCGTCCATTTTTTAATAAACACTAAGACTGATGACAAAAAGATTTAAAAGAAATTAATCACAAACTCATGAGGGTAGTACGAAAAAATCTTGTTTATGGCCAAGCTGTAATGACCAAATGTGTTGCCGTTTTATAGATGTGCTATAAATAAAATAAAAAGTTTTTTTGTTGGATATTTAAAAAGCCATACGACTGATATATTAAATGTCTCATTTATTGCCCAATATTATAGTAGTAGTAACAAAATTATTATAAATTTAACTTTTTATTATTCTTTATTTGAAGGTTTTTGACTCGGGTCGTGCATTCGATGCAGCGTACTGTCGATACAACGTATTATCGATATGACATACTGTCGATGCAGCGTACTATTGATTTGGTGTACTGTCGATGTAGCATACCGTCGACGTAGCGTACTGTCGAAATAGCGTACTATCGATTTAACGTACTTTCGTTATAGCGTACTATCGATTTGGTGTGCTGTCGATGTAGCGTACCATAGATTTGGAGTACTGTCGATACATTAACTCGTCGATGGAACGTTTTCGATGCAGCGACCGTCGATGTAGTGACCGTCGATATTCTGAACTAGACCCGATTATTTCAGCATAGCGAAAACTGCCACGAAATGCAGTTGTACCGTGTGATAGAACCATCAGCTGTGGAGCAATCCTCATATTACATTGCGCATATTTCAATTTTTTATACCTACATTACAAGTATTATGGAACTGAATTAAAACTCTAAATATGTAACTATCTTTTAATATAGTAATACTCTTCTATGCATATACACAAAACTATATTCTAGCACGACGTTCTCACTGCGGCGAACCCACGACGAATCGACCCCAGCTGCCGTTGTCCAACCGTTTTATCCAGAGACAAGCACGATACCAGAGTGTGACCAGCCCCCCGATTTAGAACAAAGTTATCGACCGATTCGGTCATTTTCTTTTATTCATATTTTTTTTAATTAGGGTAGATTTTATGTAATTCAGTTTATGAAAACTTGGAGCCTTTGGCTTTAACATATCAAAATACTGATTGCTACCGCTTAGCGGATCATTTACTATAAATAAAACAAATTTACCGAATCGGTCGATAACTTCGTTCTGAATCGGGGGGCAGTACTCAATTGAACTCCCTTTTATTAATAATGTTAAAAATATATCAAAACTACCCCAATTTAGTGAAAATACATCATGAGATTTATGAATCATGACACAAGTAAGCCGGTTCCTCGCCGGATGCAGTTCTAATGACGCTCTCAATGTAGTCCCGCTGGTTTAGGTTGCTACGAACATCCATGCCAAGGATGTTTAGGCTATCCTTAATCGGTAGTGGGGTGCTCTGAAGAGTGGGATGGGAAAGGAAAGGCGACGCCTTTGCTGTGAATGCACACACCTGCGTTTTCTTGGCATTGAACTCGACAAGATTGCATGCACCCCATTCTGAAATGCGGTCCAACACTCCGTCAATCTCAACAACAAGACTTCGCCTCTTCTCCTCGATGTCAGTCTGCTTTGCCCCAGGGCGCTCGAAATATCGCGCGTGGACCGTGCTATCATCCGCATAGCAATGAATATTACCAAGAGATAACATGTCATTGATATGCAGAAGAAACAACGTCGGCGACAAGACGGAGCCCTGCGGCACTCCGGCATTAATCTGGAGAAAGCGTGATTTTTGACCATCGCAAAGGACACGAATTCTACGTCCCTCCAGAAATCCGGCGACCCAGTCGCATAGGCGAGGTGGCAGACCATATGCCGGAAGCTTGGAAAGAAGCGAACGATGCCATACACGGTCGAAAGCTTTGGCAATGTCAAGGCTGACGGCCAAAGATTCCCCATACTTGTCCATAGCCTCCCCCCAGATGTGTGTTACGTACGCTAGAAGATCACCCGTAGACCGTTTTGGTCGGAAGCCGTACTGACGGTCGTGAATGAGAGAGTGATCCTCTAGGTAGCGGATGAGCTGCGTGTTTATGATCCGCTCAAACACTTTAGCTAAAACTGAGGTTACGGCTATTGGACGGTAATTGGCAGGGTCAGACCGGTCCCCTTTTTTGGGAACTGGTTGAACGTTCGCCTCCCTCCAAGACAGCGGCACAAGACCCGAATTGTAGGAGAGGCGATACAGGCTAGTGAACACTGGAGACAACTCCGCTGCACATTTCTTCAGCACCACAGCTGGAATTCCATCAGGGCCACTGGCTTTCCTGACATCGAGTGACTGCAGTTCGGTACGAACATCACACTGCCTGATACGAATATCAGGCATTGTGGAGCCGCAATGTGGAATATCAGGCGGCGCAGCACCGCAGTCATCGATGCAAGAGTTTGCGGCAAAGAGGTTAGCCAGTAAATCGGCTTTCTCTTGCGGCTGATGAGCCAACGATCCATCAGGGAATCTCAGTGGGGGCAGCGAAGGCACGCAGAAGTTAGATTGCACGTGTTTAGCCAGTCGCCAGTAGGAGCGGCTACCCGTAGGGTGCGTGATGAGTTCTTGGCCAACACGTGCAATTCGCTGGGCGTCTGCTCTAATGTAAGCCCTCTTCGTGGCCTTGGTGGCTTTATTAAAGGCTGCTTTCAGGGAGGCAAGGTTTGAATGATCATTGAGTGCCTGGGCCCTAGACCCAGCACGGTACGCCGCCTGTTTTTGTTCAACAGCTGCGGCAAACTCGCGATTGAACCAGGGACCAGTTTTGCTAGCACTGACGACATCAGTAAAAGGAATGTAGTATTCCATTCCGGTACTGATCTCGTCAGCGATAGCAGATGCACTCTCTGAAGCATCCCTTTCTCCAAAGCAGCACTGCCGCCAAGGGACGGAGGCAAAATACTCTCGCAATCCGTCCCAATCTGCCGACGAGTAGTGCCATAACCGCCGCGTCACCTCCACAGGTTGTGGGGGAGCTGCACAAGGCACTGTAGCGCCAACCAGACAGTGATCGGAGGAGCCCAATGGAGCACCAACCGACACTTTATACCCGGCTGGGTGACTCGTCAGCAGAAGGTCCAATAAAGAGGGAGTATGACCGACATTATCTGGTACCCGGGTGGGCTGGTGTACCAGTTGCGTCAAGTCTTGCGTGAGAGCAAACGCATGGGCAGTTCGGCCTGCATGGTCTGTTTTTAATGAGCCTAACCAGGACTCATGGTGGGCATTGAAGTCTCCCAAAAACACCATTTCGGCATTTGGGAACTGCGCCTGAGCGTTGTCTGCGGCCTGACTCAGATGCTCGAAGAGTCGAGTTGTCTCGGCGTCGCCTTTGTGGGAGCGGTATATGCACGCATAGACCCGGCTTGTGGAGCCCAGGTCAACGTGCACCCAGAGGGTGGAGAAGGATGGGTCTTCTAGGCAGCGGAGACGGCTACAGCAGACGTCCGCCCTGACGAATAGACATACACCGGCTTTAGGTTGGAAGGACTCTTCCAGCACATAGCCGGGGTAGTGCAAGTATGACGTATCGGCAGGGCGGCCTATCTGTGTTTCCGTCAAAAAGAGCATCGCAGGCCTCGCCGTCTCAAGGTGTTGATGGACGGCGTTGAGGTTTGCATGGAGTCCGCGGATGTTAGCGAACTCCACCTCAAACAGCGTGTTGGTGGGGGATGGGGATGCCGCTGTTGGCCGTTTTTTCATGCTTCTGACTGCCATAGAAGTTGGAGGATGGGAGGGGCGTGAAAGGACGACTGTAATCGAGGCAATGAAAGACAAAGCGTGGTGCCCTGCATTGGTATTAATCGCGTGGAATAGTGTAGGCCGGTCCGCCGGACGGAAGGGCCCCCGTACCCCCTCGGGTGTGGTCGCCGGGCCCCACCGGAACCGGGCACCACCCGGCACGACGAGCCACCCCGAGATTATGCGCGACCTGGTGGGGCAGCCTACAGAGGTGGTTAACCCCTTTTGGGCCCCTGTACTATGCCGCGGGCGGCCAGCGGCACCACCGTTTCTACGGGTCTCCCTGGCCGGCGGGCCAATACACACTACACACACAATACCGCCGCTAGGGCTCCCACTGGTCCAACAATTGCCACGATAACAGTCCCCCTGGCACCGGTTAGTGCAGTGCTGATCCCGGAACGCGACCTGACCGAGATAGGTCAGAATCACTTGGCGGGTTTTACACAACTGCATGGTGGTAACAACAACCGGCCGACATAAGTCTCCCACCTGAAGAGCAGATGGTCTGCTGGAAGAAACCCTTAGTCGCCTCTTACGACACCCATGGGAAGATATGGGGCTGTGGAAAGTATTCTTTT
This sequence comes from Udea olivalis, assembly GCA_947369235.1. Lineage (NCBI taxonomy): Eukaryota > Metazoa > Arthropoda > Insecta > Lepidoptera > Crambidae > Udea > Udea olivalis. The sequence continues at coordinate 22,239,622 of OX376348.1, read as the reverse complement.
AAAGTGCCGCCACCAGCACGGCACAAAAAGTAGTAGTAGTAGTATCCCATACAAGCATTTTGAACACTCTGTAAGACTTTCTTCGTACGACCCAGCAGGCACCCTCCGAAAACGGTCTGAACGTTATTTAGTTTCGATAGAATGAGCGATTCATATAGTCTGATTCGCGTTTCCACGCTTAAATAATAAATAAATAAAAATTATTTATCTTAAATAATTAAATTATTTATTTAAGACTTAACATCCATAGTTTTATATGTAGTGTGTTAGTAACAATTTATCTTACAGTACCTAAGTATGTTAGTTATAATTAGTGTGAACAAAATTACACTTCTATAGTTATTTTAATTGGCCAGTGATTAAGCTTAGATATATATTGTCGGACATGATAGAGAACTTTGAGTCTATAAAAACAGTTGCGCATTATCTCTAGTAAGTATAGTCCATCAAACCGCAACTTCCCCATCCACGACTAAACTTATGTAGGGTACGTGCCTGCGGCACATTCTTTAAGCGGGTACCTGTCATAATAGTGGTGTGGGTCTTTGGCAGTCATTTTAGGAATCGCGTGTAGGTATTGATCTCCGAATTAGATATTTAGATTTGGAGGCGTTCAGTGTTAAATTATTGCAGTTCCTCCAATGGCTTACACGGTCTGAATCTTCATTTAATTGACGGACAGCTGAGTTTACTGTTTCTGGTTTAAATGAAATGTAGACCTGCAGGTCGTCTGCATATAAATGGTACCTACAGTTTTGTATACTATTAATAATGTCTTCAGTGTATATAACAAAAAGAATAGGTCCCAATATGGATCCTTGTGCGACCCTCGTGATTAAACGTGATGTGCTAGAACATGCGGTGGAACCGTTAGTATTGGCACGCTTTAGATAATATTACCGTGGTATTGACCACTTCAACATATTGAGCGCGATCGGAAAGATAACTAGTAAACCATTTTATAACAATATCATCAAAACCAAAGTAAGTCAGCTTAGACAACAGGACCTCGTGGTTAATAGTATCAAAGGCGCGTGAATAATCTAATAATACCAAAATGGTGCCTTCACCACTATCCTGAGCTGCTAATATAATTATTTTAAGTCTTATTGTTTACAAACAGGAGCTGCCAATGTACGTGCCGCCGAAGACGATGCCCGAGATGCCGATGGTGTACTCGAGCCAGCAGCAGACGCTGCGCGACAGCCCCAAGAAGGGCTTCGACCTGGACCGCGGGCCCGCCCCCGCCCCCGCGCCCGCGCGCACCGAACCACCTGCGCCCGCGCCGCCGCCCCGGGCACAAGCGCCCGACCTCAGGGAAGAACCCAAGCCTGCGCCGGTAGAGAACACCACTAAGAAGAAAGTACTAAAGGAAAATGTAAGACTCAACTCATCTTTAGATGCCTTATACATACCTGATACCGATATGCCGCACATTAGCAGCACTAACATATCTCTACTTACCTAGATGAGCACTGTTTTTAATTCTATTGATGATCATTGTTCATTTTAATCTGTTTAACACTTATCTTCTAGTCGCCTTTACTTGTTGATTTTATTTTGTTAGACTATAGTATGACATCTGCTTACTTCGTGATAAGTCTGCTCATTGAGATCCCAGACAGCTATTTTCCACTGAGTCGACGTTATTCAATATTCGGCACTTCAGTTAGTTGATGCAAGCAGGATCAAGAGATGCTAAAATGTAGAAAATTACACTTTTTGAATGGTTTGGCGGTTGGCGGAAGTCCACTCCCGCTTTTTGCTATTTTAAGGCCACAGATTAAATTTCATAATTAGGGTATTTGTGTGTAGTTTATAGGTCAATATATTTTTTTGGTAATAAACTTACATAGTTACATTACCTTTTTTTTACTATCGTGGGGAAATCCTCATGGATACCTCGCCCCCCAGGGGAACTACGAGGTTATGTCGGACTTCTACCGACTAAAACCCTACGGTACTCGACCTCAACACTTTCAGCGGCGAGGCGGGGTCCCTAAAAAGTTTCGCAACGCCCCGCCGCCAGTGCTTCCCCGTATTGGGGCCCCCTCCAGCCGACCCCACAATTTAGGGGGTGGGGGGGGGCACGGAAGCACCTGGAGCACACAGGTAATTCCGCCGTCGCGATGAAAGCCGTGCATTGCGGGCAAAAGAACCCCCGTACTCAAACCCGCTGGCTCCTACCGTACGCGGACCCTACTAGGTCCGCAACCACGATCCACCTAAAAGGTCGCTGAATCCTAAAATCCGCTGCCTCATCTGGCAGTGCGGCCCCGCCGAGCCACCGCAGTGCACAGGGGGGGCCAGCCGCGAATCGCTGACCCCCTCCAAATGGTAGTGCACCGCCCTAAGGCGCTGCGCCCGTGGGCGCCCCTTTGGGCGGGCAGTGGTCGGCAGGCAGGCACCATACCACCACTACTCACGGTGGCAGGTAGTGGGTGGGTTAGAAGTCCACCGCAATGCCACGCCTGAGCCCTCTTAGCTTCCCGGTGGTTCCACCTGCTACCAGTACTAAGCCCCCCCCGCCAGGACAAGGCGAAGGCTTCTTTGAAATTCAAAAAGTAAAGATCCTATTTTATTCGCCTTGGAAAATGGCGGCGTCAAACTGACACATTCACTGCCACCACGATTTTCTTGAAGTTCATTGAGATGCCGCCGTATAAAACTGCGTACCTACACGCTAGGCGTGTTCGCGGCATTGCGATTTGGAAAAACAGTGAACACGCCGCGCGTGTTCATGGCACTGACTAAAGGTAAAATTCTTTAGACTGCTATTTTTCGGTTTTAACTATATTTTCCGGTTAGTATTTCTTGTACTGTGCGAGAATAAAGGTCTACAATAGTGTCGTGAGTTTTGATACCTTAAATTATGGCGGAAAATATTAGCATATATTTAGCATAAAACAAGATCAGTAATTGATTATTACAATATTAAGTTAAGTTCGCATCAAACTTCTAGTCCACTCTGAAGTAGATTCGCGCATGAGCTATACCTATTTTTCATAGGAAAAAACAGGAATGCGGGACTCAAGACAACTTCAGAGCAGACTAAAAGTTTGACGATAACTATAGGGTGTGTTATGTGGAATGGGAGCGGAGGCTCGACCCCGCGGCTTGCTAGATCTCCTGACTTAATGTTTACTTGCGATGTGTGGGGAGGTAAAAAGACTCGTGTACGTTGAGGAGGTAAAAAACTATGACGACCTCAGATGATAATTTCTACTTTCGAGCAAATTAAAATACCATTTACCAGTTACAGACAGTTATTTATTTAGCGAATAGTTCAAGGTAGCGCGCGCGTTTATGTTTTGAGATATTTGATTTTTCAGCTTATCACTACGATCGTTTTCATGAATGGCTTCGCGTACGCAAATTATGTGATGACGTGAGCGTTGCCAAGTATTGAGTTTTTAAATGGATATTTTAATTTACATGGCGAGACTATAATAAATTAAAGAAATCGATAAAGTTGCATCTCTAAATATTTATTATGTAATTTGGTGCGTCCCTTCCAGATCACCCAGCATTTAAACGCGACAAATTGATAACTTCTACTTTTTGAACTCAGTTGAGAATCACTTAGCACAAGCTTACTCAAAATTACGAAGCGTTCAATCGAATAAAAAAGTGTGGGAACCTAAGGGCAGCTTTAGTAAGTGAACACGCCGAGCGTGTTCTCGGCACAACCACCTATTTTTCGTCAAAAAATAAAACTAGTTTTTAAAGGTGGCCGCTAAATTTTGTTTTTTTATATTGCCCGTCAAGATGACTGTGGGTCCGCAACAATGACCTCTTGATGGAAAGCGGTCGTGAGGTTGACAAGCCCAGTCATTCAAACGAATCACTGGGCTGGCCATCCTCACCTTGAAGGCCTTCAGAAATGCCTTTTCACGCCCCGCTTGAAGAACCCGGGACTATACGAGGAAGGAAACACATGTGCTGGAAGAGCGTTGCACGTCTGGATGGTACGACAAAGCAACGAGTCACCGAACCTTTTAGTTCGGGCCAACAAATGTTGAATTGTGTGTGGGTGACGCCGTAGTCCAGCACGCGTGGTACGGGAGTGAAAAGGTGAGGGTGGGATAAGCTGGAATAACTCATTAGCTACTAGGATACATTTATCTGATTTCAGCAGTTTTTATAAATCTTATTGTTTTGTCTATGGAAATTCTACTGTGTAAAGAGGCCACTTTACGCAATGCCGCTTATTTTCGTCTCCTTTGCTATGTTTTTTTCTCTTAAGTTTTGGGAAAATAAAAGAGTACTAACCTAACTGCTGAGTAACTGACCTAACTGCTGACTCTACTCAGCAAGAAACAACTCCGACGCGGTGGTAAAGTCGCATTATGTCTGTATACTGTGTATTTATATATCCAGTTTATTATGGTATTTATGTCTATTATTTAGTACTTATATTTGCTGTAAATTTGACGATTTGAACGTACTGATACAGTGTGTTTGAATAAAGTTATTTGAGTTTGAGTTTAAATAGTGATTTCTCTTGCGTGGATTTATGAACCAGCGCGATCTGTTTTTGTTGTTTGGTAGGCGCACGAAATTCACGATCCGGCGCCAGGTAGCAGCGCGAGCGCAGCGGCGCACGCGGCGGGCGCGGGGGCGGTGCCCGCGGCGTTTTCGGCCGATGAGCACGACGGGCTCAGCGAACACCCGCCCGCCGCAATACTGCTGCTGGTTTTAGGTATGAAAGTTGAGTTTTTCCCAATTTTTATTTCCTGTTACTCATGGGCGGAACGGGGATCTCCGGCGCAGCATAGCGATTCAGTAATTATTAATTATCTCAGGGCAAACTGACCGCAAGAACCCAACCGTCTAGTTTATTAGGTAAATATGATTGCAATAAATATTTTGACTTTACTTTACCTCAGCTTCTACATGATAGCTCTTACCTAAATAGCGTGTTAATTGTCAGGCGTGGCGATGACGGCGGTGATGGGCGCGCTGGCGGGCTGCCGCGCGCGCGCGGCGCGGCGGCGGCTGCGGCGCGGCAAGGCGCCCTTCGCGCACGACGCCGACTACCTCGTCAACGGCATGTACCTGTAGTGCCGCCGCCGCGACTCAAACGCAAGGACAACCGGGCAAGACACCATTCGGTGACCGGACTTTGCAGAGGGAATAACAAATACACGTCGGTCCGTCCGATTTATTATGGCAGAACACTGTTTAAAAATAACTCCTCATTAATTTTCCTTCATTGAGAGCACTCACAAAAATGAAACTTCTATAGGTGTAGATGTGCAGCTAAACTGCAGACACCTTTTAAGGTGCTTTTTTTGACGACACGACTGGCGTGCACTGTAGCACGGTTTACCACCTTGACTTGCAGGGTCAATTGATCAATTCCTAATTCCTGGTATTGTAGGTACCTCGTATTACAGGGATATGTATGCCTACTTGGAGACCATGACTAGTGGCGTGTTCTCTGGCGCATATTATTTATTTATTATTTTACTACTACTTACCTAACGAAAATACATGTATTTATGTCGTCATGCATTTATACTGATGTGTGTTAATGTTATACGGAAGGAGAAGTGCGTCCAGACTTTTGTTCCGCCAGTATAAAAAACAAAGGCCTTAAAACTAAAATTGAAAGTACTTAATCATTGCCGGTTTGTTACAATATAAGTCAGGTTAGTAATGCTTACACGGGAGTACAAACTTTAGCTCACAAACAACCTGAGTTAAAGTTTTGAAGCTACAGGAAGAGTCCAACCAAGTCCGCGCGCCCATTTCGAAGCACCTTAATTGGAGCCATACGTTGTTCTAAGCATGTGCTTAGCTCTGACGCACGCGGCGCGGCTTCCACGAGACCGGCTGCGCGGCTGTCCGAGTCGCGTCGAGCCGGGTGCGTACGGAACATTTTGAACAATTTGCCAGTAGCCTAATGGCGACCGTGCGCAGGCCGCTTGTTCACTTGTTAAGTTTATGTCTGATTATATATTGTTAATTTTGGAAAATTTTGTACGTTAAGATTGAATTAAAAGTGCATAAAGTCATATCAAACATTTTATGCGGATACGTCCAAAGACATCATTATATTAACTTGTCATTGTTATTTGTGTGTGTATTCAATGCATTAGACATTTGACTGATTTCGAATTAGTTAATTATTTACTTTTCATGCAAGTAAATAATTTGCACTAATGGTTTTAGTATAAATCCCATATCATTACATCATAAAACATTGTTTACAACAAATGTACCTAGTCATGAAGTTATGTAGTTAAATAGACTACAATTAAGTATATAAATAAGAATTCATATTTTGTATAAGTAATAATATCCTTAGACTTGTTTTCACCTATTTGATTTTCGAAATAAATTTTAACGAAAATCATCGTGTCTTAGTTTTATTTCATGTATTAGTTATGTGTTTATTTGTCTTTTCCAAGACGTGTTTGCACCGACAGCGTAGCGAAATGTTGAACTGTTTCTGTCGATTCAGAATACTACCTATAACATACAAACTGAGACAATAATAAACATAGCTCTCGGTTAAGTAAGCCACAATAATATAAGTAGTCAAAAGACCCGAATATTGAAGGGGTACATAGTTGGACAATTTTTAGAATGAAAACATATTTTTGTTCAACACTTTAATAATCACAATAATATACTATTGAACAATAAACTATGTGGGCCAGGCCTCTATCATCAAACTAATGAATTTGTCAAATCTGCACCTTCTCGATGGCGATCACGAATATTTGTAAAAACAATAGAAAACAGTGAAACTTAAAAACTAAGTGTGAAGCGATTGGAGACAACAGGTGGAGTGTGCGGCCGCGCGCACTCGGACACAACCGGGCTATCACAAGCGCAAGGAACCACTCGTTACAGAGACACATACACCAGCTTCCTGGCTAATCTACCGCGCTCTTATCAGGTTTGTGAAAAACTTGTAAGACCAGCATTGCTTTAGGTCGTCACATCTCGTCTTTATTATATCTATATTACCTATGTATATTAGTTACTCTGTCTTTAACAAATATAAATAGTGAAAACATTTGAACCCCGTTACCAATTGTTATCGTTGCATAGACTTGTTTTACTCTTAATCTATGAAATGTCCCGTTCATTGGGAGATTTAATCAGAAAAAACAAGACAAAACATAGACAAACACAGGTGTTTACAGCGGGGGTTATTGTATAACAAAATATAGAGTAGGCACTGTTATAATAGTAATACGTGGCTAATATCCACTCCCTTTTACCTAATATGCTTATTTCTAAGATTACAAATAGTACGTACTATGAATGTACTGAGGTTGAACGTTGTTGTATCGCGCGGCGCGTCCGCGGACACTGACTACTTCACTCACACACACTTGGAGGAACTCGGATCTTTCTCTTTGATATGAGGGATCACAAACTCAATAACAACCTTATGCCCGAAAGCACGGAACGTAAGTCACACGGTCGCACCTAACACTGCCTGTTAGGTGTGACTTACGTTACGCAACAGTCTGACATTTACATCATGTAAGTCCTTCTTTTAAGATAACATGATATGATACTGCCAGTTCAATGCTCCTTAAGCGTGCGTTTCCACCAGAGATATGCTAGGAGGTGTCGCGAGGAATGTGTTCGCGATTCTATTGGTTCTTGACAAACACATTCCTCGCAACGCATCCTCGCACATCTCTGGTGGAAACGCACCCTAAGTCGGGTAAGATCGGGCATTTACTTAAATGATTACATATGGACTGGTATTGGTTCATTGGTACATGGTACAGTCAAAAGCATAAATATCTGTACGTTTCAAAGGCTCCAAAAATATCTGAGCAGCGAACTTTCGTGGCTAATATTTTGCTCAGATATTTATGAAACCATGGTAACGTATATATATATTTATGTTTTTGACTGTACATTAGGCCGGGAGATTTACCAGCGTATTTTAATACTCTATTTTTTGCGAGTAAAGTACGATTTAAAATTGAAAGGTAAAATAGGCCTGAGGCGGAGCAAACTATCCCGCGTTTCTTTGAGTTTTTTATAGGATCAATACTTTATGTAGACTTGCTTCTATACTATAGTGACTATGAAAATAATAATTCCCATTTATGAAGGCGTATGAGGCAAGTGGATAATGTATGGTTTAAGTTACTTATTCACCAATGTATACTTATACAAATTTTCAGACGGTTGCAGCTCTAGTTGTTCAAGGGCTCTCTGCGTGGATGGATCATGAGAAAAATGAGCAAATCAAAGTTACGTCAGTCCTTTTTAGTCTTCAATAATTATATAGAATCCAATAATTAAAAGCGGTTAACTAATTGCAAGCGGTTATTTGTTTAAATCAACACTTAATTCAAATATATTAATTTGTAAATAAATAAATTAAATTATTTACTAACAGTTACTTTAAGAAGTAAGCTGTGAACTATTGAAAAGCTAGTTACTGACAAGGGTTTGTTTAAGCAATGTGACTGTAAAAATTGTAACTAAATTAAAATTATGTGAAATTGTAAGTACATAAGTCTTATGTAAATATTTTCATAAAAAATAGTTTTGATCAATCATAATCTGTTTTGTTGTAGGCACGCTTCATATACGAAAATTGTAAATAATGAGGCGTTCTTATACAACTGTCGATGTACCAAATAGTGGTATCAATAAGTTATTCGTGAACTCGGTACCTCCTAACGGAGGGCATATACCTATAGTAAACAAATACCTATTAAAACCGAAAGAAAACCACGATTACACTCATCCATCATTCCTAAGCTTCTTGTATAAATAATATGCAGCCAAGGTCATAAATCTGCATTGATTAATATAAAACAAATCATAATTGATCTATTTTGTTAGTTTACAATTCGGTTCTTCTTAGTTTAAAAGTTAAATATAATTATTAAGGCATACATACACGGTTGCACGGCGCTATCAGTCACATGACGCCGGCCTTCAGTCAATTAGTCATCACGCAGATGGCGAATTTCGTGGGTTATTATCTCTTATTGGAATAGCCTTCTTTTATACCGTATAATTAATTTTAACTGATATGCAAATGGACACATTCCATTTTCGAAATTGATTACGAATGTAAAATTGGAATGCTCGGTATTAATTTTAATTATAAAATAGCTCGTCATCTGCAAATTAGATTATGAATAATATGTATAATCTAATGTAAAATAAGTCATATAAGTATAACTGTCATATAAGTTTTGTTATTTCATCATGGTTTTAGTTTATATCAATATTATATGGAGACAGGTAATATTATAAAAACACTCCACTAGTGTGGACTTGTTCGGCAATCTGTAAGAACTTATAATATGTTTATAGGAGTAGTACACTATGAGATTCTGGATGCGATCTTTGTTTGTAATTTTGAAGGGTAAAATACCATATGAAGTCATGGCAGAATGTGGGTTCTCGTGTTCTGCTACTAGTATGTAAAGGCTAAGATTTAGGACACGCTAGTTGTAAGAAGGCACTCACTGGAGCTATGGCGCGCGCGCGGGGTCAGGGCGCGCGCCGGTGCAGGTGGCAGTTCTCCACGTACAGGTCCTACAACATTTTAAAAAGGTTATCCATTAACTTCGCTAGGACAATTCAGTCAGAGTAATAGTAGTGACAATAGGTTAAAATAGCCAATGAAAAAGCGAAGTAATGGCTCTTTTGCTGCGGTTTAAACCAGGGGCAAACTTTTTGCCAATATTCACTGACAATGATGGTGAGCTGCTGTTATTGCTACGCTTCTCAAAGAGCTATAGTATGACTTGAAAAAGGTTTTTACAGGGTCCCCGACTTGTTTTACTTTCCTAATCCCTCCTTAAGGACTGTAACAAACCGTTACAGCGTGAGTGATCCGCCAAGTGTTGCGCGCGTCCAACAGTTGCGGTAACCGCAACCTCTATGGCAAAGCTGCTAATTCACTGTTGTTTTTAGCAGAACTGAGCGACAGGTAAATTTCTTCAGACTGCATTGTCACAAAAAATGTAAAAAAGCTGTTATTCCCTTGACCTTAACTTCTAAGTGCTAGTAAATCTGCAAAATGAGTAGCGGTGTTACCTTGACGAGCAGGTCTGCGGCCTGCAGGCGCGCGTGCAGCCGGCGCACGGCGGCCTCGGCTCGCGCCGCGCGCGCGCGCAGCGCCGCCGCCTCCCGCGCGCCCGCGCCGCGCGCCGCCGCCAGCGCCAGCCCGAGCCGCGCGCCGCCGCAGCCGCCGCACGCGCACGCCAGCGCGGGCGCGGGGCTCTCGCCTGAGCAGGCGCCCACGGCTGCGGGTACAACAATAGAACGTACAGCCCACGTTTCATAACCTCTTAGAGCAGTATTAATATCACCTTACTCGGAAATGACGTCTGAATTTAGACAAATACAAATAAGATGTTGACATACAATGCGCAGCAATATTATTTCAATACTTATTTAAGAGCTTATGGTAAGGCTGGCTGGTCACTGGCTTGAGGGCGTAATATTACATACAGTGTTAGGTCACCATTGCCAGAGCACCTAGTGGCAAGAAACCAAGTTAATAGATCTCGTGACAAATAAACTCAAAATGGTCCAAAACAAATAGTTTTCGGAATCTTTATATACTTAAGAAAGGTCGTTAATACAGTGAACCATAAAATACCACCTATTAAGAAAACTTGCTGACATCGGTATGGCTGAAACTCCTCATGCAACACTTACATCTTATTTATCGAATCAAAGGAAGTAGTATACAAAGGTAAAGCGCAAAGCCTGTCTAGAACAGCGGCCCGCGGGGTGCGGGGTGCCCCAGAAATCAATTTTGGGTCCCCTGCTATTTTTAATTTACTGAAGTTAAGATTTTATTTATTTACTTCAAAAACAAGTACATCTATTTTTACAGGAAGTATCCTAATATTATAGTGTAGCCAGCTGTTCAGTGTGCCCGTACACCCAGTTGACAGATTGTTGTTAGATACAAATAAAAGAGTTTGTATGATAGTTATGATTGTGTATTGTCCTAAACACTGCTTGATTGATTATATGCTAAAACGATATGATTTATGCGAATGATAATGAGTACACGACTAATACCGCGCGGGCTTTTAGGTGAACTGAGTAAAACTGCATGTGCGTGAAATAATGCTGACATGCACTATGTACGGTGGAACCGTAAACCAGCCTTAAACTAACATTATTACTTATTTAATCTATTCATGCATTTCATTAAGTTCACATATTAAAGGATAACGCCCTTGGGTAGGCCCACCCACAATACACATTGTGCCACAAGTTTGCTACTTCAATAATTCCTTTTTGCAACCGATTTCAAAAAAAGGAGGAGGTTCTCAATTCGACTATGTTTTTTTTTATGTTTGTTACCTCATAACTTTCGACTGGGTGAACCGATTTTGATCATTCTTTTTTTATTTGAAAGCTGGTGCTTCCCGAATGGTCCCATTTTAATTTGGTCTAGTTCTGACAGTGGCATCCATGAGAAAACCATATAAGTCTTAAATCTAGATAGACAAAATGCGCGACAAATGGACGAAAACTCATTATCACGCCAACCGATTTCGATGCTTCTTTTTTTATTGGAAAGGATATACTTCAAGGGTACTTAGTTTGATGAGTGTTAGGTTCTGATTATGGGATCCATGACAAAGTAACGGAACTCTTCAATTCTTAGTAGCAATTGGACGATATTTTTTCGATGTATAAAATAAATAAGAACTATTCACTGAAAATAAAGAAATAAACAAAAATTTTAACAAAAAAAAAAACCAACTTCAAAAAAAACTATTCCAAAACAAAGAACTAAAAAGTAAAGAAATAATTGCGTATTCTTCTAAAACTTATACGATAATATAATGTAGGTACAATTATTGTTATTGTTGGAGTAGGTGTCAGCCAATGTACGTTTGTAACTACCTACATACATACGTAAACGTGATATGTAAGAAATAGGTATATTGCTAGGTATGTATTGTAGTGTTTCATTGGCTGACACCGACTTCAACAATAACAATAATTGTACCTACATTATATCGTATAAGTTTTACAAGAATACGCAATATTTCTTTACTTTTTAGTTCTTTGTTTTGGAATAGTTTTTTTTGAAGTTGGTTTTTTTTTTGTTAAAATTTTTAATTTTAAGTATTGTATTTGTAAATAATAAATTATAAACTCTCCGGTAGTAAAAAATGTTCATTAATATAACTTGTTGTGAAGTAATAGTTGTGAAGGATGAAAATCAGCTTTCCGTTTCCGTCGTATCTACCATGCCGTTCAGAAATCGACATCGAGCTTAGGACGTGAGTACATGATAAATGCCATTTACATTTTTTTTAAAGAAATGCTTTACACTCCTTCTTCTTTTATTTAGTAGCGATTGCTGGAATTTTAACTAAAATTCCGTCAAACACCATGACGTCCATTATTATCCGTAGAAAATAAAATTGATTATATTCAGAAATCGAACTAGTAACGCGAGCTGTTAAAAGAAATTGTTGGACGGAATACACAAATGCACGTCACTTGACTGTCTGCTTACCTGTCATGTGGTCCGCATGAAAGCAGTTAATTTAAACGCATATTCCTATCCAGCAAAAATATTGAAAATCCAGTGCAAAGGTGTATTAATTGTTTACTTCGACTACGGAATTTGCGTCGGCAGTCCTTGAGAGAAGCCTAGTGAATGTTGAAATTTACAATTTGCTTTACAACCTGGTTTTCACCCAAACAAGTAAGTTATGTTTGATCTCATAATTCAACTACTGACGTAGCGATGGTGTGGCGTTCACTGATCTAAAACACATCATCATGATCTTGAAAACTGCTAAAAATGAGACTCAAGTTCATTTTGTTTTTTTCATTTTTGAGTGATTGAATAATAACAATTATTATCAACAATTATTTAATCTATGATTTATTATTAGGCAGCTGATGAAGAAAGAAAGATCATTTGTGAAAGATTTAATGTTAATCTTATTTTTTCAGGTTTCACGTGAAAACGTAGTCTGTGAAGAGTGTTTTGCTTGCTAACAAAATGATTTCAACCTAAGCCTGCACCAGCTCCTATAAAAGGACAATATCCTATATTACAATCCAACAGGCAAGTCACATTAAAATAATCTAGTGATTTCTACTTTTATGCTTGCTTGCGGACGAATTGGAAAAGAGACGAAATACAGCATGAGACATGTTAGAGATGTTGTCTAGTTAAGCTAAGAGACGTCTTATTGAATGGGAAGTACTACGCATAGTGACGAAATACGTAAAGAGACGAGCTGTCAATGGAACCGTCTTTATTTGTAAGATTTATTTACCGTTCCCAGTACCCTTACACCTCACCAAAATACTCATGAAAACAAAGAACGCCAGTTTACTTCGATTTATCTGTCAAAAAGGTGACATCGAATCTATTCCATGTCGTTATTTTGCTAAATTACAAATTGAATAACCGCAAACTGCAAAGAGTTGCAAAAATAATAATTACTGTAACAAATTTGACCTAAATTAATAAGTAAAATAAGCTATATTATTTTGAGGGACAATAAATTTGATAGCGATACAAACTTCCATATTCACTTAGGCATTCTCCTTTAACATAATTATATTATATTTCATCTCATTATATTTTACATTATATTCAGTCTTAAAAAATTAATATCCATTTTATCATCTATTAAATTATTTCATCTTACTATTTATAACATTAACAGTGACTTTCACTCTACTCTCGACAATCCGTAACCGCACATTTTGGTCCTGCGAGCAGGGCCTCGCGCGTCGGTAAATAGGACGAAAGTTTTAGTGTCGGCAAGTGAGGTGTATGAACTAGTTTGGTGAAAGATTGCAGTGTTGAGTGAAAGCAGGAGCAGGACTGGGGGCGTAAAAAGCGCAACGAAACTCGTCGAAGATATTTCAATTAAGATCTTTCCATTTTACCTAACATTTAACAGTCATCATGGTTACATTGGAAGCTCAATACCAGCTGTCAGGAGACATAGAACGAGACTTTGTGAACTACAAGAAGGATGGTGCTGACAGAAAAAACAATCAGGAATACTTCAAGAGGCGGTGGAACAAATTGGAGGAGTTGTGGAATGAATTCCAATTTAACCATGAACAACTATGTTCTAACATTAGCCAAAAAGATCCATATTTCGTGGATCAACAGTTTGAAAAAACTAAGGCGGTGTACTCAAAGTATAAGATGGAAATCACCAACAATTAACAAAAATTCCAAGAATCCGGCTCGAAGGACCAAAATGTGCGGTTACATTTAAAAAAAATGTGCGGTTACGGATTGTCGAGAGTAGAGTGAAAGTCACAGTTAATATTATAATTTGTATTCCAACGTACAATAATAAATGTTAGTAAAAATGTTATATTAAATGAATGTAACTGTTATGAATGCGCCCGATCGCGATGGTTCCGTGTAATGCACTGATTTGTAAAATATCAAACTATCGCTAATATGAGCGCTACTCTTGATGTCACGTGTTCGGTAGTCATTACACCGAAGACTATTAATAAGTCAATAAATAAAATGAAAATAAAACAACCAGAACGGCCAAGTCATTAACAGCACAACACTTTTAAAGTTACTTTATTTAACTCGCTAATCGAACAGGTAAACAGGTCTGTTGTTTCGGCTACTATATTAAGCGTGTGCAAAGTCCGCATCAGCGGTGAGTTGGCCAGCAGGCCGGTCCGCGCGCGCAGCGCCGCAAGCAGCCGCGGCCGCCGCCGCCGCTCCACATACCTATCCGGTACGCATAAGCCCAACCGTTCCAGTATGCTTGGGTTGCAGACTATGTTGCGTCTTGTTTCCAATGGAATTGAAAGATTTTGAGATTGGATTGACCTGACATTATTTATATGCTGATGAAACTCGTTTATTTTACGATGTACAAATTCATAAGCTCAAGAGGATTAACATTAGCTGAGTATGTGGTTTTTAAAGAAAACTACTGACGAAAAATACATCAGCATTAATATTTGCATCCAAAAGGATTGCTAACTTAGGAGCAGACGAACTGAGTGAGCCGTAGGGGTCTATCTGTAATGATGTTTAATATAGTAACTCACCGTCAGCGAAGGCTGGGTTGCGGTAGTCTCTGGCGCGGCGCCTCCTTGGCTCGAGCGCTTCGAGGCGCGCACGCAACCGCAGTAACTCTTCGTCGCGCGCTCGTATTTCTTCCTCGGCCTGAGCGCGCTGGCTCGCGAACTCGTGTTCGAGGTCCAGCACCTGGAGTGTTTGGTAAAAGCAATCAATTAATGGCCTATTGCGATCCAGGTATAAATTACAAGGTGAAAGAAAAGACAGGTTTAGGGTGCGTTTCCTCCAAAGATGTGCGAGGATGCGTTGCGAGGAATGTGTGTGTTAGAAACCAATAGAATCGCAAAGCTAAATAAATGAAAGCGATTCTATTGGTTCTTTACAAACACATCCGTCGCAACGCATCCTCGCACATCTCTGGTGGAAACGCACCCTTAGTGCGGTGTGAATGTGAACCCACGTGTATCAAGTCTGCTAGAGCTCGTGGTACAGTCGCCAACAGATATATCTTAGCAGACAGGGTGCCCATACTGCCCTTAGACATCTGAACTATTTAATAATTCTATAAGTTCTTTAAACCACAAGTTACCAATAATATCTGAACATTCATTACATCATTATTATCTGATCACCTTGTCAAAAAGTTCTATGAGTACGAATAACCAAAATATCTGAACATTTACTGTTTGAATTTGAAAGTGTATTCTTGATCTATACCACAAATTAGACATGCGCGGCGCTCTGACAGATAGCACGCTTAGAACACGCCATTTTTGACACACGCACACAGAGGCGTGAGTTTACAGGCGAAGTCAGGGAGTTTCAGCGTCGCGGTCAGTCGCACTGTCAAAAACATTGAGATATTATTTTTACGTCGTCAGATACTTACATTATAGTTCAATGGTCAAAAATGGTTTCGCGCAGATATTTCTGTTGCAGTGTATTTGGCTGTATGAACACCACACGAAATTGTGATTATACGTTTTTTAAGTTACCAAATGATGTTGAAAAATAAGTAAAACTCAGATATAGTTTGCAAGTTAGTAGTACTATGTACGAGTATTATAAGTATATAGGTAGGTAAACCATTATATTTCGTAACACATGCAAATCCAGTACAAATGGGCTTTTACTTTATCCGTAACTTATCTTAACATGCATTGGTAACACCAGTAGTTTTGGTATATTGTATTATTGTCACGCGCGGCTGCTGCATCCGCGCCGCGCCGCCCACCGCTGTGACCGCTGTGACCTTGTGACCGAGGTGACCGCCGAAGCGGTGGCTCATGGTGTTATCTACAGCCTACTGAGTAGGTAGGTAGGTAGGACTGTATGATCAAGCCATTAAGCTAGCAGGTTGCACCTGGTCCCCGGTAAATGAATTCTTATAATATAATACTTTTATACGTATTCAACCATCTCAACTCCTTTTAATCTAACTGGTACTGGACCCCTTTTGTATATTTTTGTTTTTGTCGAAGTAGGTGCAATTTTGCACTTGATGTATTTTATTTTACGCGGTATCTGTCAAATCGCGCTTATCTGGCGATAATAGTAGCGAGTAGCAACCCTAGGCGATCAGGCAAGTTGATAGAAAAAGGCGAGAGCGGTGAAAAACCTTCAGGTGAGGTTTCAGGTCGGGGAGACACCTTTCAGGCAGTAAAACTCGGTTACTTGGATCAGCCTGTATATTGGTGTCACAAAGGTTCCCTATTGAGTCTATAAACAAAATTACGCATACTTCGGTACATTAAATCACGGAAACATAATGTTTGCGCGATCTAAAGGAGTATAACTCCATCTGTTGACACATTGTAGAACTAACCTAGGTAACAAATGGTTTGAGTCGTACAAACAAAGTTATGGCGTTAAACATTCTGCCCACCAAGGACAAATTGAGCATTTTCCTTACAAATTTGGATTTGCCCATCACAATTTACCCAATGGATTCTGGCTTAATAATAATTACTAATATTGCAACAAGAAACCTAAACCCATATAAAACTTATTATGTATAAATAAAACTAACAACAATTTTCAAAAAATATCACTATATCATTAGAACAAAAACCTAAAACCTTAAAATCGTCACAAAAATGACTAGTAAAAAGTTAACCTAAAATATGTAACCAGACACCAATAAATATAAAAACGAAAAACTTCATTCTATTGCCGGTAAAATGCATAATTTATTTACAGGTCTTTTTATGAGCGAATTTTTACTCTTGAGGGTGACCACCCTCGTAATTCCATCACGACCGGGATGTTCCTCTACAATTTTACCATAGAGCCAACGACATGGGGGGAGGCCGTCCTCCTTTATCAATACGATATCTCCAATTTTGGGCTGTGGGGCTTGTGTTGACCATCTATACCGGTGGAAAAATTGATCAAGGTATTCTTGAGACCATTTTCGCCAAAACTCTTGACTCATACGTTGGGTATATTGCCACCTTCTGAGCGAACTTACATTTGACGTTTCGTAGTTATGGTCTGGAGCCGTCAACAAAGGTTCGCCAACTAGAAAATGCCCTGGAGTTAGCACATCCACATCTAAGTCATCGTTCAACCTTGACAAAGGTCTGGAGTTTAGACAGGCTTCTACCTGTGCCAATACCGTTGACATCTCCTCATAAGTCAGCGTGGATGTCCCGCTGACTCTTTTTATGTGGTGCTTTACGGACTTAATCACTGCTTCCCATAATCCACCAAAGTTGGGCGCATGTGGCGGGATAAAGTGCCAGGAAGTACCATTGCTGGTTAATGCCTCTGCAATTTCTGGGAAAATGCTATCTTTTTCTTGAGTAAAAAGCTTTTTTAACTCTATCGAAGCGCCGACAAAGTTAGTTCCGTTATCGCTCCAAATTTCTTTGCATTGACCCCTTCTCGCTACAAATCTTTTAAAAGCTTGAAGAAAGCCTTGCGTCGTGAGATCACTAACTGCCTCAATATGAACAGCCTTCGTTGACATACAAACGAACAGGCATATGTAGCCCTTGAATGATTTATGACCTCGACCCTTCGAAGTGCGCATTTGGATTGGACCTGCGAAGTCAACTCCGCTGTTAAGGAATGGACGAGCTGGAGTGACCCGTACTGATGGAAGCTGTCCCATCAGCTGTTGGTAAGTACGTCCACTATTCTTCACACAGGTAACGCATTTTCTTACGTGTGCTTTTATCAGTTGCTTTGCGCCAATGATGAAATATTTGTTTCTCAAATAGTTTAATGTCAATTGCGGACCTCCGTGCAAGGTTTGTCGATGGGCATCTGCAATTATTAAAGCTGCTAATTTTGATTTTTTGGCCAAAATAACAGGATGTTTTCTATTTGTTTGCAAATGGGCCTCTTCCAATCTTCCTCCCACTCTTAGAAGATTTTTGTCATCTAAAAATGGATTTACTGCTTTTAATGAACTGCTTCTCTTAACTTCTTCTTTTTTCTCTACTGCTTCTATTTCTTCTCCAAAATTATTCTTTTGATCTTTCTTTAAACACATTTCTAACGCGTCTTTTAATTCTTCTGTTTTCAAATAATCTGTATATTTTCTTTCCAGTTTTGGTTTTTTCATTTGTGAAAATCTTCTACAGTAAGCTACAACTCTGATTGCTCTCGTCAAAGATGAAAACTTCTCCCAAATTTCTAAATTATCCTCCTCTTTATTTGCTAAAAGTACTTTAATAGCTTCCTCATCTGTTTTTACATCAGTAGGTTTTCGATATTCTATGTCTTTTGACCAAAGAAAAGTAGGACCCCGAAACCACAATAATTGATTTTTCAGTTCCGTCGGAGACACTCCCCTCGATGCACAATCAGCTGGATTCTCTTCAGTCTTCACATGCGACCATTGGCAAGGATTCATGGAGGTAAGTATCTCAGAAACGCGATTTGCTACGAACACTTTCCATCGGCTAGGCAAACTATTTAGCCAAGCTAGTACTATGGTGGAATCTGTCCACGCATGAATGTTAGTGTTTTCAATCTTCATAATATTGGCCACGTCTATCAGTAATCTGGTTAGTTCTGCAGCGCCGCAGAGTTCCAGTCTTGGGATAGAAACCTGCTTGATGGGAGCTACCTTTGACTTTGCTGCAATCAAGGACACATGAACTTTACCCTCCTCATCAATTAGGCGGAGATACACTACTGCAGCATAAGCTATCTTGGAGGCATCGCAGAATCCATGCAGCTCTCGTCGGACATCATTTAATTTAGTACCAACCCATCTAGGAATCTCGACATCAGTGATACTTTTAAGGTTATCTCGGTAAGTACACCATTCATTTATTATTTCCTTTGGTGCTTCGTCGTCCCAATCTATGCCTGCTATCCAAAGCTTTTGTATCATAGCTTTAGCAACTATGATGCATGGCGTTATCCAACCTAAAGGATCAAATAAACGAGAAATATCTGCGATAATTTTTCTTTTTGTAATGGGTGATTTCAGCTCTAGAAGATTAACTTTGTAGCGAAAATGATCAGCGCGTCGCTCCCAGGTAAGTCCAAGAACTTTTATTACTTCATCCATTTTTATGTTAATCCCATCTCTTGCTTCCTTATTTCCTAAACCTATTTCCTTGTCCTTATTTTCCTGCCCTTCTATCATTTTCAGCAATTCTTCATCATTGCTTGCCCACTTCTGCAGTTCGAAACCTGCTTCACCTAATAAACCTTTCATTTGTCGATATATTTCTAAGCCTTCCGTTACAGTTTCACAATTACACATTAAATCATCCATGTAAAATTTTACAGGTACTTTTTCAGCAGCAATGGGATATTTTGCACCGTCATCGATTGCGACTTGTTTGAGAGTTCGTACGGCTATGAAAGGAGCCGAAGCTGTACCAAACGTTACTCGATTGAGTTTATAATCATTAATCTCGCCACTTTGGTCATCTCTCCATAACAATCTTTGAAAGTCGGTATCATCTTCGTGCACTTTGATCTGTCGGTACATCTTGACAATATCCGCAGTCAAACAGATCTTTGACAATCTCCATTGCAACACGAGATGCCTCAAGTCAGGTTGTATAGTCGGCCCAATTAAAAGATTGTCATTGAGTGAGACTCCATTTTTGCCCGTCTGAGAGGCATTAAATACAACCCTTAACTTGGTCGTATCTTTATCCTCTCTTATCACTGCATGATGTGGTAAATACACTGACTGATCTAATTTATGATCAGGTTTCTTAACTTTCACCATATGTCCCATCTCCAAGTACTCGTTGATTACCGCTTTATAACTCTCTCGGAATTTCTCATTCTTTTCAAATCTTTTTTCTAAGCTTAGTAACCTTTTCTCTGCTATCGCTCTCATTTCTCCCTTTGTACAATCAGGATACTTCATTTTGAATGGTAATCTGACCACGTACCTTCCTTCTTCATCTCTGGTAGTAGTATTCTTATAAATTTCCTCACATTTTCTCTCTTCTTCTGTGTAAGCTTGTTCTTTTGTCAATCCTATACCGGATTCTATTTCCCAAAATGTCTTTAAAAGTTCATCACTTTCCTGTAATTGACAGTGCAATGCCAATACGCCTCCAGTTTGGTTAGCTGGTGAGTGTACAGTACCGGATAAGATCCAGCCTAGACTAGTGGATTGAGGCACGACTGAGCCACTGGGACCCTTGCGGATACCCTGTTGTGTTACTTGGCTATAAACCTCTGCACCTAATAATAAGTCTATTTTATTAGGTCGATTATACTCAGGATCTGCTAACTCAATCCCCTCAAATTCTACAAAACCTAATTGTTCTACTTTCCTCCCTGGAAGGAAAGAAGTAATCGATTTTAGAACGTACGCCTGTACCGTAACACTAATGTTAGGATTAGTTCTTGATTTTATTGCAAAATTTACCATTGCCTTGGAGACAAGTCCTTTATCTCCACCTACCCCTGAAATTCTACCATTTATAGGCGTTCTTTTCAATTTCAGATCATTGACAGTGGATTCTGTCACAAAATTACCCTGAGAACCCTGATCCAACAAGGCTCTCAACACGTGATTGTGCCCATTTTTCGACTCGGCATTGACTAGCACCGTTGCCAGCAATACCTGCTTTAAATTTCCTGTCGAGAAATTTGCTGCTACAAACGCTGATGAATTATGATCAGCATTTCCTTCCTTTTTGTGAGACTCCAATCCCTCTATAGGGCCACCTTTTCCGTCCGCATCGACCTTACCCTGTGGATGTAGAAGAGTGTGGTGCCTGCGATGGCACAACTGACACTTAAAGTTGCTCTGACAAACTTTCGCCCCATGGTTGGCTCCTAAACAGTTAAAACACAAACCATTGGTCATGACGAAATTACGACGTTGGTTTACATTTTGGTTCGCAAACTTACGACACATACCCAGTTTATGTGTATCATTACAAAATACGCATTGCGTTTTAGCTGCATAAAAACTTTTAAATTTAACTATTTCATTGTTACGACTAGAACTCTGATGATTATTTATTTGCCTATTAGGAACAACCTTTTGATCAATAAATTCGAGTGCTCTGTAACGATTGGTGAGGAAGTCGGTAAATTGAGTAAAAGTAGGTAGTTCTTCTGACGAAGTACTATTTGTGATATTAAATTCCCACTGTTTACGAGATTCCGAATCTAGTTTCAAGCAAAGTATGTGAATTACAATTATATCCCAATTTTTGGTATTTATTCCTAAATTATTCAAACCACTCAAACAATCGTTTGTTGTATCAATTAAATCTTTCAAGCAACTAGAAGACTCTGCAGCTATGTTCCTCTGACTAAGAAGCCTTTTTAAAATGAAATGCGACAGATAACGTTTATTATCGTACCTAGTTTGTAACTGTGACCAGCATCTATCGTAATTAGCTTCCGAAATCGGTATTTGCCTGAGTAACTGCTCAGCTTCCCCTGTTAGAGAACTCTTAAGGTAGTGCATTTTTTGGACACTATCTAGGCTAACATTATTATGTATTAACGAAATAAACAAATCTCTGAAAGTTATCCATTCCGTATATTTTCCGGAGAATGTAGGTATAACAATCTTAGGTAACTTAAAAGATTGCGCCCTAGACGATCCCTCGGGTTTTTGTTCCACATTCGAGGACCTATGTTCTTTATACATCGTCAATATAGATTTAAGTTCAGTTTTATACCTAATATAAACCTCTTCCATTTCATCATAAATATCTTTCTTAACGTACTCTGTGTCTCTCAAATCCGTTGAAAAATTCTTGACCAGCACTTTATGTGTCTTACAAAATGCTAACCACAAAGATTCCAATGACTCTAATCGCGTTTGACAATATGCTTCACAAATACGATCCTTCGGAGATTTACGATGATTAATCTCAGCCTTTCTAATTCTATCATAATTGTCCATTTGCAGAGCTAATTCGGCCTCCATTGTAAAATCTGTTGTTTTCTTAAATATTCAAAACAAAAAGCAAGTTGCAAACAAGCTACTATAAAAGCTGTACTTGTAAAAGTAACAGAAATTCCTAAGCAAAAGCAAAGTTTAATTTGCAACCAAAATCAATCGCCAAATTATCAAAAATATACACACTAACAGATTTAAAATTTGCAAATAACCAGCAAATTTAAGCATAAAATAGCCAAATTTTGTTACAAAAATCAAAGCGCAAATTAGCACAAAAAACAGCTCAACAAAATATTTGTACCTAAAAATTCAGTCTACAATTAATACAAAATTTCCAAGTCCCAAATGAGGGGAATTTTCCTAAGTGTAAAAAATCTAAAAGTAAAATAATATTTTTAAGTTCTACAACAAGCAAAACTTTTCTAGGTGTAAAATTAACAAATTTTTTCTAAGTTGAAATACTAGCAAAAATTTTCTGTGTGTGAAATTATAAAAAACATTCTAAGTCCAAAACAAACAAAATTTTTCTAAGTGTTTAGGATTTATTTAGCACTTACAAAAATCGGGCATAGGTTCCCCGTAGTAACCAAATTCGCTTAAAATTAGGCTATGTCCTACTAAATACTTCTAAATTATTACAAGTTAACACTTAAAATTATACAAGTAACAAAATTCATTAAAATGTTCCAAGTTAATTTTCTTCAATGAATAAAGTTCAACTTTCCTTGGCAAAATTCTTTAACAATGTTCAAACACTCACAGCTTGTTGTCCCTTTCACTCACTCGTGATATCTTCTCGTCGTCCTTGTCCCGCATCAGTATGGTCCAGATTCCTGACAGCGCCTCCTCATGAGCACCGTCCCGAAGTCTAGAGTCGGATTCGCCACCAAACTCAGACTCCTGCTGCATCAGCTCCAACCCTTGGAGGCTGATCTGCTTCCTGTTCCACCAGGAACTTGACACTACTTCTAATCCTGAAAAACTTGCGCCATACACCGCTGACGACTTCCGTGGTTCATAAAAAACCAATTCGGCTCGAAGGACCATGAAAAACCTTCAGGTGAGGTTTCAGGTCGGGGAGACACCTTTCAGGCAGTAAAACTCGGTTACTTGGATCAGCCTGTATATTGGTGTCACAAAGGTTCCCTATTGAGTCTCTAAACAAAATTACGCATACTTCGGTACATTAAATCACGGAAACATAATGTTTGCGCGATCTAAAGGAGTATAACTCCATCTGTTGACACATTGTAGAACTAACCTAGGTAACAAATGGTTTGAGTCGTACAAACAAAGTTATGGCGTTAAACAAGCGGTCCTTCTGTAAACTCTTTATTTTGTGTCTATACTAATAATATTAAAAGGAAAAAATATTGTTTATTTGTATTGAATAGGTTCTACAACCACTGGACCAATTTTAAAAATTCTTTTACCAAAATAAAGCTACATTATAATAATATCCCAACCGATTTCGGCTACGGCGACCACTTCAACCCCTTACTGGCGTCTTTCATGGGCTCTAACGTGGCTTACATAACCAACCTGTTGGTGAATAAACGCGTACACTGCAGACACGTAAGAGCACCATTAACATAATTATAGCTGATTGCCGGTGGTGGTCGGGCTTTCAGCTCAACACGTCTGGCATCCAACTCGGCACGCCGACGTGCTTCAAAGTTAAAAACTCAGGCCAAATTTGCAGCATTGTTTTCAACAAGCTGTTGCAAGACCTTTGGGGATTCTGCCACAAAACATAGATCGTCAGCATACATAATGTCTTCTATGTGCGAATAAGACACCTTAGTAGTTGCCTTGAGTCGAGCTAAATTGAAAAGACTACCGTCCGTACGATAACGAATGCTGATTCCCTCGGGAGAAGATTTCAGCACTTCCCAGACTACAACTGCAAAATACAAGACAAGCAATGCTGGGGCCAAAACGCAACCCTGCTTCACTCCACAGGTAACGGAAAAGAAGCTAGATTTCTCACCTTCTATAGAAGATATTCATTTCATGTCGTCATGCAGGAGTCGCAGGAGTCTCACAAACTTCTCCGTGCATCCTAACTTCTTCAACACTGACCAGAGGCCTCGCGAGGAACGCAGACAGAAGCCTTCTCCAAGTCTAAAAAGCAGAGGTACAGGTTCCTGCCTTGCTCTCTACTCTTTTCTTGGAGCTGTCGGACTGCAAAAATTGCCTCACAAGTACCCCTATCAGGCCGAACGCCAAATTGCGTTTCCGGTAAAATCTTTTCAGAGAGGGTCCTTGGCGGTTTAACAGTAACCTGGCAAAGATCTTTCTAGGGGCTGAAAAAAGCGATATACCACGATAAGGATTATAGTCCGCGCGGTCACCTTTGTTCTTATAAAGGGCTTTCATGCATGATAACCTGAAAGTTTTAGGGACTTGCTCCTCCTCATACATACGAACGAATAATTCCCAGACCCGCGATTGTATTGATAGCGATACAAATATTGCAGTTTGCGGTTATTCAATTTGGATAACTTATCACCACCGTACTTCAACAGCTCCCCCAGTATAAAATCTACGCCAACCGCTCGCTTATTTATTTATTTATTCATCAAAAACTTATTCCATCATTACAGGTTTTATTAGTTATTTCGTTGCTGATTAATAGATAGACTAGATAGATTGAGATTAGAGATATGGACTTGTGTATAACACCAGAAAAGCGAATGGCTTCTTTTTAAATCAGAGTCGCTGAATTATACACAGGTTCCTGAAATATCACTCTGCGAATTGGGTTTAAAGCGTGTACAAAGTTTCAAATACCTAGGTCACTGGGTCACTGAGGATATAAGAGAGAACCTGGACTCAGAAAGGGAACGCAGGTCACTGGCTGTGCGCTGCAACATGCTGGCTCGAAGGTTTGCGCGTTGCACTAGGCCAGTCAAGCTCACGCTGTTCAAAGCATACTGCCAAACATTCTACACGTGCAGCCTTACGTGCAGCCTTACAGTGACGGCCCATACAATAAAGTGAATAATGTTTTAAAATTAAATATTGTATTTACTAACATTAGTTTATAAGAAAATTTGTTACTAACTTTATATGGACACTTTGGCCTGAAATAAAATATTTGAATTTGAATAGCAGAGCAGAGCTTCACATCCAGTTCGCGCGCAGTTGATAATTAAGGCAAAGCGTTAATACACAATAAATCAGCAAAGTAATAAAATGTTCTGCCCAACGCCTTAGCACATCCTCCTTACTCTTCAGAAGCCTTTCGCCGTCCAGTGACTTCAAAGACACTTTTGTAATGCTGGTAGTACCAATGATCTGTCGAAGTTCACTGTAGAACTCGCCAGCCTGATTGGTATCTGCAAGCCATTGCATGTAATGAGCCCTGTCCTGCCACCATTTATCTTTAGTTTCTCTTGCTAGCTGACGAAGCTTACGGTCACTAGCTCTTATCTCCGCACTACTGCCGCTGTGGCGCGTTACAGAACTTTGCCTGAGGAGACTTCTGTAATGCCAGACCCAGAGTCTCAGCGGCAACGTTCAGCATCTCAGACGACAAAGCAGTCCAGTCACCATCAATATCACCAGCCTGAAGACACGAGGGGGACAGTTTACTGGCCAACGCTCTCGAATATCCCTTCCTTGTTTCAGAGTCCACTAGCTTCTCGATGTTCAGAAGCAGAGACCTTTGCCGGTTTGCTCTACAGGAACGACGCAAGCTGAGACGCAGTCTAGTTATGACAAGTCTATGATCCGTCCAACAGTGCGCACCACGCATAACGCGGGTAACTAGGACCTGATATACATCACTCTGCCTAACGGTAGCTTAATTGATTAGGTGCCAGTGCCTAGATCTAGGATGCATCCATGTGGTCCTGCGCTTAGCAGAAAGGCGAAACATAGTGTTCGTAACTGCGAGCTGAAATTGAGCACATGAACTAAGCAGTAACTGCGACGACGTTTCACATAGTTATCGGGTGCCCAGAGTCCTATCTGACCCAGCATTATAGCGTTACTAACTTTACCTTTAAGTACTTTTAACACATACAACGCCAAAGCTAAGCCTCTGCGCACTCGCAACTCATTGTAACCCACCATTCCCAAGATAAACAAATTCGGGTACATTAACGGGTAGAATGGGTATACCCCGTATTGCTTATGATACAGGTACCTCACGAATTTGTTTTGGATCCGTTCTAACATAACGCTATACAGTGCTTGGTACGGGTTCCAAACCACCGCATTACATTTCAGGTGACTCCTCACCAGTGCATTATACAGCGCGACAATGGCTCCAATACTCGTAAAACCATGGACTCTACGTAGTATCAATCCCAAGTTTATTATAGGCTTTCTTGCAGCAGTTAACGATATGCTCCTGGAACCGTAAGTCCGCTGTAAACCACACACCTAAGTCTTTGACCCCCGCTACTCTCTTCATTGCAACTCCATGTCACTACCTTTTCAATGTCAGTCTGCAACCGCTCACAGTCTTTTTCGTCCTTAACTGGCATACATAATTTAAGATCATCCGCGAAAAGTAAGCAACCTGAATACTTGACAACGTTCGGTAGGTCATTGATCATAACAAACTGAAGTGGTCCAAGGTTACTTCCTTGACTCACGCCCGATCTTACAAAATATCATTCAGACCGATACCCTGAGAACTCAACGTACTGTTGTCGATCTCTCATGTAGTTTGCCAAAAACCTTAGTAAATGCGGAGTACAACCTACACCAGCCAGCTTCCGAAGTAGGATGTCATTATCTACGACGTCGAACGCTTTAATGATTGAGTAACTGCTATTCAAATATTAATGATGTTATTAAAGTTCATATATTATTGGCAGTTTGTAGTGTTAAGAACTTATTGACATTTTAAATCGTTCAGAACTATTAGGTCACCCTGTCTGCTACAATATATCTGATGGTGACTGTACCACTAGTCACGACATAATAAATAAATCAATCATTTATTATTCCTTTACAATGCAGGCTTACATGTACTTAAAGCTAGGTACAGCTATTGCTGAGGAAATCTCCGCTACATTGTGAGAGACTGGTGCCTGATGTAGGTTCAAAGAACCTGTGTTACAGGTCACCCAGTGCCCCCCGCAGTCGAGTTGATGTGACTTCAACATGCTTAAATATATTTAGAATATAGTTAAAAGGTGTGTGAGATGTGTTGTGTGTGCGTTGGTATCAGTAGGAGTGTAATGACTTGTGTGTGTGTGTTGGTGTCAGTAGGAGTGTGTGGTTTGACATTGTAGCAGCTTTGTTTGCAGCTTTAAGAATTGTTCCACAACCAATTGCGCCTTTATCTTTCAATAGAGTCAAAAAAAGGAGAAGGGCTAGGGTTCGAGGGCTTGTAAACAGCAGTGGTTTGAAACAGCAATGATTTTGTGACACTTTAAACCGTGTGCGAGCTGGCAATATCCCATATCGGCAGCTTAACGTCCTCCGCAGGCCGCTTAGGTTACGTCGGAGGAGACAAGTTGGGCCAAACATTTTCGGAGAGCCAGTGCTATCTTAAATCAACTCCGTACCATTACACAACCCCTTGATCTCCTCCACTTTCTACTCTTTCTCAAGGCCTTTCTCTCGCTTCGCTGTGCATGTAACACGTGCTGCAGTTCCTGTGCCTCCAGTGCGGCGCGGTCCTGAATAGGCGGCAGCGCTGTGGCGGTGCGCGGCGCGCGGCGCGTGGCGCTCGTAGTCGTCCGCGCGCTGCTCCGCCGAGTGCTCGCTGCGCTCCTGCTCCAGCTTGCGCGCCCAGTACCTGTGCTTCTAGTGCGGCGCGCTCCTCAATAGGTGGCAGCGCTGTGGCGGCGCGCGGCGCGTGGCGCTCGTAGTCGTCCGCGCGCTGCTCCGCCGAGTGCTCGCTGCGCAGCTGCTCCAGCTTGCGCGCCCAGTACCTGTGCCTCTAGTGCGGCGCGCTCCTCAATAGGCGGCAGCGCTGTGGCGGCGCGCGGCGCGTGGCGCTCGTAGTCGTCCGCGCGCTGCTCCGCCGAGTGCTCGCTGCGCAGCTGCTCCAGCTTGCGCGCCCAGTACCTGTGCCTCTAGTGCGGCGCGCTCCTCAATAGGCGGCAGCGCTGTGGCGGCGCGCGGCGCGTGGCGCTCGCAGTCGTCCACGCGCTGCTCCGCCGAGTGCTCGCTGCGCAGCTGCTCCAGCTTGCGCGCCCAGTACCTGTGCCTCTAGTGCGGCGCGCTCCTCAATAGGCGGCAGCGCTGTGGCGGCGCGCGGCGCGTGGCGCTCGTAGTCGGCGACGCGCGCCAGCAGCTCCGCCAGCCGCTCGTCGCCCGCGCGCTGCTCCGCCGAGTGTTCGCTGCGTTCCTCCTCCAGCTTACGCGACCAGTACTCCTCGCAGCGCTCATACTCTTCGCTCATTGCCTCCAAACTTCCCTCAAGAGAGCTAGAGCAGTAACGGAGAATATTATACAAGATGACCTTGGAAATAGCATCAAGCGGTCATAGCATGAAGTATACAGGGTGTCCTTGGAAGTAAGAATCGAATCGAAATAGCGCATAGCGGGCGGCATTTCTGACCTTTTTAACACTATCTATATTGGTGCGATTTCAAATCGTTAAAAAGTTATGAACAATTTCAGTTTTTTTCAGAAAATCGTCGAAGGCCAAACAAAAATAATCATTAAAAATATTATCAAAGTTACTCACTTTATAATTTTGCCAAAATGTTAGCAGGTGATTTGCCTTACTTTGACTAGTTATTTTATTGAGCTAGAAAACCCATGTCAATATAAAAACTTAAAACATTGCAAGAAAAAATCTTTATAATCATCCTGCAGTTGTCAGAAAGTAGCATTAATTGGACTTTCTTGCAAAAGAAGTTAAATAGGTTCAAAAGACAAACTCCAAAGAAGACGACTTTCTTGTTCAAAATACTCACAACTTTAGAAATTATTAGAATAATTTTGCAATTTACACCTCTAAAGAATCTGTATTAAATGAGTAACTTTTTGAAATACTTAAACAAGTTCCAGTAGTACATTTTTTTTTCACGACAGCTGCTTGAACATTAAGTCATTTTTTGAGCAAGATTTTTACTTGCTATATTTTTAGTTTTCATATTGACATGGGTTTTTTAGTTCAATAAAATAACGATTCAAAGTAAGACAAATCACCTGCTAACCTTTTGGCAAAAAGGATAAGTGAGTATCATTGACAATTTTTTTTAAATAATTATTTTTGTCTGGATATAGGCGATTTTCTGAAAAAAACTAAAATTGATTATAACTTTTTAACGGTTAGAAATTGGACCAATATTGATAGGGTTAAAAACGTCAGAAATGACCCTCGCTGTGCACTATTTCGATTTGATCCTTACTTCCAGGGACATCCTGTATATACCCAAAGCTCTTCGACATGCTATATTAATATGAATAAACATTAAAACTAAATTTTTGCAACAATATTTTTGCCATGTTCTTTATGTTGTTAAGTATTTTATAGTTTGCAGTTGCCATGTATCCATATTCGGCAAAATGAAAAAAACTCAATCAATTACTAAATAGTGAGTTGGGCGGCTGCTGATGTTTTTGCGGGGCTCCGCATGGGGATGACGAACATTAAACATTCATTTGCTTCAGAACATTAGCCTTTAACTTACTACATTTTTCAGAATATACCATATAATAATTGTTTTTTGAGTTTTTTCACAAGTTGGCAGGATTAATAAAATCCTACAACATGTTAGATCTTTTCCTTTCTGGGTACCTAGAAAGGGTACCTAGGTACCGGGTGGAAGGATAAAGTACCCAGTTGATTATTTCTTTAATTGAATTACATCACTTGGGTGTATTAACTCTACAGTAAATCATTACCAAATGGTTTGAAACTCACCTGATCAGTTCAGATAATTTCTGTCTTTCCTCATCGTGTCTTCGATCTGCCTCAGTTAGTTCATTTTGGAGTTCTTCAATCAACGCATTGGACTTGTCGATGTGAGATGAATCAAGGTCTTGATCAGTCTGGGCTGCGGATTCGCAGGAAGTGGCTTGGGTGATGCTGAAGTCTGTCTCGACGGCGGCGTCTTGGCGGGGCTCGGGCGAGCTGCCCAGGATGACGGAATCACTGAGCTCCTGCACGCGCGCGGCGAGCTCGCCCAGCGCCGCGCACGCCGGGCAGCGCGCTCCCGCCCGCGCCCCTGCCCCCGCCTCCGCCCCCACCCGCGCCGCCGCCCTCACGCCCGCGAAGATCGCCTGCAGACGGCGGGCCGCCTCCGTGTAGTCGATCACTCTCTGCTCGATGCTTGTGGGCGAAGAGTCGCAATCCTTAAAATATAATCAGAATAATTACTAGTTAATCAACTGGTCTATGCTTGCAAACAGATGAGACTTTTTTCAGGCACTTTTGTTAGGTAGATTGCGTCAAACTGAGAAATAATTCACCATTAATTAGGTTCAATAAATAATGAGATCTGTAATCCATGTAAGAACAAAATGTGAAAACATTCAATGGCTCAATAAAATGAGTCACCAGACCACTGGTTGGGGCTTCAATGCTCACCCAGGAAGAAAAGGATTCATGTTCTGGATGGTTGTATTTTTTCTGTGGTGCCTATTTGTATTTGATGTAGAGACATTTTTTTTTAAATAATTTATCTCACCTCCAGTGCTTCAGGTGTCAACAACGAGCGAAGTTCCGCAGAAAGGTCCCCGTACAGCCCGGCGTCGCCCCGCCCCGCCGCCGCGCCGGCCCCCGCGCGGGCCTCAAGCGCGCCGCACAGCTCGTCGTTGCGGTCCCGCAGCTGCTGCGCCTCGTGCCTTAGCTCCTCCAGGCGCGCTTCGAGCTCACGCGAAGCCGACTCCACCCCATTCAGCCCCACCGCCCCAGCACCGCTGCTCTCGACTGCTTCTCGAATCTCTTCTGCTAGACGCGCTGACTCCCACTCGGCGGCTGTTGCGCGGCTTTCGGCTGCTATCGCCCGCGCCTCTGACTTTTCCCCGAGTGACCTTTCAGTCTCCACATCTAACCGGAGTCGCGCCTCTGTCTCGTTGTGGCGAACCGTTTCCGCTTCCAAACGTGCACGCAGGGCTGCAGCGCGCTCGCGCTCCGCGGCTGTCTCTTCCGAAGCCTGACGCATCGCCTCCGTATTGCGAGCCTCAACTCGTCGCAAGTTAGCGGCGAGCTCGGCCTCCATGCGCGCATGGCTCTCGTCGACATCTTGCGCGAGCAAGCGCGCGCGCCTATTCGCCTCAGCGACGTCGGCCCGCAGCTTATCCCTCTCGGCGGCGGCGAGGTCCGCGCGACGACGCGCTCGGCGCAGCCTCAGGCGACTAAGCGCGAGCGCCGCGATCAGCAACAGCGGGCGCGCATCCCGTCGCTCGTCCAGCGGCTCCGCTAGCTCCCCGAGTTCGTCGTCGAGAGCGCGTTCGAGGTCGGGCGGGCGCACGGCGGCGGCGCCGAACCCGAGCTCGAGCAGCAGGCGCCGCGGCCGCGGCACGCCCGCTCGCTCCCACGCGTCCACCACGAACTCACTCGCGACACCGGCATCCTCGTCCTCCCCATTGTCGACTTCCGCGTCGATGGTCGTTTCTCGCGTTCCTTCGATCGAAGATGTCAGCGAGGAGTTCAGACGGTCAAAGAACTCTCCGACGGTGGTTTTGTCAACGCGGGAGTCATCGAATATGCGATCGACGAGCCGACGGTCTATGCCGTCCATTCGCAGTTCGCGGCAGAGTGCCAGTGCCTGCTCCCGGTCGATAAGACGGTCGTGGTCGAACGTGTCAGAAGAAACCTCGTCATCGATAGGCGAAATGTCGCGAGTTTCCATCGCGGAGGCACTGCGACGGCACCGCATGCGCTGGGAGGAGCGTGCGCGACCGTCGTCGGTATCCAAGCGGGAGACAGAGGCAGCACGAGGGGCGTGCGCGTCTGAGGAGGACCGCTGCGGCCTTGAACGTCGCCCGTACTTTTTTGAGCCGAAGACGAATTTTGGAGAAATTTCGCGGCCTGAGGAGTCCTCGTCGCTGTGGGTGGGTGCGGGCAGGGCGAGCGTGGCAGGGTGTGGCGTGGACGCGGCGGGCCCGGGCTGGTCGGGAGTTGCGGAGTCGCCGCTCAGCACGGAGAGCAGCCCGTTGCGGAACTGCGTGAAGGTGACCCGGTCGGCGCTGCGCTCGAACAGGGTGTCGACGAGGGCTGCGCCACGTTCATCCAGCTGTAAAGCGTCGCACAGGTCGTGAACGGCTGATTTGTCTAGGGCTTCCTCGTTATCTACGTCAAATGTTTTAAAAACTGAGTAAAGCTGTTGTTCGTAGGGGTTCATGGACGCGGCGTCCATAGCTAAGAGGAGCATTCAGGAACCACAAGAAGATGCAATCATTGAAAGACTATTCTAGGTGATCAACATGTTTAGGTATTTGTAAATTAACTATTTTTCAATAATTTACAGTAATATCCTTGATCTTATTTGCGTGATGACTGACTGTCAAAAAACTCAAAATTGACGTTGTCAATGTCAATTTGGCATTTTTACTTTTTTATTCAGATGATCAAGGAGTTAAAGCATATTTTTTAACACAGGCAAAAATTATTCACTGCCGCTTATTTTTAAATTTTATTTTAAACACTATTTTCACAAATAAACACCAAGAAGTGAACTCTGTCATCCCAAGTTATTTTAAGAAACTAGGTTCTTTAAAACCAAAAAAAAAAGAGACAATAAATGCAGTATAGTATATTAATTTGTTCCTAATCAACGCAATTAAAAAAACGAACGTCATCTCTTGATTTATGTCATGCATGTCAGACAGAGAGATGTCAAGTCAAACAGAAGCAGAAACAGAAATCAGAAATAGCCATCGAATCAATCAACCAGTTGTTTACAAATAATTTGTGCTACAAGTTAGTTTCTTTTGTTCAATTGATGAATTTGATGATGCATACAACATACAAGTGTTAAGTGATACGTGCAATGGTTAAGTTTTATTTCAATAAATTTAAACAAGACGAAGACTGCAATTAGTTTACCTTTGTTTTGAGATTGATAAGTTTTGATTAACGAGATTTAACAATGTTAGAAAACAATGTTAAGGTCTACACACGTTTGGAGGAACCATACTCAACTTATTTGAAGCCTGCTTTAGCTGCACATCGCAGCAATTTGATGCGTGTAGTATGGGTGGTCACGACTACTTGTACACTTCTAGCGCTAGCTGCCACGACCTTGGTTTTGATTCAACCTGCTTTAGAAAATCGCAGCTATGTTTCCTATTCATTATTAAAGGCACATTTTCGTGCTAATTTATATTCTATGCTACAAGAACGAGGAATTGGTGTATCTGAAGTTGAAGAACTCTACCAGCAAGTCAAACCTCTAGAAACAGAACAGAAGATTGTATCCTGCTACTACGACACGCCAAGCAAGTATGAGCCGCAAGAGCTGCTGCCAGCTCACATTCACCCACATCTGTGCACACACATTAATGTGGCCTTTGCTAGGATTGTGAATAAGCAGATTCATTTAGATGACATTCAGTACCGAGCATTAAGGGACATTGTGAAGCTCAAGAAAGTAAATCCCAACCTTAAAATCCTGCTTTCAATTGGAGGTGCAGGTAATGAAAGTGGATTCTCAGAAATGGTGA
Source organism: Udea olivalis (assembly GCA_947369235.1). Classification (NCBI taxonomy): domain Eukaryota; kingdom Metazoa; phylum Arthropoda; class Insecta; order Lepidoptera; family Crambidae; genus Udea; species Udea olivalis. Next base: position 22,205,663 of record OX376348.1, on the reverse strand, counting down.
TTAATCATGCATCACGAAAAGTTTTTATAAAATCAATTAAGTATATATTGCGGAACTATACTTTAGATGGAGTGGACTTAGACTGGGAATTTCCTGCTTTAAATCTTGGAAGAGTCCACCTCAATGGAAAACGAGAACGTCAACATTTTTCCCAGCTGTTGCGAGAAATTAGAAATGAATATATTCGAGAAAAAAGAAACTACTTACTGACTGTAGCTGTAGCCGCACCAGAGACAATTGTAGATATCTCTTATGATGTTGACCAAATTAACTTGTATACCGATTTTGTCAATATTATGACTTACGACTTTCACTCATACACTAAGTACACTCCATTCACTGGTTTGAACTCCCCACTATATGCAAAACCTGACGAGCAGTTGTACATGGCCACACTCAATATAAACTACACTGTGCACTCATACCTTAACAAAGGTCTGGATAAAAGTAGAATTGTAGTGGGTATACCAGCATATGGGCACTCCTTTACACTGGTCAACCCTGGAAACACCAGGGTGGGAAGTCCCGCTTCCGGATTTGGCGCCCTAGGAAGTATGGGCTTCGTCAATTATCCTGATATTTGCGAATTTTCTAAAACTCACGAAAACATAGTCGTAAAACAAGACTCAGATGGGAAAGTGCCGTATCTTTACAGAGGGTGGGAGTGGGTGTCGTTCGAGTCTCCCTCGAGCGTGGCCGCGAAGGCGGACTACATCAAGGCGCTCGGCCTGGGCGGAGCCATGGTGTACTCGCTGAACGCCGACGACTACCGTGGCATTTGCAACACTCGCGGCATTCAAGTCAAATTCCCACTTATTTGGTCTATTAATAATTCTCTGTTCGGCAACGGTAGCACGACCGAGGCGCATCAACAAACGGAGAAGTAAGCGAGAACTGGTCATCTGTGAATAAGTTGTGTGTATCATTAGTGCAAGTTTTTATTTGTCGTATTTACCTGTTCCTTCCTGGCCACATAGGTGATTTTGTACATGGTACAGGATTTCATATTAGATGTCGGCGACAGGTGCGCTGGAGGCGATGTGATACCGCGCGGCGCCCACGCGCGCCCGCCGCGCGTCCACTGCGCGCTAGCGGCGAGCCCGCGCGTGTCGGTCGGCGAGCGCGCGCTGCTCAGCCGCACAGAACCGCACGCGCATTCATTAACCGTCGCATTAACTTTTACAGTTTGAAAAAATGTAAGAGAGTTACTTTACGGTTTCGTGTTTCCGCTCGACCGGGTGTGTTGCAGTATACTAGATAATTAATTCAGTTAACCACCCACCGCCACGCGCCGCAACGAGAAATAAGTAAACTTTGATTGTTAATTTAATTTTTGTGACCAGTTCTGAATGCTGCTTCCGTGGGCGGCGACATTGACATTATTGCCGCAAGATATTGTGTAATTTGGTCGCCTTGCATTGCTATGTTTAGAGAAAGATCCAAATGCTAATTCCTAGTTGGTGTATTACTTTATAGGTTTAAAAGAGTGGGATTTAATTATGTGGGGTAAGGAAGTATTTTAGTAACGAAAATTACAAAAGGGTCACCCACCATGTGGTATGTAAAGATTTAGTTACAATTTAATTGTTAACTAAGTACTAATTATGAACTTGAAAACTCTGACACATAAATTAGTTTTTTTACTTTGTATGTATGTACGTACCAAAATATATATACAATCAAAAACATGCGACATACAACATACATGTAGTTAGTGCACATACGACCTACCCAAAAAAGGAAGATGACGATTTTAGTTATGGGATTTTTATTGTATAAATGACTAAAAATCTAGATCTAATAGTCAACGAAATGCGAGCATAGTACAAAAAAGAAAGGGATCTGAAGGGCTGTGAATAGTTGATTACAAAATAAATTCATGTTTATTTTACTGTGTTAGTTTTAAAGGAAGAATTGGTGTACAATTATACTTGAAAAGTGTATGTATGAGTGTATGTATACATATTAATAACATGATTATTTAATTTCATTTTATGTAACTAGGTATTAAGGTTATTTAAGGAGATGTTTAATTTAAAAGCATTTTATAAATAATTTATTTTGTCATGTGGCTTACCACATTAGACCTTTAGAATACCACTACCACAGACATATTATGTGGTATATTATTATCTAACACCAAGCATTTTAGGGTTCCATATAGCTGCCCGAATAGAGACACGCTATCTTTCGTCACATTAGGCACGGAGTAATTTAAAACACTTGTGTGACGATAGATTGGATCGTTTTTTTTAGTAGGTAGGTACAATAGCATTAAGGGGCGTCCATAATTTAAGTGACGTGTTTTGAAAATAATTCTGACCCCTCCCCCTCCCCCTGGTGACGTCGTGAGATTTTATTCAACCCCATCCCCCAATATCACGTGAGATTTATCATAATGTGGGTGTGGTGTTGCGGACCCCGACGTGACATCACGTCGGGGTCCACCACTGTTGCAGTGCTGTCGAGGAGACGCAATAAGACACAGTTGGACCTTAAGAATTACTATATAACCACAGACGGAATGGCAGTGAAATGAGACAACAGTTGGTAATAGTCTGGTTTATTATAATTCTACTAAAGCTTATATACGAATTCATACACGTACACTGTGTGTGCCTAATCTTACTACGTGACCATCCGGCACAGTACTCCCCCCTTTTAAAAAAAAACATAATTTACCCTCTTGCAAAATTGAAGTCCTGAAAAATTGCAATGACATAGGATGTTAATTATGTCACTTCAACGGAATCTGAGCACTGGTTTGAATAATCTACCTGATCTTATCATGTACGTGCTCTTGTCTTTGTCCAAACCATCACGTTCTCGAACCATTATTTATAATAAACGCTGTGCAGGCAAATTCTTAAGTACTTGAATTTTTATTCTAAAAAGACAATAAATAATTTGCTTAGTGCTTTTATTTACGACTAGCTGTCCATCTGCTTCCTATTGGTGAAATATTTTTTTAAATCGGCCCAGTAGTTTCGTAGCCTATTCAATACAAACAAACAAATCTTTCCCCTTTATAATATTAGTATAGACAATTATGATTAGTACTTAAATCAGATTGCTGAAAAAACTTCAGCTGGCAGTGGCGCGAAAACAAACGACGGGCCACTGTGCAACTTTGGTGGGCAGTCGCATATTTTGTGTACCTACGGTTTGCCCATATTTTACTTCTTCAAAACTTTTTTTCGCATAACTTTGGTCTGTTTCGAGCAGAAAAAAAATTGCGTGATATTTGCCGAGAACCCCCGCCCCTCTCCCCAAAGTGACATTAGATGAGATTCGTCTCCCCCTTGAACATCTCACGTAATGTAAGGATGCCCCCATAAACGTAAGTCATTTACCAGCCAGAAGGATTACAGCAAAAGTAGACAATATGTTTTGAACCTTACAACCAATTTGATAGGGTTCTAAACAGGTTGTCAACAATTGAGAGGTATTTGTACACTGATCGGTAGTTGTCTGTACCTACACTTAGGTTTACTGTGTCATGGCTAATGTATTGACCTATCTGCGCAAATTCAGGGCAATGATACCATTCCAGAATGTAACATAAGTAATAGCTTTCAACGTAGCACTTATCTCAAATATTTTTAAAGCTACATTCATTCCACAAATTTATTTGGATGCTGCTCGTCGTATCTATGTTCAAACGTAAAGATCACTTTGGAACTAAACTGCGTTTGTATTTTACGTATTCAATTATAATAGTTAGGTATTTAAGTACAGTGTGTGTCGGTTGGTATACCTTTCCAAAAAAAGCTTACACGTATGATTACTATTGTTCCTAGAAAACTAACTAAGATGTTCAGCAACTTTTCATACCCACCACGTTCTTGTATTATTATTTATATTTTTTTCGAATGAGTGCTTTAAGATCACGTTATTTTTTGTTGTTATGTAGACATGTTATACCTAAATCAAGTAGATAAATATTTTTTTAATGTTTATTTTTTGGTAATCATTAATAAACAATAATTAACGGAATCGTTGTTTCTTTTTAGGTATTCCTGTAATATGAGTTGATCATAATGCCTAAATTAAATTAATCATAATCTTGCCATCTTCATTTTCTTCAGCTTTATTGTAAGTAAAAATAAATGAATATGCGCCAAACAACACACCACTTGTCATAGTCCCCAAGTGAGATAAATATCTCTGTGTTACGAGGTACCAGACAAGTTACTAAGCCAAGGGCGTCTGCTCCCAGCACACCCAGACCCGAGCCAATTTAGAAAATACCATTTCCTGGTGACTCGACCGGGAATCGAACCCAGGACACTTCGTAAGTCAAGGCAAGAAACCGTGCTACATATCTGGTACACACTAATTCACATCATATTATTTTATAATATACATAACAGGGAACATAAGGTGGTTGCAGACATAAAACCATTTTCAAGTTGTGTGAAGGTTTACAGTTGTCGTCCTCCACAGTAAAATTCTTCAATAAAAATTAATAATGGCATATAAATGGAATACTTGAAGTAAATACTGGCAGGTAAATTAATGTGTGGGAGTTCTGGGATATTTAGTATATTAAAAAAATAACAACTATTGATTTGCTTTTATTATTTAAAAAATAGAGGTCATTTGTTTTCGTCGTGTCGGAGCGTGGTACGCAAAATGGATGAAATTGAAATAAAATATCTCTGCCTGAAAAAAAATACTACTGAGCAAGTAAATATATTATTATTTTTTATTATTAGTTTGTACACAAATTACAGTTTTTTACATAGAAAAATAAGGATAGCTAAAGTACAGGTGAGCTTATCTCTAAAGAGAGATTTCTTCCAGCAGACCATGATGCAAGGAAAAGCATAAAACAAACAGTGATGGATAGACAAAACTGTGTACCTACATAATTTTAAAGATCAAAATTTCTATAAATAGACCAGCTTACTTAAAAATAGACATATATTAATACAAATATAAATTATATAAGTACCTAACTAAAATAATTATACATATTTAAAAATAAATAAAATAATAATTATTATTATGATGATCCAACACAATTCAAACATTTTTTAAAAGATGTTCTTTTAACAATCTTTTGAAGGAACCCACAGTGCGACACTCTCGAATAGAAACTGGCAGCTTGTTCCACAGTTTCACAGCCTGAACAGTAAAAGAGTCACCATACATGCTCGTTCTACAGATAGGGGCAGTCAGCTGTAAATTATAGGCTGAACGATGAGTTCTGCCGGACGATGAAAGATAGGAGAAGCGCTCACAGAGATAGCGTGGAGAAGAAGGGTTGAAGAGGATGTTGTAAACAAGAACCATCATGTGATAATCACGCCGCAAACGAATAGGCAGCCATTTCAACTGCTTTCTGTACTCAGAAACATGATCATACTTACGAAGGCCAAATATGAAGCGAATACAGACATTTTTAATACGTTCTTGCTTATCGAGGAGTTGCTCAGTAGCGTCAGGATAGCAACTATCCGCGTAATCAATAATCGGAAGCATGTGTCTGAGCTAGAGTGATTTTAGTGTGAATGGGCAGAAAATTCTGAAGACGCTTCAGGGAGTAGAAGGCTGCAAAAACTTTTCGGGCGACTTGACTAACATGATAGTCCCACGCAAGGTTACAGTCAAGGTAGATACCCAAGTTCTTGACCGAAACAGCATAGTCTATGGTCGTTCCGTTATACACCAGCGGTGACAAAGTCAATGCGCCAACCCTATTGTACATAGACCTACTACGATAATGGCTTGAGATTTCTGTGGATTCACGAGCAGACCATACGATTCAGCCCACCCACTAATGCGTTCTAGATTTTGATTCATTTCCACTAATGCTGAATCAATATCATCTAGTTTGAAGTGAACGTAAAGTTGCAGATCGTCAGCATAAAGGTGGTAGTTAGCAGACAAAACTGAAGTGATTGCATTGATAAAGATCGAAAAGAGCAAGGGAGAAAGGACGCCACCCTGAGGAACACCAGCAGTAAGCTCACACCAGTTCGATGAAACATCGTTAGCGCGAACGCACTGAAGGCGGCCTCTCAGATAAGAATTGAACCATTCTATTGCATGAGGAGGTATGCTAAGCGACTGTAGGATGCCTAGGAGCACGTCAAAGTCAACCGAGTTAAATGCACTGCTGAAATCCAACAGAGTTAAAAGCGTGAGATGCTTATGCTCCATAGCATATCTTTAGTCGTCAGTAACTTTCAGCAGTGCAGTAACAGTACTGTGTCCAGAACGAAAACCAGATTGGAAAGGATTCAAGAGATTGTTACGGTTCAGAAACGCAGTCAGTTGGCCATGAATGATGCTTTCTAGGGCTTTGGAAAGAACAGGCAGGATGGAAATGGGACGATACTGAGAAGGAGTGTTAGGATTTAATGTTTTTGGCGAAGGGATAACTATGGCTTCCTTCCAGGCTGTAGGAAAGACATTAGAAGAAATGGAAAAGTTTTGGATGTGAGTAATGACAGGAAGAACGATATCAAGGATTAGCTTGACCATCTTAAGACAGATAGCATCATCACCCACCGCATTGGAGGTAATAGAAAGGATAGCCTTTTTAACATCACACATTGCAATAGAATTGAAAACTAAAGGATCGCAAACAGGTCTAGGGAAGCTACGAAGCTGTTCAAGAGTAATTGATTTTAAATGTGCATCTAAACAAACGGGGGGCACAGTAAAATAAGAATTTAACGATTGAAGATCAGTTAAGATAGGAGAAGATTCAGTAGACTTACCAATACCCAGCGATCTTAAAAACTTCCACACGTTAGCAGGGTTGGAATCCTGAACAGTAGAGTGAATGTGGCGCCTTTTTGCGTCCCTACACATAAATATAAACTAGAAAGGAATATAGGGGTTAATGCTCCTTCATATTCTATGGTTGCACGGTGGTGTGCCGAGTTAAAGAGATGAAGAACTTTAACTAAAGACGACCCGCGCTCGGGACGACCTGAGCCGGCAGTTAGGTACTGAACAAATAATAAAAAAAGTTCAAAAAATGGTTTTGGCAGATCGTCGTGTTACTGTTCGTTTTGTAGCTGAAGAACTAAAGATTTCGACAGGAAGTATCCATAGTATTATATGTATAATACATGAACATTTGGGCGTGAAAAAAGTATCAGCGCGCGGGGTGCCTTAGAATGCTTCTTACAGACGAGCATAAACAAACACTGCTGATTTCTCAAATCAATTTGGAATTGTTACAAGATCTTGACCGATTTTTGGCTCGCTCAAACTCAAACTCAAACGTTTATTTGCCAAGAACACAGTAAATAAAGATGACATTTAGGTAAAAGTAAGTAGCGCATGTGTTCAGTCTGCTCGCAGACGTGCAAAAATTCAATTATAAAATGACACAATATTGATATCAATTAAATTAAATTATTATTACATTAGCATAATTATTTTGGGGATTTTGCATTAAATTAAATATTAGTAACTATGTTGTCGCCAATTAAAATATTCATTATAACTATAAAAACATCTGTCCAATAGCCAGTTAGTCAATCTCCTTTTAAGTGTTTTTAACTCGTCCGGTAGCAAGTTATACAAAACGATACTCCTATTATATGCGTTTCTTTTATATATGTCCTTGCGACAGGGAGGTTGATGCATTAGGTTTAAGTATTGCTGCCTTAATTGCCTTCCAGCGATTTTTCTGCGTGTTTTGTAATAACTGGGAAATGACCTTACAAGGAGACAAGCTTCCCTGATGTAAATGCAAGGAAGTGGAAGCAAATTAAGCTGTTTATAGAGGGGTCTGCAGCTGTCTAGATACCAGACGTTACACAGAGGGCGAATGCATCTCTTCTGTATTTTGAAAGCTCTGTCTATATCTACTGAATTGCCCCACAGAACTATGCCATAACTCAATACCGATGATACGTATCCGTGGTAAGCCGTGAGTGCAGCCTCAATCGATACCTACCGTTTGTCGCAATCGTTTGATAGCAAAAGTAAATCGCTCTAGCTTTTTACATATAATGTCAATGTGTTTTTTCCAATTAAGATGTGTGTCAATATTATAGTCCTAAAAATTTAAAATTATCTACCTCGTCAATTTTTTCGCCATTGTATTCAATTTTTAATGATTGTTTTTGAGTATTATATGTTAGAAATTGCATGACTACAGTTTTACTGATATTTATACTCAGGTCATTAGCACTCAACCAGCCTATAATATTTTCTAGAGCCCTATTTGCGATTGAGTCCATCGGATTATTTCCATCCCCCTTACGAATGTCGTGTCGTCTGCAAATAGTACGCCTTTATGTGTGGTAGCATTTGGGAGGTCATTTATATAAAACAAAAACAGCAATGACCCTAAAATGCTGCCTTGGGGAACCCCTGATTTCCGTATTAATAGTTCAGACCTATATGATTCCTTTACTAAGTTATGTCCGATTTTCGCAAGTTTTGTTAGCTCTGTGCACTGTTGCCTATCTCTAAGGTAGCTTTCAATCCAATTATAAGCTATTCCCCTTATACCATACGATTCCAGCTTGCTTAAGAGCTTGTCGTGATTCACGAAATCGAATGCACTACTCATGTCGAGAAATACTGACATCACTGGTATACCATCGTTTATACATTCCGTGACGTACTTTACCAGGTCGAAGCAAGCTGAGGTGGTCGAGCTTCCCTTACGAAAACCATACTGTTGGGGCTGCAGTATGTTACAAGCAGTCACAAAGCTATTTAGTCTGTCAAGCGTAACTTCGTAACTATGGGTGAAACTGAAACATGGCTTCACTATTATGATCCTGAAACGAAACAACAGTCCATGACTTGGAAGAGGCCGTCATCTCCAACGCCTAAGAAGTTTATGGCAATTCCATCCGCTGGCAAGATTTAAGGGCTCTCTTTTATGGGATAGCCATGAGTTGCTAATAATAATGATATTTTTTATTTCAAGTAAGTAACACAAGTCATTTCATTTGTTAGTGACAATTGTACTTATACCTATGTTAGTTGCAATCAGAAAAAAACGTAAGTAATATCTTAATAAGGGGGGGGGGGTCCCAAAGTAAAAAAAGGGCTCTAAACGCCAATAAACTTTATCAATTGGAAATTAGACACGCACTATACATTACACGCACGTATAGTCGCGGGTAATCTTTAATATACAGGGTGTCCCAATTATTTGTTATGAGTGTTAGCCCAGTGTAAAGCATCACTATCTACGGGCTACGCGAATCATCCTATGTACGATTTTTGGTCGTTTTCGAGTTATCATTTATTTTACCCCTTTTTTTCTGAATAATAAATAGGTCTACTTGATTCAGAAGCATTTTTATTTATAAATATAGCATTGAATAATAATTAGATAGAAATAGATAGATAGAAGAATAGAAAAAAGTAGTAAGTAGGTAATTAATGTTTTTTCCCTAAGTTTATTGTATGTATGTTTTAGAATCCTTTTCGTTTACCTAAAATTGAGTTTTGTTTGCTACCATATATATGATCTTAAATTTTACACTTCTGACACTTTGAATGAAAATTTAAGTATGATGCCTATAAGGTATTTCATTGTAATTTAGTTACCTAATAAATAGTTGATAAAATAGTCATTTTTTTTTTTCAAATGGCGTTTAAATACGAAAATTTTAACAAAAAAAAAACCAACTTCAAAAAAAACTATTCAAAAACAAAGCACTAAAGAGTGAAGAAATAATTGCGTATTCGTCTAAAACTTATACGATAATATAATGTAGGTACAGTTATTGTTATTGTTGGAGTCGGTGTCAGCCAATGTAGGTTTGTAACTACCTACATACATACGTAAACGTGATATGTAAGAAATAGGTATATTGCTAGGTATATTGTAGGTAGTGTTTCCTTGGCTGACACTGACTCCAACAATAACTATAATTGTACCTACATTATATTATCGTATAAGTTTTAGTTAGAAGAATACGCAATTATTTCTTTACTTTTTAGTGCTTTGTTTTGGAATAGTTTTTTTGAAGTTGATTTTTTTTTGTTTAAATTTTTGTTTATTTCTTGTTTTTCAGTGAATAGTTCTTATTTATTTTAAACATCGAAAAAGTATTCGTCCAATGGCTCCTAAGAATTGAAGAGTTCCGTTACTTTGTCATGGATCCCATAATCGGAACCTACCACTCATCAAACTACCCTTGAAGTATATCCTTTCCAATAAAAAAAGAAGCATCGAAATCGGTTATCGTGTTATTGAGTTATTCGTCCATTTGTCGCGCATATGGTTTATCTAGTTCTAGACTTAAGACTTATATGGATTTCCTATGGATGCCAATGTCAGAACTGGACCAAATTAGAATGGGACCACACGGGCAGCATCAGCTTTCAAATAAAAAAAGAATTATCAAAATCGGTTGGCGTAATATTGAGTTACCCGTCCATTTGTCGCGCATTTGTCGCCCATTTTGTCTATCTAGATTTAGGACTTATATGGTTTTCTCATGGATGCCACTGTCAGAACTAGACCAAATTAAAATGGGACCATTCGGGAAGCACCAGCTTTCAAATAAAAAAAGAATGATCAAAATAGGTTCACCCAATCGAAAGTTATGAGGTAACAAACATAAAAAAAAAAACATAGTCGAATTGAGAACCTCCTCCTTTTTTTAAAGTCGGTTGAAAAACAGTAATTTCCACTTTTTCAGATTACATTTTTTTTCTAAATTATTTTTCAGTGCTATAAATGTGAATGCTTCAATCAAGTAGGCCTAGTATGCAGCTAATAAAAAAAATCAGCTACTAATGAAAAAAATGAAGGTCAGCCGGGTACAGTCAATAGCGAGTGCTATAGGTGCGTGATAATCGATTATTTTTAGCACCACATTATGAATATTAATGAAGGGAAAAAAATGGTTTTCAATAAGAGGGCGCAACATGCCACACATCAACTGAAACGTTGGAAGGTTTGCAAATACAGACCTAAGAACGCTTGAATTCACGTCAGGGTAATGTCCGGACCCCTCCTTATATACCTACGTCTGTGCCGGCAGTCCAGCCAGCCTACTTGCAATCATTTCCAAGACGCTGTTGGTGCTGCCCCGCGCCCTGCGCACCAGGGAGGCGCACGCTTCCGCATGGTCGCATATAAGCAGTCTACTCGCGCTTCTGTAAACATCCCCGATGCGCTACAGAAGCGAGGCAACCTCAGCACCATCCTGAAAGCGTTGTTAAATTGGACTTTCAGGGCGTTAAAGGACCGACGGGTACATTTTGGCCACAAGCTGCACGTGTGAAAAGAGAAGTACAGTAGGCTCTAAAGAGAGTTATTTTAACTTCAGTTGTGCAACGTGCAAACCTGCGAAATAACATGTTTTCCCTTACCAATAACGCCCTTCAACAATCATAATGATTGAATTCCTCAATCATGGAGCCACTATTACGGGGCCCGTATACGGCGAACAAATAAAAAATATACGCGAGAAGCGTCGCGGCAAACTTGCTAAAGTTGTGTTGTTTCACCAATATAACGCCCCCGCACACAAGTCCTGAGTTGCGATGACTGCTCTATCCAAGATGCTAGATTTAAATTGATGGAATATCCTCCATACTCGCCTGACCTTGCGCCTAGTGAATTCTACCTGTTCCTGCGGTTAAAAGAACAACTGAGCGGTCACAAATATGGCAATGATGAGGAAGTGATTACCGCCGTAGGTACCTGATTTTTTAAGCGATCAAGATGGAGATTTTTACAAGAAGGGAATCTCAGGATTTGAAAAACGATAGGTATACTAAGTGTATAAAACTCAAAGGTAATTATGTCGAAATATAAAATAACAATAAATAATATACCTATAACTGCTTCATACTCATTATCACATTTTTTATTGAACCCCCTAGTACAACTTTTACGAAGATGATGTGATTCTCAATCGTTAAATTATGCTCATGGTCCATAAAAACTGAGAAAAGCTTAACTACTAAGATTTATTTATTTATTTCATTCACACTAATGAATGCTGCTTGTGATCAATTTTTACGTAGTTTTCATTCATGAAAAAAAAATTGAAGTTTGTTCAATCTCATCTACTTTTGCTATTGTCCGCATTTTTGGTTTGGGATTAAATCTACCTTTGGTGCACTCAAACCCACTACACCCATAGCATCACATGGTCAGACTTATTATAATTACTAACCCGAGCAACAAACCTAATAAACTGCGTAGTTAAGTATAATAATTACTCTGTGCCACAATCATATTAGATACGCTCACACGCGAATATATCCCATCGAGGTCAGAGGCAAGTGGACTGTTGCCGTCAAATACTTGTGTGTGCTATGGATGGATACAATAATTATAAATAAAAATGGGTGGTTTTAAAATAAAACTAAATTTAAAAATAGTCAGGAAGCTCTTTAATATGGCACTACCTTAAAGTACCTACCTAAGCGATATTTATAATCTAGTAAAATACACTCGATAAAGGCATCGCTGACCGCGTCACAGTCGTGTTTTCTGAACGGTCTCCATCGTTATGCGTTCATAAGTCAGTATACAATTAATTAACGAATAGGTATGCATGTTTGAAACTTTCTAAACATTTTATGAAGTTATGACCTAACTAGTCATTTATAACAGATTTGAAATGGTTATCCATAAAAATTGCTTCCCGTTTTTGGATAGACACGGTTCAGAATACGGCTCTATCCAAAAACGGGACTACAGTAAAATCATTTTCTCGCACCGATAACAACAATCACGATTTAATAATAGGTATGTACCTGTTAAATATCCGCTGCTTGAAATAACTAAATAAAAACATAATTTGGGATCTAAGTTTATAAAAAAGTACGGCATAGGTATTCATGACATGGCGCCATCTATTGATCAGTACAGCGCGACTAATCGGATAACTAACTACTAACTAATATTCAAACCATTCTTATTTATTTATCCAGTTCGATCATTTTAACCCAAACATAATGAAATATTTAGTATTTCAATTTGCTAAACTTCATTAACTTTATTGAACAAAGCACCTCGGAGAAATATATCAACAGTTAACAAATATATTTTGTTCATTGCATGTTGAACATACCTATACGGTAGAGAAATATATGGTCAAATACCTACACGATAAGCTTAATACATGAAAACTTAAATAAACATAACTGACGTCAGGGCAAAACGCAGCACCGAGATTGACGATGAGTGTGGTTAACGTTACCCTGTTCAACCGTGTCATTGATTTGCCTACATGCTGGCCGTTCAACATGCTAACACTTATAGGACAATTTATTGGTTGCAACCAGAAAAAAAACGTTTATAACAATTTACTGTATCTATACATTTGCATTAATAACACTCTTATTGTTACTATTTCATGTAGTGAAACTAGTCAGCTGTTTGTTTTAGAGAAAAATGAGTTAAGTAGTGCAATTTTTTTTAATTTGTTTTATTTCATTTGAGCAAAAATTATCACCAACTTATTTTTCTCTGCAGCTGGTGCTCAACGGAAATGGAACACGGCGCGGCGCGTTACCCTCTGAGCTGCGTTCTTACCCGAGTTTGCCAATTTTCGTCCACTTACTAGATCATGGCACATGTAACATTGTGTAAAAAATAATTTATTGAGCTGAGAATTTTACAAAAGCTTAGTTCTCATTTATATCGTCTGAAGGGTGATTGATTTACACCTATTACATTTCCAGTACATAGCTAACTCATCATATTAACACTCCTAATTTGTGCATCAAAATGTATAAAAGATAAAAATAATTTTTAACTAAAGTACCTAAAAAGATAACTAGCAACTAACACAAACCATAGGTATTATATATCCAGGATACATCAATTAATAAATAAGAATATGAAAATAGTAGCATGAAAAGCTTCATTTGTGCTGATTTTACCAAAGAGAGCACAAAAAATATCAATATTTTGTTAACTAAATATTTTATATTGAGTATTTCATAAATAAATGCACTTTATTCAAGATTTAAACTAAACAAAATAAGTAACTGGATTTTACAAAATTTCCTAGTAGAAATGTGTTTCAGTTTCTGTGTTGTTTCATGAAATGGGATTCCTTACGCAAATCTATATCACATCTCCCCAACAAAGCCACATGGCATGTGCATTCACTATGGCTAAGGCAAGTACCCAACTGCCTCAATAATATATATGTTACAACTAATATTGTAGATTCACACAAATTGTAAATTCATCCGTATCACAAACTATAGGTTTATATACTCTAATACTTCTCTATATGCATATACATATATAATAGTTGAGTATCTAAATATTAGGATATGGCAACTTAACAACAACTTATTGTCTAGTGGAATATTCTATCAGCTAATGAGCCCAAAGGCCCTCTTATAGTACAACATTGTTCATCAGCGCAGCAGATGCAACAAACATGCAATTTCATTTGCTAATCATTTGATTAACATTATGCTTATGTAGAATAAAATCTAACTGGGTAGATAAAATTATTCTGGGGCTATCAAACTAGTGAGTAAAACTTACTCATAACTTAGATGGCATTCAAAATTACTTTTGACATGTTTGGGGAGAAAAATATTCCAATTTGTACCAAATATGAACAGTATACAATAAACATCCACCTTATCTACAAATGCTACAAAGTACAATTTAAAGTACTAGAGAATTAATAGCTAATTATTAGTCAGATTAAAATTATAGCAGGACGGTTCGGTCGATTTCATATGCAGTGCCACACCATATTATAGAAGCTGCATTCTAAATTGTATAATGAGATATGTGTAATACTATCACTTTAAAATGCTACATATTATTTCACTCAATGGTAATAGGTCCAACTTTTAATATAGCACAATAATAAATCAGGATTTAATCAGATCATAACAAAATTTAGTATTCAGTGATATGTTACGAGCCAGGGCCGAGGCCTTGCTGGCGCGTGCTGAAGCGGCATGGTGTTACGTCTGTAGCCAGTGGAACATGAGGCTGTGCACAGTAGGATAGTCTAGCTCCGCATTAGGAGAGCTAAGAAATTCCTTAAGACTTAAGGTGACGTCGCCAGACAGCTGAGGTTCCTTAAGGTCAGCCGCGGAATGCGCAGAATTGTCGTCAGACGCGCAGTCTGAGGAGGCAGCCAGCCACTTGTCATCGTAGTTCAAGTCGCACAATGTGGGCGGCTCGTCTCCGTCACTGAACTCTTCCTCTAACATGAGCCCCCGGGATTTAGAGCGCTGTGCACCGGTGTCCGTATCACTGGCGTCGCGACCACCTCCGCTGCCACCTTCGTGCTGCCGCCGTGCATTCTTGAGTGCGCGATACCGTCGAGACCGCTCCCGCTGCAGTCTTCTTTTCCTTTCGTCAGCACGTTCTAGTTCCTCTGGAGTTTTTTTCAAAGCGTTCTTTCCAAAAAAATATCTCATGAACGATTCATCGCAATTACGTTTGGACAGATAGCTAGCCATTAACTTGTAATAATATTGATTATCCATCTTGCTGACGTATATTGATTGAGAATTTCTAGAGCTTGTACGTAAAATCTAAGGAACTATGTCGATTATTCCTGAAATTGCGAAATAAATAAAAATAATGAGAACGCACGACGAACTACGATGACGTGACGTCAATCAACAGCCACAGATGATGATAATGTGTAAAAAAATTAAAAAGCAGTGGCGTTTCGTTCATTCAAGTTGCGTTTTATTGTTATTCTAAAGACTGGCCAAATATTCGTGTGACGAACATCTGTGATCATAATTCTCAAGTCTTTATTGTGTGTCTTGTTGGTGTTATTTCCTCTTTATGTATTAACTTATTTAGATAGGTGGGTATGTTTAACAGTCTTTGACACTCAGATTAAGAACTCAATCACTTTAAGCTTTACTTTCATTATGTATGACCTATTTTCCAATAGGTTTGTAAAGGTTCAACTGTCGTCCTTCGTACAAGCTCTACTTACTTTTCGGTGGGGTCAGTTAATCATAATGCAATTTTTCCTAGATATTTATTTTATTTATCAATATTGAAGGTAAGTATAGGTGTATTTAAATAATAGCTATTGACTTCTAAAATCAAGTAAGTCTAAAGTCAGCGTGTGCGGTCTTTAACTCGAATTTAGAAAGTTATTAAAAAATCTTTTTTTTATATATACTACGTCAGTAACAAACAAGCACGCGGACCGCCTGATGGTGAGCGGTTACCGCAGCGCATGGACACATGCAACACTGGGGGCGTCACTCGCGCGTTGTCGACCCTGCAAAAACCTTTTCAAACCCCTCTCTTGAGGGACTTTATACTATATCATTAGGAAAAATTCGGGAGCTCATTCCACAATAATTTGAACGTCTTCGGAAGGAAGCATCTCTGAAACCGAACTGTACGAGACCACGGGGGATCCAGAGTGTGAGGATGAAGTCCTTGTGGTCGGCGAGCGGTGCGGTAATAGAAAGTAATAAGTAATCTGTGCCGTGGGCACCAAACATCATCTTTTTTATACATATCTTTTAAACATCATTTAGAGACATTTCTGATCTTGGAGCAAAAGTCTAACGCAGTCGTACGCTAATTATTGCTCTCACCCACATAATAACGCATGCACTTGTTCACAAACAAACAAACCACTCACAAAAAAACACCCAAAACACACTTATTTTAAACTCCGCTAAGAATGTTATAAAGTAGGCCGGTGACGTCCTCTCATCACATGAATGGTGGTTACCACAGAAGACCAGCGTCATGGCTCTGCTGTCATGACATACAGCTGAGTGGTAACCATTTTGGTACTATGTCACACATTAATATAATTGTATTTGTTGTTTTTCACCAATTCGCTGTATTTTACGTTGTTTTTATTTTTTACTTGTAATTTTGTTTTTCTGTGTGATGTTTACCAAATAAATTTTTATTCTTTCTTTCAAACC
Organism: Udea olivalis; assembly: GCA_947369235.1. NCBI lineage: Eukaryota > Metazoa > Arthropoda > Insecta > Lepidoptera > Crambidae > Udea > Udea olivalis. The sequence continues at coordinate 22,188,803 of OX376348.1, read as the reverse complement.
GAATTGGGTATGGAGAAAAAATCAAACATGTCCTAAATCGAAAACCATTTCAGGGTATTTGTATTTTATACCTTCTTTAAAAATTTAACATTTTTAAAGGCAAAGAATCTAGGATATTTTTAATTAAATACGTTATCAATCTGGGGCCATTCATTTGACCCCAGTTTGCCAACGTATGAATAGAGTACATTGAGGGTCTTATAGGACTCTTGACGGTAATCAAATTGACATCTCACAATGAAAACCCATTGGGTCGTTTATCCGTCCTTTCGAGGGATTGGTTGGTAATCTTTCCATCAACCAATCAAATGACGATCGCGATCTGTATCTTAAGTGAGATTTTTAGCTAGGTGATTCTACTGCATGTATTAATGGTGTTGTCAAATAGCAGATTTTAAATTCCCCCAAGTGAAAAATATTTTGCACAGTTATTTTTATTAATACGTACATTAATTTACACCCATTGTTCAGACGAGTAGGTAGGACTTATCATATTCATTCGCTTTAATCTCAACCCTTTCAGGTAGGGTTTGGATTCAGAACTTGGCAAAATAAATTCTATCAGAAGCATACTTCTCACATTCTCGTGAGATGCTACGTGATGAACGGCGAGCTTTGTTTCAGCCGTAAGTGCTAGAAATCAGTACCTAATTTTCTCCTCATTATTTATTTAACACGAATCGGGGAAAAAACACATGTGGGAACAATAAGTGAATTTGTGACGCCCATGAGTTAGCAATATTTAAAAATTAATAAAATATTAACTACCGGCTAGATCAACAAAATATTCAAATTAGTTACTTAGAATAGTAAAAGGTATTTATAAAAAATGAAAAAAATTAAAAAAATAGGTAAGGTACCAAATTGAGAAGTTTTTTTTTTATAAATACCTTCTACTATTCTTGGAACAAAAATCAAACATGTCCTGAAACGAAAACCATTTCGAGGTAAAAATTTGTATTTTATATCTTATTTAAATATCTAACATTTTTAAAGGCAAAGGATCTAGGATATATTTAAAAATAATAATAATATTCAAATGTCTCCTATGTATATTAAATATGTATTTACAAAAGAAAAATGTATTTAAGTATGTTTATCCGTTGTCTAGTATCCCATAACACAAGCTTTAATTAGCTTACTTTGGGGCTAGATGGCGCTGTGTGGAATAATGTCCAGGGATATTTATTTATTTAAAAAATGAATGACCCCAGATAGTTAACGTACATAAAGAGTACAATAATGGACTCTTGAGGGTAATCAAATTGACATCTCACAATTGAAACCTATTAATTGGGTCGTATGAACGTCCTTTCACGTGATTGGTTGATAATCTATCCATCAACCAATCAAATGACGCGATCTGTATCATACGTGAGATTTTTAGATAAAGTCTGTAAAATATAGCTTGATCTCTGCGGCATATTGTCATACTGACATTCCTAGGGTTGTCAGGATATAAAAAATGGTCGTTAATAATTATCGCCGTTTCTTCCTATCATCGATGCTAATGTAACATATTATTGGGTTTTATTAAATTATAAATGTTACTAAATTAAACGAATATTTAATATAATAATAATAATAACAATAAATATCCCTGGACATTATTCCACACAGCGCCATCTAGCCCCAAAGTAAGCTAATTAAAGCTTGTGTTATGGGATACTAGACAACGGATAAACATACTTAAATACATTTTCTTTTGTAAATACATACTTATTATACATAGGAGACACCCAGACCAGTACAAACAGACATGTTCATGCACACAAATGTTTGTACTGTGCGGGGATCGAACCCGCGACCTCTGGTGTAGTAGCCAACTTCTTAACCATTACACCAAGTCGGTCGTCAAAATAATATATAAAATTTAGTTTAGCCATGTCTCGTCTAGAAACACTACTTTGTCCCAATTAGTGTTTTTTTTTATTTTTCGGAGAAAATCCACTCGAGCAAGAGCTATGTCGGTTCTCTCCATTATAAAATTCTTTTGTCACTTTTTTTATAGGAAAAACCAATATTTTTCAATATCTTCGATAAAGATGGCAAGCTTCCTTTGAACAAGTCTACGTCTCTAAGGGACGCAGCAAGTTTTTTCAATGACGGTAAGTCGCCCAGTGTATGTATAGTAACATGGTTGCGAATCGCAGCGGCGTCGAAGACGTCAATGTTTGCGACAGGAGCAGCCTTTTTCCTTTTTTTATTTGGCCTTGAAAGTTTTTTGTACTCGTCTTCAGTCAATGCTGCGGTTGAACATTCGCCATACTTTTCTTTGCTGATGCGAATCACTGTCGCACGTCCAATGCCAACAGCATCTGCAACTCTATCACATACTTTCTCCATGGAAAATAGCGGCCTGCCATTTTGGTTCTCTCGTTCAAAATATTCACGTAAGTTAATCACAAACTCATGACTTTGACTGTTCAAAACAGTTTTCTTCGTTCTCTTTGGCATTATACCAACAAGAATCTAACATTAATAACAAAAGACAACAAAACTCAACAACTTAACAGCAATAGTAACAAAAACAAAGTAATGAGAACGGAAAACACGTAGCGTATACAAGGCGTCGGCACTCGTACTGAGGAGAGGAGGATAGATAGAGGTTACTGGTTAGGTTCATATCAAACAAGATGGCGGCGTGTCATTTTTTGAGCTTACGGCCTGGGAACAGTCTTTGAAGTTGAACCAAACGCGGCGTGTCTTCTTCCGAAACCCAGGGACGGGACATTGACGGATGGAATGTTACATAAAGTGGGTGGGAAATTGGATTCTATTTACTCATTATTATTTTAGATCAAGTATTTACACATGTAAATAATGTTATGATATTAAAATATACAATAAAATTAAGGGATAAATTAATTTTAAATTGTTTTATTTAAAAAATCGATAGTTTATAGTCTATGGCTACGATGATTTATCACCCATCACTAATCAGGTTAGCATGCCCATAAATTATGACATTGACAGGTCTGTATTAATATGAATTCCAGGACTTCATACGCGTGATTTTACTGACAGCTGTCGCAGAGATCAAGCTATCCTTTACGGACTGCTAAGTGATCCTCAGATTCTACTGCATGGTAATAATGGGGTTTCCAGATAGCAGATTTAAAATTCCCCCAGGTGAAATATGTTTCTCCACAAAGTTATTTTTAATAATACGTACCTACATTAGTTTACGCGCATTGCTGGGACGGGTAGGTAGGACTTAAAATAGCCATTCGCTTTAATCCCAACCCTTTCAGGTAGGGTAGAAGAATACGCAATTATTTCTTTACTTTTTAGTGCTTTGTTTTGGAATAGTTTTTTTTGAAGTTGGTTTTTTTTTGTTAAAATTTTTGTTTATTTCTTGATTTTCAGTGAATAGTTCTTATTTATTTTATACATCGAAAAAGTATCGTCCAATTGCTCCTAAGAATTGAAGAGTTCCGGTACTTTGTCATGGATCCCATAATCAGAACCTAACCAAACTCTCATCAAACTACCCTTGAAGTATATTCTTTGCAATAAAAAAAGAAGCATCGAAATCGGTTGGCGTGATATTGAGTTATTCGTCAATTTGTCGCGCATATGGTTTATCTAGATTTAAGACTTATATGAATTTCCCATGGATGCCACTGTCAGAACTGGACCAAATTAGAATGGGACCAAACGGGCAGCATCAGATTTTAAATAAAAAAGAATTATCAAAATCGGTTGGCGTAATATTGAGTTACCCGTCCATTTGTCGCGCATTCTGTCTATCTAGATTTAAGACTTATATGGATTTCCCATGGATGCCACTGTCAGAACTAGACCAAATTGAAATGGGACCATTCAGGAAGCACCAGCTTTCAAATAAAAAAAGAATGATCAAAATCGGTTCACCCAGTCGAAAGTTATGAGGTAACAAACATTAAAAAAAACATACAGTCGAATTGAGAACCTCCTCCTTTTTTTTAAAGTCGGTTGAAAACATCATAATGAAAAAAAGCCATAAAGCGTTTTCAAAGTAACCATTTTTTTGCTCAATAAAGATAATACATCATCAAAACAAAAAAAAATAAGGCTTTAAATGCTATTTATTTGACGACTTTTTGGGATATTTTTTTTTTAAACGACGTCAAATCTATGTAAAACTAAAAAGTCACCATTTTGAACAGTTATTGTGACGTTTTTTTTTATAAATAAATCCATTAGTCAACTTGTAATCAAGTTTTAGTTGATACAAAAATACTTGAATTTTACACTTCTGAAGAAGGCACACCATGAAGCTCCTCGAGCGCATTGTGGACTCTCGGATTCGACAGGAGTCTACAATCTCGGTGTGTCAGTATGGGTTTCGACCGGGTTGCGGGACCGTGGACCCCGTATTTTCCTTGAGAACGCTCATGGAGGGATACAGACTGAAAAATACACCTCTGCATCTGCTTTTCTTAGACATGCAGAAGGCCTTCGACTGTGTCCCTCGTGAGATGATCGGCTGGGCGCTGCGGTCCAGGGCCGTCCCCGAAGTCTTTATTGATATTATCCGGGACATGTACCACGATTCCAGTTCCATAGTTAGGACTGCGGTTGGTGACACGCTTCCCTTCCCTATCACCGTTGGAGTATACCAAGGCTCCGTGCTTAGCCCGTTTCTGTTCAGCGTAATATTAGACGTTCTGTCAAACAGCATCCGAGACCACCACGAGCAACCACCCTGGTTCTCATGTATGCTAATGATATTGCGCTAGCAGACTCGGACAAGGGACGGCTGGTACAACGGGTGAATAAGTGGAAAAATTCACTTGAAAACAGCGGTCTGAAACTTAATGTGGCGAGGACGGAGTACATGGCCTGCAACACCACAAATCACCAGTCCGTCCGCATAGGCGTTGACGTGGTCGAGCGCACGGACCGTGTCAAATACCTGGGATCTGTGTTAAGCGCGTCCGGGGACATCGACCGCGACGTGCCCAAATTTCCGCGGCTTGGGCCTAATGGCGTGAGGTGACTGGTGTCATTTGTGACCCCAAAATGCAGATCAAGCTGAAGGGGCAGGTCTATAAAACTGGAGCGACACAAATTTCAAATTCAAATTCATTTATTTATTTGTGATACACAGGTAAATAGGATGTTGAGTAGATTTTTGTTTTGTAGGTACATGCTGTGATCTGCCTTTTGGCATACAAATTTCACAATTACATTAAAATTTACAAATAAACAATTAGGCTACTGGATAAAAATAATAATAATAATAACGAAATTACAAATAGTTAATGTCATGCTAATAATAAAATACCAAAACTTAACTTAAAAAGTCATACATTTATAAATATTGTTGGCATTCAAACGAGCATTCGGAAGTATTAAAATATATTTATTTTAACTTCAGAAATTCGTCGATGGAGTAAAAAGAATAATCAATAAGAAATAAAAATAATTTTTGTTTAAATGTCACATAATCATTGCAATCCTTAATGCTAATGGGAATTTTATTATATATTTTTGGCGCCACCGCGAAAACACTTTTTTCATAAAGGGTGGTTTTGTACGGAATACTGTTCGTAACGCATAGTAAAGTTCGGTTGCGGGACTTAGGTACAACTTTAAATAGCCGTGGGTGTTGCCTAATGAAAAGAGCTATCTCGAAAATGTACATCGAAGGCATCGTTAGTAATTTCATATCTCTAAAATATGTTCTGCAGCTATCAGTTCGCTTTAATCCACAAATGGCCCTTATGCATTTTTTCTGACATTTAAAAACTCTATCCCAGTTAGTTGTATTGCCCCAAAAAATTATTGCGTACCTTAATCTGGATGCAACGGTGCCGTGATATGATGTAAGTAAAGTTGCAAGGCTCACTTTTTTTGACAGGAGATATAAGCTATATGATGATTGGGAAAGTTTTTTACATACAAATTCTATGTGATTTTGCCATTTCAAATTGCTATCAATGAGTAGGCCAAGAAATTTTGTGCTTAAAGTTGGTTCGATTACTTTGTTACTGTGTTGTATTGGTATAGATAAAGTTTGATGTATTCTCTGCTTAAATTGCATTATTTTAGTTTTTTTAAAATTTATAACTAGATTATTGTTCTGTAACCATTTAATTACAGACGCTAAACTATTATTTATATCATTTTCATTGTTAAATACAACTGTACAGTCATCTGCAAACAAAATCATATTTTCACTGATTGATTTCGGAATGTCATTAATAAAAACAATAAAAAGGAGGGGTCCCAAGACACTTCCTTGGGGTACACCAAAGGTAACTGCCTTGGGGGAGGATCTAAATACGACTTCTTCTCTGGTCTTTGAGCATATTCTACTGATGCTAGTTATTTGGCTCCTGTCACTTAGGTAAGATCTTAGTAGATTCAGAGAGTTACCTCTAACACCGTATGTTTCAAGTTTATCTAAAAGTAATTTATGGTCAACTAAGTCAAATGCATTTGACATATCCATATAAAGGGCAAAAACAGGCTTTCTTGCATCAACCCTAGGGTAAATAAAACTTAAGAATTCGTAAATGGCTAGATTTATAGACATACTTTTACGAAAACCCTTCTGCTCATTTGCAAATATGTGGCCTTTTTCAAAGTAATTGTACAGACTGTTGTGTATGGCCTTTTCCAGAATTTTCGAAATTGTTGGAATTAAAGCTATTGGCCTGTAGTTTCCCATACTTAGTCTATCGTCTTTTTTATGGAGGGGCTTTATAATAGCTAAGCTTTATAATAGAAATATACCCTGCTCAAAACACAAATTAAAGATATAGCTTAGTACGGGAGCTATCAAGTTACAGACATGTTTTAATACTAAAACGGATATTTCATCGTAGCCTGTGCATTTAGTATTCTTTAAGTTTTTGATAATATTACAAATATCAAAGGTACTAACCGGATTCAGAAAGAAGGACCTTGCAGAGTTAAACGAACAAGTCTGTCTAATTGGGTAATTATTTGGGTTTAGAGGCTTAGCAAGATTAACATAATATTTGTTGAATGATTCTGCTATTTGTTGGGGGTCAGTAATTTCATGATTATCAACAGTCAACTTATAAATATTTTCTTTTGGAAAATTTTGTTTTCTATTATTTATGATATTCCAAGATGCTCTGGATTTATTGGTTGATTTCGCGATATAATAATTATTTTGTGATTTTTGTGTCAGTTTTATTATTTTACTGTATCTCTCAGAGTATGACTTGAGTATTTGCCTATCACTTGGATCATTTGAGAGTCTGTACTTCCAAAGGAGACTTCGTTTACGTTTACTACAATTCTTAATGCCACTAGAGAGCCACTTTGGCCGCTTTTTAAGGTAGTTTTTAATTTTAATGATGGGAAAACACAAATCATAGAACAGCTTGAAAAGCTCAAAAAATTGTGAAAAAGCATTATTTGCATCACCTGCTTGAAAAACATTATCAAAAGTTAACTGACTGATGCAATTTCTAAACTTTCTTAAATTATCATCGGAGTAATCACGTCGGAATGTGAACCAATGATCAAACAAGCAGGATTTCTTCACGGGGCAGTTCAAAACTTGTGCTTTATGGTCAGAAAGACCGAGTTCCATAAGATCACATTTTGCACCACGTATATTGTGAAAAATGTTGTCGATACATGTTCCACTGCTTGGTCTCGTAGGCTTGCTAATAGAAGCCTTCAAATTAAAACTGACAGTAAGCTGCTCCATTTCAAAAGTGCGTTTATTCCTTTCCAGTAAATTTATATTAAAGTCGCCACAAATAGCAATTTTTTTAGTGCCATTACCTGTAATGACTCCCAAAATATCATTAAAACTGCTAAAAAATACATCAAGATATTCACATGTGTTTTGAGGTACTCTGTAAAGACACAGCACTATGAGATTATGATCTATTATTTCTATAGCACAACATTCAACAACATTAAGAATACTATATCTCTGAATATTTGTCAAGACGGTAAATCAAAAACAAGCAGGAGCTGCGCGTCACGGAAATGAAGATGCTGCGGTGGATGTGTGGAGTCTCAAGAAAAGATCGCGTGCGGAACAACCACATCCGCGGCAGCCTTGGTGTTCGTGACATCGCAGACAAGATGCAGGAGTGCCGCCTTCGTTGGTATGGTCATGTCTCACGGAGATCGGCAAACTACGTGGGCAACAAATGTCTGGCCATGCCGCCCCCGCCAGGTACCGGTAGAAGAGGTCGACCCAAGAAACGGTGGCTCGACGTCGTTAAGGGTGACATGCGTGCCAACAAACTCACCACTGAGGATGCACAAGACCGCGCAAAGTGGGCCAAGAAAATAAGAAAGGCGGACCTTGGGACCCCACACACGAGTGTGGGTTCACAACCGGGATAGTTCGCACGGATGATGATAATGATGATGATGATCTATCACTGTTAATTTAAAAATATTTACAGCAACTATCGACTTTACAGTTAGTTTAGTAACAAAAACTTGATTTTCAAATGAGATGTATTTAGCACACATAAATTAAATAATCTCACTTTAATAATAATATAAATTGCATTCGTCTATGGCGACGGTTTCCTAGGCATAATTACAGTGCTCACTCACTTACGTGAAGTATGCTTACGGATCTGTTATATTTTTATGAATTGGACAAACTATAAACTATACACACTGTGAACATGTGTAGCGTAAATACCATTGTTGAATAAGACAATCTACAGTAGTTTTAGTTACTGTTACTATGTTAGAGACAATTTAAAATAAAAGATAATTTTAATACAGTATGTTTACTTACTGTTTTTATTTTAACGAATGGTTGAATTATTCGAACACTTACTGTAACTGGCCTTATCGTATCTTTGGAAATAATTTAAATATAAAAAAAGTAAAAATATTGCCATGTAGCTCTTGATTTTGCTATCACTATACTGTAAAGAAGTATAATCACAGGAAGTCAACTTACTGTGATTTTTATATCGGGGACAGAATAGCAATAATTACAAATAGAATGTCAAGTTATGGGATTATATCAAATTTACAAATAGGTACGAAAATTATCAAATTTTAATAAAGCATTATTGAAGTCATAACATTGTATAAAAATAATTAAATTAACAAAATTTTAAAACAATCAATAAATGAATGATAAATAAAATAATAAATATGCGCCAGACAACACACCTCTTGTAATGGTCTACAAGACACTGCACTGCCCGTGGCACATTCCATAGCGATATTCTTACCGTCTATATATTGATTGAGCGTTATCATTATTGGACAACACTGTGAAACAGACAACTAAATTATTGCCATACCAAAAGATAGGAAAATACGTGAACAGTTTCTAAATATTACATTTTGAGTAGGGATTATTATCCCCGTATTACGAGGTACCACACAAGGAAATTAGCCAGGGGCGTCTCCCAGCACACCCAGACCCGAATCAATTCAGAAAAGATCATTTCCTAAATTGACCCGACCGGGAATCGAACCCGGGACACTACGGAAATCGAGGCGAGAATCCGTGCTACAGCGCACTAAGCCAATCGTGTCTTCGAATGATAAGAGTAGCATTCTAGAATATGGGCCTAAAACTTGAACCGTAAGTCGTTACTAAATTATAGGCTATTGCACAACATCACACTACCATGACGCCTTTCTCTTTCCTACGTGTCGTCTCAATGTTTACCCGACTGCGCCAGAAGTTGGGTTATGATTTTCAAAAGTATTATATTATTATGTATAATTGTTCGACACGCTCAGCAGCCTGAACGGCTTGATGGATTTTCGCTTGAGAGGTGTCGTTAGATTCGTATTTACTATGAAAGTAACACTGGGTATATCAAAATAAAAATAAAACAAAATGGCGGATTTTTGGTTTTCTACCCAACCCCTTGTGGTGTATCAAAATAAAGGGCTTGAAATAGCGATTTCATAAATACTGGTTATTCAACTAGTCTGAAATAAAAACGAATTATTAAAAAAACAAAAACTCGGGTTTAAACAAAAACTCGCAGTCGGGTTTTTGGTTTTTTTTAAATAATTCGTTTTTGTTAAAGTCATTATTTACTATAGTAGGTATCGCAGCCTGGTCACCCATCACACTGAGGCTTTATTCTGCTTGGTTTTCCTAGCCTACAGTTTCTCTGCGCACTGTGTGAATGTAGAGATATTAGAGTTTCATTCCATCAATATAGCGACTACTTACTATGTACTACTCGGGCGCCTTCTACGTCCAATTGTTTAGTCTCTTCAGATTGCATGCAGTAAACTTTAGATTCCATTTTGGATTTCTTATGTACTGTTGAAATAGAATACAAACATTTTCTCTTAATCTCTTACTGAGTATGCCATACCTTTTTCCTTACGGTATAAATAGTGATTATTTTAAACCGTAAGGAAAACGATACGATGATGCGAATAGTAGGAATATTAAAAAAAGATTTTTTTTACTTATGTCTATAATATATTTCTTATGAGTTTTAATTTAAAACAATGTACAAAAGTTCTTAATTCTTATTATTAAGATTTACATTATCATAATAAAGTAATCAACCTCTTCTGTTTCCTAAATAGGCTCGTGGGGGTAAAAGGCTAAAACATTTCTGATCATTAAAAAATATTTTTTACATGAAAATGGTCATTCGGAATGTCATGTGACCACATGTAAAGACACATTAGAATAATTGGACGTATGTAGTTCTTAAGTGTTGTTATGTGCTAAAATAAAGCCACTGAGGTAATTATGTACTTTCAAAAGGTGAGTATAAGCCGAAACTAGTTTAGCTCGTAACGATTATTTTCAAAGACGCTAGCCTCTTTCGCGGTCGAGCCTCAACTATGAAAATTATCGTTGCGAGTTGAGCAGGCTCATTATTAACCTCGATCATTTCGCGGTCAAGCCCCGGCTTTTAGATTGAAATGTTAAAAGATTAAAAATGAAAATTGGAGACAATTAGCCGTACTTTAGTCAATGTAATACGCAGTGATTGAGCTGAGTGGGCACCTAGAAGACGGCGATCTCCTTGCGCGGCACGGCGGCCAGCCCGTCGTCCCACGTCAGCATGGCGTTGAAGGTGAGGTACAGCGCCACGGCCGACAGCATGTGCCACAGGTCGTGCGCGTCGTAGAACTGCAGCACGCGGCACTCGTGGTTCCTGCGGGCCGCCACAGCTCAGTCTCAGTACGCACACGGCTACCGATACAGTCTAGCTAAAGGATCATCTTAAGATACACTGCACTCATATTACCTTAGATTAAATCAAAATGGAAGATAGGTGACTCGCCTCAAGCGCGTGGACCGCCTAAATCCGGTCCGCGTCGCTTATTTTCACTCAGTCGCAATATACAATGACGCACGCCTGCCTCGCTTACGCTACGGTCAAAATAAATAGGTTGGTCTCTGTCCTTCAACATCGCACGATAAATAAAATCACAGCGGTGTGAGTGGGCGTGCATGTACTTATGCATCATCCCCGTTTTCAGTTGTCAATTTTAAGGACGAGCAGTACCTTCCGCTTATTGATTTAATCTAAGGGTATTACTGTAATAGAAATGCAGAAGATTTAATAACATGTAATAACGTCGCTAAAAAGTTGATTATTTACGTTCTGCAAACTTATCAGCAACGCGGGTGGACGACGCATATAAAAGTAAACAAAACAACTCGAGGATAATAACATAAAAATTTAAAAAAACCTTTACCACAGTTAAGTTCTCTACTTTTTCGAACATTGTATGCCATCCTGAGTGCCGAGTGCGAGTTGCAGTGAGAGAAGTGAATGACTTCACCAGCGCGTTTTGAAAGCACGTAAGTGTCAATTGGTGTGGAATCGAGTGAGCGCCATCTAGCGGCGAATTTACGCAACATTCAGGCCGCTAGATGGCGCTCACTCAATGCCATACAAATTCGCGTTTTTTTTCTCGCAAACGCGATGGTGAAGTTATTCACTTCTCTCACTGCAACTCGCACTCGGCACTCTGTATACTCTTGAGTTCACGGCGAAGATTGCTGATCAAATAAAAAACAAAGTATGCCTATTGAAGAAAAATTGATTGCTAGATTAAAATTCCTAACAGCTGCAGGTCGTGCAGCTAGAAGAAGCCCACCAATCACATTTGGCCTCACGGACCTTACGGGCCAACACGCGAGAGTTGCGTGCGGAACTCGCTACTGCTGCCCGCGTGCACCCAGCCGCGCGACTCTACAAGTTCCTTCATCTTTAATATATTTATTTGTTCCTTGGTACCTATAACTCTTACCTTTTTGACGCATGACAATAGTAACGCCTTCAGCATCAGAGCATCACTGCATTGCTTCTCAAAATCTCCTCCGAAAAGCTCCTCAGAATACTTTGCCTGCCGCCCGCACCTACCGCGGCCCCCGTTCTCGTCCTGCCCCCGTTGTCGTCCTACCCCCGCGCCCCTGTACACCGCAGGCGAGGACTCAATTATGCGGTTTAGCTATACTCGTGCTCTTCTTTTGGCGCTCTCTCATGCTGATTCTCCGGTACCACGCGTGTGCGAAGCCCGGCAGCCTAGAACTGGTGTGCAGGTAGAACAGTACCTGTGGCGCGACTGGGCCGGCGTGCTGGACCAGCTGGAGCTGCCCGAGGTGAAGAAGTAGAGCGCGGGAGCCCACGTGGCGGCCGCGCCCGCCAGGAAGCACCACGCGTACCAGCGCGGCCGCTCGCCGTGCAGCAGCTTCATGGCCAAGTAGAACAGGATGTACACCATCGTGTTGGCTAGCAGCACGAAGAGGAGGTGGGACGCGAAATCCGCGCTTTGGGTGAACAGCCTGTGGAAGACCGTACAATTAGATGAATGGCAATCAAAAGTTGTTAAATTGTGTTAGTTGGAGACTTTATTGGAAAATTTCTAGAGAATCGGGTATACCTGATGGATGGGTAAAAAAGGGTTCATGGGTTACACGGCGATGTAACTTTGCGTGATCGCGTGGTCCGAGCTATAGCCTGCGGCTACTTGAACTTCTCTCTCTCTATCTATCTTTGTGCTTGCAGTTCGATTTTAGCTAAAAGTGATTAAACCAAACTCAATCACGCACGCCTCGAATTACTGAGTGCCGTGTGCGAGTTGCAGTGAGAGATACGAATGACTTCACCATCGCGTATTTCGAGCACGTAAATGTCAATATGTATGTCATCGAGTCAGCGCCACCTAGCGGTGAGTTCGGGGAACATTACAAGGCACTGTTCCTTGCTTCTCACCGAAACAGGGCCTATTTTTCACGACAGATAGGTAGGGATTCGGGCAGCACTCACCCGTAGAGCGCGAAGGCCCAGTTGACGGCGTTGGCTATGAGCAGCAGCACGAGCCGCGCCGAGTACAGCGGCCGCAGCCCCTGCGCCGGCAGCGCGCGGATCTCCCGCGCCGCCCACTGGAACGTCTCCTTCTCTGTGTGGGTGAAGAACCAAAATTACAACTAATATTATACTGCTGCCGGCCAACAGCCGACTTGCGACCCAGAAGCTAGGCTGCGACGTGAAGACGTGCCGCTGCGGGCTTCGCCCTCCGCAGTCACAGTTCGACCTGCGATGTCGCGAAACTCAGCTCAGTCTTCTTCCTCGCGCAATTTTGACTCTGGCGGTTTTCGTTCCGCAATAAAGATACTTAGGCTTTTTCGTTTCGGACTTATTATTTGCAAAGAGTCGAAAAGCGGATTGGCTTACGCAGGATTTAAACGAAAACGTGTTTTACCGATTAGCACTCTACGCAGACATATCTAACGCTTTCCTTCGAGTGATACAAGCCTGAAGGTGTTTGTAGCCTTATTTGTTTATTTATTCAAGTTTGCTTACTTACTTTTTTTTCTTATCGTATGTTTATTAAGAAAATGTAACAAAAGTATAAAAGATGGAAGGAAGGAGGACATAAATGATGTTTATGTTATGAAGTTATAGAACTATAGAGTTCAGGTACTCACCAAAAACGTAGCATGCCAGCTTGTAAAAATGTTCATTAATTATTGAATACACACATTTGCGTAACATAAGGAAAGACCTTAATAATTGTCGACCCAACCCAACAAAGTTCATAAAAGCAAGCTTGTATCGCAATGTTGCAAGGCGTAAGCGCTCACCGAGGCGGAACTGGCCGATGTAGTAGATGCGCAGCGACAGCAGCAGGAAGGTGAAGACGTGCAGCACCGTGAACACGCCCCAGAACAGCGCGCCGCCGCCCAGCACGCCCCACACCACTACAATACACAAATATATTTACTCTAACATTTACAAAAGATACGAGGGGTGTTCAATAAAAAGTAATAATGGCATATGAACTCTTCGAACAACAACAAAGTAAATACTGGCAGGAAAAGCCCAGACATTTGAAAAAATAAAAATTATTGATTTTCTTTTCTTATTTTAAAAATAGAAGTAATTTGTTTTGGTCGTGTCGGAGCGTGGTACGCAAAATGGATAACATTTAAATTCACGCTCTAATAAAATATCTCTGCCTGAAAAAAATACTAGGCACTGAGCAAGTAAATCTAGACTTGAAAGGAACATTAGGGGTTAATGCTTCTCCGTTTTTTTATTTGGTAGAATATCAAGTTAGGTACTTAGGATCTAATCTTACGACTGACCAATGTCTATCTTACCAAAAAATGAATAGATAGATTATTTAGGATGCAAACTGACCAATGGCGATGAGCACGGCGAGCACGCCGAAGGTGGCGTGCGCGCGCGCGTTGACGTCGGGATGGCGCGCCTGGTAGATCTTCACCATGCTCAGCACCGACAGCACGTACATGAACGCCGTGTCTGGGGTGAACACAATTTCTATTATGTAACTTTTCTTTCTAATTGCTTAGTACTTAATGTAATTTTCATCTTTAATTGAGGGGTCTAAAAAACTGATTGACTCTTCGGCAAGTAAACATAGTTTGACTGGCCTGTTGGCGCAATGGCAGCGATCCTGCCTTTAGCGCCGGAGGTCGTGGGTTCGATCCCCACCCATGACAAATATTTGTGTGACGAACAAGAAATATTTAAGAATGTTTATCAGTCTCTGACGCCCATATTACAAGCTCTGCTTAGTTTGGGGTCAGATGATCTTGGTGTGAATTGTCCCAGATATATATTTATTTATTTAAATAAGTCTGAATAAAATATTGTTTTTTTTTATATTCTAAGCATTAACTTCATTGAATTAAATAGATAATGACCTCCTCAGTCTTAGGCTTTTGGCCTCAGAAAGTTTTAACATCGTAAATGTTGCATTAGAAGCCCTCCTGGTTTCGATGACATATCAAAGACGGGTTACGTGCGAGTAGTTTAAGAATGGAATACCTACTTATTTGCAAAATTCAATGGGGATGTTGACTAATTCTTGGAATTATTTTTGTTTCATAGATGATCAAATTATTATTTTCGTGTTTAAATTGGGTCTTATTAAACACGAAAATAATAATTTCATGAAAGCTGAGTTTAAAAAAAAAACCTAATTAAAATTAGTTTTTAGAATTTCCGCCAAAACGCTCCAAACCGTTAACTTTAATTACGTAACAGAACGATAAAAAAATCTAGCGCTCTGTCAAAGTTAACCTGATTTTATTTTGGGTATGACAGTTATATCAGCTCGTATGCCGGTCAGTGACGTCATCGCGCTTTGATGGGCGTTTGCAGTCACGTGAAAATGGGTATTAAATAATGGGATTTGAATTAATTAACTTTAAATTATGATGAATAAATACTCTCATCTCTAAGGAATTGGATTAGATTTGGACATAATAAAACATTTTTTATTCATAAATATATTTTAAAAATGTTATTATAGGTATTTAAATACTGTCTATAATGTATTTAACATACCATGAATTGGTAACATGTCTCAACATCCCTATTATTTTATAATTCAAAATAAAGTAAAATTAAGCCGTTATGTGTTGTCGCGAGCTTTTGAAAAAACACTTACCAAACTGGAAGTTAAGCCTGTTGGGGCAGATGTGGTAGCTGGCGGAGAGCAGCGCCACCACCATCATGCCGGCGCCCAGCGACGCCAGCAGCCCGTAGTGCGCCGGGATGCCGTACTCCTGCCGGCAGACATATCCGTTCACTAGCTGGCCGTCAGCGGAGACTCATTCTCCCGTCAAAATATAGCCTACATCGAAATATATACAGGGAGTTTCTTTTAAGGTGTCAAGCCAGTGCGAGCTGATAGCAGAGTACCATACCTATCGATTTAACCCCCATGTATGTTCTACGATTTTTTGTAGTTTTCGAGTTATAATTTTTTTTCTAATTTTTCCTGATGCAAGAAAATCATACTCCACTTTGACTTTCACCCAAAACTTGAACCGAGAATTTTTTTTAAACAGAAAAAAAGGTGATTTAAAATCTAAATTACACAAGTTCAAGGCTGCTGGCCTCGCTAAGTTACCAAATAAAAGAGAATATACACCAAAAATAACTGGCGAATCAGCTTTACCATCAAAGCTAGCAAATAGTCCTTCAAATCGCGATCATAACTCGAAGCGCGAGAGTGGTGGGGGGGTGAAACGTTAACAGTTTGTAGTCTCATGAAAACTTGTCTCATTTGGCAATATGACCTTCCGTTCCACACACAGCAGAGTATTTCGATAAGCACTGCGAAATACACTCGGTTCCAAAAATTACGGGTCAGTCACAAAAATTTAAATACCTCCAGAACTGTAAAAGTTACATCAATGAAATAAAAAACAGAATAAAAACTTTTCGGGTTGCGCTTCTAATAACATATTATTTAAACTGGCGGATGAAAAAAACTTCATTAGAAAAACAAAATTTAAAAAGTGCCTATTTTTAAAAACAAAATTTTTCGCTTCATGTCAATAAGGATGCTTTCCATTTCAATTCTGTCACAAAAAAAAATATCGTGAACGTTTTCCACGTGCATAATTATTATTCTACGAGGTGAAGCATGGCAGTCACGCTAGAGGAATGTACCAGAATCCTAACTTTTTTGGAACTTGGGCGGAGCCAGCGTGAAACAGCCAGAAACATTGGTGTATCTTTGTCGCCTGTTCAGCGGGTAGTCCAGCGGTACCGAGAGACCGGATCACACCTTAGGAGACCAGGAAATGGCAGACCAAGATGCACAACGGCCAGGGAAGACAGACAACTGGTGGCTACAATGCTCCGAAATCGTTTTCAAACTGCTGTTGGTCTAAAAACTCACTTTATTCGCTTTCGCAGTTGGTGGATGGTAGGCAGTTGGTGCGACCAGGCGAGCGCTTCCATCAAGCTTGTGTGGAGGAAAAAGTGGCGTACGGTGGAGGCTACGTACAAGTTTGGGCTGGGATTTCTGCCGAAGCCCGCACCGAGCTGGTACTCATTCAAAATGGAACTCTAAATGCAGAGAGGTACGTGGAAGAGATCCTCAATGAACATGTAGGACTTTTCATGGCCAGGATGCGCGTCCCCATACCGCCAGAATTTTACATGACTACCTTAAAGAGGTCGGTATCGGACTCATGCAGTGGCCAGCGCGAAGCCCGGACTTAAACCTCATCGAGCACGCCTGGGACGAGCTTCAGAGATGCGTGAATGGTCGAAACCCCCCACGAATCATGTTTCCCGAGCTCAAACAAGCACTGGTAGAGGAATGGGAAGGTATTCCTCAGCACCGGCTCCGAAACTTGGTGTACAGCATGCCTAATCGCCCGGAAGCTGTCAGAAGAGCTCGTGGAGGCAAAACAAAGTATTAAATGAAGAAAGTGATGAAAAACATCAAATAAACAATCATAAATAAAATTAATCTTAAGAAAAATATTTACTTACTTTCGTTTTTTTAATTTAGAGATAAATATAGTAGGTGCACCTAAGTTTTAATTTTATTTTTTATCTGTATAATTAAATTCTCAATTGAACAGTCTTCGTTTCATTAGGATGGCATAGTTCGGGAGACATTCGCGTTTATGTGACTGACCCGTTATTTTTGGAACCGAGTGTATTTGAAGCAGTAGTTGTTTGTACCTCGTCCCTCGGCTCTTTGTTGCGGTTCCTGCGCCGGCGCCGCAGCTGCAGCATGAACAGCGCGCCCAGCAGCAGGTAGCCGAGGTTGCTGAACACGTGGTTGAAGTCCGACAGCTGCCCCGCGGGGTGCGCGCACAGGAAGTTGTAGTAGCACAGGTCCAGCGAGCCCGATACGTTCATCACCTGGAGGTATACGGAAGATGACATCGCTGCTAACTTGTATTACAGTGCCCGTCACTAGGAGGCATTCAAGGGGATGGTTCTGCTCACGGGTACATAAATGGGGAGTTTCATACCAGCAATTTTTCCCCTGGCAGCATTCAAATGGGGTTGTAAAAACTCTTTACATTAAGGTTACATCGGCATCGGTCTTCAACCATATTCTTATTACCTTCGATCATATTCAACCTATTTGACGTTTTTGCTACGAATCTGCCACAGCGTTTACGGTAATTTCTTGCAGTAACAAAATCGTCAAGATAACAAATTTTAGTTGTTAGTGACGCGCTGTCAGTCGTAAACCCGATTTTCTTTTGTCGCTAGTTCGTTTAAATTTCTTGTGACTTAATTCCGACCGCAGCTATGACTCACACGACGCAACGTAAGTCGAATAATCTATACGTTGTTAGTATACACGCCAGCGTGTGCGTCACTAGTGTATATTATACTCACGATCTGGAAGGCCACCACGAACTGCACGACGGGCAGCGCGTAGAACACGGCGACGGTGTACAGCGTCTGCAGGTAGCGGTCCGAGCGCGCGCGGATGACGCGCGCCTTGCGCCGCGCCAGCGCGTCCACGCGCAGCTTCGTCGGCAGGCCGTACGGGTGGCTGCGCGGGGGAGGGGATGGGCCGTTTGTTCCGTTCGCGCCGGGAGTCTACAAACACACAATAAGTTCGAGACAAGACAAAGAGCGCCAGACAATATTATAGAATGATTCTTTGTTGTAAATTGACTTTTACATGAGCTGACAACGCAATGGTTGTTGAAAACGACAAACAATCCCAGTGGGAATCTCGTTAACATGGTGATTGTGGTATAGTAACTATACCAGAGACCTAAACTATAGTTAGATGTGGACGTTTTTTAACTACTGTGTTTAAGGAGGCAACTGAGTGATTTTTTAATCATTTTTAATTTGATATTCAATCACAATGATGATTTGGAACTACATGGTCATCTAACTTTGTACGCGGATGATACATGTTTGTTTTATTTTGGATCTAATAAACACGATATTATTTCGGAAGCACAGGAGGATTTGGATATCTTGTCTGAATGGTTCAAATTCAATTTATTAACTGTAAACACCTCAAAAGCATGTTACACTTTATTCAGGCCTAGAAATAAAATTATCGAACCTCATGATCCACTAATACTAAACAATGTTGCACTGGAACATACAAAGTACCTAGGGTTAAGACTAGATAGCCATCTTACATGGAATAAACAAATCGAGCATATTAAAAGTATATTATCGTCGCCTATGGGATCACTTTATGGCATGAGCCAATGTATTCCTAGAAAGCTGCGTATCTTCTTTACTTAATTGAAATATGGGGCACGGCTGCCAAAACCAGGCTTGAGCAACTTCAAAGAATGCAAAATAAAGTGATTAAAATTCTTTTCTGCTACCCTCACTTTACACCAACCAATAAAATCTTTAGTGAAACGAAATTAATGAACATTAAACAACTTTACAATTTCAACATCTGCCTATTAATTAGAAAAATAGTCGATAGAAGCATTCACACTAACTTATCTTTTATTAGGAAAGGTCAATTGAAACATACACGTAGTCTTCGACGGCCGAGTCTGTTAGTTTTACCTAAAGTTCGCACTAATTACGCTAAGAAGAGCATCACTTTCGAAGGAGCTCAAATTTATAACAGATTACCGTCAAACTTGAAAAATGTAAGGTCCTTTGACAGCTTTAAATTAGGATTATCACAATATATTTTAAACGAATAATTGTTAAACTTAAGATAAACTACACTCTACTGAAATACCTACTTAGGTACCTGCACTAAACTTATAAACACTTTTATTTACCTTTAAACAAGATACAATCTTGTGAAATTTCTACTCTAATTTGCCGACCGACGTAAAACATAATATACATTTGCCAGTTGTACCGTACGGGCGCGTTTCACGTCAACCTTTACAAAAAATTGCAAAATGGGCCTCATGTCAGCAACAAAAGGTGCCTTTATACGGGACTTGACGTGAATGCGTTTGTGCTGCGATATAAATATGGTAAATATCTAGATATAACTAGTAATAATAACTAATAATAACTAATAACTACTAACTAATCGTTATAAATTGTGGCCGAATTGCATAAGGTCTTTATAAAATGTACCCTATGTGTTATTCTGATGTCTAAGCTGTTTTACTTTTAGTGTAGGGTCTCTTCTAAATCCGTTCAGTAGTTTATGCGTGAGAGAGTAACAAACACACATACATCCTCAAACAAACTTTCGTATTTAAAATATAAGTATGAAGTAAGATAGTAATATGTAATGAAATGAAACTGTGTGGATAAATGCTTAATTTAATTTAGTGTTAATTATTTGCGCACGAATGGTTTTGTTGTGGTTTGGATTGGTTATACCATTACACCTAATACCTTTATTATTGTACTCTAGAGACCTCTGACTGTAATTAGCAGAAGTTGCCATACGATAATTATATTCTCATATAAGTGACCTTGTCTTTTTGAGAATAAATTTCTTTAAACATAATGAGAAAATCCTATAATGGGAGATATCTGCTGTAATTCATTCAAAATGTATGTAATTTGATACCGCGTCACTAAGAAATTGGTTCATAGAATTGACTTCGAATACTCTTGCTTGGCATCTCTGCTGATTAGGTGCCCATCAAACTCATCATCATCAGCTGCTTTTGGCAGTCCATTGCTGAACTTAGGGCTTCCATGTTTTGAAAATAAAATAATAATAATTAGTGTCTATCCTAGCATACAATGCTAGGATAGCCACAGTATGAAGTTCTTCAAGAGAAGTTTGAGAAGGTTTTCAAGGCAGTTGTCCCACCGCCAACGATGAACGAGAAGCGACTCGAGCTAGAATAAGAAACGAATTGGCGAACAGCGGAAACCGAGTGTGTAGTTCCGATAATTTTGTCACTGGGCTATAAGCGAGTTTACGAGTGAGACGGGGAGATTACTCGCGCCACTCGCTCGCGACGGTCGAGCGTAGTCAGGCCTGGTTGGTCTCTCGGCGTGAGTTCTGATCGCTGAGCAACTATCGCTCAGCGGGAACTCTCTTTGATAGCTCTTCTGCTAGGGGAGCGAGACCTCGCCGCGCAGTGTGAACATTCAGCGATAAACTTTTTATAAATGCATCTCCATTGTTTACACGGAATGTATATCTGTTGTACGTTTCTTGAGCGAGAAAATAGCCGATAGTTAGTCGTTTCCTCGCCGTTGGTGGGACAACTGCCTAAGGGGCAGCAAAGCGCGAGTAATTGCCCTGATTAGGCCGTTAATTTTTTTTCATACCACAAGTTGGCAAAAATGCTTACGGCCCCGCCTGATTGTAAGCAGTTACCGAAGCCTATGGCCGCCTGTTACATCAGAGGCATTACGTGCGCTTCATATGCTTGTTTCCTATCGACCTAGTATAAAAATAATAATATATGTTGCACTCTTGCACTCTTGACTATCTGGAAAGGGATGAAAACCAATAATAACGCTAACCTGCTGTTCAATGGCATCAGCGCGCGTAATTTCGCCGTCGACAACATCAGCGCCTCCACTAAGGTCATTGCCCTCGACCTGCACGGCCGTCACCCCCAGTATGACTCCGGAACGCGCCGTGACGTCATCAGCCGCAACGCCGGCCCGAGCGCTGACGTCACCGGGAGAAGTTGTCGCGTTGCCGTTGGCGGGCGGACTCGCCGTGACGTCACCGTTGGGGCGCGGCGCCTCGTCGTCGGTCTCGTCCGAGTCGCTGTTGTCGCTGCTGTCGAATGTCGCGTCTATAGCAACATTTTTTATAAAATTCTACTTTGTGGTTTGTTGTCATCCTAAACAAGATTATGAATTAAAAAAAATCTCCTTCATTCTGAGGGTCGTTATCATTAGCGCACACGTGAACAAAAATTCAATTAGTTAAAGAAGCGTTAAAGAATTCTTAAGTATTTTTGAACAAAGGTCAATCAAGGAATAAGCCAAAAACATGTAATTAGAAAAAACGAAGCCTACATTTAGTGATTTTGTAGTATTTAGAAAAAAAAAAAAACTAGACTTAAATAATAAATTAAATGTATAAATGTAAAAGTAAATGAGTATTTCAGACCTGAGCCCCTGCGGCGGCGACGCGGAGACAGCTGCCCGGCGGCATCTACCTGTGATTCTAGTCCTGGCTCTAAATCTGAAATAAGTATTTAGGAAATCACCATCACAAACCGTAAGACTAAAACCTGAGTGCCTGCCTACATCGGCATGAAAAAGCTTCCTTACTAGAAGTATCCTTGAGCACGGCTTTGGGCCCGACGATCTTAAAGAAGCGCGGCCAGCGCTGCAGCAGCACCAGCAGCCCGAAGGCCACGTAGAACGCCAGGAAGAAGGCCAGCGTCACCACGCCCGCGATCGTGTACTGCGACCGCGAGAGGGCTGGCTAAAACAGAAAACGGTATAGGTAACAAGAACTGTTTAATTTTTTTTTGTATTTGATTTGTCATAAGTACTTTTTGTAAGTATATGAATAAAGATATTTTTTACTTTTTGTCAAAAGTTTGACACAAGCACGAAACTCTGGCGTTGCAAGTCAAAGCTTCATTGCCTAACCACCATAAGCTAGGTGAGGCCAATCATGCCTTTCGTCCTTAAAATCAATAAGCGTGACATCAAAGGTCAGCGGTACTGTGGTAGTTAGTTTGGTCCCGAAAATACAGGGTGTCTCTGAAAGTAAGGATCAAATCAAAATAGCGCATAACTGGAGTAAGTGCGATTGTGGTCATATGATTGCCTAGTCAATAAAAAAAGTCCTGTTACAGCAGAAGCTAGTTACGATCTTGACAGGTACCTAGAACACTTGCTTGGCTTCTGCGGTCACGTGCCCGCTTGTTGTTTATAATTTATTGTTCAAAAAACACTTTACCTTAATAATTTCCAGTATTCGAAAACCACTTAGGTTTGTAATGATACTGGTTGGTTTTCGCATCGATATAAAATAACTACTTACATGGTACATCATTGATTTTTCTTACATTACATACTTAGGTACATTACATTACAAAAAGCGAACTGTTAACAACTAGGTTATTCACTTGAAGATCTGGTTTAAGTTGAGCCAAAAAGTACATTTTCAATCTATTTTTAATGTTACTCGGTGTGATGTTATCACGAAGATCTGCGGGTAGTTCGTTAATAAATGGCGGAGTTAGGTAGGCCGCGGTGCGCTCACCGTACGTGTTGTTTGCGCGGTTGGTGACGAGCCGTCCAGCCGCTACAGCCCGAGTCTAAACAGGGTGACTGCGTGTTATTTTTAGTGCATCATAAAAAAGGATTGTTTTAGAAAAACGTGTTTAATTTGCAAGTGGATTAAAAAAAAAAATTTACAATGCTCGAAAAAGGCCAACTTCATTATTGTGGAATTTATTTTTAATTTTAGCGGAGACTAGGTATATGTTTAAGGATTCTATGCTGTAGTGTATAAATTTTATTAAGATACGTCTTGAAGGTACAACCATAGCTGCCTAAACCATATTGAACGTAAAGTGTATTTATTTAAGGATGTCCTAAGACCAAAACAAACCTGACCTTGGAATCACCTATAGAGTTGGGCACAAAATTATCAATTGAATTCAATTCGTTTTCTGTTCGATATTCTCGATTTTTCAGATCAGTTCATTAGTTTAACGATTATTTATAGTTATCTTTTTTACTGACGGTTATTATCGTACATTTAATACTGGAAAATGTAGTTAGAATGTTACTGCTAAATTCCGATAGCAAACAAAATCCAAGTCCGTAGGGCACAGCAGTAAGTCGTTAGTCCAAGGAGTAACACTAACCAAATCACAAAGCACAAACAGAACCAAAAAACAGCAGGATCGACAGTATAGCACCCATAACACACGAATAAGAACGAATAGGAACAAAAAACCACATAGGAACGAATGAGGAGCCGCTGCCGCTTTTTTTTGTTGTGTTTTACGGCTCTGGGTTCCTGCCCTTTAGTGCCAGCTGCGGCCGCTGTATGATCAGTGTTGCCAGATGCACAAGAGCTCCGGCTCAGCAGTATTTCATATCCATGATCTTTTGCTGCGACCAACTAACCAGTATAACTGCTCTAGCCATAAAAATCCTCAATGATTCAAACAATTTAAAAAGGTCACTAAATAACCTAGAATGTGCCTTTGGTTTCCAATTTTTTTACGTAAGGCGTTGATCCATGCTTTCCTCCTTTTTTCGGTAGGAAAACGGTGAACTCCTATATTCTTACAAAGAAATGCACAGCATAATGGCGTACTTTTAGAGCATGAGAAGTGAAAAAATATTTTGCTTTATTTCAGTATACCCGTTTGAAACAACAACTGTCGAAATTTGATTGAAATCATCGTAACATTGTTACTTTAGTGAGAATCAATATGACAGCTTTCTTACTAAAGCAGTAATGTAACGGTTGTTGTTTTAAACAGCTTTACATAATCAGCCTACTGGATTGCTGATTTTTTAGTTAGTTAATTATTAACTATGACTTATTTTATGAACATAATTTTATCTCTATGAATCTTATGAAAAATTCTACAATTTGGCAGGTAAAAGAAATGGTCGCCTTTTTTCTCATTTGTTTTTGAACTGTCATTTTAGTTCTTTTTATTTTATTTTGTGATTAATTTTTATTAATGACTAATACTTTTTGTTAATATATCAAAAAGAAGAACAAAGGCGATACATTTGACGCAACAATAGAATTGATCCTGCGTACAGTACTGTTATCACATTAGCTGCCATGGGGTCACCGGTGACCCGCAAACAATAGATTTTCTATTGTGTCTGCTTTAGCGGCAGTCAAAGACTTAATTAGCATTAAATAATGAACAATCTGTGATCTTTACGGACTAGCAGTGTGGCTGCCCGTTGCCTATTTTCCGTTTCCCGATAACAATACTTTCACGAGTAATAATACTCAGTAAATACTTTATCGATAATAATCAAATGAAAAATTGTTAACATCAATTGGTTCATTGTTATACCCCATCACTAGTAAATCAATTGAGAGCTGTCAAAATCGGAACACAAATTTTGGTTAAGTTATGGTTATCTTGATTGTTTTGCAGTTTTCGACGGGAATTATGTGATATTTACTGTGAAAAAGGATGCAGTGTAATATGATTAATGAACGAATCACTTGTAGTGTGAATAAATTTGAGTGATTTCTTTGGAAACTCAAGATAAGTGTTCAAGGTCGGGTTTGTTTTGGTCTTAGGACATCCTTAAATAAATACACTTTATGATTATGCCAGAGCATTATAAAGCATTAATTTGACCTTGAACGGTATGCGATTTTTTTGAATTATAATATTTGTTAAAAATTGTCTCAGCTTGGTACAGTTAAACCAAGATATTTTACACTTTACTACCTCTATACGTGGACACTGACATGTGCCGTTATACGAACTATGTAGACAGTTGTGGTTATGGGCACTAAGCAGTCAATGGGTACACGTTTTAAGTACGGAGATTAAATTACCATGAGTTTTATTTTGTCACTGTTGAGTACTAAACCTGAATCATGACACCAACGTAATAGCGAATCTAGGTCTGACTGCAGGAGCTTGCAGGCTTTTGCGGATCTTCATCCGCTGTTACTAAGCACGTGTTGTCTGCGAATTGCAAGCAGGTACAGTTTAGGAGACAACTACTCATGTCATTTACATAGGACAAAAAGTGCAAGGGCCCCAGAACTAAGCCTTGGGCCTTCCGGCGGTTGAACTTACTGATTCACTTAGAGATTCGCATATTTTGACAGTAAATTTCCGATTTCGGAGGTAGTTTTCACACCATTTTAGCAGAGGTCCACGTATACCACATTGACCTATTTTGGTGATGAGTTGCTGTAGTGCATCGAAAGCACGCGAGAAATCAGTGCTAAAACTATATATTTTTTCTGTGACTTCATCTGTGAATCTGGACAATAGATCTGCCGTCCCCCTTACCTGCTTGGAAACCATATTGATTCGGGTATATAACTTCATTTCGTTTGTAAAAAGTGTGAATTTGTTCAAATACCTATGCATTTTTCTACGATTTTATCTATTACGGAAAGTAAAGTAATTGGACGATAATTCGAGTATTGATCCCGCTTACCCTTTTTGTACACCGGCCGAACACATCCCATTTTTAAATCGTTTAGGCACTGCTCATACCCCAACAATTGACGTTGACAGTTGTATTTTAGTCTTTCACTTAAGTTCTGCCCCGTCAAGCGTTTTGCTATTGGACACAAACGTTTGCCAGAGATTGTCCATTCGTTTTTGCTGTCTGAGATGCAGTAAACGTTTGCATTGTTGTTAGCTTAAGGGTATTTTGTCGAAGTCTACCACCTGATAGCCTGCTAGATATTTCCCTCCACTCACCCTTGTGTCTATAGTGAGCAGCTTGACGCGCGGCGCGGTCCTCTCGCGCTCGTCCTCGCCGAACACCGCGGCCTCCCACAGCCAGTCCGGCCGCACTGAGGACTCCCCCTCACAAACTTCATCGGTCTCGTGCGCCACGCTCACTACGTAGAACCCGCGCGGGAACCGATCCCTCTAGAATAACAAACAAGAGTTTCAGCAATGGAATGTTTTTTGTAATTTAGCTAGATCGGTATGTTCAGGGCAATAAAAGCGACTCACCGAGAGTTGCACGGCCCCGGAGCGTTGCATGGTCATGCGGATCGTGGCGCCTGCGATGTCATCCAGAGATTCTATTATAGGGCACTGTAATAATAAAATAAAACGCATACATTATTATACCGAACACACTAGACGTTTGGTATAAATATAGACCCTTAACTAAACAGAGCAGGGGGTCAAATTAAATGGTTTTCCTCGAGTAAGATCATTTTGTAGTCATTAACTATTATGAAATAGTAAATAAGGTTATTTAGGGAGGCCTCTCGCCTAGTTCTGCTAGACTTCGGGCTAGTTCAAGTTACGATTAGCACACAAGCTCACCGTGTAGTTCTGTATGGCGATGGTGGCGCACACGTCGTCGGCGGAGGCCAGGACGAGCCGCACCTGCTCCTGCCCCTCCTCGAAGCTGTAGTAGTGCACGCGCGGCCGCGCCTGCAACCCGCGCAAGCCACGCTGTGTTACTGACCCACTTAGTTATGAGATAGACATTAATTTGACTATGAAGGACTAGTCATATCGCTGTTGACAATAATGACACCCACGCCTCTATCCTGGATTGATTAGTCAGAAGCAAGTTGACTGTCGCCGTCAATTTAAGCAGAACATTAAAAAGCCCATGTCTACATCCGTGGCAAAAGTGGCGAGCCTAGCGACGTTATGCGGGTTAATTGGGTTGATAATCGGTTTTTCAGCTCTGTACCGATATGACCGCCTAAATTGTACTTTTTTGTATCTCTTTTGTGTTATTATCTGTTGTCTTTGTTTGTGCAATAATGATTACTTTTCTTATCTTATTTATCTTTTTAATTCATCATCGGAGTGTTAATTTTATAATAAATAAAAACATGGTACTCGGTACCAGTACCACAATACGCGACGACTCCCATGATGATTGTTCAAGTTAAAACGCTTTAAATTATTAAAATTGCAACTATAATCACACAAACCCACGCACACACACACACACGTATACACACACCCCACACAAACACCATGCTCACACACATATACTTATTTTACATTGTCACAAACAAAACTAAACAACAAACCGTAGAATTTTATATTTTGTAATTTGATTTTGTTATAATATAACTTTAACCGACTATTTCTCATCATTTTAACTATTTTGACGACCGACTTGGTGTAATGGTTAAGAAGTTGGCTACTACACCAGAGGTCGCGGGTTCGATCCCCGCACAGTACAAACATTTGTGTGCATGAACATGTCTGTTTGTACTGGTCTGGGTGTCTCCTATGTATAATAAGTATGTATTTACAAAAGAAAATGTATTTAAGTATGTTTATCCGTTGTCTAGTAACCCATAACACAAGCTTTAATTAGCTTACTTTGGGGCTAGATGGCGCTGTGTGGATTAATGTCCAGGGATATTTATTTATTTATTTATCATAAAATACAGATTTTGGATTACACAAGTTAACTTAGAAGTCAAGGAAAAAAACACAATACAAGATATACATTAATTAAACAATATAGAGCACTATTTTATGGTGGGTTAATACCTACACTAGGAAGAATCCTGTATCTTAGGGTATCAACCCTCCACCCCTAACAACAGGTTCTTAATACAAATTAGGTTCTTTAATATACAATTAAGTTATAATGTTTACTGAAATTTTGATTAATATTTAAAAACAAAGAGAGAGAAAAAAACAAAGAAAAACAAAAAACAAACCTTGAGCACAAAACGCAACACAAATATTATAAATGAACAATATTGGGAGATGGCACTGATACCTGTAACACAGGCTAACTGATAGCCTAGCACATAAATCAAGGACTTCAAAATGTATTTGTATAAATGAAATGTCCAAATAAACGATTATTATTATTAAAATTACCCTACTTAGACTGGAACATGCGTAAGACACATCAACTTCAATCTTGTCGCGTTTCGTTTCAATATTATGAGTAACATGGAAAAGTTTGTGCTTGGCTGAAGAAACATCATTTCATATAAGTTCTCTAGCAAAGCTATTCAAACTCAAAACTCAAACTCAAATAACTTTATTCAAATAAATTCCACAGTAAGTACTTTTATATCGTCAAATTTAAAGCAAGATATACTAAATAATAGACATAAATACTACAATAATATAGATATGAAAAAAATGGAAATGAAAAATGAAAAAAAAATTTATTGACCTTAACATAATAATCTTAAACTAGTAACAACAACCGGTGTCTCCTTTTAAGCTTACATTTGCCTGTTTTAGGAGACACCGGCACTTCAGTAGAATAGCATTTATAAGGCTATGTTAATTACGACCTTTTTGACATGTATTCTCGTAAATAAATATTTTGACTTTGACTTTGAACTACTTACATTGTATCACATTTTAACCTAATTTACAAAAATATGAAACATACTTAATATATATTGAACCCATAGTACACACACCATTGTATGGATGAGCTCGGCCACTTGGGTGTATGTGTGTGTGCTTGTATACACGCGTGTGTTTGTATAGTTGAGTGTTCGTGTACATTTGTGTCAAGTGCTATAATTAATCAAATCAAATCAATAGTGCCTCAATATCATCATAATTCTTTAGTTCAAACCATTTCACTACAAGTTTCTTACACTCATAGAGTTGCTTACTATAAATATTTATCTCCCTATCTATGGTGTTATACACTCAGCGTCAAAAAACCTCTGAGAAAATCTCTTTCAAATGTCATTAACTCCTGATATAAACGGGTAGCCGCGCCAATGATGATTTTATTTAAAAGTTTATTAAATTAACTTAATAAAAAACGTAATGTTTTTCATTAAAAAC
This sequence comes from Udea olivalis, assembly GCA_947369235.1. NCBI lineage: Eukaryota > Metazoa > Arthropoda > Insecta > Lepidoptera > Crambidae > Udea > Udea olivalis. The sequence goes on along the minus strand of OX376348.1, from coordinate 22,159,213 downwards.
AAAACCTAATGCCACAAACAAAGTGTCACAAAAATTTGATGCGATTTTTGCTTCCCGTAAGAGTCGCTATTTGCGCGTCCTTTGTGGATATAAAAGGGTCAACACGGGGTCAATGTGGGTTATTCGCTAATTAACCCTTAAAGAGGACACCCACACAGATTTACCAGCAGAAAAAACACCTCGAAGATGGATACCACAGCTGATGAAGCCGCCCAAGTGTTAGCACTACTGCAATCAGGGATGCGGCAGCGTGATGTCGCCCGGCAAATGAACTTGAGCCGTTTTTCGGTTCGAAGAGTGTACCAGCGCTTTATAGAGACCGGTGGCTACATCCGGAGACATGGGTCTGGTAGACGACGCTGCACTTCGGAAAGAGACGACCGGTTCATTGTGTCGAATTCTTTGAGAAATCGTTCCTAAAATGCTGTTAAATTGCAACAGCAGCTCCAGGCAGTGCGCAGACGCACCGTGAGCGTCTCTACGGTTAGAAGAAGACTAAAGTAGAAGAAGATAGCGGCCCACAGAGCTGCTACGGGTCCTAAATTGACTGCAGCGCATCGGCGAGCCCGCTTACAGTTTGCTTGTGACCACGTCGATTGGACCCTTGAGCAGTTGAGTGCCGTTCTCTTCTCAGACGAGACGTATAGACATGCGTGGGAAATTGCATCTTTTTAAAGTAGGTACGTAATTTTAATGATGCTTCGCTGAGCACGTTCTACACCAAGAAATCTGGTTTTGACCCTAGACAGCTATACAATATATTAAAATTGACTGGACTAGTGAGGTATAAATGTCTTTTAGTACTAGTAGGTCCTTACCTGAGTTGTGTGACGTTGTGACTATCCTCGGAACCACATGCCGCAGCGTCTTAAATATCCATGTTAAATTCACAGTATATATATATAAATACACAGTATTCGTTATTACTCAACAGTTAGTAAGGTTAGGTTACCGGTGTGATCTCAGTGTTGATCGGCGTCTGGAAAAAGATGCGCCAGTCACGCGCCGGCGTCGCGCGCAGCCGCACGGTGAGCGCGCGCGCGCACGCCGACACCGCGTGCAGCGAGAACCAGCCGCGGGCGCGCTCGTTCTCCTCGGGACCCACTGGGGCAACACATGATTATCTTGATAAACATAAGCGTCATTTTGCTCTTTCTAAACTAATTTAGTTACATACGAGATAAAGATTTAGTAAACTTAAATACCTACAGAAAATATCTTTCGAAGCATAGACTTTTGCTATAATTTATTACTATGAGGTTGCTGACAGTCAGTGACAAATGTTGGCGACTTCTTTCGGCGGCTGGTAAGAATTGTACAAGATTCATGTCAGTCGCCGGGTGGTGTCTTCTGTTTGGAGTCTTAGCTTAGGTGTAGACTCCATATACAGGTGTTTTTGGAAGCAAGGATCAAATCAAAATACGACATAGCTGAGGTCATTTCTGACCTTTTAAACCCTATCAATATTGGGTTCTAACCGTTAAAAAGTTTTGATCAATCTTTTTTTAGAAAATTGCCAAAGTCCATACAAAAATAATTATTTGATAAATGGATCAAAAGTACCAACTTTTTTTTTTGCCAAAAGATCAGCAGGTGATTACTTGCTTTGACTAGTTATTTTACTGAGCTAGAAAACCCATGTCAATTTTAAAAGTAATAATATTGCAAGAATAAATCAATCAACAAAATGACGTCATGTTCAAGCAGATGTCGTGAAAAAAACTTACTACTCAAAGATGTCGCTACTAGCGATAAGGCCACCTAATATAGGTACACCTAATTTATTTGAATGAAACTGTAACATTTTATTTGTGAAATAAAGTTTATCTTATCTTATCTTATGTCAAAGTGTTTAAAAAATATATTATTTTGTTACAAATTCTTTAAAAGTGTAAATTGCAGAGTTATTCTAATAACTTCTAAAGTTGTGAGTAGTTTGATCAAGAAAGTCGTCTTTTTTGGAGTTTTTCATTTCAACCTATTTAACTTTTATTCGAACGATAATAATATGTCACGCCTGCATTAGGTCCTGTTTTTTGAACTAGAGTTTATTGACGGCTGAAGAGGTCTTCTTTACTTGACGTAAATTTGAACCACATAATAATATGTACACCAATAAATATATTTGTTTTTCTTCTATCACGCTTTAGAGCAAGAAACCTTAGACGAAGACAAAGATGCTTACCGCAGTCGGAAGGGCCATCCTCCACACTGTCGTCGGGGCAGAGCTGCCGCTCGAACTCGAACAGCAGCTTGCCGTCCGACCACACCGGCACCTGCCACGTCCCGGCGCCTGCGCACAACACACAAATGTAAATAAATAAATGAATATGCGCCAGACAACACACCTCTTGTAATGGTCTCGAAGTAGGAATTAATATCCCTGTGTTACGAGGTACCACACAAGGAAATAAGCCAGGGGCGTCTCCCAGGTAAATAGTTTCTATAGTATATGGCTATACCATCTATCTCTAACTCGCTTCATTACTGGATCAAACAGCACTTTTGTGATCCATTATTTTCTGATAGCGTTTTATGACACTTTGCTTTCCTATTTAGATCACAGTGATCAACTTTCATCATCAGCTCATCAGCAGTGATAAGTTTTATCATCAGCACGGAACACAGGGAATGCCATATTGTCACAATCCAGCATTAACATGACTTAAAATTTTGCCAACGATTTCTTGAGCAAGATCTAAGAAAAACAGTTCAAAATCTCCCTGTGCGAAGCTAAAGAACACAAATAGAGAACGGGGGTGTGTCAGTAAGACTAAAGTTTCCAAGCTAAATTGGAACGGGCTGCAGAGCTGTGGTCGCAGATCACTTAGTGCCCACTAAGTTAATTCGTTTCGGGGATCAAAATATATTGCTTTAAATAAGGACGTAAGTAACAATAATTAATCCTGACCTGCCCTCTGCCGATGAGTGACCAGCAGCGGCCGCGCGGTGTCGCCGCCGTCGCTGCTCAGCCAAACGCGGGACGGCCACTGACTCTGCTCTAAATTCTGGAACACATAAGATTCCTTGATAATCTTGGTATACCCTTGGCACACCGAATATAATTTAAAAACTTCCAACAATCATATTTCCACATATCACCAGCATGTGTGTATCGGTAAGTAAGTATCATCAGACTGACTAGGTAATCTGTAAAAGTTTCAAGGAGGAGAAAATACAAATGAACTTAATTGTGAATCTCAGGTATGTATGTTTAGATCGTGAACGTCGACGTCGTTAACGTCGATCGTGCAAACCAGTCATAAATCTTCAACATCCTTATATACATTATCCTAAAGAGATCTCTACGCGTGGCCTTCCGCCCCAACAAAGCAAAGCGTCATAAACGTACAGTCAACAGCAGAAGTAGATGGTGATTGAACATAATTCCAATTTGTTTTTATGAAAACTACGAAAACAATTGATCACAAGCAACAAGATCCATTGTAATGAATGAAAAATCTCATTTATATTATTAGTAGTTTGATAAGCTTCATAGTTTTTGTAAAATCATCAATTTTGGCACGTTACTGTACCTACATAAAACATTCACCGAGTAATTCTTCTAACCGTGAGAAAAATGATATTACATCCGCAGTAGTTTCTATCTTAGTTGGTTGGAATTATGTTTCAGCTACCCCTAGATACAAAAGTACAAAACCAACGCGGACATTCGGCACATGAATGATTCACCCGGGTCGCCTGGGTGGGGCTCGAACCTGCGACCGTTGGACCTGGAGCTCTCAACCCAGTGAGCCAAATGGTCCTCCAGTCTAATTGCTACATGTGAATATCTAATGTTGACACAGATTAACACTTATTGGACATCTCATCGCTCCCTAATCCTTATCAACAAATGTTATAATAAAAATACCTTTTTATGTTTGCGAGATATGTATAGGAGACAGTTATCTTATCTATGTTGTGCCTAAAAATAATGTAGTAAAATGTGTTTTACGCACCGGTATGAAATCCATAATGTATTCCGTGTTGGCGTCGACAACGATCGTGTGCAGCTGCTCCAGCTCAAGCCTGTGGTTCAAAAACTCTGTGTGTAGGTACATAGGTTCTCATATCTTAGCCATAGCACAGAATAAAATACAAAGTTCGGGCATATTAAAAAAACCCGCCTACATTTTATAGGTTTCGGTCCAAAATGAGGACTTCTGTCCTTGCGCGAAGCCAAAGATTATGGCTACAGGTAAGGACAAGAAAGCCGACTCATTCCTGGCTTAAGAGGACACAACACGGTCGAGAGAATTAAAAAATAGGTATTTTTAAAATCTATTGCTGTCTTCTTCAAACCTCGAGCCTCCCGCAGAGTGCGATAGAGACAGCTGTAAATCGGACCGAAATTAACTATCAAAAGTACACAAAATCGACTCTTCGTAGTCCCCTGATCCCTTTTCAAAAAGTTGACCGATTAAGTTACTTTTTTCATTAAAAATTAAAGAAGGACTGTGGCCGTGTTCCTATGTTTTCCTTTTTTATATAAACTGTGTCAAATTTGTTTTCTGAATGTTATAACACAGCGGAAAATCTGGCCAATTTTTTCGATTTTTGAAGGATCTAATCTCTATTACTAATTAAGTAATTTATATTAAAAATGAAAACATAGGGACATGCTTATCGTAGCTATAGATTTCTTGCAAAAAAATATTCCTTTACTAGCAATATTCAGGGAGGAAAAATGTATTCTCTTAGAGGCTGATTTAGCAATTCAGCCAGGGATTCTGTTTAAAAAGATGGAAATGCATCAAATTTATGCAATATTAAGTGTGTAGTAAATTTTAAGATTTAATGTTTGGCATTTCTTTTTATACTTAAATAAATGTACATTGAATGCAGATGTATCTCTGCATACATCTCATAACATTATCTTTACGATTTTGGCATATTGCATCACACACAATCACACAACATTATATCAAGTAGGTATATTTTACATATCCTTAATTTTTAAGATTACTTACATATTTTAAGTAATAACAATGTCATTGGGTCATGCCAAATTGCTTAATCTATTTATTGCTGTTGTTTTATGGGTGTAGGCACAAATTATTCCAGATAAGTACACTGACTACACAATTACGAAATGTTTAATTAACCTGATAAATTTAATAAAACTTGTAGGTACCTAATCTGTCAACGATATGACTGGCTACATCGACATAGAATTCAGAAACTAGCAAGAATAAGCCATTTATTTGTGAAATTAATTATTAGCGCAAAAATAAACAAAAATGTTAAAAGTGATTTCCCTTTCTTTTGTACATTTGGACAACTAGATTTTACCACGAAAGGTACCTATGTTTAATTTACAAACATCAACCTGAAAATGTTTTGAAATGTAGGCCACCATTAGAACTTTATCGCACAAAACTATTTGTAGTAACTTAGTGTATTTGCCAAAAGTAAACAAGCGGCATAAGTTGTCGATCATCATGACTGCTTTGGAGGGATCATGCATTCTGAGTAAAAGGCACTTTAACTACTGGGCACAGCTTAAGGTAACCCTTTTTCCTGAGTTTTGTTCATATTTAGAGCACGGCTTCAATAATAAGCAATGCCACGCACGACTAGCGATAAATAAACAAACAAACATGCGAAATATTATCAAAATTTACATAAATCGTGTCAAAACTCTTCACATTATCCCTTACATTATCACCGCTCCCTTGACGCATAGATGAATGGTGCACGTTAATAATGTTTGTGTGTGTAATGAATAGGCACTCCTAGCTGAGTCATAAACAATAGAGTACTCACTGTGTCCTGACGACGCTGACGTTCTCGAAGGCGTGCGCCGCCGCCAGCAGCGCGGCCAGCGCCAGCGCGAGCGCGCGCGTGTCCATGCTCTGTGCTGTCACTCTTCACTCACTATCCACCAAGATTCGCGCGCCTATGTGCCAACCTGTGGCCGCGCTCATTCGCACTATCGGGCTATAACCGCGAGGCTCGCACTGGACGCGTTATCATATCGACGAAGATAATTCCGCTCGATACGCGGAACCTCCGATATGGTTGAATCACTGACCGAATTTAGAGACATTTCAAAGGATGCCTCGAGTTCTAATCCTCACATTGATAATATGTTTTACATTGAATTGTTGTATTATCTGTTTGTGGATACACCTATCATTTACTAGAAATCTCTTAACAGTTTAATGAGGAATGAGTATTGAGGGACACAATCTGACAAATGTTAATTTTAAAATAAATTGATAAACTTAGTCTATCTTCACGCCTAGTTAAACTAAGAATTCAATGTTATGCCTCGATACACCTTACGCCAGAAATAGCCAACATGTAGTACCTATTTGAGATTTACCATTCGTAATAATAACAAAGAACGGGTGGTAATGTTTGGCTAACTATTTTAGTGCGATGAGGATAACCGAGTGCACGTCGAGTGCTGATCGTGCAGTTTGCTCGAGGCCCGCAACTAGGTCGCGCTGACCATCGCGCAAAAACAGGAATTGAATTTTAGTATCATTTAAAAGTTTGCGGTAAATAGCAAGCCTCGCTAAATATAGAGTAGGTGTCAAATTGATAACAAAAGGATACATTGAAGTAAAAAACGTAATAGGAGGATGTTGCAAACTGGAAACAACGTGTGAAAATAGGTATTTAGTAGGATATGTCATAGACCACACCGACACTTACTACTGGGTGCGATTGTGATTAGCTACCTAGGTCACACAATTAACTAAAATAATAATTGCGATGTCACAGTTATCTATAACAAAACCATCAACTTAACAGTTTTTTTTTGGTTATACTTAGTTATGTTATGATTTAGGTGAATTTATTTATATTTATTTATTATATCAAAGGCTTTAAATGTAATTAATTGATTCTTAGAAGTTGCTAATAGTGTGCTGCCTTCGGAATCTACTTCTTTTGACGGTCACTTTAAGCAATTTCTTTAACCTTTGTAATTAAGGTAGGGTGTAGAATAGTAACGAAATAAAATAAGAAAGTAATGGTAAAAATAATTTATTTAATAGCGAGTATACTAGCGAGGTAAGATGAGTGGTGCGCGTTGTCAATGCGCGCCGCCAGGGGCGGGCGGCGGCGGGAGGCGCGAGTAGCGCAGCCCCACCTCGTCCACCACCTCCTCGATGGCGGCCAGGCACGCGTCCAGCTGCGCGCGCGAGTGCCCCGCGGACAGGCAGAACCTGCGGCAGACGCAGCGCGTCAGCACGCCAACGAGCCAACGAGCGGCAGGGGCAATGGCTACGCAGATACCGTACTTAGAACGTCTGCGAACTTCACGGTATCTACATAGGGATTACCTATACTATTTTCACTGTAAAATGATATGCCTGACAGCTCCTAATGTTTCGTGTCATGCATACTATTTTAAACTAAATAAAAAAAAACTGGCAAAAGAAAATGTTTTAGACTATTAAAAAACTATTGTCCTTACGAATCTTTTAATAAGTAAATTATTTCTATTATTATTAACTGTTAATAGATGAAGTAAATAAAATAAAATTAATATATCTTTACAGCGCCTGATGCGTGAAAAGGAACGCCATTCAATAGTGTATTGACACTACTGAATCGCCAAAAAATCAATGAATAGGAGCGACCATTTTGTAATCACGTCTTTCGCATCAGTACGAGTGCGTCTGCCTTGTGTGCTATTTTCAACTATTATTTTCGAGATACCGCGTTTTATTCTATAACTTATTAGCCATAATTTATTAAAAAAATAAAAATCTGTAATTCCGATTCCATTTCCTATGCCAACTCGATTAAATTACATTCGTTACAGCACTATAATTGACAATTTTGAACTGTCAGGGATATCATCATACGGCGAAAGAAGTATAACGACACATTCTAAGAATATTGTTATGATTTGTATTGATTATGCTATAAGTTTTGATTCAGTAAATTATCACTGGGGGCAAACTTCCTTTGTAAAACCGCCACAATTTTTTTGATTACATCATAATAATCATTTAATTACCCAGCGATGATAATAGTTGCAACGAAATTTTACAAGGCATTTGCTATCAGGTTAATATGACCTGAATCTTGTCAAATAACATAATATTTTTTAAAACTTTCAACCATTATAACGTTAGTCGTTAGAATTGTTCAAAACGGGATTGCTACCAAGTAAAGGTACATGGTAGCATTGTATTGCATGATTCATAAAAATGTTATCGTCCCTATCTTAAACTAAACATAATAATGATATGGATGAAAGTAACTATAGTAATGATACGGACAAAATTATTATTAAAAGATCAAATTTACAAACGGTTATCAATGATAAATATTTGAAACAGGTACTATAGTAGGTTTTTTTACAAACGAGTACCAAAAGTTTTGACTGCGTTGCTATTACACAAACGATGTATCTATACCTAGCGCTTGACCGCGTCCTACGGGATAAAGCATGTGCTAGATACGAGTAATTAGTTATATATTTGTTCTACTGAAACAAATGTAATTTGTTCAATTTCTGTTTCTTAGAAAAACTGCTTTAACTACAAGTGTTGGCCAGCGATGTCTTTTCATATTACTAACTTTAAGAATACTTAATCCATCTCGGCAATTAGTTCTATGCTAGAAACAACTATACACGTTGTTTTATTTCAATAATTTGATATTTTTATAAATATTTACACATTTGAAAAAAACTAAATCCAGCGATGTTTTTTTGTATTACTTACTTTAATAATATAAAATCGAACTCAACCGATAGTTCTACTGCTTACTCTGACTACATATGCACTTCAATTTCATTAAATTTGTAAATTAATGAACATATATCAATTCATAAAACGTGATATCAGCTATGTATTTTTTAGGTATCCAAGTAACTGAACAATGGAAATACGTTTCGTTCTCGCTATGACCTTGCCTTAGTGCGGTTTTCCGCCCCTTTTTTGTTTTACTTTTACATCTGTCATCGAGTTTTCTTTCCTTCTTAAAATTTCCAAGGGGACATCGCTGTTTATACACTTTTCAAATGTGTATAAACTAATAAATACCAAATAATTGAAATGAAAGAACGTATACAGTTAGATCTAGCATGGAACTAATTGTCGAGTTTCATTTTGTATTCTTAAAGTCAGTAATATGAAAAGACATCGCTGGCCAACACTTGTAGTTAAAGCAGTTTTTTAAAGAAACAGAAATTTAACAAAGTTTAAGTTCAAGTTATTTATTTGCAAATTACAAATAACATTTGTTTCGGTAGAACAAATATTGAACTAATTATCTAGCACATTCTATATCCCGTAGATCATGGTCAATCGCTAGGTATAGACACATACGCAGTTGAGTCATCGACTGCCTAAAGGAGTAGCTACAGTAAAATTTAGAAGTATTCAATACTATACTTCATACATTATAATATTAGAAATAAGAAGCAGGGGTGCTAAAATGAATGACGATTTGCATTTGAAGTTGCCATGACGATGACATACCTGAGTATAACCTAGCAAAATTGAAAACCCCTTCCGCCACAACGTATGAAGGGATTATGTAACATTTTAGAATTGGTAGATTTATAGTGACAGTAAAAATGTGTTCGAATGAAAAACCCCTGCTTCATTTAGGTTTTTACATCGACAACATAGTTTGATGCAAGACAAAATAATTTATTTAAGCAAAAGCCTCATAAATTTTGAAGTTTTTTTACTTTAAATGAGAACAATATAATTAAGTGTGACAGCTGCCATTGTAGATTTTAATAATTCGGCATGAATCTTAAAACTTTTATCACAAAGTGTACCCTTAAAAGAACCTTTGTTTACTTCTGTCTAATGTTATAATGAATATAGTATAGCTGCCTCGACAGAATTCGTCCTGCCAAAAGTAATTGCACGTCGCGGCGTCGGTAAAGCAGCACATGTCAACCGCGTTTTTCCGACTTGATTATACTATTATTTTTCACTGTATTTTTTGTTTAATCATAATAAAATATATCCTATGTCACTCCCTTACAATTCAGCTTCATATTGGTGATTTTTTTTTTAAATCGTCTCAGTAGTTTCACGAGCTTAATTAATACAAACAAACAAACAAAAAAGAAATTAAATCTTTCCTCTTTATAATATTAGTATAGATGAACGGGCCTTAACAATTTCAAAACAAGAACAAAGGCGTGGCCCTGCCTCTAACGATGACCCATCTCACTCTGTCAATATCGGAAATGTGCGAGAGACATACTCAGTACTCGTTTGTAGAAAAAAAACAGACTTTATAATCCAATAATTTGGTCACATTTTGTTGAAATCCTTTATCTTATTAGTCTGGCTTTTGCCAGTCGTATTCACGGTACCCAGAATAAAAGATAAAGATTAAATAGCACGAAGAAAACACACCTAAGTGCTTCACTTAAACGATTGCTACTCGAACCGTTATCGTTGTCGCGACTTGGGTAAAAGCGATTGTACACCTACTACCATCGGCACATGTTTTAATGTTTACATGTTATTGTATGTTTGACTTCTATAAGTGTATCATGATATGACCAATCCGCTAAGAATTACAAAGTAAATTGCGTAACATGTAAGATTTATAAACGAATTCTGATCAATTCATCAAATTCTTAATAATTAGTCACGCGACAGCAAATAATGCATTGCATGACGTATTGACGTGACTTCTACGCCCACATCAGTTTTGCAAAGGCTACGCCATTATGGTTATTTACGCTATTTCCTAATCTTTTAGTGATGTGCTTGAATTTTTTTATTGGTTTTGCAAATTAAGTTCTATTTCCATTTCAAAATTCGTTTACTTCCACTATTGTAAATTATTCTAACATAATGAAGGTTACGAAAAAACTGTTAATACTTTATCAGTTTACCAAAATTTGAGAACGTGTGTTGTTATTCTGTCAAGTATATATTTGGTAGCTAGATTTGAAATGGAATCTAAAATAGGTATCTACGTGATTTGATAGAGTAATAAAGTTGCAGTATTGTGTCATTTACCGGATCCGTCCGTGGCGAGGCGGCGCGCCGTGGGCCGCTCCACCGTGGCCGCCATCTTGCTGAACGTGTACACCAGCAGCGGCACCACCGGCGACTCTGCTGGCCCGGGTGTTACTGCGCCATCTCCTGCAGTGGCGGGTCACTTACCGGATCCGTGCCTTGGAGAGCGGCGTAGCGGGGAAGCCGACGCCGACGGTGGCGAGGCGGCGCGCCGTGAGCCGCTCCACCGTGGCCGCCATCTTGCTGAACGTGTACACCAGCAGCGGCACCACCGGCGACTCTGCTGGCCCGGGTGTTACTGCGCCATCTCCTGCAGTGGCGGGTCACTTACCGGATCCGTGCCTTGGAGAGCGGCGTAGCGGGGAAGCCGACGCCGACGGTGGCGAGGCGGCGCGCCGTGAGCCGCTCCACCGTGGCCGCCATCTTGCTGAACGTGTACACCAGCAGCGGCACCACCGGCGACTCTGCTTGCCCGAATGTCACCACGCCCATTTCTTGTAGTCTGCAAACAAACATTACCGTTGAGACCTCGTCTAAGAATTATTTCGACATAAGACTATGGCTGCGATCCGACTTAGGCCGAAAGTATTTCAGCACGCCGAAAAGCGTCCCACTTCGGGCCGATACTTATTTTAGCTAGCTTTTGACAGGTGATTACATCACCAACTTCGCCATCTTGCACTTACGGTGCCTTTGGTCCTCGGCGTTTGCAATGTTAGCGTTATGTGAAGCCCGAGCATGAAGCTTGTAGATGGGTCTGATCGCTCGCTTCTGGAGGACAAAGATGGTTTGTATATCTGCGGCTTTACCTCAAAGTACTATGCCGTAAGTGGAAATAAACCGAACGAGCAGTATCTACATCTGTTAATAACCTAATTTTTCTCACTGCAAATGCAGCCGAACTAAGATCAGCTGTAGGGAGGCCGGGAATGCTTGTGTCATTACCTTCGTCTGAAGTAGCGCGTGTTCTCGGCCAGCTGGCGGACGCGCTGCTCGCCTTGCGTAGAGTCCAGCATGCGCAGCGCCCACAGCACCTGCGCGGCCACCGGCGGCGCCATCGCCATCGCGTAGCTGTGCGCGTGCCCCTGCGCGCGCAGGTGGTTGATGAGCTGAGCGGAACCTGGGAATGTGCATATGTAAGTACTCGCCATTTTACATTCACAGTAGATAACATTTTTATATTTGTTACTTAATGTTAAACTTAAACATAATGCCAATTTCAACTCCATTCTGAAAACCACAAAGCGACAAGCATCCAAATTTAAATATGTTAAAAACCATTTCAAATTAGTTTTTCGATTTTTTTCATAATAATGCTGTCAGCTTTTCTGCCATTTTTTTGGAATTTTAAATACTTTGGTCTCTAGATAGTGATAAATTCAGAAACGCTAGCCTAGCTGTTGCAATATCACCACGTCGTTGGCACGGAGCTGCAGTACTCACCGGCCACGTACCCGCCGGCCGCGCCGAAGCTCTTGGTGAAGGTGCCCATGAGCACGTCCACGTCGCGCGGCGCCACGCCCGCCAGCGAGCACACGCCGCGCCCGCGCGCGCCCAGCGCGCCCACGCTGTGCGCCTCGTCCAGGTACAGCTGCAGCCCCAGCCGCCGCTTCAGCGCCACCAGCGCGGCCAGCGGCGCCACGGAGCCCTCCATGCTGTACACGCCTTCTACCACCTGGGGGCAGGTGATGACGTCTGGCTTTTCAATCGTAAGACTCAAATCAGTTCAATAACACCCTTTTAGCCAATTTACCTGTTCTCTTTCATTCTTTACGCTGTCCACATTTGTAAGTTGTCAGGCCACTATTGCCTTTTTACGGGTGTAGCAGACAAGCACGTGGACCACTTGATGGTGAGCAATTACCGCAGCTTAAGACCATGTGCAACACTAGGAGTATAACTCGCCTGCTAACTACCGCGTTCTTTTAGTAGTAACGTATCTTAATTTGTATGCCGCAGAGGCACGACATGTTGAAACCTAATGTTCATGTATTTATTAACCTGATGGCACACATGCTTCGAACAAATAAATGCATCTTTATCTTTATCTTTATCGCGTCTTGCGAGCACGTAAATTAGGATGGAATCTAATCAGCGCCATATAGCGGCAAATTCGGGCAACATCTAGGCCGCTAGATGGCGCTAACTCGGTGCCGTCCAACACGGTCACGGTGTTTATCTCGCAAAACGTAATGCTGAAGGTTTCTCTCCCTGCAGCCGCACTCGGCGCGCAGAGGTCGGAAAGCCACTCACAATGACAATCTTCCGCCACCTGCCCTCGGCGATGGCGCGGCGCGCCAGGCGCTCCAGGTGGCGCACGTCGTTGTGGCGGAACACGCGCACGGCGGCGCGCGCCAGGCGCAGGCCCAGGATCAGCGACGCGTGGTTGGCCTCGTCGCTCAGCGCCAGCGCGCCCGCGCCCAGCAGCCCCGGCAGCGACAGCGTGTTGGTCGCGAACCCCATGCCGTACACGATCGCTGCCTGCGAGGGAAACGAATACGCTTTCAAACATCCCCTGTCCTGTGTACCACTTCGGAGACGTGACGATAGATTTTCTATTCTTATATTTCGAGGACAGGAAAGCTGCTAAACTAATGAAAAGCTAGTTCAAAAACTAGACCTGATTGACGAGAAAATATTCCACAGAGAATATAATTTTAAAATTCATACATATTCATAGTGACGTTCCTTGGTTCGCCGTAGTCGGGTAAAAAATTATTTAACAACACAATGACGTTGAACGATTACTGGTAATCAACCATAACGGGACCGTAGTGCCTGTAAAGCACTTTTTTAAAGTAGATCTTTGAGAAAAAAAGAACTAGGTCATGGTATCAGACGGTGCTTGGACGCGTCGCCTTTCGCTATTCGAATGACTGCTTACCAATCGGGCAACCGACGCCACAGCTTATCATCTTTTTTTAACACATATTTTACGCGGCAAGTCAGTTTCAGCTAGCGGCAGACAGAATAATTTTACTTCCGATAATGATGAAATCTTTATTCTTTCGAATTTAGTTTCAAGATTAAAATAAACAATTGCGAATGCAAAATAACCTAAAGAATGTAGTCGCTGAGTTGAGTTACCTCTACTCCAATAAACTTGGCGGTGGTCTCCTCCAGCTCGGCGTGCAGCGGCGTGGAGCCGAGCTCGGCGCGCGGCGAGCCCGCCACCAGCCCGTAGCGCCGCACCGCCGCCGCCACCTCCGCGGCGGCCGCCTTCTCCGCGCCCAGCCCCAGGTAGTTGTACGAGCCTAGGTTCACGCACTTCAGCTGTCTGCCGGTGAACCTGCAAAGAAGTTTCTTTCGATGGTGAAATTTTATTATTTGCAGATTTTTTTTATGTTTTTAAAGACCTAGGTATGATGCTTTTCATAGCATTGTCTTACATGTAAACTGAAATTGATTTTTCTACAATAAAATAAAGAGCTAGGGATTCGCAATTTTGAATATTTGCGAAGCAAGTTTTCGAATATTAGCAGTCCTAACCTCGTGATTGACCATAAACTTTAACATAATTATATCATTTTAGTACGTGCATTATAATTTGCAATAAATATGATGAAATATACTGAGAGAGAATATGTCACAAACCTTGCTTAAACAGATTTCGTTTGTAAAAATGTGGTAGCCTCGAAAAAAAACCAGTTTTCTATTTGTGGAAAAATAAAGATAGTCGTAAAATCAGGAACCTTTATTGATATGTACTCTACGGATGGACACATGCAGGCCGTTAAGAGCGCACTCATCGGCGCGCAGCCCGAATACTAATTAGTGATAGTGATCAATCGTGACATTCGAGAGTCAATATAGTTTGTTATAATTTGGAATTTGGAATTTATATTATACAACATCGCGGTGGAGCTGGCGAGGCAGTCATTATTTACTTAATTGAAAAAAAACTGATGTACACACGACAGTATATCAAGCTTTACATGTGGATACGAAAAGTGGCCAACCCATTTTCTGTATCTGTTTCTGTATTTGCATCTGTTTCTGCATCTGTTTCTGCTGATTTTGTATAAAATAACTTTTATAATAATCAGCCAAAAGTCATCCACTGCAAATCACAGGCCTACTCTCATAGACTTTTAATTGATTGGGAAGATGAAAATGTATACTTATATGTTTATTGTTAGAGTTTGGTAGGAGGATTAAAGAGCGCAGAAGGGCTAAGAGCGCACCGTGACAAAACATTATCTAAATACTGGCTGCGCCATGCGCATGTTAGCCCTACAGGACGCGCCCTGCTCGGGACGTGACGCTTCGGCCCGAAACATTTTGTGCACTTACGTAGAGCTATTGTTTAAAATACTATTGGACATTTATTCATGTTATTTATATTGGACATGCGATTTAATGATGAAGAATGACTTTTTTCTAATTGATAGTTTGTAATTTATTGCGTTTATTTGGTAACTTTGAGATATTTGCACGCTCCTCATTACTAGCAAGTTTTAGTAATACTTACTCTATTTTTAGGATCAATATTGTACCTAAAGTTATGCAAATAAAATTCCTGATTCTGATTTGAAAGATTTGTGGCGTAAAGCCAACACCAGACGGAGAGATGGTCTAGATCGAATCCCTGTTAGATTCCTGAAACTGGCCAGTACTATATTGGTCCCATACATCTCCCATTTAGTCAACACTTGCTTTAAAAAAGGTATTTTCCCGTCGTCACTAAAGCTGGCTGTCATCTCTCCAGTCCATAAGAGTGGAAGCAGAGACGATACAAATAACTATAGACCTATTTCTGTGTTGCCCTCTTTGTCCAAAATTTTGGAAAAGCTGATTAATAAAAGACTAGTTGAGTATCTGACCAAATATGGGATCTTGTCGGATTCACAATATGGTTTTCAGTCCGGCAAGTCTACCCAGGATGCGGTAACAGCCCTTACGTCTTTGATTATTAATCAATTGGACAGTGGTGGCAAAAGCCTCACAATATTTTTGGACATAAAAAAGGCATTCGACACCGTTTCTGTGCCCGTTCTTGTGCATAAGTTGGAATGTGCTGGAATACGAGGTACACCTTTGGATTTATTAAAGAACTACCTCAGTGGTAGAAGACAAATGGTGAGGATTGGACAGTTTGTGAGTGGGGATGCTGATCTAGTTTGCGGAGTGCCACAGGGCTTGGTCCTGGGACCAACATTGTTTCTCATTTACATAAATGATATTTTCAAAATGAACCTCAACAACACCAGGGTGTTCTCCTATGCCGATGAAACTGCCATGCTTATTGCGGGTAACTCTTCGGTAAATATCAAAAGGGATGCAGAAGCCGCTCTCGCTATTACAGCTCTCTGGTTAAGGCAAAACCTACTCACACTAAACATGACAAAGACAAATTACATGTGTTTTACCATTAATAGACGAACTCAACCACATCCTAATTACAGTTTAAAAATGCACACTAGCAACTGTACCGATACTAGTAATTGTGGTTACCTAGCTATTAACAGAGTTGCCTTCACCAGATACCTGGGAATCATGATTGATGAGCGACTCTCATGGCACCCTCAGATGGAACTAATTGCTGGCAGAGTCAGGAAGATGATTTGGGTCTTTAAAAATCTAAGATATTCTGCCAATGTAGACCTTCTGCGGAAGGTCTACATTGCCCTAGCACAGTCACTAATGATTTATTGTATACCAGTTTGGGGTGGTGCATCTAAAATGAAATTCCTCGAAGCAGAACGCGCGCGAAGACTATTACTCAAAGTAATGTACTTCAAGAAGATGAGGTTTCCTACACACGCTCTTTATTCTTTGGCGGACGTTCTGACCATCAGACAGCTGTATGTATTACACACTATCTTATACAAACACAAGTCACTACCTATTGATATTGCTGTATTACACAAAAGAAGAAATTATCATGTAGCTTTAAGCAATAAATGTAAAACTCATTGCGCAATGCAGCAATACTCTTATCAGGCTTCACACATTTACAATCGCATTAATAAAACTCTCAAAATATACACTAGGACAACTTTCGAATGTAAAAAGCTCGTTACTGATTGGCTTAAGGCCTTGGACTATGATGAAACAGAAGACATTATTATGAATCTGAGTAAATAGAGTAAATAGAACGGTTGATAATACTAAATTTAAATTTAATTTGTTGATTTGTACCTACTTAGTAAGCATGGCTAACTTGCATAAGTGTGAAACTTCAGAATCTATCTTTTAGATTATTATAGTTTAAGATACAGTAGTAGTACATTAGATAAACTAATAAATACTTATAAGTTTTATAAAATTGTAATTAGCCTACTCATGCCACAAATGTACCCGTGATTTGTTATGGGAGAGTGGCTGCTCCTGGTACAAGTGTTTTTACACTTAATAGGAGTATGTCAACCTCTGACTATTGTAAACCCTCTTTGTTTATGTTAATAAATATTTTCTATTTCTCTTTCTATTTCTAGAGGTTGAAACCTATACCCATGATCTTCACCACGGTACACACAAAAATAACTGCTATAAAAGCCCAGTGGCGTACCTGAACGACCAGTTGTAGTCATCCGAGTGGCGTTCCATAAGCGTCACCTCGGTGGCGGGCGCGGAGCAGATGGGCCGGTTGAAGCAGTGCTTGACGCGCCGGTACACATACCGCGAGAAGAACTGCTCGAACGGGTTATACAAGGGCGCGTAACCCTGCAAACAAAAAAAACATTTGATTCTACATAAGTAAAATACAAATTGAAAAAATTACGCACGTATGAATGGGGGCACGCGTGGTTTTGTCTCATACAAAAATCCCATAAAAATCGACGTTAGGTTTTTCCTGAAATAAAAAATCTCGGGAAACTTCGTACGAACAAACAAAATAATATTGGTAGGCATTTCGTCTTGATCTATCATGCCCCATTCGGTTTTAACGAAATCACCGGATATTTATAGCAATGTGCGTCCACATCATGGGCAGAATCTGTTGCTGAGTAGCCTACGAAGGCGTTTATCTACCAGCTAGGTACCTACCAAGCCGCTAGTCGTGACGCGCAGCCGTTAAGCGATGGGATGGTAACACTGACGAGTCGGTCCATTATTATAACTGGCGTGCTTTCTGCTTCTAAGTGTCTACTTTAAGAAATAAATACATTCCTACGATATTTGCCTACTAGATCCACTACGCGATTTTATCGCGTAATCTTCGTTGCATTACTTAGCTTTTTATTTGACAACATGCTACAAATAGCCTTTTAATTAGAAGCTAAGAAGCGCCCACTCTCAGATTTCTACGAAATTGGGTTAAACACGAGGAAATCTCTGGCA
This sequence comes from Udea olivalis, assembly GCA_947369235.1. NCBI lineage: Eukaryota > Metazoa > Arthropoda > Insecta > Lepidoptera > Crambidae > Udea > Udea olivalis. Next base: position 22,140,962 of record OX376348.1, on the reverse strand, counting down.
TGTCTGGTGATACAAGTACCTGTCGCGTGGTGAAGACAACGCGAGCGCGAGCGTGGAACGTGGAAAGCGGCGGCGCGTGCGCCGGGTTTTATTGATGAGGCGTCGTCGCGCGCGGTCACACGAAAGTCTGCGCGGGAGTCGCATAGAACTCGCATGCATGCTGTTTTTATTACTAATGTCGATTGTAGTTAATAGTAAATTGATAATAATTAGGTATAATTTCCTGACAAATTACTTAATTCAATAGAAGGGCGGGGAACGAGGCATCACGGAACTGGGCCCACATCGAAACAAGCCGTTCCCTGCTTAATTTATAACTGGTCGATAACTTCGTCCTGAATCGGGGGGCTGGTCCGATTTGAAAAAATCTTTCAGTGTTAATATATAAATAAAAAGCCCATTTATTCAAGGAAGGCTATAGGCTTCATATCATTACGCTAAGACTAATAGGAGCGGAGCACCAATGAGTGATGTTTCAAGATAGGGTGTTATTTTCCTTTTGAGAGCTTCCGCTGCGTGCGCTCCGTAAACGGTTAGTTTCGCAAAAACCATGTGTGTACCAGTACCAGTAAAGTTAGCGTTAGCCCAAACTATTCCAAGCGGACGAAGTCGCGGGCAGAAGCTAGTTATTAATATGAATGAGGTGATTTGGTTTGTATTGAAGTAATATTCAAACAGATAGTAAAGCCCGGAACTGCTTTCGTTAATATGACGCCAAGTCATAAATAGGAGGCAATTGTAGCGGAGATACATGATAAGTAGGCATTTAGTGATACCAAACTTGTTATAAGTTTTGTGTCTCGCTCATGAAAACGGACTATCAAAAGTATAATGATTATATAAGAATGTTTGTAAAGCTAAAACAACTATTTAGCTTCGGCTTTGAATACCCATATCTGTAGCGAAGTCCCAAGGTAAGCTCTACGTCTACCAGGAGTTGCCACTTTAAATTTAGATTATCATTCGCGTAAGAAATTGTATTGGGATTTGACATGGTCATGTCATGTCAAATCCTAATACAAAATCTTACGCGAACGATAATGTAAATTTAAAGTGGCAACTCGTGGTAGACGTACTGAATTCAATTTCAAGTACAACGTGTAATAAACAATAAATACAATTTGTCAGTTTTATCAGCAGCATAGCAGTACGCGGCGTAACCTGATAGTGTTCCATACATAGCTTCTGAGTCATATTTATCAACAACCAATCTCAGGAAAATAATGATTACTTTTATGAAGCAGAAGCAGACCAAATAATTCAATATACGCACTTACGAGTACACACAACAAAGATTTGTTTAATTTCCAAATGGCAATCTAAGTTACTTTTAGGACACTGGACAATAATAACAATACATGCTGTACATGAGTATTTGGGTTTAAGATTAGTTTTTACAGAATCCTAATCCGTCTAATTGGTACACGGTCACACTTATCGGCATACGGGCTGCAGCATAAGCCTGTTGAGAATGTCTCCTAGGAATAAAAACCAAATTTAAAGCTGGTTGTTAGATAATGCTTATAAGTTACACAATATTTTTGATGAAATTTTCACCAATTATATCATGTTTGCCAATACACTTTTATTTATAAGTGTGGTTAAGTGCATATGCTTTAGATAATAATCGCCGCTGACAAGCTATCAAAACGATCTATCTAAAAGAAAAATACTCCTTACATTGTGTCTGAGCTCTGAAGAGATATTCTGCCTGCGCTGCCTGCGAGCATAGATTCGGGTAAACCTACTAACCTAAAATATTATTTTGGTTGTTATCCCTATATCTCTCCCGTAAATCGTTTACAAATTTTACTGAAAAGCAATAAACATAATTTTAACTAGGATACAATATGTCAGTAGAGTTTAGAATTAAATCGACAGCGTTAATGTGTGTTTTAAGGTTAAATAGTAATTTTGGGATACTTTGAATCAGATTTCCTGAGATATGGTTTAATATATTCACTCTAAAGTAATTGTAATTATGGTGCATGCACTGATATTTTCTAAATCTCAGAAACTACAAGTGCTAGGAGGTTAAAATTTTGCATAGGAGTTCTTTTCAGGACGTAGGTGACGGAAGTTTGAACTAAGACTGAATTTAGCGAAATTCGACCCTTTGTTGTTTTTGGAGTTGATAGTTTGTATGAAATTTCGTTACTAGAAGTGTGTTAAGTGTCTCAAATTTGGCATAGGGGTTCTTTTAAGGACCTCTAAGCTAACTAAGACGGGAGGGACGGGGACGAGATGGAAATAATCCTGTGTGTCATTAAAATGAAGCTCATGCGGGCGAGGACGCGGACGGAAAGCTAGTTCACGTATAAATGCACTTGCAGCTTGTCACGGCTTAGAAAGATGTATTTGGGTGTTTGTTGGATCTTATTGGTTCGGAAATTCAATTGCGGCGTTATTGATTTAGGACACACAATAATTGAAATTAAAATGTACCTGTAATGGTAATGTATGACAATGAATTAAAAATAAATAAATAAATAAATTGGCCGTGCCGAAAGTAACGTGGCCCTTTATCACCTAGCCAGTCCGTTGCCGGAAAAGGATACTTACCTCTTATTGAATGAAGTATTGATCAGTCGATGGTGATGGCCATGGGATATAATAATATAATGGCTTATAATAAGTTATCGACCTCTTTACAATGGGTTATCAGGTGAAACGTTTCCCGTGTTAGCGCCCGAGTTATGCAACGAAGGCCATCTATTAGCACCAGTTAACTGAACCGCCATCGCGCCAGTGCGCTCGCACCGAACGCACTCAAGGAGTACCGAATGCTCCCGGCACGAATCGATCTTAGAAGGCAACTTGCGGAAGTACATATAGAGGCGATTACCATTTTAGTTGAGGGAATGTCAGTGAATTTTACTTAAAGTAAAATAAGCCTTCGGTTGGTCGCCTAAACCGGTAAGCAATAGTAAAGTTTTATTTTTAAATTTTATATCTACAGTCTCGTTTAAGTTTTAAGTGCTGCTGCACACTGGGCCACTAGCCACAAAACACGACCGCTTATTGGCTGAAATCTGCCACTAGACGCCGCTTATGTGCTGCCGCACACGCTGGAGGCGGGCCACTTGAACGCTCAGATTGCGCCAATGCCATATTAATTAGTTTTACAACTCTGACAGCGTTATAGTTAGACATCTTCTAATAACCTACTAAAAAAAAGGTTTACAAATAGGTGGACATATCGTAACTAAAATTATTTGAAAACCCTAATAGGACAACGAAACAATCCATCTAAATATGTCTGCATTTTAGTATTCGTTTTTGATTGCTTTACTGAAAATAGAAATGTTGACTATTACTACCTTTTATATACATAATTAGGCTTGCGTGATGTAAAGGTGTAAGGTGAGCTCCGTCTATTTAATGAATAGCGCCGCAGCTTGCATAATGACTACTTTAAAAAATTAAATAATATTGAAAATGGTCAAGAAAGCGATTAACCTTGAGTGCAGCGACACCACACGGTCAGGTGAGCACCGATTTGCTTCAAAACAAAAAAGCAATAAGTACTAACAATGATGGTAATCAGCAGTAAATAATACAAGGTGAAGTAAATAGTTATGCTCATAATGGAAATATTCCGCAATTTTGTTGCTTCAGCAAAAGGAAAAACAGTCTACTCATGAAACTTTTCAACTGTCACAATAATTGCATGTTTGACCGACCGATGACTGATTTTATTAATAAAATTTAAAATATTCTTCAGGCAATAAATGTAATTAAGTTATATTGAACTGATTAGAAAATATTAATTTCACAATAAAACATTAATGATAAAATGAAATTTATATTTCATGCATGAATGAATGGCGTCATCCTCTCCACCAAATTGCTGCGCCCAACAGGGTCCTAAACTGTGTCAATAATTTAAAATATACCATCTTTATGTAACATTTTGGAACGCAAGTAAATAAATAAATATCATATTACTGCTGCGGAAATTAGATTTTACTTTTCAATACATACATACACACCATCACGCCATTTTCCCAACGGGGTAGGCAGAGAAGAGACCATATCCTTCCACTTGCTACGGTCCTGACACACCTCGCGCTCCTTCTACTCTCATTAATCCTTTCAAACATGCTCGTCGATTATGGTACTCCTTTTTTTTTGCGTCAGGAAATGCATTTAGGAATTCCCAAAGCCCTGGGTTCGGGACACCTGGGATATGTGGGACGCGGAACTCCTGGGAAAACAGAGACCCCACCCACAAAAACCTGACGGTGGTCATCTTCGGCGCAGAATGGAAAGGACCCGGGATCCCCAACGAGGGAGAGACTCCTCGCAGGACCCTTCGCCACGCAAGGCCGCCTGGCAGCCAGCCTCCGGAGGAGCAAGCTCAACTCCATGCACGATAACACAGACCACTGTGTCCGACGACACGCGTTACTGTCATCCTCGGGATCGCAAACCGAAACACACGCAGGCCCCCCCCGCGTGCGCTTCGCGACCCCAAGGGCCCTTTTAGTCGCCTCTTACGACAGGCACGGATACCTCAGTAGTATTCTCTTTCCCTAACCGCAGGGAACCGCCGGGATTACGCACCACCACCCCGGCGGCCTTGCCTCCGACGTCGGGCGGGATTGTCCAGCTCGCGCCCGCATCCCACGACCTCGCGCTCGCCACCATGGCAGAAACCACGGGATGGCAGCGAGAGGTCGCGCCCGATTGAGGCGGTGAGCGTCTCGAGCCTAGTCCTCGCTGGCGTCGCAGTGGTATTATGGGTACTTCTGAGAACGTCTTGGACTTGTCCTAAGTACGTCCATCTAGGCCTTCCCCATCCAACAGCTCCATCCATTTACTTATCGCTACATTTGATTTATTGGGTATTCGCAAAATCTCCTCGGCCAGTCAAAGTAGGTTGTTGTGAATAGTTGTTGTTGTGAATAAGCAAAAATATACATTAATTCATACTTTTTTTATGTGTCTTCCTGTCACCGATTTTACGTCATTTCGGAACCGATTCTTGAGTTTATTTAACTCATATTCCACAGTGATCAAATGCAGACAGAATCGTGCACTAGTTAACTAGTGCCAGTGTGCATAGGGATATAAAGGCATTTACAGCAAGTACGATGTGTACTCCTCTTATCCTCGCTCGCGATAATCTGGACAAATATCATCATTAATCACAATTTCAATGAAACCGCTTACAATGAAGGAGTGGTTCGTTCAAATATGTGCCAATTCATAATAACTTATTGTAGTAACAAACTATTGGTTATTAAAATAGGACGATATTTCAAATGTATATTGCTTTAAGCTAAAACCGTAACCAAACTATAAAGGACGACTTACGTTTGCGCAAAGCCTACTTCAGTAAATGATAAAAAGATATGATTCAAGTTATCATTAAATGCATAAAATATGCATGATGATAATGTTCACAGGCAGTGTAAGTGACTACATCATATAAGTGCTTTTATCAAAAGTACGAAAAAAAAGGGGTTAACAACAATAAAATAGGGCGTTTCATGTAAGAATATCAAATGCAGATTTTGTAGATAAAACAGGATAATGTTATACTTTCAAACATTGTTACAAAGATAAGATATCATTATCTAGAATGAGTCACGATTAGCAATAAATACTTTTGAAGAAGCTACTGATAATGACCCATTAAATACTAATTTCGTGACAGTAATAATACTCAACTATATTTGAGAATATTTATATTCTTCTTGGTGGCATCAGTGTGTACATAGGAAAAAAATGCGCAAACGAATGCGAGTGCGGCTGCACTCACGAGTGGACCGCGCCGTTCCGTTTGTTTGCGTAAAGGCCGGTATTCACTTTGCTTAGTGCTAGTGCAGGTGGCTAGTAGGAGCGATTGATTAGTGCAAGTAATTTCCAATTCTGTTTAGTGGATGTGTTTAGTTTATCTCGGACACCTTTAATTTTGTACCTAAGGTCTTTACAATTAAAAGACATTCATTTTTACATACTCCTGCACACATTTTTATGGTAAATCTTCCGTCTACTTTGCCATTTTATGCAAGTTTTGCAAAACGCTAAACGCTAAAACCTGCTGTCACAGACGTATTTAGTGGCAGGCACGCGGCGAATGCGGGGAATGGGAGGCACGCGGCGAATGCGGGGAATAGGAGGCGCGCGGGAAGAGGCCACTCGCAAAAAAATAGAACACGCTTCTAATCGCTTTACTACGCAGGTTACTAATCACTTGCACTAATCTATCGGTGTCCACACGTGTTTTCTACTAACACTAAGCACCTGCACTAACTTAACTACTAAGCAAAGTGGATACCGGCCCTAACACTTTGCCCATTTCGATTTAACATGAACAAAAATGAAATACATAAAGTACAAAAGTTTATTCAGCACATCAAAAACAGATGGCGTCAATCAGCAGACTTTATTCCTGGCCCTCACACATTTTTGGGCGGTGGAATTGGCTCCATTGAATTGTAATTGGTTGTTCAATGCTACTACCGTAATTTGTGTCATCTAGGAGTAGACAAAAGTAAAAAAAACACTATTTGTTATTGTCCTTAAACACAAAAAGTGAGTACAGGTTATAAATTGAACTCTAAAACAGTGACTTACTTATTACTCTGTTTTTAGCATTTCACAATGCTTGTTTTACACCTAACACCTACACCTAAAGCCAAAACTCAATTTTTTGCTTGTTTATTTATAGATCTAACAAAATATGTGCAACTAAAAAGCACATGCAAGCTGTTGAACTGAATTATGGCGCAGGCCTTAATACGACTTCCTCCTTCTTATCAACTTATTGGTCAACAATGTAAATTAATCTTTCGGGTATCCTCGATTTTACTCCTTTCACTTATATTTCCCTCCAACTTAAAAATAGAGTCACTATCAATTTCCACTCATCTCTGTAACTCTTCTTTTTGTTAGAATAGTTCCCATTGCATCTTCATCAAGAAATTGTCTTCCAAATTGAAAAGCAAAGAGGTTGTCACAAAACCATTACAAGGAACTAGCTTCTGTTATGACGATTCACTTCTGCATTTATCTGACTTATAAACTATTGCTTACTAATACTAAGACCTATTATTTCATCTTTTACTTAGGTAATTAACATACTTTAATGATTAAGAGTTAATTTATAAATGTATTATGTGATTTTAAACTGTATACTATTTATATAATTTCTATCTATTCATAAAAGCCTGATTTGGGGTTAAGTGGTGTTACTTGTCTTATAAATTTGAAAAAAAATGGTTACCTCTCTATTCTTCTCAGTAGCGACTTTGGGCGTGAAGAGCAGCTGGTTGACAAAGCCGAGGAACATAAGCAAGTACAAGCCAATGTGCGTGAGCACCGCAGTCAACAGAGAGCACTTTTCAAACGAGCCAGCATCTATGTCATACTGCGACCAATCCATTGGTGCAAGCTTGTTCTGCTCTGGTGGTGGTTGCTGTGAAATAAATTAAAAATATACAGTAGTCTTTCAATAAGCCTTTCCAAGCTAGCAGATTGCCTGTCAAGAACACACACTGGACATACTTCACAATACGACATGATTCAACAATTGCGCTGCCCACCCGCACCACCCACTGCATAAACAATACAACACAAGTTCAAATGCATTGCATGCTGATAACAATTAGTGAGGAGATTATGCACCACTTCACAGCCACACCACCACATTCCTTTGCCCAATGTCTTAAAAAATTCATACATTAGCACCATTTTAAAACATCATTCATGTTAGAGTGAATAACTAAAAATTTGGTTTCAACTTTTAATTTACTTGATTCAGAAAACTAGTTCGGATTACAGATCAGCTGGGACTAACTGCCTAACGTGTCTTCCGAAGCATAGAGATGACCGAAAAACACATAACCTAATCCCACTACCCAACCAGACATGCGTAGCTTAATAATCTCTTGTTCGCACATTCGGCTAATAATGTACACACACAAAATAACTGGATAGGTCATAACTTTATGAGTAGATCACAGATAGACAAACCTAATTGCTGGATATTCTTCTGCAATATAGAGGCATGCAATGGAACAAGTTTTAAGACGAGGAATAATCAAATGTGATGAAGGAGCAGTAAATATTGTAAGAGGATATAATGAAAATAATGACAGGAATAAATTTACTGATAAACTTAACGTAAAGAAACTTTATAAAACTGTAAGAATGTTTCATGTTGTTATCTAGGGGTAAAATTTGCAGAGTGAATACCAAAGTAGGTTAAAATGGGCCAATGTAATTACATTTACATTTTCAATTGAAAGACATAAACTCAACATGAACTATTATTTGATTCAATTTATGCACTTCTTACACATTTTATTTGGAACCTACAGCGGGGCGTGGTAAATTACACTGTATTAAAAGAGAGGAAACTCTAATGGTTATGAAAATAAATGAACGTCTACTTACAAAGACACCATTATTCAAGTGTGCCGATTTCACGTATCCATTGTCTTGATGTTTAACTTTCCCATTCAGTAAATTCACATGCTTTCCATTGCATCCTTGCACGTTTTTAGCGTGTAATTTGTTATCAACACAACCATTCGTTCCCGGCACCGCCATCCTTGTGAAATCGAATAATCGTTGTAACAACGAGCGATTCCGACCGGGCAGCAAATTAAGCGCTGTCTGAAAAAACACAGTATTTCCGCAGAACCAATCAAATCGCTGAAAAAAGCACTGAAGCCGCTTACTGATTTAACAGATATCGTTCGGTTCGGTACTCTCGTACTGTTTTACCGACTTACCGCGATAAAGTTTTGACTGTTTTGACATAACATTGAAGTTGTCAATTTATCAGTTTTGTTTCTTTTTTATATCTAACTTCGAAAAAGAAGGACCGATTTATACGTCATCGGTTTTACAGTCATGTAGTCCAAGAACAGGGCAGGGGTTTGATTCTGCTAATAAGCCAATAGAATCGGTATTAAATGGCGTGATTTTGACAGTTTTAGTATGGACTAAATGTCAAAATCATGCCATTCAATTAGGATTCTATTGCCTTTTAAATAGCAGAATCAGGCCCCAGGGGCCTGACTCTTGAACAGAATTTCATTGTGCAAGTATAGTGAAGTTCATAAATTTCTTGTTTGACATTTCTGCAATACTTGTCCAATGAAATTCTGTTCAAGAGTCAGTGATGATGGAATCCTGGAGAAATAGAGGGCAATCATAAATTTATTGAAAAAACAAGTTATTCCCTGAAATACCATGAAAGAAGTGCCAAATATTGCTTAAGTATTTACTTAATTTATTAGTTCTGAAGAGTATTCATTATTTTATCTATGGTTCTGGTAATAAGCCTGGGGACCTGGCCCTATCTCCAATGTATTTCACATCAAGTGATTCAGGTATTCGCCTCTTGTAGTTGTTTCTCGTTGCCTTGTGAATTAAGCTTTGATTATAATTATACTACTTAGATAGAGCGTCGCCACAAATAAGCGTAGAAAAATATACCTAGTGGCTAACTGTTAGCCTCTAAAGTCGCGTCGAAATGACAAGTGCGATTAAACTGTGCAGAAACTATAAATGGCGCTTGCAGGCATTCGGTAATATATCCTACCATCGGTAAGTGTCTCTATATTTTATTTTTTTACGTAAACAAAACCACTAATTTTATAAAAATTTTACGACTCCATCTTGTCGTTTATTCAGTGTTGCTAGTTTTGACGCACAATTTTCCCCATAAATGTATCTATGTTTTATATGAACCGAGGGCGCATTGTGCTGCCCAGGGGTCCCTTGGACTGAAGACCAAGTTGACCGTGAGGGTCGAACGGTTGGAGAGCCTCCCCAATGTTAATTTCAATTCATTTGTGGTGAGGGTTCCAACTGAACATCTGTCGACCTTCATTAAAGTGGAGTTTTGGCCGAAGGGTGTTGTTTACCGGCGGTACCGAGGCGGGTTACCGGACACCTAACTGGGAGGTGTCTGCACTTGATAAAATAGATTAATTCAATAACTTGATGGATAAACAAATAAATATAAAAAAAAAAAATATAAAAAAAAAATTGAGGGGTTTTTAGAGGAACAGGAGAAGCCAAAATATATGTCTAAATAAAATACATGTCTAAATATATGTGTATTTTTTTTTGTCTAATGAATGTTTGAATTTTGTATGCTCATCACGCAAAAACTACTGCACCAAATTGAATACGGTTTTCAAAGTTATACTCCTAATAAGAAAACTTATAAAATGGTACTGTCAAATGCAGGTCCATCTTAACACTTCTAAAGTTTTTACTTAAATAAAGAGTGAACTCCTGCAGCAAATTGAACACGGTTTAGATCTTCGAAATTTGAAACCTAATTTAACTGTTTTGGCATTTGTTTTTGTTATCAGGATACCAAGAGATCCTATTACTACAAGTCAATGGGTGAATATTATTCGAAAAAGCCGTGGAGAAGAACTGTGGCAACCATCAAAACATATGCAATTATGCTCTGAACATTTTGATAAAAAGGATTTGTAATATGCAAATAATCAAGGACGTCGCAGATTGAAAGAGGGAGCCATACCATAAAATAAATAAAGTAGAATGAATTTCTTACCACACTTCACCATCATCAACATACTTATGGCAGGGCATAGGTCCACTTTCTGTCGTATTAGCATTTTCTGTTTTGTGAGTCTCCTTGTGACCACTATATAACCTTGCAGCTAATCTGCCTGACCATTTTTTCTCCATCCTTAGCCAAAATTTCGTTAAACAATTTCAGTTGTAACTAATCTACATATTTATCAGAATCGGCCATGATATAGTAGCTCAAATGATATGATATGATATAGTAGCTGGAGTCGATGGCGCAGTGTGCTAGTGCGTCAGCCTGCGATCGTTGCGGTTAAGCAATGATCGCAGTGGTTGAACATTGGATCAGTGACCAAAAATTTACTTTCTCGAGTTTCTCCGTGCTTCGGTGCATTTGCAGTCGTTAAAACCCTCCAATCCACATTGGGCCCGCGTGGAGGGTGACGGCCTGAGCCCCTGCAGTGGGGACCTTAAAATGGCTGGTGATGATAGTAGCTCAGTCATTTCGATCCCTACATTAAAAAAAAAGATTTTAAGAAACTCACTTCCAACATTTTTTCTTACTTATTGACATCTAACAAATTTACAGGTGATTTTTTATATTCAATGCAATCGGACTTGACATCTTGGAAGATGACATTGGCAATGAGAAATCAATGGCTAGTTCTTTTTTAATGAGATTTAAAAATGTAAAATATAATCAAAAAACTACAGTTCACATTTATTTACTTATTTAAGTTTATCTTTTATAGTATTTTATAATTACTGCTGTTTTCTTTTTCAGAATCTTCATGCATCAAATAAAAAACCTGAAATATCTGATATGCCGATAGATATTCAACCATCTACCTCCTTAGCAAAGTTGTATGGTGACGGTGTCGAGATTTCATCTCCTAGTGCTAGTACCAAACAATTGGATTATAAGATTACAGGACCAGTTATAAATGAAAATGATAAGGCTACAAATGAAGATTTTTCAGATAAGAAGCCGATGGCTAATTAAGAACCAGAGTTCAGAAAGTTTTCTTTGACCTTGCACTTTCTGTCGCCACAAGCTTATAGATATGTGAGGAGTAAATTTGAGATATGCCTTCCACACCCGAAAACTTTATCGAAATGGTACTCAAATATCGACGGTTCTCCAGGTATTATAGAAGATGCATTTAAAATTTTGGAAGCAAAAAGAAAGCAATCGGAATCGGACGAAAACTTAGTTTGTGCTTTAATTGGCGATGAAATGATTATTAGGCAGCAAAAGTGTTTTAACGCACAAACAAAGCAAGATGAAGGTCTCGTTAATATAGGTTCGGGTCCTAGTGAAAATATGAAAACCAAGGCGTGAGAAGCTTATGGTATTTTTATTGGTGTCATTAAAGGAACTCTGGTAATGTCCTGTTGCTTATTTTATGATACACGGTACATATGTCCGGTGATCAAAAAGCAAATATTACTGAAACTATAATTACAAAATGCCACGATGTGGGCTTTGATGTGGTATCATTAACCTTTGACGGTCACCCTTCGAATTTGTCAGCCGCGAAGATACTAGGTTGTCATTTTGATAATACTCAACAACTTAAAACTACATTCCAACACCCATGTGCCGACTATAATGTTGCAGTGTTTTTGGATTTCTGTCATATGCTTAAATTAATTCGAAACCACTTTCAATTAAAGGAAACCTTTTTGTATTATGACAAAGAATTAAAATGGGAGTACGTTAAAAAACTACCAGAATTGAAAGATGAAATAGGCCTGCATATTGCAAATTGACTATCCAGGAAACATATACATTTTCGCAATTCTATTATGAATGTTAAACTGGCAACGCAATTATTGAGCAAAAGCTATATATTTTTGTCGGGAAGAGCTAAAACTCTTTTTATTTACGGATTTTTCGGTATGCTAATTTGCATTGCCAGTTTGAGAGCATTATTTGCACATTTCGTGGAGTCCTGTAGAATGCAATATTTAACTGCGTATCGCTTCAGCCAGGATCATCTAAAATAATTTTTTGGGGCAATACGCATGCACGGTGGTTATAATGATAACCCCAATGCCCGTCAGTTCAAATGAATTTACAGAAAACTCCTTTGTCTTAGGGAATTGAAATCAGCTGGAACAGGTATTAAGTTTTACAAAATATGTTAAGTTTATTTTACTGACATAATTATTTTTATCATGGATTTTATTAAACGAACTACATTTTAGTCAGAAGTGAATTGAATACTTATTATAAATTGTTTTACGTGTATTAAGATAATAGTTATAATAATTTCAATAATTATTTTATTTAATTATAATTTGCGAGCCTATTATGGTAGAATATGTTAAAACTCTGTCTATGCCTCAACATCTTTGTTACCATATATTCGGCAAATAAATATTTCATTTCATTTCAGGAAATTGTGTGCCATTGAAAATTTTTAGTATTTTGGTTTGCTCGTCAGCACTCAAGAGTATTAATTCTACTACTGCGTCATCTCGAAAAGATGACGGATATGAGAGCGAACCACAATTGAAAATTTACGAGATGACGATGGTGAAAATATATCTTGGCTTATAGATGTGCCCACTTTTACAGAATATATCCAACAGATAGTTGGATACATTTCAGGTTGTGTTGTTAAATGTCTTCGTAGACATATGCACGGCATGCGTGGAATGTCTTATGGCAAATGAAGTAAATGAATACTATAAACTTGTGAGCTTGCGGGATGAAGGTGGATTAATTTATTTTTCACGAGACGTTTATTTAATTTGTAATACTGCGAAAACAATAATCAGAAAGTTCATCAAATATAATTTTGTTATGACTAACCAAATTTATACTAAAATATTATCATCCGTAATGAAATAATTTATTGGCCATAATAACTACTTCCAAGTTGAAACCACCACATGTGTGGTTCACATCATCAAATAAATCTTATAAGATTGGTCGCAGAAAAGTATTTAGATATTAGATGCTACCATTTAGCTAAATTAGATAACGCAAACAGTGAAGTAGCTTCTAAACGCAAGGGGTTTAATAAACAAACACAAAGAGAGGGCCATTAAAAACATTATACGCAATAAAACGAATTTTGAGAAAATGTTACCGATTTTTATTTTTTGAAATATACTGACTCCATTACATCGTCCTTTCTACATTTTATTTCCTGTGAGTAACTTATGTGGGCAATAAAATGTTAATTTAACGACATATTTGCGTTGTTAGCTGGGAGAAGCCCCTGGCTTAGTTCCTCGTCTGGTACCTCGTAATACAGGGATAGTTATCCCTAATTCGAGACCATGACAAGAGGTGTGTTGTCTGGCGCTTATTTATTATCTTCAAATAAGTTACATTTTTTTTTCGAAATGTTGCACAAATTTTCCCCATTTTAGTGTCTTAGTCCGTAAGCTGGCAACTTTATACACTTTCGATAATGACAGGACGCGCGTGAAAGATAAAGCCGTTACCAAGCTGGTGTGCGTGATCACGCACACAAGACTAAAATTTTTGGTCCGTTTTCTTTGCCATGCAAATAGCGCAACGCGTTATCTAGGGACTATTTATTCACAGGAATTATGTTAAGATGTTGATGATCTGTTTCAATAAAGCGCAGTAGTTCAGATTGTAAGCTTAGGGAAACATATCACAATAAAAAAATAAAAAAACATTACAAAAAGTACCAAAATACACTGATTCCGTTTTTTTATATCTCTAATCGTTATCACTACGGATATGCGGCTACCCGAATCACCCTCCCAGGCCCCCCTCGCCAGGCAAGCATGGAAAAGATTTTTTGCTCCTTTACCTTTGTTTTTGTTTATCCATGCAACGAAACGAAATACAGTGAATCATAGTGCAAACCTTTATCTTTTATTTCCCTTGCCTATACCGCATCGAATAAAAGCAAACTGTCAAGTCGTGCACCGTCGGTAAAACAGTCTCAAATTTTCTGCATATGATACGAAAAGTCGATATTTTCAACGTAACATTTCTGTTCAGTTATTTCAGCAAGTTGGAAATACATTATCTATACTTTCAATATTAATTATCATTTTATTTTCTCCGTCTTCTTATTTAATATCACTATTATTTTCGAATAATTTTAAATATTGGCGGAAGACCGCCCCCGCTCTGCATTGCTTCGGTCGAACGGTGGGGCCGGCTATGAGTAATACCGTTTCTCGTGTTGAGTGACGTCGTGCAGCGGCTGCCGGCAAGCGGCTCGCAGACCTCAGTCCGATACGACGAAGAGGCACGATAAGACCCGCCCTCCGTACTCGCACCCCTGCACTAGCGCCGCTAATATCGCACCCTATCGATTACTCTCGAAACTAGTCTGTTTTACTAGTTCAGTGTAAAGGAAGGGCAATGGACGGCGCTGACGCACTTCTAGGAGGCCTCGCGAGCGGTGACAGTGCACCAGCTCCTGAGGTGCCGCCGCATCAGAACGTAGCGCTCAAGCGCGAGCAGGACTCTACTGACGACTTTGAGCACCTGGACCGCGAGGGCAAACAGGACCCGGGCGAATCGCCGCTGCACCAGCCCCGTGTCGCCTCGCAGAACTTCCTCGACATGGAGCGCGACGAGTTTGTGGACACGCCGCGTGCCCCTTCCGCCGCTGACAAGCTGGCCGACCAGCTCGCGGACAAGTTTACTGACAGTGAATCGGATGCCGACACTGCCGGCGAGTCGCCGTTGCATCGCCCCGAACCGTCGAAGCCTAGTGGCCCCATTGAAGAGCCCGCACCTCCGCTTAAGCCTGATCCTACACCTGTACTTGCGCCAACACCTGCTGCGCCGACCGTTGCGGCGCCTGCCGCTTCGCCGCCTCCCGTGAAGCCTGTGTTCGAGGTTCCCGTGGCGCACCCGGAGCCGAAGCCGCGGACGCCGTCTCCGGAGCCATTGAAGCCGGAGCCGGTGGCGCCGAAATCAGAACCCGCCGCTCCGCCGAAGCCAGCACCGACTCCCTTGCCGAAGTCTGAGCCTACGCGTGTACCCACCGCCCATGTCATCGAAGCTGAGGTCATCTTCTGCCAGATGGGACTCGGTAAGAAAGATTCAAAAATTTTAATAACATAAAATTTTCTATTAATCATGCACATATTACGTCATAATTTTGTTTGAGGTAAAATTCACGGTATTAGTGGAAATTATGTCATATGTTTACTTAGCCTATCTTTGTTGCGGCTTAAACCATAGTTTAGTATTCGTGTGGTGCAGACTGTAATGGCGCGCTCTTTATTTGTATCGGCATGATTTCATCGTCCGCTTCCGAAGTTCGTCTGTTGCCTGCGACATGCACGCGCCGCTTTTTTGCAGGATACAACGATCGTAGCCCGCTGCTACGTTTCAAGGCGAGAGCGCTTTAGACCGTGAAGAATCACGTCTGCAGGTGAACAAAGCGAGGCTTAATAGTTAGTTTTTCACCGTCGGCGAATAATCAAATCTCAGGCACTTAGTCGGTGGCTCTGTCTGTGCATGTTTGATAAGTTGGATGACTCACGTGTATTTGAAACCGATGATTAAGAAACTCGATGTATAAGGAACACATTAGAAGAAATGTGAGCTCTTTTTTATTTGGTGGGAGGAAGGGAGGTCAGCTGCAGAGGTGGCGAAGCGGCAAGTGCGTTGACCGCTGCAGCGACGGGATAACGGCACCCGCTGAAACCCACGCTACTCACCTAACAAAAGAAGGACGTCCACAATGGTAGAGACTAGAGAGAGACGCATTGATCGCGGAAATGCACATGCATAGAACATACCTATTAGGCAAAATTGAAAAACTCGGCGTCGTAGCATTCACAACGAAAGTGAACAGAAAATGCCATCGGAGCGCACCAGGTTGCGTGCGGCGACAGTCAATCGATGCATTTCCATTAACACATGAGTCACCAGCCGGCACAACTGATAATTACTGTCATTAAATTTTATAAATAGCGGAAATATGGTGATAATATGGGTTTAGCATATTATTCTACCAGTGACGGATGGACGAAATTTTTGTAGAGCATTTAAAATGAAGCGTCAAAATAAACCTCTTCGAACATTCTTATCTTATTTTGGATCCTCCTGAAAAATGCTTAAATGCCGCGCAAAGCCTAATCATTCCTTAAAAGTCCAACACAGTACCTTGAGTAAGAGACAGACTTCTGTAATTACTCGTCAGTTAAGTAATTTCACTGTAATGGCCTTCGAAGTATGAAGGTTCGACGATCTAGTTTTAAAAAAAAACTGGAGGCCAAAAAGTGTACGAAAAAATGGCACTCGTCATGATTTTCAGCGTCATTCGGCGATTGTTAGAGACGCGCGCGGCGCGCGGTATGCGCTGCAAGTGCGACGGCACCATCGCTAATTATAGCGCCTGTGGTGAAGAGCGCGCTCACAACCCGAGATCCCACCGCGGTGAGCTCACGTCTGCCGGCGCTGCCACTCTCCACCGCCAAGAACAATACCCATGTAGCCTTGTGCCGGTCGCGGAGTGACTCATACTAACGAGGACTATCACCTTTTGCGTGAAACAGTGTAGGTACCTGAAACTTTACCGCCATGGGATCTGCAAACGACAACTCGATCACCCGTGAGTACCCCTGAGAACCGACTTTTTAAGCTTGTTGTGGGATTTGGGTTTTTAGTTTAGCAGATGGACTTAGTGGTTGTTTCATATTGCATATTAAAATTAATCTTATCAGAATCTTTGATAAAATTTACTTTCTTAATTATACGGTCATCGTCGAGATAAAAATGTTGAGGAGACGTATTGCTTCCTGAAAAACTGTTATCATTTTAGATTATTACGTCAGCAAAATGATGGCTAATTTTGTCACCATTTGGCATCAATACTTTTGAAATCATTTTGTAAAGATTTTATTTTATTTATTTATTCGCGCATCGGCTAAACTCTACCCATTACTCGACATGTTAGGTTTAGATTATTAAGGGCATGTATTAGGCTGCGATACTACGAGCAAGGGCAATGGATAGGTAGGAGGATAAGTAGCAAGGATATTAGGATTAGGATTTTGCCGCAGTTACTATTGTAGACTTGGTAGTTGTTATACAATGCTCTTATTTTTGGTGCATGTTCCTTGAGTTGGTTTGTCTTATTTTCGTTTCACGTACGCCGGCAATTGACCGGATCGACCGCAGATTCTCGTCCTGTGCATGTGTCTCATATAAATCCCATACTCTATGTGAATCGAATAATTCCAATATGTTTGTTACATTACATAATTATATAGGTACTAAAGGTTTTGTACTCTTGCGGTCAGTGTTTTTGGCGCGACAAAAACATTAGCTCCAATTCTATTCAACATACTCCATAAATTTAGATAAGCATATCAATACAAGTTCTCAAAATGCACTTATTTTAAACCTTAATATCTACCTACTTCGCCAAGTTACTTTAATCTATTATCCTATATACTTTCCCACTACAGGGCAAAAGCATCTTTTAATAAAATCAATTCATCGATGCAATCGGCTTTTTGTAGATATTCAATAAATAAATAAATACTGCTATGTTGTTTACTAGGCAATGCAACTTTGCAGTTAAGCTCTTAGTTGACGTTCGTTAGTTCCACTTATTGACCGATTCCATGCAAAAAACTTTCCATTTAGCGTCAATGTTCCCTACGGAAGTGTGGATTGGTGCTTGAGTCAGTTTGCCATTCGCCGCAGACTGTTTAAAATGGAAAATTACGACAGCGATCTATGAACTCATAGTTTCCGTTATCGATGTTAATTTTTAGATATTTACTTGAATTAATCACATAGTACTAATAAAATTTGGATTTTGAATACTTGAACAGTAATTTTTCAGCAAGAAAGCATCAACAATCAA
Organism: Udea olivalis; assembly: GCA_947369235.1. Classification (NCBI taxonomy): domain Eukaryota; kingdom Metazoa; phylum Arthropoda; class Insecta; order Lepidoptera; family Crambidae; genus Udea; species Udea olivalis. The sequence continues at coordinate 22,122,597 of OX376348.1, read as the reverse complement.
AGTACCTTTCGTCGTTAAAAAATTATGAAGCAATCCTGAGTTGACAGTTTTAAAATAAAAATCATCGGTCATCTACATTGACACTGAACCTCGCTTCTTACCTACTTAACGATTAGCTAGCTGCTTTTTGTCATCTTCAAAGGTTCAAATCGCAGCTCTTAGGTGTATGTTTCGTAGGAGTTCACTCGTTCTGTAAAAAGTTACTTGTACACGCTCTTTGTACAGCCTTGACCTAATTCGGGAGCCCTTCCATAAAATGAGGCGCAGTTCCCTTTGTGTATGTTCACTGTCCAAATGACGCTTCTTGACGCCCGCGCTGTGCCTAGTCACTTACGGGGACTGACTACGAGGGCAGTATTTGGGGGAAGTTTTATTCAATCAAAGCAATAGTTTTCATTGACTTGCCCCTATCTTTGTCAAATTAAACTAGGTATCTCCAGAAGTATTAAGTGGTTAATCGTTTTTTCCAATCAAGTTGGAGTGGTTCTTTAAATGTTACCGGAGTTTTGCGGAAAAGCCCAGACAGACGCACGCAATAAAGGCTAGGCCTTAGGGGTGGGGTCGCCAGTGGAGGGAGGGTCAGGATCGATACTCCACGCGCCACCCGTCGCCGCCGCATATACGCCTACCGTCTGCTGACTTTAAGCTCCCAAGGGGATTTCTTTGCTGCTTATAAGATGTCTTGTAGATATCGCTGTTTCTGACAGGGGTTATCCGTTTATGGATTTGACATACCTATACTTAACCGAAATGATAGTGGCAGAAATACCTTTCATTCAGTATATGCTATTCCAAAGCGACATTTGGAAGTAGGTATACATTTTGTATAAATCACTTCATATTATGTCGTTCAAAATATGTGAATGCCACGCCCTTTGGAGTGCCCTGTCCGTTCTTGTGCACAACCTACTGTCCTGATTCATATTATACCTACCTAAATGCGCATAACCCTTTCCAGAAAGTCTTTAAAAAGGTCTTTAAATAACTAAAAGGTAAAATTAGCCTCGTTACACGGATACGCATTTGAGTGGAAGTAAACCAGACCCTTTTATAAAAGCTGCTCTTCTAAATTAAAACAAGTTGTAGTCTATTGTATTGTGCTTTGTCCCTTCGAAAACCGTGTCAGTTCTTATTACCGTGTCTAGTACCGTGGCCTTTTAGAAGTAATCAAAATAAAAATCGTGGTATTCCTAACCTTTGTGTTCGCTTATCTCATTTCTTACGTGGAAAAGTTTCTGTCTTGTTATTTGTTTCTCTACACACGAATCGATAACGGTCATTTATATTACCTATCATTATAAATAAATTAATAATTTCAATTATTTCATAATGCTTTATTGCTGTCGTTCGCCACTTCGTCTCCGTGGACTCGGCCTCACTGACTTAGGAGAAGCGCCATTGACTGCGGTCCTGTCTGAGCCAATATGGACTACCCATCCGCCCATCGCCTTTCAGTTCTGTCGCGAGATCGTGTTCCACTATCGTGGGGCACAATCGGTGGTTCAGCTGCAAATGCTGCAGACGTGGCGACTTTTGGGAAACGTCGATAAATTGATTGAACGTCGATGATTTAATTTTAGGAGCGTACTTATCCACTGCTGTTGCGAATCCACGCTCCATCGGTCTTTGACATACCTCGAGGGCGGACTTGATGTTTCGTCAAAACCCAAGTTTAAAGATGTGAGATCAGACACGATGCATATTTCTATGTTTCGGCGTTTGAAAAATTGTCAGAAAAATAGTTCGTTTTCGGCTATAAAAGGCTAAACTAACCTTAGATCCGCTTTGGCTTGAAGGAATGCTTGAAGATCGTAGCACAGAGAGCCTCGTGGTCGGCGTTCAGACTTCAGATGAATATCGAAATGGCCGCATTTGGTAATAGATAAATAATGTGCCAGGTGGTATGATGTACTAGTATACGTGGTCATCTGACGTCTAACTAATCTGATTTAATTTTTTTAGACATTCTTCGAAATTTCTAAATGAATACTTGAATAAACAGTAGATAACACTCAGGCGCCAATGGAATGCGAATGTTCGTTATATTATTGTTTATCCTATACTATGAACGAAAGACAAACTCAAAATGACAAATAATCACGCTCCTAGTCGTCGCTAATCCTCAAGCCACTTAGGGCCGATTTTTTAATCCTCAGTTATTGAAATTTATCTGTAAAATAAAGTTAATTCGAAGGTTGACAAGATTTTTAATTTTTCATTGGTCAGATAGATGTTATCCGTTGAATGAAGCCGCTAACTGAGGATAAAGTTATCTACTTCTTGAGGGGCTGGATAAGATTTTATCTATGCTTTTCTTTAACATTTTGAGGTTGTGTCATTTGAGATTTTTTTAAATTTTGTACACGCAACGATTTTGGAGCAAAGGCAGTTACTTACCTATACAAACGCTGAGCCCAGTAGGAAAGTTCGAGTTGTAAAAGACATACCGAATCATTTTAGTAATGGGAAGAAAAGGAGTTTTGAAAAGATTTTGCCTTAAAAAACTCGAAGCAAACATACTCTTTGCAACAACTTTAGACAATAAAAAAGGTGAGGTTAATTTTCTTATACGTCAATGTCAATTTGTCAAGTATCAACTTTTGTCTTGTTTCATTCTAAATTCTAACATTGCAATGATTGCATCTCGCTTGTGGATAATCAGTGTGAAGTTAGCGATTTAAGTACATAGACAACCGATAGATAGCTATTCTTTGAATAAAAGACGATTGAAAAATTTAAAATATATATTCGATGATAAACAGCCAGTTAATTTTATACTTCAGTTAGCTGTCTAGGGAATAAACTAAGAATTGAAAAATCAGGCCTTAGTTATATATTTTTTTACGTCGTTTGTAATCACTTAGCTCCCCATGAACCACGTGTGAGTGACATGTTTTCCTTCTACTAACTTCCGTTATGGTGATTTGACTTTGGTGTTTAGCGTTGTATATCACGTTATTTGGGAACAAATTATCATGTCTAGCAGTCTGGACTGGCTCGGTTGGTTATGATTCTGATTACTACTGAACCGCGGTCGTGGGTTAGATAGCGACAAAGAACGATCTAAGTAGGTATGCATCGCAGTCGCTGACACTCCTGGCCATAGTACAAACAAGCTCTATTTAGTTTGGTGGGGTGTTTCGGTTGCCATTTGTAGTAATTTTTTTTAAAATTCATTTTTGACCCTGTTAGTCCCAATTTTATACTTAGTCACTTATATCGATTTATAGCAATACCACTGGTCGGTGTGCGCGACGGGTGACAATGCAGGTGCGCGATGACGTCACGGCTTGAAACTCGCGACGGGGTATTTTTAGGAGTCGCGTCGTGTTGCCATGGGTTGCCGTGTCTCGTCACTATTCACTTAGTTTGCATTCTCATCTGACTTGCTTGCACCACTACTACTACGTTCCTACTTAAAGTTTAACAGAACTACTTATGTTTGCAAGAGTATGATGACCTTGAACTTCACAGAAAGTTGGGTTAATAGCTAACTAGGTTACCAAAGAAACATAAATTACTGAAAATTCAGGCTTTCAGTTTTATCTGAAAATTCAGACTTCTTGATAAATCTTCTGGATAAAAATCCACAACGAAGTTATAGGGGGCTGATTATGTCCTGCCCCCCGATTCAGAACGAAGTTATCGACCGATTCGGTAAATTTGTTTTAATTATAGTACATGATCCGCTAAGCGGTAGCAATCAATATTTTGATATGTTAAAGCCAAAGGCCCTAAGTTTTCATAAACCAAATTACATAAAATCTACCCTACTTAAAAAAATATTAAAAATAAAAGAAAATAACCGAATCGGTCGATAACTTCGTCCTGAATCGGGGGGCTGGTCCGATTTGAAAAATTCTTTCAGTGTTAATATATAAATAAATAGCCCATTTATCAAGGAAGGCTATAGGCTACATATCATTACGCTAAGACTACTATTAGCCTTAGCGTAATGATATGTAGCCGCTCCTATGAACGGAGCACCAATGAGTGATGTTTCAAGATAGGGTGTTATTTAAGTTTATATAAACCAAATTACATAAAATCTACCCTACTTAAAAAAAATGTTAAAAATAAAAGAAAATAACCGAATCGGTCGATAACTTTGTTCTGAATCGGGGGGCTGAACTGTTTTGAGAAAAGGATGGTATGGTACGGCCCGTGCCCCTTTTTTGCTCGACTTGGTAACTGCTGTATATTTTGATCATCATGGAATGAGGACCTGACTTGTATAGCTTCAGTTTTGAAAAGGGTTGCTTTAGAGTATTTTCGCCTCGGTTATTTATTTCTCTTTAAATTGGATTTGTTCACTGGTGGGTACAAGTGCGCGTGGTTTCTTACAAATTTGCACGACTTGTAAATGTATATACCTGTTAGTGTCATTATCCTATTTTGTTTAAAGTGAGGTCTACAAGATTTCATTTGGTCGATATTAGTAAGTAAGTATTCGTATACCTACACTTATTTTGCAAAATGAATAAAGACGTTCATTTAGCGGTTTATATTCAAATACGCGATACTGTTAATTAGGAACTCTCATCAGAGAAAAAATCCATACAATTAAGGGATGATTGCATCTAAAATTGCGATTTTAAGATTACATCTAAAATTGCGATTGTGATTTGCCAGTTAATAGTTACCATCAAAATGTAACATATGTTTGGTAAGCCTTTCACCTTCTTTTTTGCCATCTTCTGAAGCCGGGTATCAAGCAACTATACGTAGGCTAGGGCGCGACGCGAGTCTCGCTTGGCGGAGGCAGGCTCGTAATGTGAAGATGATGATGATCGTTGTTTCACAACTTACCGCTCAATGCAAGCAATTAATGAGCAGCCTCCCGAATTCGTGATGTTGATACTGGGCTTCGGAATAAAGAGGCAGAACTGAAAACTGTCTTATTAATAATATTACAAACTGTGTTATTTTACTTATTGTAAAGTTATCAATGTGAAAAGGGGACCCATACGTGAAACATCAAACTTAAAGGCTGATAATCAGAATTAAATTGATGTATAAGTATTTTTTTTAATTAGATTCACTTATAGCGCATACGAGCTAAAAATGTCCACCGAAGAACAAACCGCCTTAAAAGCATATCACGCATATGCTCACGCTTGGCTACAGTATGGCATCGTCCTGTATGGGGAAATAGCGTGGATACCACAAGCCTTTGTATTCTACAAAAACCATTTAGTAACGAATCGCATTATTGTCAATATTGATAATATGACGAGTTGCAGGTCATTCTTCGGTGGCGAAAAAATTCTAACACTAGCTTGGGTCTATATATTAGGATTAGGATTATGAATCTTCATAAGAAAACAGTCCCACTTATTCCCCCAGCAAGAGATACGCAAAGGATTGAGACCAAATATAAAATTAGCCCCCACAACTTCAAAATTACATTTAATTCACTCTGGCCCATATGCTATGGCTGTGAAGGTTAATAAAATCCCTAAGGTAATAAAAAATGTAACTACAAATTATGAGATTTAAAAATTATTGAAGGAATTATTGATTCAAAAAGTTTTTTATACCTTAACGGAGTTCTTTGATTTTGTATGATTTAATATAATTTATCTCAATTGTGTATGATTTCACTTTCATTTAATATAATTTTAATTTTATTTATTGTATTACGTTGCGTGCGATATGCCCTAACAGGGTTCATATTATTGGTACTGGCTTATTATGTTAAACACTTTGACTTTGAATTTATCGACAAAAACAAAAAAAAAACAGCACGCATTTGTTCTCAAATTCATATTTTTAGTGCTGATATTTTTTGTCCTGACATCCGACATATATGCTGCTGCTCAGCATGCATGTCAGATGTCAGGTAGTTGAAATATGCGTCAACAATTAAAGTTATGCTGATGATATGGTGCTGCTGAGCCCTTCAATTGGAGGATTAAGAAAAATGTTAAAAGTGTGCGATGGCTTAAAGTACAACGAGAAAAAGTACGAGTTCATGCTGTTCAAGGCTGACAAGAAAGGTCCATCTAATATACCGCCGTTAACTCTTAATACAGTAAACCCTTGAGCCGTGATAAGCAGTTTAAATATCTTGGCCATATTGTTACTGAGAATTTGTGTGATAATTGAGATATAGAAAGGGAACGCAGGGCATTGTCGGTTCGTGGCAATCTGTTGGCGCATAGGTTCGCACTTCGCTCGGTGTTCAGCAGGGGTCAAAAACCATGCTACGCTAAAGCGTTCTTCCAAACCTATTCTTCCAGCAGCCTATGGGTAAATTTTACCCAAAAATCCTACAATGCTCTGCGTATTCTTTATAATAATAATTTTAGAGCGCTGTTCCGGCTCCCACGCTACTGCAGTGCCTCCGGCATCTTTGCTGATGCCAGGGTGGACGACTTTTACGCAACGATTCGCATAAAAATTGGGTCGCTAATAAATAGGGTGCGGGGGACCTCCAACTGGGTTTTGAGGATGGTGGACAGGACAGGATGGACTCGAGTTTGCTAGGTAGGTTCACCGAGCTGCATGTATTAAAGGCTCGATGAGCCTGCTAAGTATTTGTAATTCCTGCTACACCACTTTAGTCTTAAGATACCCATTATTTATTTTTCATAATTACTAACCGCGAGTGTGCCGCAGCTGTTGAACAAAAACAGGCGGCGTACCGTGCTTGATCTAGGGCCCAGGCACTCAATGATCATTCAATTCCTTCCTCTTATAGTCCCGGGGTCTTCAAGCGGGGCGTGAAAAGGTATTTCTGCAGGCCTTCAAGGTGAGGATGGCGAGCCCAGTGATTCGTTTGAATACTGGGCTTGTCAGCCTCATTTAGATAGATAAAAACGTTTATTAGCATCTCCAACACACACGTACATACAATACAAGCTTAAAACACAGTTATAAACAGGAAAAATACAATCATATACTATTTACATACATGAATTCACATGTGTGCTGCAGTCAACTATGGGTTAAGGCTCAGTGACGCATCGCTGCAAGAGCGCATGCACTGATTTTCAGCCATCTCCCTGGAAGGTGCAGAAACATCGGAAGAGTAGTACATTTCACATGTGTATAAGCACATAAGCTTTCTGTCCAATATCATACAGAGAATAAAATAATAAACTGGTGATAAAAATTAATTATATGGTGAAACAAGACAATAATAACGAAATAAAAAATACAATATCACTACACTAAAAGTAAAATATGCTAAAAGAACACACATCACAGCATTACGCTACTTCGCGAGTGAAAGTGGAACCCCTAACTTCTGTTGATCCAGAAGATATACAAAAAACTTGTTTTTAAAATTTGACTTGGAAACCAGGTTCCTTATTGGTGGAGGTAAATCATTCCAGCACTTTGTCGCTTGGTAGCGAAAGCTGCCCCTAAATGCCATGGTTCGATGACTACGAATTGTCAACGGAATTCTGGTGGTCCTGGTGCCATACCGATCGTGAAAGGGTGCAAATCTGATTTTGTCATGCAGATATTCAGGCTGCTTAAACTTTGCCACATCGAACATAAGACTGGCCAGGTGCAGCAGCCTTCGCGATTCCATCCTGAGCATTAAGTATGGACTTATATGGCTCCGAGGCGGCACCGTAAAGCAAAATCTACAGCAAGCATTTTGGACGCGTTGAATCCAACGTTGAGTCCTAGAGAAAAGACGTGGTCCGATAACAATGTCACCATAATTCAGTTTTGAGAGAATTAAAGTCTCACACAATCTTATTCGGACTTTCTCACTAAGAAGGTTTCTTATCTTGTAGAGCACACTCAAGCGGTACATACAGTTTTTCACGAGATTTAAAACATGAGACTCGAAACGCAAATTACTATGAAATAGCACGCCCATGTTTCTCGCCTCGTCTACACGTTCAATACTCTTGCCCGAAATGCTTACCATTGGGTTTGTCATAAGACCCTTCCCAGTCCGAGCTCTTGTACCAATGAGCATAAATTTGGACTTAGTTGGGTTAAGAATGAGAGCATTGTCACGCGCCCAGGCCGCAATTGCGTCTAGATCACTATTCAGTTTTCTCACTGCAAGTAGCAAATTTTTAGGAGATTCCGAGATATAAATCTGAACATCATCAGCATAACAATGATATCTACTGTTAGAAATAGCATTTGCAAGATCAGCAACATATAAAATAAACAAAAGAGGTCCAAGAATTGAACCCTGCGGCACACCTCTCGACACAGATTTTGGGTTCGAGTAAGTAGTTTTGCCGCCCCCGCGAATCAATTTGACAGTCTGGGTCCGGTTTCTAAGGTAAAACTCGAACCATCCCACAGATAGGTCATCCAAACCATAGAATCGGAGCTTCGATAGAAGAAGAGGCACACTAATGCAGTCAAAGGCGCGCGAAAAATCAAGTAAGGTAAGAATGGTGGCACGACCGATGTAACACACAGCGTACGAGGCAGAGTCTGAAGAACCATGTCTCTGTTAATACTATCCACACCGACAGCATTGAGCCTATAGATCTAATGTGGTTGATTATGTCGCCTACATTTACGGCGGACAAGGAGAATCTCGAGGAGCCAAAACGATTAAAATTAAAGTGTAAGAGTAGAGAAGAAGACACGTCGTCGACACCAGGTACAGCAAGAAAGTGCCCATTTATTTCATCAGGGTCGTTGAAGCAGTCGGGAAGGCCATCAGCACGACAGGGATCGATAAGAACCTTATTTTTCAGGCCATTCCAAAACTTTTTACCATTATTGGATTGAGAGTTGATGTAATGATCAAAAAACGCCCGCTTTTCGCTATAAATGCTGGTTTTTACCAATTTTTTTAGTTCCTTCCTGGCTTTCCCGTCAGTGACAGACTTAGAGCTACGGTACTTCCTATGTGCCTCATTGCGTAAGACAATCATGCGCCTTATTGTGTCGGTTATCCATGGAAGGGATTTGTTTTCTTTAACTCTGACAGTTTTTACAGGTGCATGTGTGTCGTAGACTGACTCAATAAGCGATTCAAAGGATAGTGTACATTCGCCCATACATTGCCGCCTATGAACCAACAGTCATGAAAAATACCTCTTAGGGTTCATAAATACTTTAGTGTCAAAACGTAGTTTATGGACGGACACTTCTGAGAACTCGTTAAATATCAAAAAGCTCAAAAATTTAGAGATTATATTTAATAATATATTGCGAAGTTTTATTTACGTGAGTGGGACTAATGTTCTTCAAGCACATATTTTGTTGATCTGCCACTTCTGCCAGTACCATGGAACAACTAACTGAGCCACAATTCACACAAAATGTTGATTCCATTGCGATGATCGTAAATCCGTAATTATTGCTGAGTTAGCTATGTGCAGGTACAAATTCTTTAAACGGTTAAATCTAAAGGGAAGTAGGTCACTACAGAGAGCCATCAACGTCCGTTTTTAAGCAGAGTCGTAAGAATAAAATTATTGATATGAAAACAACAGCATTGCAAATTGAAAGCGAAAAATTCAAGACACTAGACAGATGTTGGTATTTTTTTTGCGTTGAAGTGTCAAGTCAACCAAACGTCATTAACTTCTTTTTTTTTTGGCTTCGCACAAAGCTGATTTATGCCAATGTATAATCTGATTTAAAATAAAAAGTTGATTAAACATCTATCGCATTGACAGTAATGTATTGTTACTCATTTTTAAGAGCCTTTAGTAAGTTCACAAAGAACTACGTTTTCTTGCACAAACAAGGTTTCTTTTGTCGATACAGTGTAAATTAAAATATTGTTGCGATGGCTAAACAACATAGGGCACAGACGAACGCAACATAAATGGTATTAAAAAAATGTTTTCGTACGATAAATCTTTTCAGTATTTTTAATTTTGATATCATAAATCAGAAGTGTCCGTGACAATCTAATAAGTGATAATTATGTCTTAAATCTTGGCCAGAATTATGACAAATGTCAAATGTTTGTTGGTTCATAGGCCAACTTGGGCACTGTCCTTTGGCAACCATATCTTTCGCAGCAGCCATGCCACTTATCGACTCCCACCCAGTCCAGAGAATCTAAATCCTTGTTAAAACTGTTCATGTCTATTTGCTTTATGGGTCTAAAGGTAACCGGTTATGCGTCTTCATTTTACTAACAGCAAGCATAACGTTTACCATAGCATGTCCAGTAGCACCCGTCACGCTAGAGACGGTCACTTCGGATGGAACTTAATTCTAAGTATTACATTGAAAACAATGCACAATTGAGGCGGCCTTATCGCTAATAGCGATCTCTACCAGGCAACCTACAGGTAGAGGAAATATAATAAATATAAAATGGCAAGTACGTGCATAAATACGTAAACTTAATAACAAAAATAAAATAAACCTAATAATATACTATAGTCATATGAAGATATTAAAATAGATACATATTATAGTATGAATGTAAACAAACAATTTATACACAGATGACACAGAAACATTTAATCAATAAATTTAATTTATCTTTAAACAAATAACGAATACACCAAAGCTAGCTAGAAAATTAGAAAAAGATAAATATGAATAATCACAGCGAAAGATAATGTGATTTGAACTTTGCCTTGAAGATAGGAATTCATTGAGATTTCCTAATAGCGAGGGGTAAGGAATTCCCCATTCGGATAGATTGTACAGTAAAGGATTGTGTGTGGGAGTGTGAAGAATGAGGAAGAAATTTAAGTCGAAGTATTCGAGATGATCGCAATTGTGGTCCGCGAGGTGGTTGCAGAAAGTGGAAATGCTCTTTGAGGTACGCTGGCGACTTGGGATTAAATAATACAATATACAACAAAGAAAGAATATGGGACTTACGGCGAAGACGAATGGGAAGCCAGCTAAGCTGAGCTCGGTACTCGGAAACGTGGTCGTACTTACGCAGACCGAAGATGAGGCGTATGCAACAATTTTGGAGTCTTTCGAGCCATCTTAATTATGATAGTTTTCATCAGTATTTTAACACGATACCGACACTGCTGTGTCACAGTTACCAAATTAGACAACGCTACGCGAGTAATTAATCGTGTGGTATTGTTATTGTATAATAGCAGGCTTATCTAAGCATAGTAGTAACCGCGCTTCAGGATGAGCGAAATATTATATTCCGGTATGAATAAAGTCGAGGAGAAAGTCTCCACCTCGTCAGTGGTTGATTGTCTGCTAACACGCACGAGGTGTTTTAACATTGTCCTGATATTTACTGACAACTGCTTAAAGATAAGTTATGAATCTGCGTAAGATCCTTTCTATTTTAATTAACCCTTGCTTCTCTTGCTAGGCTCAAATTAGACCAAAAAATAGGAGTGACGGTACAATAATTTGCACCCAGCTCAAAGTTGGCAGGATTGTTCGAAACACTATCATAAATGAAATCTAAAAAGTCCTTCTTGATCCGACACCTGAAAAAAAATTTACTCTGGGTCACAAAAGCGGGTTTTTCGCGATTTTCAGTAAAACGGGTAGTTTTATCATAAAATCAGTGTTTACAAAAAAAATTGGATCAAATAATTAAATAAAAATGTGCAAATACTTTTTTCTTAAGAGCCACTGTTTCTAAGATATAACGATTCAAAAACTTGGAAGAGTTGTAATCGGCTTATTATGCACATGCGAGCAGGTTAACTTGGCGAGTAAGTTTGTACTGTAAAACACTGCTGCTCGAGCGTAAAAGTATACGTTGTGCACTAGCTCAGGTTGACTATAAATTTAGGAGTCATCTACTTAATTATTGTCAAAATTTAAGAAAAACTGCTAAAGGTTAGGAGATTTGTTACAACTGTAAAATTGTTTTTAAGACTGGCTTAAAACTGGTAACACTTTAGGCTATGCTTTAGGGCTCCTCCAGTCTGGTATAAGTTTGCTCACCATCGATATCTAAATATGTGACTTCTCCATTGCCCCTTCAAGATTTCGATTGATACTTTATAATGGCATCTTACTGATGCCATTTTCTGTGCGCTTTGTCAGCTTTTAATAAGCATTTATGAAAGTTATCATGACGGTACTAGTATAATATTTCGTGACGAATATGTGACGAGTGGAGATAAGGTCGTCAGTAGAACCCATGAGACACCTCATGGAACGAAGCTCACAGCTAGTGTCCGTAGTGCAGCTTCTCGTATTTTTTTTAGGTAGATAGAACATAGCTTAGTCCAGTCCTTATGGTCAGAGGACCGTAAATCAAGGCAAAGATAACGTTACAACATGTACAATGTATAGCTATATTTCTGTATCTGATTCTCTACCTAATACTTTCTGCTTTTTGAATTACGACATTCTTAAAAAGACAGCACTATTCAACCTCACTTATCCTGCGACTTGGTATCTTTCCTAGGGTCTTCCAAAAGTTTTAAACAACGACATAGTTTGACTGTTTCACACTGGCACACATGCTTTGCTGATCTTTTTATGTTTTGTGTTCGTTTAATGTTATTTACTGATGTTATTAATAAACTTATTATTCATTCCTTCCTGCTAACAATATAAAATTGACAATAACATGCTAACTTTGCACATTGCTTCCTGGGCTATAGGCTAACTTTTCGTATAAGTATTTGTCCTTTTAACTTGATCTAGAGGGCCGTGACATGCCACAGGGTTTACAGTCATGTGACCGACAAACTATGTGAGGGACGAAGTGATGCAGTATACAAAAGGCTCGGGGGTAAAGGAAGGTAGGGTGATGTGGTGAACGCTGGTGATCGCGCTGGTGGCGGGTAGCGCGTGGCGGCGGCGCATGCGCGGGCCCGGGCGCGGGGTCGGCGCGGGGCTGCGCCGCCAGTATCGACGCGAGAGTCGGGCGCGGCGCGCGTCCGTGCCGCCTTTAATTACGAGTTACAAGTTACGTAAAGTGTTACCATGGCGGACTCCGGGCCCTCCCTCTGCAGCGTACTCGACCCGCGTAAGTTCCCGCCACGCGCCGGCTTCGCTTCGCCCGCTTGTCTCTCTCTCTCTCTCTCCCTGTCGCGACTAACCCGCTAACGCACAGCCTTCTATTACAGATGCCTGGTTCGACCCCCAGAGACTGCACCCCGAAGGTGAGTGGTCACCGCGGCTGGGGGCAGAAATACACTTAGGTCGGCGACTCGCCAAGCGGCTGCCCGGGCGCGCGCCTCGCCGCGGCGCGGCCCTGCGGCCCTGCACTGTGACCCAGTGACCGCTGCATTTTATAAAAGCGCATAGTGTTTGTGTTGGCTCAGTGTTGAGTGACCGGATCTGAAAGCCGGAGGTAAGATGTGGACTGGCAGCCCAGAAGGCTGGCGCAGCGCGGTCTCGCGCGCGTCCCGCACATTTATCCTCGTGCTGTAGGTGACAGAACAATAATAACTTTGTTATGTGTCGAGTCAAGGTCTGATCGCATGCATGTACCAATCCAATCTTGTCACTGCAACGTGCCATTGTCATTTCGTATTACGCATTATAATATGCAATCACTCATTGTGATCATGTAGTTATCCATAATGAAAAATTCGATGCCGTAAAACCACATGTAAGTCAAAAACTTAATCTCGGGGCAAAACGAAATCTTATTCCCTTCGCCTATTAAACTTATACTCAATTATAGTTCTACTCAAACCGTTGACTCGTCAATTAATATCTGTTTGAATTATTGTCGTGAGCCTACAGCGGCACGCATGCGCCTTGCTGTTGCTCCGTTTGCAGACAAAAACTCTGCCAAGATGAAATTAGACTGATTTTATCTGACATTGAGGCTGAAGTTCGCTGATTTATGGCTTTTAATTAGGCACTCCATACAATCCGCTTGCCCGCGATGTTCTTTCTTATCACTGATGGAATGGCATCTACCATTAAGTAAAACAATATAGGTCAATATTAACTTGGGTCATCATACCTGGTTAGTACTCTTTTTCATTTCGGCAAGATCAATTTAGGCAAGTCGATGAGTCACGCTGATTGCCTCACTTTCGTAGAGCTCATAATTTAATTAGAGTGTAAGGAATGCCTCAGATACTGTTGCACAACGAATGTGAGGATTTGGTTGGTCACTGATTTAGATACATTTAGTTAGTTTTCGATTGTTTTCACATGCACAAGCCAGAAACATGACTAGACATCAAAATTTGGTTTGTACATTGCATGTTAGCCATTCCTGACACAAACACTACGCCCTTTGGTATTTAAAAATGTTTATTTAGCATGAGTAGCCTAGTTAGTATCTTAGGTGTATTTTGTGTGCTGTACGATTTTGTGACTACCGAGACAGTAGGTAGACGAGCTTCAGATGATTGTTTGAATGGAGCTGGATCACCCATTTCCGTATGGCATCGCTCCGCTTTCGTATGTCAGCGACTACATAGTTGATAAACGTCTGTCATCAGAGATATTACTGATAAATTACTCAGATAATATCCTTGCGCAAATATCTCAAGTGTGTCGCTGTAATCTCGGTTTCATTTTTTGTGTGATAGGGTGTATAGGTACTTGCTTCTCGAATCTTTAGAACACAAATCAAAAAACCTAGTACTCGTCAATACCAGATCAAATTCCACGCACCTATGTATGTTGTAATATCACTTTTGAATATTTTTTCATAAATTATTGTATTGTTTAGCCTGATAGCGAGTAAACAATAACTTTTGTGTGAGTTTAAAGAGTAACAGCAGGTAAACTTGTTTCATTTCATGAAACTATTTGTGAAAATTTTACCTACACACATACGTTGGGATATAGCTATAAATGAGCACGAACCGAAACTAGGGCATGTTCTGGCGTCACTGGATCAATACGATTGGCGTCCAATGCTCTTTAACTTCCTTTGCTGTGAGTTGTCCGAGAACTGGTTCTCTTGGTGACGAGCTCAGTGGTACGACACGGAAGCCGCGTTATTTATAACGCGTGCCCGTGTGCGCCGACCGCGACCTACTACTTGCACGCTTTGATCCCATTGTGTTTCTCTCCAACTGTCTCAAACATCAAATCCAACCTCATTCCAAACGCACGTCTGATTGTATTTCTTTCGTACATAACATCATTGGAACTGATTGACAAAACTTCACCAGCTGGTGATCCTGCCTGCTTTACTAGGCTGGTCGGCCAAAACTTTCCAGTGGTAACCAGACTTTTCGATATATCTATTCACGCCTCTGACATGACTGTTTTTTATGATTGCGAGCCTATTTAAGAGATGAGACGGAATCATGATGACTTATCAAAATATTTTGAAACAATTGATGAATTATATATGATAACGATTAATTTTGTGCGTCAGATTAGTAAATAATTCGAAATTGTCAGCTTTATAATTTAATATGAGAGTTTGTTATTGGTTTGATTAATGTTCTACTGTGAGATATTTAAGTATTGGTTTTTGGAAAATCTTCGGCGTTCTTCGTTAAAGAGACTGTCTTGCATTGTATAATTTGTTCAGTCATAGAATCTGTAGACCAGCTGTTGATTGTTAAGTGCATGTATAAGTAAACGTGTGCGCTGCATACCTACTAACATACGTAACCTGCATGACCGGTAGGTAGTGATGCGCCGTCGTAACTTGAGGCAGCTCACCACAGCTTATACAACTGACCGCATAAAAACCAAGGAACACTGCACGGGTGGTAGTATGAAGAACACTACACTGAATATAACAATCTGTCATGTCATAACAATTAATGATTATAAAATTGTTAATTGTTTATTAGTAGTGGGATGGTACAATTGATGATTATACACTAGAATACATCGAGTATTGACGAAAGGAAACAAACGCAGATTATGAGACAAACTTGTTGCTTGGCTAACGTCATGAATGTGTTGCACAGAACCAGAAAAAAAGTTTTCTTCTGTAAGACCTTACTTAAATGGGCCACTATCACTACTACTGATGGAGAAGGCAGAGTGAGAGCATCGCCGGAAATGTGAACTCAAAGCTGAAACAGTGCGTTGCTTTTTTGTCTCCATGACCGATTAAAATAAAAAATCCTTTATTGACAAAATTTAAAATGAGAATTGTAATTTACCTTACGTAAAAATATATTTAGACGAGATGATTGTAAAATTGCTAAGTTCAAGTGTTCAATTTGTTTCTGCAAAGCACACTTGGGTATAGTATCGCGTTTGCATTCGCAAACTTTTCAATCTAACGAGCAATCTAACGCATGTTTTTCGTTGTATGTTGCAATTCTATTATTGAATTTTTTTTATACTACGTCAGTGACAATCAAGCAAGCGGACCGCCTGATGGTAAGCGGTTACCGCGTGTATCATTCGCACGTTGTCGACCCTCAAAAACCTTTTCAAACACCTCTTGAAGAAGTAAATATGCCTTTTTAAGGAAATTGAATATTCTGAAACGGTTCCTCGTACTTTTTCCTATTTTTTTTATTACATTACATATTACCTAACCAAAGCTCCATACATTTTGGGACATCTCCTTTAAAAATGATTTCAACGTATTGGAATTTCATTATTCCACGAAAGTTCACTTATGATGCGTTAAAAATCAATAATCCTTTATTGTTGTTGTCTATCATTCATTAACTTCAATAAAAAAAAAATAAGCGTGAATTTTATAAAGACTGCTGAAAATTCTGGCAACTCTTTATAACCGGTGCAACATCAGAGAAATCATTTTCTACGCTGAGGCGTGTAAAAACTTGGTTGAGAGCAAACATGTTAGAAGAAAGATTTTAGCTCTTCTAAATATTCATCCAGAGATAGCCCCAGACGTCTGAAATATTATCAACCGATTAGCGAATAAGAATAGAAGACTTCGATTTGTTGTTTAATGTGTGCAAAAAATTGTGTATTGTACAATCAAGTCAATTTTTTTTTAAGTACACGACATGTTGTAGGTATCCCTTCCAAGTAGTGACCCCCTCCAAAATATCAGGCTGCGACCGCGCCTGCTCTGAAGTTGTTTAAATCTAACTGTACTTATACTCCTTAATACCTCCGCCTCGCGCACTCGCACGAACAAAATTTCTTGAATTAACTGAAGGTTAAAATTGTCATTGAGGAGATCGGATTGGCCAGCCTAATAACCCTGCGTTATCAAGTCTAGCTCCAACTGGAGGAGATTTTGGTCGGTACACTCCAACTAAACATCTGTCATTGATAAGGAAAGAAGAAGATCAACTACAAGTTTCTTATGTACAGCGAAGTATGAGAGCTGCTTCAAGTGTATTTTTATTTGAAACCTGAATAGATTATGAAATGGCTTTAATTTTATTTTCTCAGAAAGAACCGATTAGATCGTATTGGTTAGTAGCAGACATGTTTTGAATTGACTCTTGATAAAATTCAGGAGTATTGTGCCTTTTTAAATCACCCGGTCAATTGTGACGAGACGAGATAACCTTCAGTTAGATGCCTATGTAACGATTATTGTGTAATAATAACGTTTTGTTTACGGTGCGTAGAGGTAGCCTCGAGCATGAGATTCATATCACACAGGTGCAATTCCTATGCATACAATATAGGTACCTATGCAGCCGACATCCCGAGGGAGAAGAGCATGGAAATAATGTACATATAGGTACAGATCCTTCCCGCAGTCACTAATAAAACAAGTGTCTTCTGTGTATATTTCTGTTGTTTTCTGATCAAAATTAAATTCTGCAGTTCCTTTAGGTGATAGCTTCGTTTGCTAACAATCATGACGAAAACCAGATTAGATAAAATAAAATAACAGAATTCCGACCGTAAATGTTCCAAACACTTAGCGCAGTCTTTTTGTTGTGTGTCGTGAAGAGCATTGTCTGCTCTTGCTTTGTTTCAGTAAATTCCTAATTTATTTCTATCCGGAGCGATCGATAAGGTACGGTGGCATTGACCGCCGCAGTCTATTCCCCGGCCTCTTCCCCCGCTGCGCCCGCGTCTGTGCCAACGCTAAGCGACCGTGTCCCCTAAAGCGCCTACCTGTTTATTTTGGCAACGTTGTGCATATCGACGATCGATCGATCGGTTCAATCTTTTGCAATTACATATCTCGAATGTCCGAAAGTATGCGTGCGCGCACTCTAAACTTTTTCCATGCTCGGTTTTTTTCCATTTGGGTTGTTTGCATCGAGATTAAATTTGATTGGGGATTTCGAAAAAATAAGCGTGTACGCTTGCAATGTTAATTTGTTAGATACTTACTCTGCTTCCATAAGTAATGAGGTGTCTTCATCAGGGTCGCTGGAGCGTTACTTAGCAGTCCTTTCACTTTTTAATGTTATTCGTTGAAGTGGATAATACGAGATCTATCTCGTATTATCTACCTACCTAGAGGTATCGATAAAAACAAGTCTCACATTAGTCGCTAATATTTTGTTGGCAAGGCGTTACCTACTGCAACTAGTAGCAGATGCCACATCTGTTATCAATTAATGTGTATGCATACTTAGAGAGTTACCTACAGTCCCTACAGACTACGTTCGCAGTGGGCACAGACAATATTGTCTGAGGAGGTAATGTTGGCATAATGGTCAAACTCTAACTAAATAATAAAAAGTTCTGATAATGATTCGTTGAATTTTCTTAATTATCTTCGTACGTATTTGCATATATTTTTAAAATAACCAATCATTGGTGAAATCCTTTGGGCCTGTCCCCTGCTCGTCTATGTAGAGAAGAGATAATTGCTAAGTGTTTTTTGGTTGAGGGTGTGGGTTCAATTATTTGGATCTTCTAATTCTCGTTTATAGTTTCGCTTGCCTAAACTTTGTATCCCTTTGATGCGTAGTATGTACCGGAACCGCTCACCACTGAAATAGGTAATCGCGTTGAGAGCATTGACTCCTCGGTTTTGAAGTTGATGTTGCTTTGTAGTGACTCACCGCAGTGTTTGAGATTTCAGCTTCTGATTGATTGCTTCCATAACTTCCATTGGACATCTGGCAAATAAATGAGCTTGATTTATGGAGCACTTTGGACGATTCCACGTCAAAGCAGCAAGTTTGCAGGACCGATCCTCCACTCAGGTTGCCTAATGTATATTGCTTATTGCTGCTGGTCAAGATTGTTGAAAGCTTAGTTTGTAATATTAGGGAATCTCAAGGAGAAAGGAGGAATAAATATTGTAAGAAGTGACATGAGAGTTATCTTTTGTTTTGAAAAACTTTCGTGACAATTGGAGAGTTAGTGAGATAGAGTTCACGCGCGGTTGTCGCCTATCGCTGGGTTCTGGCCGTGCGGTGTCAGCAGCGGGTCAGATGACGTGTGTGAAAGGTGGGCCGCGTGGCGCCGCGCGGCGCGACCATGTGCGCCTGTCGCGCTCGCTCACTCCGACGACATGGCGCGTCCCAAGCAGTCGCCCCGTCACGCGCAGTACGAAAACCTCCCGCCCCGCGGACCAGGTATTCCAATTCATAACTTAACTCGTTAGACCCGCGGTCCAGGCTCGCCGCGCCAGTAGGAGCTCTCCTCGGCTCGCGTAACGGGACCGCGGGCGCCGGCAGCCGGTCGCAGGCCCCAGACGTGGAACGGAAGAAACCGCATCGCTGCTAACGTGGAACTTTACGACATATCGACAACCCATTTATAGTCAAAATTTCACTTAATTAGTGCAGGATACCTAGTTCCTTGGATTGGTGCCTATTTGAGAGTGTTACAATTATAATAATAATCAGTGAACATTGTTGGTATTGATACTAAAGTTATCATAGCACCAATATTGTGGAATAAGATGTTTCATATCTGTGTAACAATGTAGTTGATGTGAGTTTATCGAAAATCATCGGCTACGCATGTTTATAAGTTAGAGTCTGGTAAGGTTTCGTTTGTACTGAATTGCATCGCATCAACTTATGAATGCCCTAATATATCGCCGTAGTTAACTATTTAAGCACCTAGTTGTTAAACACTAAACTTATGATCTGGAAAAAATTCCTGGTACAAAAGTAGACCTGGTAGTTTTTGTCCTTTTTCGTATGATACTTTAGTAGAGCCGAACCAACTCCGTGTAGGCGGCATTTCGCTGTTGAACAAAAGGCCCGTGAAAGTGTTGTCAGATTTGATCGTTATGGTCGACTGATCTTCATCTTTTGCGATTGCACTTTCTATTTTATGAGGCCAGGTCAATTGAGATTCGTGACTTTTATTGGTAATTAAGTTGGCGATGAAAATTAATTCATAATTCCACCAAGTCTTTGTAAATATTATGTGATATATTGCTTTTAACGGCCCGGATTATGCACCATAATACGAGTATATAAGCAGCAGTATCTCACTGATCCTGAGCCAGAATCCCAGAGCAATCCGGAACTTCACACGAAAATCAGAACTATTTGATGTGCCATTAGTTATGCTCAGAAAATCAACTTCCATTGGCCTAAATTCATATCTTTTCTATCTCATTATTTAAAATAAGGTGAAGTACTTAACCAACTGAGTTTGTCAATTTAAACAAATTACGAGAAATATTACATGGGTCTCCGTATGTTTTCCATAGTGATGTTTCAAAAAAAACTTTCGCGACATTTAAATGATTTACCCAGGCGCGGGCAACTATTAGTCTTTTTTTATGTGTAGATATGACATCATAAAGCCGGTGAATGCGACTCCTCCCCTTGTCACGACAAGAATGGCCGTGCCCGTTGTGAGACGTAGAATAGTCGCATTGGCATGCAAACAGTTATTTGCTTTTCCTAAATTCTATATCACGTGGCAATCACTTGTTGAAGCGTCTTTGCAGGTCACTAAAGGTTTCTGCTGTTTTTTGTTGCCTCGATCGAGGATTTTAAATCTTAATGTCAAGTGCTAAGACAGTTTTTGATGTGTGTAGTGGAGTCGCTGATCTACTGGCGCGCGGCGTCGCGGTCGGGCGCGGCGCTGGGCGCGGGCCTGGCGCTGCTGGTGGCGCTGGCCTGCTGCAGCGTGGTGTCCGTGCTGGCGTACGGCTCGCTGCTGGCGCTCTCCGCAGCCGTCGCCTTCCGCATATACAAGAACGTTCTGCAGGCCGTGCAGAAGACCCAAGATGGACACCCATTCAAGTGAGTCACACGCACAGTCAAGTTATTACTAAATTTTACTACATGAGCTTCTTCCAACACAGCTGTTTAGTTATAAAACTGAATTCGCATAGCCTTACGAGTAAAGGCCACTGCATACGTGACGTTTTTATTTGGACGGGACGGGAGGATTGTTTCACACAATGTGCCACGTTCCCGTGCCGTCCGTGACTCCGTGACATATTATGTCCTTCATATAGATTTTGTATGAAAAGATATTTAGAAAACTTCTCGTCCCGTCTCGTCCATATAAAAACCTGCAACCATGTAGTGGCGTTACGAGTGCTGGTCATGTTTACGAACCCGCATCTAAATTTGATTTCAATAATTTGGCATGTAAAACCTGTAGAACCTATCTTCTTTACTGGTTAGTAACGTAACGCGTCATTGTTTGAACAGTCGTTCGAATTTTTAAATATGTTTAAACCCTAATATATAATGCTTTAATTTGGCACCTACTCGTGTTTACAATTCAGCTGAAATATTTCATTTGTAAATCTTACTTAACTTTCGGTAGCTGTTATTCAGTTTATTAGTTCATATCAGCAGCCGAGATAATTAATATCAGCAAGAATGTAATCCTCACTTTATAGAGACAGTATAAAAAATAGTGCAAGCGCCTACGGCTGTTGTAAAATTACCCACAAATGCCACAGTAAACTTGTTATTGAAGATGCGTCTATTGCTTTAACTAAAAATACGAATAGTCCAGAGAGAGTAATGCAGAACTGTTATTGCAGCCAGCGCTCATTTACTGCCACTCCCACTTCTGATGAGGTCTAGAAATCGAAAGCTCACTATAACATCATTTCCGGATTACTTGGTTTGTATAACAAGTTACTAAAGTACTTTATGGTGTTAATTCCAGATGGCTCTTGGAGCAGGACATCAGCGTGCCCGCGGAGCGCGCGCAGGCGCTGGCGGCCGCCGCCACCGCGCACCTCAACGCTGCTCTCAGTGAGCTACGCAGGTTCGTAGCCGATAAAATTATTTTTTTATTTAACATGTGCGTGTGTGTTACACATTTCAAACTAATACCTTAATTTAAACTTTTAATGAGACATGCCCCCAAAAATAATGTACGATAAGCACACCCATTGTTGAAAATATAGAAAGGATTAAAAATGGCTCTCGTTTTTGACGTAAACTTGTGGTTTGAGGAGTAATCCTGGACCGTACGGTCAAATGATACTTCTTTATATTTTCTTGGCTGTGTAATAAAATAATTGTAATCTGTTTTGCGGATAGGTAATGTGAAATATTGTATTTATTGTAAAATAGAATTGCATCTTACACTGAAAAACATACAAATCAACGAAATATTAACACTACCTTACTATAATTATTATGCCTACCTTTGCAGACACTTTTTTATTAGAATTTGGATTTAATTAAATAATTTTCATCATCAAAATAATATTTCAGATATTTATCTCATAATACGAAATTACAATAAAATACATAATATATTACATTTGATGTCACATTTAAGAAATATGATCGTCACAATTATTATAGAAATTACAATTGATACAATGAAGGAAATGCCCAAACTAAAATAAATACAATAAATGAACAATTAAATACATAATAAATTCACATGTTATGAAGAAATGATACAAATCAGTAAAAAAAACAATAAGAGTTTATAAGTCATCCAAAGTTATAATTCAAATATTCTTTATCCCAATAAAAGGATTTTTCCAACATACGGTTTCTCAGCTGACGCGGACGTCGGAATGTTGTACGTCTTTCAGCGCTAGGGGTAGATAGTAGGTGGGGCCAATGACCCGCGGGTTCTTCTCTGCAAGAGCCATGCGGCGAGGGACCGCATTGAGGCGATCTACTAGATGCGTGCTTACCACTATTCATACACTGAAAATCCCTTATGTTGCATCTTACGAATATTAACAACTCATCTAAATAGACAGAGTAGTGCGTCAGTATACGCTGCGTTACAAACAAAGCCCTGTACGAAACAAATCCCGTTTTTTCTTCTTAATCAATAATCAGTAATCATCACACAATATTCTTTGGTTTAGTTTTATTTACCTATATCTTCTTTTTGCATCTCTGTTGACATGCCAAACCCACTTTCCATGCCACAACCGGTACGTCAAGAATTGTGTTCGTTTACCATATTACAACTACATTGAGAAAACTGGTTAATAATGTTATTATCATCTATACTTACTATCTTACTAATAATATTATAAAGAGGTAAGCGTTTGTTAGATTGTGAGTTTGGGACAGGTAACCTCCGAAACTACCGAGCCGATTTTAAAAATTCTTACACTGTTAAAAAAGATACATTATCCCTGACCTGATTGCTATAGGCATATATTTGTTTTGAAATAATTAGCTCTCAGCACGATTAACTAACTCGTAAAAAGTAATAAGGTAAAAAAAGGGCTATCAAAAATCTTTTTGTGTTTGCGCTGGTCCCACTGTCATACAATGTACTACAAAAATATAGTCTTTAGTAGATCCATAAAAAAGTCCGCGACACAATATATCTATCTTTTATAAATAAGTAGCTGTAAGGTATGTCTGGAAGAGATCGCTTCCTAGCGATGAGACCGCCTACATTGTACAATCTAAGATTATGTAATGCTTATGTTAAGTATGATTTATTGTACAATAAAGTATATTTATCTTATCTTATATTATCTTATGGTGTTAAAAAATTATGTAAATTACTACAAGCATATCAATCCATATAATTAAAAGTTATTTCATCATCAAGATAATTTTACGGAGATAAATTTTGTCCTTTACAACATTGGATAATAGATTCTGATATATCGTGAAATTAAAAAAAACGCCCGCAAAATTATCATCACTCATACCGAAATTTCAGAAACTACAAGTGCTAGGAGTTTCAAATTTTGCATGGGCTCTTTTTAGGACGTAGGTGCTAACTATGAGGGGATTTTGTGAATTACAAGTATCGTAAGTCAGAAAAAATCCCTGTCAAAAAAATTAAGTTCACGCAGGCGGAGCCGCGGGCGGAAACCTAGTACATTTTTTTTTGTTCTCTGGGTGAGAAATGCGTGACGCACTATCCCACTGCCTGGGTAGGGCAGTGGGGGAGTGTGGGACTCCACCGGTGACCTGCGGCATACCCACTAAAAACACCCGGGTATACCCACCCTCACCGCTATGGAATAGGGCGACATCGAGCCTAATGAATTACCACGTCACCCCAGCGATCGGTCCAGCCTACGCGCCGAGCCTCCCCCTGCTACGAGGCATCACGGTATACTGGGTTACCCCAAGACGGAAGCACCATGGAATATGGTGAAGGCCCCCCGGCTTACACCTTTTAGGGAGCAGGAGGAGAACGGGCGAACCGCAGAGTTCTTGCCCCCGCCGTCCGCGTCGGAAAGGGGCCGCTAAAGAATCGTTCTCTCAGGCGCTCTATGCGGTGTCCTTCTGAGTCATCACCTTCTCGCAGAAGGAGACCATTGCAATCTAGGACTCCTCACTCCCCAGCATGGCCTGAACTACGGCCAGCAGGGAGAGGTCTCCTCCGATGGCGGCTACGAGGGAACGGCGTTGCGCGGCCCATGCACACCTGCAGTGGTGCAGGGCCGTATCTTCGGCAGCGCCGCACTCGTGGCACCGCGGGGTGCGCTCCCGCCGGGCGCCCTCGTGCAGATGCTTGCCGAAGCACCCGTAGCCGGAAAGCTAGTACCTAATAAGTACGTTAATTTACGTGTGTGTTGTTTCATTGCAGGTTATTCCTGGTCGAAGACCTGGTGGACTCGCTCAAGTTCGGCGTGCTGCTGTGGTGCCTCACGTACGTGGGCGCTTGCTTCAACGGCATCACGCTCATCATTCTCGGTGAGTACTGCATCTGCATCTCTTTTCAAATAACTCGACTTTGCCCTGTAGTCAATGTTTAGGTGTAATTTGCGATGAGATAGCAACCGTAACCGTTTCACCATTGCAACGGCAACATTATGCTCTGCAATCTCAATCTTACTAGAGACTTTTTATAAATTAGTAAAATGATGATTTAACAATAAACATAACAATTTTATATCAGGAATAGCCATCATTCTTATTTCTTTTTACATGGGCGTACCTCCCCATGTATAGATGGGGATATCTCCTTATGTAGGAAGGGTCTGCAATAGTCTCAATGTGGTAGGCACATTCAGTCAGATAAGATGTCTTCTTATTACATATTTTGTCGTACCTCCAAACGTGGATCGCTCTTGCAGCACATGAGTTTCTTTCCTCTTATAGTCCCCGGTTCTCCAAGCGAGGCGTGAAAAGACATTTCTGCAGGCCTTCAGGATGAGGATGGCCAGCTTAGTGATTTCTTTGCATTACTGGGCTTGTCAGCCTTATATATAGACCTCACGACCGCTTTCCATCAGGTAGAGTGAGGTCATCCTGACGGGCAATATAAAAAAATTTGTGCTTGTTGTTCTTGAGACATTTTACTCAAGATGACTTCCTTTTTCGATGTTTCTGGCCAATCATCTACTTCGTAGATTTTAAAGTGGTGATGCAATCTGGAAAAACTGTCTGAAGGATGTTGTGTTTGTGTTCCAGGGTGGATAGCGCTGTTCACGCTGCCGAAGGCGTACGAGATGAACAAGGCGCAGGTGGACGCCAACCTCGAGCTGGCGCGCGCCAAGATCGACGAGATCTCCGCCAAGTGAGTGCCACTCTCCTAACTTTACAATAGAGAATACTTACATCAAAAATAAAAAAAAAAACAATTTTAGTAACACGATACTGGTTCAAGTTATGAAGATAATGTTTCTGGCACTGTGCAAGCTTGTACATATGTATCAGAGAATAGTATAAGAACCTAAGTATTTAAAAAAACTGCTGCAAAACCACTCGTAGGTGTAGTAGTCCACTGAAATATACCAGTTTCTGTAGTTACTGATCAGAAAATTTTAAAATAAACATGTAACCAAGAAATCATTGTCGTCAACTTAGGAAGAATTTGTACAACTAATTTGTCTGTTTTTGAGAAACAGTAGGCCCTACATTGTCTTAACCTTCATATTGAGAGATGAAATGTGTCTTGTTTGCAGAGTGCGAGCGGTGGTGCCGATCGGCAGGAAGTCTGAGAGTGAGAAGGACAAGTAGAGAGGCCGCAGCTTCAGCGCGAGGCGCCTCGCGGGAGTACTTCACTCATGTTTGTTATATTTATTATTATTGTACTATTAAATAAAGATAACTACTTTACGTGTAAAGCTTTATGAGACGAGTCATGCGGAGATTATTGTATTTGCTTTTTGAAAT
The DNA here is from genome assembly GCA_947369235.1 of Udea olivalis. Lineage (NCBI taxonomy): Eukaryota > Metazoa > Arthropoda > Insecta > Lepidoptera > Crambidae > Udea > Udea olivalis. The sequence continues at coordinate 22,096,405 of OX376348.1, read as the reverse complement.
TTTAAATTAAAATAACTGTCGAACCAATCGAGTTTTTTACTGTCTTACCCTGAATCCCAAAAATAACATTTTAAAAACTAGCTGCAGGAAACCCAAAGTTGGGACCACTACGAAACATTTGATTTTCCAAATTGCGGGTTGGTTGGGCTAATTTAATTTTTGGCCTACTGTTTTGGTGACGCTGGTGACATGGAAAGAAATCAGGATGCTTCCTTTCAAACTCACGAGCAGCACTCTTGTTTAATGATGGTAGGGTAATTATACTTAGCTTGGATAAGTATGCTTTGTGCAACTATCCATAAAATTTAAATTTTCCAAAATCCTTACGCACCTTTTTTGCAGTCGGAATAGTTTAGCAACTCTGGTACTATTACCCCATAACAGTAAGCCATACTTAAGTCAGCCAAGAATGTGCTTAGGCATAGTAGGCGCTTTTTTGTGCAGAATCAAAATCTGATAATTTTTTAAAGTTCTACATGTAAGAAAGAAAGAACATCTTCATAGCTTAATCGCAACTTTATTTATGTGTTCTTTCCAATTTGTATAGGAGTATTGTTATTCCTAAGAGGGGATAGTATTTGCTCTTGGTTAAACTTGCAATTTAAATCTAGTGGGTTTCTTTGTTGCGGACTGAATTCAATTAATTTTGTTTTATTTAGTAGGTAAGTTTTTTTCTAAATTATGTTCGTTTAGCCAAATATTTACATAATGTGCTTTGGATTTTGTTATTTACCTACGAGTATGTTGCGGGCTACTTAATTAACTGGGCAGTATTAATAGATACGGACCCTTAATGCCCAAGTGCATCGGTCAATTTGATAACTTTATTATTTTGGCTGGTCCATATTTATAATGTCTGACTACTTTTGGGCAGTTTAATAAATCAACGTTTGAGGTAGCTTGAATTTATGACTGACCGGGTATTATGAATAATTTCACTGTCAGAATCGTCCTCTGGCCTATAATATAAATGAGGTTCGTTTTTGGAACACGCCGACTCGTCGCTTCATTCCTCGCAACCTAATAAACCCACGTCCTACAGAGCAGGACACATTCGGATCAAAAAGGTTTTTTGTAAGTGAAATTGAACAAAACTAGCCAATCATGTCAGCCAATAACCGAGCAATGCATTTTGCAAAAGTTATTAATGCTTTATTTTGTTTGAGTATCTCAATAAAACATTATAATTAAACGTAAAATCTATTTATTTCACACATAGCCGGAAGACGACTCGGTATTCTATACAATCCCTACATTGCCTAAACACGCCCGGCATTGTGTACGTTGCCATAGGTTTATTTTATACGATGTACGAGACAAAAATATCAAAGATCAATCCGTTTTATTATTTTGCCCAAGACAAGGTGGCCATTATTCATATTGACCGGGATAAGTGATTAATGAGGTCGTTTTACTCACATTGTCCATTTGACAAGGGCATTAAATGCATACAGACCGGTCTTTATTAATAGTGCCCGGACTTATCAAGTGTCCATCATAAGTTGCGTTATTTTCAATGGGAATTACCATGGATATGTCATCTGAAATTAGAGTGCAGGGTACGTCTATTACTTGAGCTAAATCGTCAATGTAGATTAAAAACAAAACACATCCGGGCACACTCCCTTGTGGAATTGACATTGTCATTTTCGTTATTTGTGAGCGTACGGTTGTTGTGTGGTCTGAATGACTGTTGTGATTTTCTACTTCAACCTATTAATTTCGGTTAGATAGGTAAGGAGCCAACCATTTGTTAGTTATACCTCTCACACCTATACCATGTAATTAAGAGAGCAGTATATCATATTTAACCCTATCATATGCCTGGCTCATATCAAGCAAAAGGCCTATCGCGCGCTTATTCAGTAAGTAATAATTTAAAGAACACTTTGCATGAATGAATTTAAAATCAGCAAGAGTCGTCGGCGTCGGTTTGTTTTTCTTAAACCCATTTTGTATGTCATTAGGTACCTAAAAATTTTCGCAGTTTGAGTAAAGAAAGACGTTTTAAACTTTCTTGTTGCATTTCAACTAATTCTAATAAAAACGGGTTTATAATTTCCTTGCAAAAACCCGTTTTTAATAGAACTATTAAAGACGGTCGGACATTGCAGTTTCAAATATTTTGGAAATGGTAGATAACAACAATATATAGGTTAATAATTAGCAAGGCTATATTGGCCGTCTTTTTTGAATAATGGCTTTACTATTGAAATCTTGGGCAAATCTGGAAAAACGCCGTTTCTTAATGATTGATTTATCAAAACTGCTAACGGCAAAGCTAATTCGTCAGCAGATTTTATTAGTAGCACAGGAGGAAGTTCATCATGTCCGAAACCAATTTTGTGCTTTAACCGACGAAAAATGTCACAGACTTCCCTAAGTGGACTGGCGATGGGAACATTGCATTAGTGCACGAGTTTAGTATGTGGTAGACGAACGAGTTGCTACTTTTAATTTACATTATCGTTCGCGTAAAAAAAGATATTGGGATTTGACATTAAAGTTGTCAAATTACTGTCAAGCAGTTTTCATTTTTATTATTTCATTATTTTGATAAAATAATTATTTATGAATGCTTAATTTTTACAGTTTTGCATGAATTTCATGTTAAAAGTTTCTTTTTTTACAGCGCAAGACGTTTATATGTCTGATCTAAAGTGTGTGAGCAATGCGGAAATTCGTGATTTTGTTACGGTGTCATCTTTGTTTACATATTAAGGCAGAAATGAATATCTGGACTATACGCGGGCGAAACCGCTGACGGACAGTACTGAATAGTTTTTAGAATCCAATGATGTCAAAAACCCCATACATCATCATAAAGCAAAGCGATGCGTTTGGTTCTTACAACGACGGTGAGCTTAAAGGGCCAGGAACCAGGGCCTTATGTAAACCATTTAAAAAACCGCAGTGTCAGTGTCAGCTGGTTGCCAGGCCATTATAGGTCAGTGCTGTCACTGTCATCCATAGTCTGTGCATCCATCGTATCGTACCTACTCAGAAATTGATGGAATTGTTGCGATTCCTCGAAAATGTTTCATCATCTTGCACGCCTAATAAAATGTTATAAAATTAATTAAAATCAAAGGTTTTAGAAATGAATCCTGTGAAGCAAGCTTTATTTAGTAAATTGCATCTTACCATGTGATCGTGTTTTATTCAACTTTTGTGTTTGTGAAAACTAATTACCTATCTAGTTCAATTGATTATTTAACCAGTGTAATCCTGCGAGAGTGATATGGCGGATGTTACAAGGTCAGTAAATTGTTTACGGCGCTTAGATAGACGTGTGGTCAGACCGAGCGCGCGGCGGACTTTGGCGGACGCAAGTCAGCACGTAAACAGCTGATCGCGCGCCCCGTCGCCTCGCGTCGCTCGCAGAGATAGTGCAAAGCTTTATATTGTGGGTTTCAGGTTGTAGAAATGTAGATCATCATTGCACCTTGTAGTCTCAGAGGCGAGCACCTTTCATGTCATAGGTATTGATTCTCTTTTTGTCAACTAATCATATTAATTATTGAAGTTGGCGCCGCCAATTAACCCCTGAGCAGAGTCGGCGATGTTTGCACAGCTTTGCTTTTACACGCGATTATTTACCATTTGCCTTTCATTGTTCCATTGTCCCAGTTGAAGTTGATTGACTAACAATCTAGTCCAATTGAATACAGATTACCATTGGTGAGATACTCCAGAAGTTGATTTTCAAAGTCAGTATCAATGAATTGCAGTGTGCCAAACAGTTTGTTGCAGCAGCAGAGAGGTCAACATTTACTTGAACTTTACTGTCTTAATAACCTTTTTGAAGCCAGTGTTATCAGTGAGTAACCCAGTTAATGTATTTGCAAATACTAAGAACGGTTCTGGTCCTGCTCCTAATAAACAACATATATTTTTATTCCAATGTTAGCTTCTTTCAATTCATTGACTGAAATGATATATGTTTTTATTTTTAATACTTATTCTTATCAGAAACATTGTGCATTTACAACTAAATAATCTTTCAGTTTTATTGGCTTAAAGTATTTGTTTGCGAAACCTTGCTTGTTTTATCATTGGTAACAGACATTGCAGTCAGTCACATCAGTTTAAGTGTAACAGTGTTGGTGGTTGGGTTGGTACCTAACAAGTCATTAAAAGACAAAAGTTGCGTGCTAATTTAATTAAATAGGTAAGTGTTATGTGTTTTATGATAAATGATAGCAAAAAAAATAAGATTGTATTTAAGCTGCCATAAAATCATTAACACATAAGTACAAACTCAAACTCAAATATCTTTATTTAAATAGATATTTTCATCTCTCATATATATACTTTCAAATAGTCAAAAAATATACTAAATAATAGACATAAATATTTTTATAATATGAATAAATAAACAGTTTACAAACATAATGTGACTCTACCACCGATACAATATTAATATGTTTCATACCATGTAAAACTGCTGTCTGAGTTGTGATACGCTGTTGCGTGCCTTTGCATGTATGTAATACCAATAACAACCTTTGTGTCTATTTTCACTGTACTAAGTGGTGCTAATACCATTATAATATTGTGTCATTGATTTATTCCTTTTTATTATGCCATGCCTTAGTAACTAATGGAAATGTTTGATGCCAGACTACAGTTACCATCATAATACCTAGAAGTAACTATGATAATGGTAAATATTGTATGTAAGTGCAGCAAAAACTCACATACTTGTTGCTACGCATCTTAAAATGAAAAAAATCTTTGAGGCTCTGGTCAAATTCAAAGAAAGACACATCACATGGTTTTTTTATGTTAGCGTTCACCCATCATGTCCATGTTATACTGCTCTGTGTTTTGTCTGATTGTGGGAATCATTTGGTGCGATCGACATGGATTTGAGCAGAGCCATACGGCTGGCAGTGGTAATGCTGTGTGTACTGTCACGGTGGTAGGTGAGGCGCGCGGGATGAGGCGGGCGGCGCGCGCGCGGACCCGTGCTCCTCTGCGGAATGGCTCTCTCACTTAGGTAGGTAAACCCTACTTCACTTCACAGATATTCATTCAGTTTGGTTAATTATTCACATATTGAGCATGATTCAATTTCAGTTATTTTTATTTAAGTAGAGCTGCCCCTAACTACAGATATTCACTAGACATTTTCCTGGTAAGCATCCTAGTCATCTTGTTGTTAATGATTTTGTAACGCTTTTGATTAGCTAATCACAATATAAATTATAGCATCATTATATTTGGCTACTTATCTTTCGTTCCATCTCTTTTAATTTCAAAATGCATTAGTATAAAAACTACTAACATTTTTGGTACACCATACGCCTTGATCACCTGAACTCACAATAAGCAGAGCTGGATAGTCAAGGATGTGAGAGACTGATAAACCAACTTAAATATTTCGAAATACAATTTTAAATACTCTGGGCTGTTAAAAACTACGGTTCAATGATATTCTATTGAAAGCTGCAGCATTGTTCGGGATCTGGCTAATTATCTACCTATTAATTTTACTTGATTGTTTGTCATTTGCTATAAGGCAACTGCTAAATTAATAATGATGGTGTTTTACACGTCAAATAGTAATAATCGCTGATAAAACTGCGATTTAATTACGTTCAAAGGTGGTTAACCTCCCCGCCGAACTAATTGCTACGATAAGTGGTATTTCGTCCTTAGGATTGTACTTCTTCGACCTTACGTGTCAGGAGGTTGCAGATCACTTCTTTCTATTAACACTAGTCATACTATGCCATAACAAATTTTAAAATCCTATCTCCTCGCCAGCGGCTTCAAACGCTTGGACTATTTCTTTCGTTAAAATATAGCCTATACCTATGTTACGTTGTTTTGCTGATAATTTCTAAAATCGGTCCAGTAGGTTTTAAGTTTATTAGTTACGAACGTACAAAAATACTAATCTTTTCTCTTTATAATGCTAGGATAGATAGGGCATCCTTCATAAGTATTATGCTTCTTTATTTGCTTCGAAAGAGGAATCTGTATCACAAATGCATGTTCTCAAACATTTTTATCATCATGAGGCTATTGATGTGTTTATCTTATCAGTGAAATTGTCTAGTATTACAAGATTATTTTATCGTAAACCTTTTTTTATCCTCAACTCGTGGTTTTTGTCAATTCATGTAAATATTTTATTCGTAAATTTCGTGCAGCTATCAGCAATAAATATTTTCGCTTATAAGGAAATTGCGATCGTATAACACCCATAAAGTGCCTAATCAACAATACTTGAACATTGAAACTTAAATTTCACTCAAGCAGTTAACATTTCTCCTCGGGATCTGCAGGTTGAACGAGGGCGAGGACAGAGAATATTCCCCGTGTCTCGGAGAAGAAGAAACCGACCGTCACAAGATGTGGGGCGTGCAGCGGCGCATCGCGCTGGACGTGCTGATGGCGTGCTGGGGCATGGGCACGTGGCTCGGGGTCAACGGCCTCTACGTGCAGTTGCCGCTGCTCGTGGAGCGCCTGCCCGAGGGCTGGGCGCTGCCCTCCTCCATGGTCGTCGCGGTCGCCTCAGCCAACATCGGATTATTTTTGTACGCCTTCCTGCGCCGCATGCTTAAAAACGTCTCCGAATCCGTCTACATCTATGGCCTCCTCGTAGTCGGCATGTCCGCCCTTATCCTCAATGCTTTCCTGCATACCGAAACGGCTGTCATCGGCAGTCAGGAGCGTTCCATCGCGTTCCTTTCTCTTACTTTCTTCACCGGTTTGGTCGGATGCACCAGTTCAGTGTTGTTCTACCCTTATTTAAGACATTTTCGTGATATTTATCTTGCGACATATTTAGTGGGCGAGGGTCTCAGCGGCTTCTTGCCGAGCATATTATCGTTAATCCAGGGCGTCGGCGGGGAGCCCGAGTGTATTCCCTCAGCGGACAACTCGACCCTGATTCCGGTGTACCCACCGGCACGGTTCGACTCTATGGTGTTCCTGCTGCTGCTGGCGTGCCTGGCCGCGGTCAGTCTGGCGGCCTTCGCGGTGATAGACCGGAGCTCGGCCTTCCTGTCGGAGCGCGTGGCGCCGGCCGCGGTCGCGAAGGACGACGAGGCGGAGACGCAGCGCGAGTCTCTGGTGTCGTCAAAGTGGATCGGCGTGCTGCTGCTGATGGCGGTGATGAACGCGCTGATGAACGGCGTGCTGCCGTCGGTGCAGTCGTACTCGTGCATGCCGTACGGCACGCAGACGTACCACCTGGCCGTGTCGCTGAGCACGATCGCGAACCCGCTAGCGTGCCTGGCGGGCGTGTGGCTGCGGCCGGTTCCGCGCGCGCTGTTGGGCGCGCTGCTGGCGGTCACGCTGGTGCCCTTCGCGTACATCCTGGCGACGGCGCTGCTCAGCCCCACGCCACCGCTGGTGACCACTGTGGGCGGTGCATTCCTCGTGGTGAGTCTAGCTAACAATAGTGCTCTTTTTCGTTTTAGTTACTTTCACATCAAATGTTTACATGAATAAAATATCTCCTAGGATTTGATTAAATGCCATAAACAATTATTTATAGCTTTTAGGCAACTGCCTAGAAATTACTACAAATTTACTTTTTCCCTAAAACGTGTTGATGAATTATCATGACTTGATGCATTAGGTAGTTGATGATTATCACCCTTTGAGGCAGTGTCAGGTTAACATCACGAGAGGACTGCCAAAACCACTTGTCGCGGTATTTTGATCAGAAGCCTCAAAGCTCCTTCAGCAATGGGATCATATCCCTACCTACAAGATGGCAAAAAGTAGTCAAACAAAATGGCATCCACGTACTTAAGTTAATTAAAATTAAGTTAATGTAAACAAATTATAATAGAAAATGTTTTGAATTTTCTTAATAATTCATAATTCATTTATTCGATGCTTCATGTGGTAAGTTACAGGTCTTAAATAAAAATATAGTACATACACATGGACCCTGCTAGGGCACTGCAAGAAAAAAGCACTTAAAAATGCGAAGATACTTTTTCCCCAACCTATTATTACTGTCCTTGGGAACTCATCAGCTCAAACTTGCAAAATCGTATAGCAGCGAGCACTCACATAATGGATTCTATACCATCGAAACATTGGGAAGGTGCCATAAATGACATACAAGAATATGGTATACAAGAAAATACGTGGCTTAGTCAGCAATACTTTTGCTATATATTAACTCAAATAATAATAGAATTATGAAACATTATTGTACATGCTTGACCGGTCGGCGCACTGTGGGCTCGTGTGCGCATATTATTTCAATACCATGGTATCTAGGTTATGCTAGGCATGAAGGTTTCACGGCACCTGCTATTTTTTTGAACAATGTAAGGATTGACGATGTTTAGTTTTTTAAGTACTTACCTATTATTGTAATGCAGTAGGTATGTGTTATCTAAACTTACTATTATATAGAGATGTAAGCGTTTATGAGCTTGTTGTTGGGGTAGGTAATGTCCAAAACGCGCAAATAGATTTTGAAAATTCTTTCACTGTTAAAAAGCTACTTTATCCCTGATTGCTATAGGCATATTTTTGTTTTAAATAAAAATGAAGTTCACGCGAGCGAAGCCGTGGGCGGAAAGCTAGTGTAAAATAAAAATATACTAAAATGAAAGAGCAATTTTTTTAAACCTGAATAATATATGAAAGCAGATTATTGATGGTGAAAGGGTTCATTTTACAAATTTTGTATGTGAGTAATTATGTATCCTTGAGATCCCATAATATTGTGTTGTTCTTCCTACAGACATTCTCGTGGGTGTGGGTGTCGTTCCTGCTGTCGTACGCGCGCATGTGGGTGTACGGCTGGGCGCGGCGCGGCGGCGCACGTGGCATGCGCGCGACGGGCGCCGTGGGGCAGGCGGGCTCCGCCGCGGGCGCCGTCTCGCTCTTCCTCATCGTCAACTTCACCGAACTCTTCACGCAGCCGGACGTCTGCCCCGCTCTCAGCATCTAGAAATACATATTTTATTTACAAAGAAACTTTTATGCGTAAAAATTAAAACGTTTGGGTTTTTCCCCCTGTTGATGAGTATAATGAAGTGTTAGTAAAATTGTTTTAAACCACACGCTACCTGCGTTGCTGGTTGATGCCAGCCCAGTGCTGCGCACGGTGCGAGATTTTTGCGCTCTCTATGTGCTTTTAAAATCACCCATGCATGTCACAAATAGTAAAATTGACTTTTGTAGCTTTTCTTTCGTCCAACTCAAAGACAATTTCAATCACCAGGCGGTCCCCAAACCATGGTGTCTTGTTTTATCTGAGTGAGAATAATTGAATTTGATTCGATGTTCTTGACTTTGCTGGACAGGTTTACTTCATAGCAGTGATCTAGTGTATTTCATATCCCGAGAGGATATTCTTAACACGTTTGCTGCCAAACGAGAACCATGACGGGTCGTCTCTTGAAAGATCCGACACACTGGGTAATAGTAGGTACCCATTTTTCGGGACTTCATAACCAGTATTTCTGACTCTTGACAATTGGCCTGGCGCGTGTCAAGAGACATAAAAGCCAGATGCTGGCAAACATTCCTGTAGACGTTTTTGTTTATACGCATGTAACGGACTATGCAAGGTCTCCCAGTGAGTAGTCAGTAAGGGAAGCTGTGAACTAGTAGTCGAAAGCTTGACATGTGAATGCTGTATAGATACCTACTTAACTTATTTATAGTAAAATTATTAAATTTTTAAGACTGTTTATCTGTGAAGTTTCATTTCTTATTGATACCCGATTTTTTTAATAGTCATTGTTTACCTGCGCAAAAACAAACTAAGTAACTAGGTAACAAAAATAATAATTGTAGAGCAGCCAGAATCAAATTACAAAGAAAATAAAACAATATTCGAAAAACTGAAAAATTCTTGTCCTCTGTTTGCCCTACGCTGCCACATATTTCAATATATTACCTATACCACCGATCCTAAAATATTTTCATTGCAAATGCTTAGGTTCTGAGGTAATACCATACATTCCCTGTTTATGTTCAGCCCGGCGACAAGAGTTACATTCTTATTGCAAATAAATAAATCTCTCTTGTACTAAAATAGCAGTAGAAAGCGAAATATTTATATATATCTACGTAACATTTGGTTTTCATCTTTGACATATTTTATCTCTGTTAAAATACGCGTTGTCCTTGATAGTATTAAAGTATCAGCTCTATTCTTAGCTATCGTTATTATGTTAAATAGCTAAGAATCATATGATGAATTAATGATAAATACCAGAATTGGTCTTCAATGAGTCATGCTGAGTGGATCGCATGCCGTGGGTCGCTAATGGTAATGACGCAGCGACCACGAAGCAAATAGATTTAACTCTTGTTTAAACACTGCGATTTTAAGGGGTCATACTGGCATACGAAGCTTTTAAATAAAATGAAATGTCTGTTAAACTTAAAGTTAAACAAGTAGGTATATCTGTTGTTTATTATTAAGTAATATTGCCTTATGTATGTTGCTTTGTTGGTACTTTAACTGATCAGAAAAGAGAGCTAATTTGGGTCCTAGTTACATCAGCTCTATTATCTTTTTAACTTCTATTGTAATTATGTATCATATTACCTATATTAAGACACTCCTAAAAATATTTTAACACAATAATTTTGTGTCACGAGTCCTCAGTTGAGATAAAATTTAGGATGAGGTTGTACCGACCTATTATCAACTTAGGTTTTTTTTTTCCAAACAGGACAAGCTTAGGTATGTTCATAAGTAACTAACCCCTTCGTACCGTATGTTGTGTTGTGTACCTATGCCTATTATATGAACCCAAGTTCAAGGTACCATGATGAAACAGATATTTTAAGTCAAGTCCGTCGCGATAGAGTCGATATGTTATCACTACCATAAAAATATATTAAAGTAGTTAAACGGAGTTAAGCACCTCCTATCATAATAAAATATTGGCGTTATCTGTTTTTTTAGCCCTATGTCGTATATACCTATTACCTTCCAACTATAACATAGGCAGAGATCTATAGAGCCTGCTTACCTTAAACTTAGACTCAGCTTAGACTTTCAACAGCTGTATCTATCTATATCAGTAAATTCTTATCGTTAATAAACTATTTTTCTCTTAGTTCAACATCAATTTAAATATTCGTTAGGAACAATTATAACAATAATCAATAAGTAAGATAATAAATGATTTGATAAGTCTGTCCTTAGCTGAGTAACGACTATAGATCTCGGCCTTAGAGCTTAAAGATATAATTACTTAGATGAAGGTATTCTCATGAGTTGCTTGCTGTCAATTTATTTTTTGTACATTTTAAGCGAGCGAATGTCCTACCCTTAAACTAAAGAAGATCAGCAGTTATGAGTGTCCTTGTCCCATTTGTATAAGTGGTCCTTAATAAGTAATGCACCGTAGTTGGTTCGTGCTGGCTATTAATGTCACGTAGTTGTGCTGCGCCTGCTGCTGTGCTGAACTGCGATCCACTTCCTAAGATGGATACAATTAGTTTCATTTTAGCATTTTTTCTTTCGAAAAATATTTCATTTTTGACTTCTTTTCTGTGTTGGAAATCCGGTATGTGAGCCATATAATCCTATTCAAGTATAGCGCAAACGCTCAAAAAAAAAAGTACGCTCCGCCGCGAACTCGACACACACGGTGTGCGATCATTTGTTGTCCGAGAGTATTTAAATATTCTATGATTACGTTGTGCTGTCATTTACACGATGTTTAAGCAAAAGGGAAGACATTTTAAAAGAGAATACTGGGTCCATCCCTATAATCCGAATCAATTTTTAACGCGGACTAAAATCCGTTGTGTGCGTTGACTGCTCATAGTTCGTTCGATCTATTTTTTCGCGAATGCCCGCGTTGTGAGTTTTTAACCCGTTACGCTCCGCGGGCGTCCGCCGTGTTTCGGCGGATTTTTAGTTCTGCGTACTTTTAGTCGTTTATTTATCTTATTTATTTATTCTTTATTGCACAAAGAAAAAGTACAATTGGCGGACTTAATGCCTAATGGCATTCTCTACCAGTCAACCACTGGGCGAAGCAGAAATCGTGTTGGCGGTGTCTGTGAATTGGTATTACTAAGAATATTAAAAAGTTAACAGAGCGTTCGAGAAATCCTACGGTGACGAATTTTAAGCATAAAATTGCTTAAAATTCGTTTTCGATTGAGAACGAAAGGGAGAAATGTGGTCGTATTTTCGTAGACCATAGATAAAGTCGTTCGTGTGCGTTGCTCGATACAGTTTGTAAGGGATTTATTTTGACGGACAAGAAAGTACGCCGCGGATAATCCCTCGTGTGCGCAAGCCTTTAAGGTTCTTAAGCATAACAAACATATAAAAGAAGCATAATAAATGGTATACATGTTGGATACTGAAAATAGTATTACATGTGTAACGAATTAATTATTCTGACAGTTGATTTTGGCATCATTAATGACGCGCCTTTTTGTATGGAACTATCAACAAATTGATCGAAGGGAACCATCCTTCTAGATGTAATTATTCTAAGCTGACGGGCTATAATATCACTTGAAAGTGGGAACCATCGCGACTGCGTTCAATTCGGTCCTAGCCTTAGATTAAATCAAATTTTAATTAAATCTAAGGATTTCCATTCGTCACATGTCGGAAATATCAAAGTTGCGTACTTGGGCAGAATACCGGCCGAGTAATCAGACCTTAAACATTACTATTAAAGGGTGCTGCAACACGGACGCGTTACTTAGGTACACGTTGCGACGACGCAACGTAAGCTTTCAAAACAGCACTTTAGGTGCCATTATTTATTACTATCCATCACATAAGGCTAAACAGCAAAAAGATTCCTTTTGAATAAAATCTCCATGACTCTATGTACCAATAGTTAATTTCATTAGTAGGTTAACCAGTCGCTGTAGCTGGTGTCGAATTATTAAAAAATAACAGCCTAATGTAGGGATATTATTGGATGGATCTAATAATTGTTTAGTATTACCTACCGCGGTTACTTTACCCATGTACCGAGTGCCAGTAAAGCAATAAGTAAGTGTAGAATGATATGATTTCGTGTAACAAAACACATTGATCTCAGATGATCTTCACGAGCTGTGGCACGCCGCAGTAGAGAAAGGCGTGCGTATACAATTCCTGAATGAGGTGACTGACGCCATGTACCTGCCGCCGGATGGACTTTACCGGGAAGGCGTTGTGCTCGACCTCAACTGCCCCGACGCTCATCTCATCATAAGTGCTGTAAGTATCTTCTGGACACAACAGTTGACTGTTAGTTGATATGATTTGTAACTCAATGGGTAATTACCTAGGCTAGGGATGACTTGGTACTCTGATGTCGTTGCAGGCGTCATCATCTCGTGCATTTAACTACCGCTTTACCTGGCTTCTGCTGAACAACTCTACTTATGACGCGTCGGCAGTAGAGGAAGTTTTGGGCGAGTCTATGATCCTGCCCGATGCTGACGTCACTTGGGCGTCAACAGATCTCCTGGTGGACATCTACAGAGTCAAAGCAGACCAACCAATAATGGAAACACAACTTGGAGTAGACAGAAGTAGCACTCAGCAGACTCTCCATAGGTTGTGGAATCTGTTGAAAACATCCGTAGTCCGGAGGAAGGATCTAAACAACGTCTACCTAAAAGCTGCTACAATAGTACGTGTATAAAAATCATTTCGTGATAGTGATCGAAATTATTCACCCACTCTGTCCGTCCGTTCCGTGCCGCTGTTTGAGTGTTAGCTTACAACTTTTTAATATCCATTAAAATGTAACATAAAATACCAGGTCACATGAAATCCCCAATTACCCAAATTCAAGGGATGAACTAACGAATTTATAGATGGTACTTAGAATAAATTGTTCAGATAAATGTCGTGTTCAACTTTGTACTGTATTATTATGAAAGGATTCTGGCTAATGTTCGATTTATTACATGTTAAGTGAATTCTAAACTAATCACCGCTAGGTGTATAACTATCACACAACACAACGTAGACGGTTCTACCACTAATACCACTATTAAACGATCACAACCATTTGGCCATTTTATCTTTAAGCTGGAAAACTTGCATGCGCGTGTTAAATACGTAAGTAGGTAAACTTTATTTAACAAACACAACATTTTTGGAATTATCTTATGATTGGTTATGTATACCTTGATTTGATATTTTTTTGGGTGCTTAAAACTATCATACAAAAATATTATTTCACAGATAACTCAGCCCCAATACTTTAAAGGCTGGACTGACTTAACAGTGAGACATATCGACACATTTCCAAAGTTGACGTATCCGCTTCTGTTGTTGTGCGCCGAGGACTTGAATTTTCGGTATGTATGAACAGCAGAGAACCTCTTAAGCCTTATAGCTTCTTCTTTGAAAGTGTGGTTAGTAACTACTAGACTATTTGCATTCCTAGCTTTAGATCTACTATCTAAGACGTAGTTGTAGCGCTTTCACTGGTTGTCGCTGGCTTTACTACTTCTGTCTTTGTGTGAACTTTTGCTTATTATAATAGAAAAAATGGTACAGAAAACATTTTAAATCCTGTGTTGCCCTTAGCTCTTGATCAGGGTGGAGCGAAAGTAGCTTTCGACGCCAGGTGCTGGCGGCTCATAGCGACCGTGCCTCTCACTCTACGTCAGAGCCACCCCCTGTATGTATATTAATTAGTAGCTAACTAAATGAGTGGCCTGTTTGTGGCAGTTTCAACCTAAAACAGGTGGACCTGTACGGCGAGGAGCACAACAGCTCGTTTGACGGGCTGGCGGGGCTGCTGCAGCGGCGCGAGATCGAGGTCGGCGTCACCTCCATGTTCATGCGCCGCGACCGTCTGCGTGTGCTGCATTTTAGCTCCGAAACCGTCGAGCTCAGGTGAGTTGCCATATCTGCTTAAGGTTATGGAAGGAAAGACCCAATAGGATTGTTCCTTGCTCTCATGCAACTCACGCTTGTTGTAGCTTAGACCTTTGTCTGTCGTCAGGGGCGCGTTCCTGTTCCGACAGCCGCCGCAGTCTTCAGTCAGCAACGTGTTCCTGCTGCCGTTCAGCAGCGGCGTGTGGGCAGCAAGTGCGGTTACCTTCGCAGTGGCGGGTGCGTTCCTGGCTGCGATGACACAATCACGTCGACTCGTGTTAGCGGACGATGCACTGAGGAAACTCACGCCAGCTGAAGCATTCACGTTTGCTGTTGGAACTATATGCCAGCAAGGTGAGCTGATATCGGCTGTCTAAAGACCAACCATTGATAAAGTTGGAATTGATTTAGTTTTTTGAAATTCCTGGTAGAATTATAAATAGTTAAATAAAAGTACAGCCGAGATTACAACCAACACGAAAATCTGCACGCAATTTTATGAGAAAAATATAAGAATCTCTGTTTCAACCCATTTACACGAAATCATTTATTTCGTGTGAAACAAATTAACCACACCAAAGACACCCACGGGCGCAGTCCGAAATAAGAAAGATGGGGTTGAAGTTATTATTATAAAAGTCGCCTTATTCATATAGCACGCTGTCCTTTGTTAAAACATTATTCAGGTTTCCACGTGAACCCCAGCGTGTTGTCAGTACGCATGGTGATGTTCTTCACGCTGCTGGCGTCGCTGTTCGCGTTCACCTCGTACTCGGCCAAGATCGTGGCCATCCTGCAGACACCCAGCGACGCCATACAGACCATTGATGACCTGACGCGGTCGCCGATGACGCTAGGCGTGCAAGAAACCACTTACAAGCGCGTCTACTTCGCCGTGAGTGCTTTTCTGCCATCGTTAATCTTATATTTTCTGTAAGCACTAAAGTCCGCCTTTTGAAAGACTGCCAGATTATGTGTAGTCATTAATTACGTTACACAGAGCGTTAAGACTGAAACAGACAAAACGCATTTTAGCTGAAATACTGATTACGTTTTTATGAAATAGAAGTGCACTATGAAAATAGTAAAAATGTTTGAGCAATGAAAAACGTTCCTTTTCGGGCTTGAATATCAATTTGGTAAAGATACGAGTATGTTATCTGTAACAACTCATAGTGACTTTTATAATATCAATAAATATGAAGGTAGGAACACATTCTTCCCTATCCCTACCTAACCATCCTAAAATAAATATTCGACAGTTAATAGTACCTACACCAGTGGTCAAGTAGCTTCATCGTCAAAGTTCCTAAAGTCGTGTTTCAGAACCTAAAATTATCATTATGATCATAGATCTATTAGAAATTAGAACATCCTCGGTCGAACTAAGCGCGTCTTGAGACCGTACCAACAAACCGAGAGAAACCACCCCAAGCTAAAAGGTTAGCCGCATCCATCCCAGGAAAAGGGTTTTCTTATTTTGTGGCGTTTTCAAAAACGGTTACTTGTGTTAAAGGTCGAATTACCTGTGTTAAAGGAAAGCAGCGACCCGGCCACCCAGCGGCTTTACCGTCGCAAGCTGCTGCCACTCGGCGAGCGCGCTTACGTGAGCGTCGTTGACGGGGTCGCCAGACTGCGCACGGGACTATTCGCCTTCCAGGTTGGACTTTATGCAGTTTTTAAACTTTTTCCTCCTAGGAACATGTGTTAAAAAGCCTCAGGTGAGAATCGAATATCATCAACTTAGTTTTACCGCGGACACCTCATCTTTTTTAACCAACATTTAAGTAAATAGGTAAGTGTATTTTGCTTCGAAATTATTGTTTTTACCAGTATTTTTATTCTTAATTTGGTTTTCATCATTATATCATTATTGTCATTTTTGCTGTAGGTATAACTAGTTATTCATAATACAAACAAATGGGGTGGTAAGAATAACTTGCTTCAAAATGTTCATGATTCTACAGGTAGAAGAGAGTTCGGGATATGACATAATCAGCAAGACATACACGGAGCGCGAGAAATGTGGCCTCAAACAGATTCCGGCGTTCAAGCTGCCCGTAGTGGCAGTTCCTATACAAAGGAACTCCGGTTACCGGGAGCTCTTCGCCGTCAGGTTAGTCGCCTGTTTAGCAATAAGGATTCTGCTAAAGAAGGTAGACTGCAGGCCTCATCAAGCGCGTTTTTATCGTATAAAGCCCTCATCTTAAACAAATATTACTATTGAGAATATCCCAATGGGATAGGTTCCCTAACTAGCTACTCAGACGCGTAATGTGACAAAATGATAAGTAGCGAGAAGGTAGCGTCTGCATGTCGCCCATGCGCCTACCCAGCGCACGTGCTGAGTATCCTTAAATTAGATACCTCTGCGGTAAGAAGCTGAGCTTTGCTGGGAAACTGTATATACCTACCTGTATGTACCTACCAGTTAGCCTATATTCAGTAGTGGCCTTTCTGTGTGGTTGCTGATGTTGAATACAATTACAGTTGCGTTTGTGTAGATTGCGCTGGCAGCGGGAAACTGGTCTGATGGACCGCACGAAGCGCGTGTGGCTGGCGTCGCGGCCGCGCTGCGACAGCGACGGCGCGGGCTTCCTCAGCGTGCGGCTCGCCGACGTGCTGCCAGCTGGCCAGGTGTGTGTGATGCAGCTCAACTTTTTATTGCTATTAAATACCCTTTGAGCACCTCAACTGTACCGCAGCTGTTGGTTTCAATTTATCTTGAAGGGAAATTAAAAAAGAAGTGTTGAGCCTTTTAGATAAACTTTGAATAATTATGTAAAAAAAATTGGACTTGCCTCTGGTGCAAAGCTAACGATCCTACCTTTGGCGCCGAAGGTCATGGTTTCGATTCCCACCCAGGACAAACATTCATGTGGCGAACATGTAGTTGTTCTGCGTCTGGGTGCTATTATATTCAAGTTGGTATGTATTTAGAAATAGGTTTGCTCATTTTGGGGTCAGATGATCTTTGTAGGTGCCCTAGATATTTATTTATAACTGTACGAGCTGCCCCAACAGACTTCGTTCTGTCAAATGTTTGGCAGCTGGTGTCCATTATCATACCTCGCCCGCTTTTCTTCGACTTGATTTACATTGTATACCGTCAACTCTTGTTACTTCGCCTAAAATGTTTAAATGGTCATAACTTTTTTATTGTACTAGTAAAATTGCTTTATGCTCATTGGTTAATTCACTGATTTAACTATTGCAACAAGGCAACCTCATTTGTCATAATCAAAGCCACTATCTAGGCAATATAAGTCATAACGTGGCGCGTGGTGCATGTGATTGTTTCGCGAACCCCAGTAAAGTTACTCGTAGCCAGGAAACTACTAAAGGTAAAGTTCTGATATCCTTAAGTAGGTAACTCATATGATGGGCTATTCGTTGGTCTAATATAAATTAGGGATGTCTTTGAATTGAACAGAAATATCGTGACAGGCAATGTTCGGAAGGGTATCTTCAACAGTCTCCTCCCATACTTCGCCTACCATTAGGGTTAGCGCTTTTAGAAAATCAAACAAGAAGAAATTTAATAGTTATAATAATTTGGTATGGTTGCTTACGCGATTTTTATGTTGGTTCTATAATAAATGTGATTCAGTTTTAAAATAAAACAATATTACAGAAAAATCTCAAGAGCGATGAACGTCATGCGTCATGTAATGATGGCACGATGAATTTAAAAAAAAACAGCCAATCTCTTCTGGTTCAAGATGCAAAAGGTCACCGTGTGAAACATAGTCTGAAATGCTAAAACTGGCCATAGAGTGCATTCTTCTTTTTAACCGCCTTCAAAAAACAAAAATTATACCAAAAACAAAACCAACTTCAAAAAAAACTATTCCAAAACAAAGCACTAAAAAGTAAAGAAATCGGCTGACACCGACTCCAACAATAACAATAATTGTACCTACATTATATTATCGTATAAGTTTTAGAAAAATACTCAATTATATCTTTAAAAGAACTTACTAAATACCTGGCTCAGAATTGTTTTTACTCACTGCAGGAGTTCTTTGATAGGGAAAATTAGTTAGAAATCAGGCAACATTTGTTTATTCTAATTTGTATGGCAGTGGCAGGATTAAAAATAATATTGTTATTAATTTAATGTTAATTTATTAAGGTATATTTTAATTTAATGCTAAGTAATAAAATAAAATTGAAGTGTAAAAATAAAATGTATAATTATATTTGTGGTGCCCTTGCAGGGTTCTTGTTTGAAACTACATATTCGTCTTTAAGATATTTGTACAACAAGAAGATCAAATAAATGTTTATGATTATGATTATGATTATGATTACTTTTAGTGCTTTGTTTTGGAATAGTTTTTTTTGAAGTTGGATTTTTTTTTTGTTAAATTTTTTGTTTATTTCTTGATTTCCAGTGAATAGTTCTTATTTATATTATACATCGAAAAAGTCTCGTCCGATTGCTCCTAAGAATTGAAGAGTTCCGTTACTTTGGCATGGATCCTATAATCAGAACCTAACCAAACACTCATCAAACTACCCTTGAAGTACTTATATCCTGAAGCATCGAAATCGGTTGGCGTGATAATCAGTTATTCGTCAATTTGCCGCGCATATGGTTTATCTAGATTTAAGACTAATGTGGGTTTCCCATGGATGCCACTGTCAGAAGTGAACCAAATCAAAATGGGACCACACGGGCACCATCAGCTTTCAAATATATAAAGAATTATCAAAATCGGTTGGCATAATATTGAGTTATTCGTCCGTTTGTCGCGCATTTTGTCTATCTGGATTTAAGATTTATATGGTTTTCTCATGAACGCCACTGTCAGAACTAAACCAAATTAAAATGGGACCATTCGAGAAGCACCAGCTTCAAAATAAAAAAAGAATGATCAAAATCGGTTCACCCAGTCGAAATTTATGAGGTAACAAACATAAAAAAAAACATAGTCGAATTGAGAACCTCCTCCTTTTCTTGAAGTCGGTTAAAAAAAAGAAGGAGGTTCTCGATTCAACTGTGTTTTAATGTCAAATTATTATCCTCGAAAAAAAATCAATGGGAAGCTTGTTGCCAGCCCAACTTCGCCTTCCTATTTATTTTTTTACAAATAACGATTGTTTATTTGTTAAAATTTGTTTTCTGCGGCTTTAAAACGTGTACAAAGTTTGAAATACCTGGGTCACTGGGTCACTGATGATATGAGAGACAACCTGGACATAAAAAGGGAACGCAGGTCACTGGCTGTGCGCTGCAACATGCTGGCTCGAAGGTTTGCGCGTTGCACTAGGCCAGTCAAGCTCACGCTGTTCAAAGCATACTGCCAAACATTCTACACGTGCAGCCTTTGGGTGAGCTAAAACCAGCGTACATACAGCGATCTGCGAGTACAGTACAACAATGCCTTGAGGATATTGTTGGGGTTGCCATGGCGGTGTAGTGCGTCAGGAATGTTCGCGGAAGCGCGAACTGATGGCTTTGCCGCCATCATGAGAAAACAGCGCAGGCTCGTATGCGAGGCAGCACCAACACTATTCTCAGGGTCTTTGTTGATCGATGGGACTCACCCTTCCTAATGAGGTGGGTGACGGCCCATACTATTAAGTAAATAATATTTAAAATTAAATATTGTATTTACTAACGTTAGTTTATAAGAAAAATTGTTACTAACTTTTTAAGGGCACTTTGGCCTGAAATAAAATATTTGAATTTGGATTTGATAAGTACCTACTCAGTAAATAGTCTCAGTATGTAAGTTATGTTGTACTTTCTGCAGATACTTGCCTGCGGTGCGCTACTGGCCTTCGTACTGCTTGCTGTGGAGATAGCCGCGAAGCGGTCTGCTGATTGCAGGTAAGGGTCTGTCTGCATGGTATGATTAGTTAGCGGAAGAGTTTGTATCCGTATCGGGCGAGCTGCAGAGTGGAGGCCGCGTATCGGCAAACGTAGTGTAGGCGCCTTCCGGTCAGGTGAAGAGATGACTTGTGAAAGGTTGCTGGCAGGGATGCCTTGAGCTGAGGGCAGGACGCGATGACGTGCATCTTGGGGACGCCTATTTATTTTATTTATTCAATTTAATTAAACGGGTGGCAAACCCAGTAACATAATTAAAAATTATACATGTACAGTAATTAAACTCAACATTTAACAATTAAATAAAAACAAAAATTAACATATACTTTCACAAAAATGTTAACAGTTTGATAGGAGAATTCCCCATACGTCCTCAAATAAATCGCATTCAGGTCGCTGCCTATGTCCAGTAGTAGACTCTGATAGGCTGATATTGTTATGAGATAAGCTTTTCATAGTTGTGTATTTTATTTCAGACGAAACGGACATCAAAAAGCGAAAGGAAACACCAATAAGTAGTTCTTATTAATATTTATTAGAAATCACAATCTTTTCAAATATTTACAAAATTCACATGAATCTAAATAGGCAATCAATAAGACACGTAACTTTGCACCTTTGCTGCCGTAAAACTATATTAATATGCTACTTGTAGTGTAGTGATGCTGAATCAATTTATCTAAAATAAAATTGAAGCGATATTTATTTGGCATAGTTCATTTCAAGGGTTTTCACCTAATTATGTAAGTTAACGTCTACTGCAGTAGAAAACTGCTAAAAATATGAGGTAAATAAGTGTAATGCTTATAAAAAGTCTCTTTTAGTCTTCACTCGTCGTAGTCTAATAACGTTTTGTAGTCTTACTACAAGATGATTTAAAATAACATTGACACCAACCAATCCAACCAAACACATTGCTTCATCCACGGTTAAGGCACAATTTATAATCTATCTTCAATGAATGTTAAGTACAGTTAGCTACAGCTCATTTCGGAACTTTGCTTTGTCTAGGTGTAAAATAGTATGCAAATTCGTAGCAATGAGAGTACCTTATGTCGGTATAGTTTTGTGATGCCAGCAGAACCATCGTTTGTCGTTTATCTCTGGCTCATTTGAATTTCCTGTTTGCGAGTCAGTTTGTTCTTTCCATGCTTCGAAAGTAACATCAGTTGTTTGTCTAGACTGCTACCGGTGGATGAGCTAAATGCCTGCATAAACGACTCGCTAAAACTCTGACATACGGTTGATGAATGTTTCTTGTATTGTTGCGAAAGCGAGTGTCTTGGCTAGGATCTCTTTAATTTCGTTGAGATTAAGTGTGGCTAGAGGTAGACGCATACAGCGATGAAGAGCGTGAGCAACAGCACGGCCAGCAGAGCGTAGTCCAGCAGCGTGGCCAGCGCCGCCCACGCGCCCGTGCTCGCGCTCGCTGACGTCTCCTGGACAATCATAATATTCATAAGCAAGATCTATGATAAGTATCAATGAGTTAACTAATAAGATAATTATATAATTCAAATGTCATTGATATTTATCCTTATTAATTTTGTATTGAGAGATAAATGAATCTAATCTAATCGCATGATGAATACCTAATGCTTCTTTTTACGTTAAGAAAAATTAATTGGCAATTGGCATACGCAGTAGATGATGTTCCAATTCGCCATACTTATCCCTTTTGTTATTAATGTTGGGAAGCTTTGGGAATGATGACAACCTGTGTGCTGAAGGGTTACGTTCAAACCCTACACCTCGGCACTCCCATCGCAGCTACTCACTGTGTGGACTAGCCAGGGATCACTAGCTCTAACTGCTGTAGTAGTGGGCATCATTATCGTCTCAATAACATTACCTCTAGTGGCGAGAGCCTGCATAGCACGGAGAGCGAGTAGGCGAGGGTCTTGAGCAGTCTGGGCGGCTGCGAGCTGCAGCGCGCCACCCGCGCCACCAGCGCCGCCGCCGTGGCCGCCGCGCCGCCCGCCACGCACAGCGCGCACACCACCGACAGCGGCACCGGCGTCGTCGAAGAAGAGGGCAGCCGCAGCAGCGCGGATACCAGCCTGAAAGCAGCAAGCGCTAAATCTTTATGAACTGACCTTTGATTCGAAGAATATCTTCTGAATACACTTTAAACATTTTGAAAAGGTTTTTTACATTCACACTATTCATGTTCAGGGGATGAAAGGGAAGCCTCTACAAAATCTATGCAAAATGGGTCTAATGTCAGCAGCAAAAGGTACCCATAAAGGTAATGCTTGCCGTG
The DNA here is from genome assembly GCA_947369235.1 of Udea olivalis. Lineage (NCBI taxonomy): Eukaryota > Metazoa > Arthropoda > Insecta > Lepidoptera > Crambidae > Udea > Udea olivalis. Next base: position 22,073,497 of record OX376348.1, on the reverse strand, counting down.
AACGCGCGTGTACCGCTGAATTATCGTGAAATTTTCATTAGTTTCTTACTACAGCATACCTATAAATAAACACAAGAAAAAACAACATGGCTACAAAAATAAGCTTAGACTCAAACTCAAACTCAAATAACTTTATTCAAATAGACTGTATCAGTACTTTAAAATCGTCAAATATACAGCAAAATATTCTAAATACTAGACATAAATACTATAATAATGTGGACAGACACAGACACAGACATAATGCGACTCTACCACCGCGTCGGAGTTGTTTCTTGCTGAGAAGACCCGGCGAGAAACTCAGCAGTTACTCTTTTAAACTTGTTTTGGGTTTACAACAGGCGTTAGTAAAGTACAAGAAGTGTGTCATTTTGATAGAAATAAACCTAAAAAATTAAAAATAAAACAAAGAGAAAAAAAAACAACCAGAAAAGAATATAAAACAAAAGTTCATTTAAACAATTCAAAAAGAAAAATTGTTAGTCAGTACATACTAGGTACCTATTAACTATTATAATAAAACATCTGTTACAATAGAGCTATTTAATCCCGCATCGAGCTGAGAGCTTACACCCAGGCATTTTTATCTATAAGGTAGTCTTTTGTAGTATAATTTTTGATAAAGCTGTTTTGATGTGATTTTTGAATCTATGTAAAGGTAACTCACAAATGGTTTTTGGAATTTTGTTGTAATAATGTATACCTTGCCCCTTAAAGGATCCTAAAACTTTCTGTAACCTAAAGAGTGGAAGTGCAATTTTATTCTCATTCCTAGTATTTTTGCAATGTATGTCACTGTGTTTAGTATAGAGACCAATATTTTTTCCCACCAAAACAAATACAAATTGTAAATATATTGTGACGCTACAGTGAGGATACCATTTCCCTTGAAAATCTCCCTAAGTGAAGCCTAAGAAAGAAAATGCAACTTTACCAGAGCGAAGCAGTGAAGGATGCACACGCGCACAGCGGCGGTCTAGCCAGCGGTGGCATCATGGTTGCAGATATGAGGATCAGCACCGTGGCTGCGATTATCGCCGCAGCCGCCGCCGCGTGCGCAGACGCGCGCCGCCGCATTGAAGCCTTGAATACGCCCACCCATCGCCCTCCTCGCTTTAACTTTTCTCCCGAAACACTCATCACTTCCCACTCGCCAGCCTCGAAGAGTACCACTTGCTGGAAATAAAATAATTCACCATTGGATTAAATACTTTTTGACTGCAAATTATTATGATAACCGCTGGAGTTGTCACAATATTTATCAATGACTTCATCTGCTCAATAATCGAGTTCATGATCTTTGAAATTTTACATATTCAGAACATTGTGAGGATCCAAAAAACACTGACCTCCACAGGGGTGACGGCAAGATCCTCTTTGAAGTATTCGTACTTGTCCTCTACGGAGCCAAAACTCAAGACCGTGGTCTGCGTGTCGGCAGGCCACCTGGTGAGGTCCAGCGCGATAGGAACCACGGCGTCGTAGCGGATCACCCACGACACCGCGCCTTCGCTGGAGAGCTTCGCGTTGAGCGCTGCCTCTGCGCCGCCGCCCGCGCTGTTCAGAAGCGTCACATCGGGCGTCCACAGCCGCTCCGATGACGCGATCATACTGTCACAACCCCACTCGCTCTCGTTCCACGTCAGTCTCTTATCAGTCCATGCCTGAAATTAAACGTTCGGTAATGCAATACAATACAACATCAAAATTGTTACCCAATGAACATTAAATGCCTGCTGGGATACTCACCACAGTGAGATCCCCGATTACGTGGACGGTAGAGTCGGACTGCAACGCCGCGTGGCGCAGGTCGAAGGTGATAGCTACTGTCAGGACCGGTACCGGCGGCGGGACTTCGCGATCGTACTCGGCCAGCATCGTATCCAGCTGCTGCGAGAGTAACGCCACGTCTTTGCACCCCAGCACATCGGATCCTTGTTATTGAAAAACGAATATAATTTATCTTTTACTGATATTGTTAAGTTATCCGTTCAATTGTATTTAGGAGTACCCACTTGATGGTAACATCCTATTCTTTCGTATTCTAACTTCCTTCTCCTGACACAGTTTCATAACTTTCGGCAATACCGCCGATAAAGTGAATCAAGCTAGTATTTTGAATAGTAACGGTGCACGGTGTGGGTACATTTTTGGTCCGTGCTAGCCGTAAACTGTTTAGGTATATTAAAGTTTAGGAAGAATTAGGATCAGTTGGACGTACCTGGAAGCAGCAGCCCGAGTGCTGTCAGCAGGAGCGCGGGCGCCGCGGGCAACATGGCGGCGACTGTTGCTAGTGCATTGACTGCGCCGCGCGTGTAGCTCCACTCAGGGGATGTCAACCTCGTGCATCTTCATTATATTTAAGTATTTATATTTTATCGATGAACATTTTCATATTTTCCCAAAGTTTTTTTAATTAAGAGTCGCTAGAATATTACTGAGCTAACTTCTAAAAGTGTATGATGAAGGTGTAGCGATTTACATTGCTGACCAACTGCTGCAATTTTAACTATACATGCTTACTGTTTTTAAATGTCCTTTATTGTATACAATGAAATATTTTTTTACCTATATTTCCAGTCAAAGATATGGAATATGTTTTTGAAGTAAGTCCAACTACATTTACTGATAAATACTTTTTTTATATAAGACTAGACAGTAATTTGATCGCAATCGCACCTGATGGTAAGTGACGATGCGATCGATGATGCAACATGTCTGCCTAGTAAATGCCTATTCACTCTTTTCTTGAAGAGAACCAAATTGTATTAGTTCGGAAACACATGCGCGGGCTGCGAATTCGACTCCTTCGCTATTTACGAAGGAGTCCGCAAAACGTTTTGTGCGAATGGCTGGAATATCCACAACGTGCTAATGTGCGTCTTGTTTTCCGGTGGTGAAAAGAAGCCGGCAGAAAAACTAATGCAGCTCCCCGATTCCCCCATTTTAAATTATCCGCTTAACGGTAGCAATCAATATTTTTATAATTATGTTTTTTTGTCTCTCAACATATAAAAATATTGATTGCTACCTTTAAGCTGATAATTTAAAATAGTAAAAAAAACAAACTGACCGAATCGATAACTTCGCTCTGAATCGGGGGGGCTGGATGAGCTGTTGCCCTTAGTTTTCATAAAATAAATTATATAAAAAATACCCTTACTTGAATAATGAATTAATAATAAAAGAAAATAACCGAATCGGTCGATAACTTTGTTCTGGATCGGGGGGCAGTTCGCTCGCACACTCCCCGAAATAAAGCCTGTAAAATACCGACAGGCTAGCAACTAGGCGCCGGTGTTCTAGATCCTGCAGCCCGGCAGCGAGAGCTTAGCCAAATCATTAATGAGCCTCTCGGCACGTGACTACAGAGAGTCAGAGCAGCAAGCTGGTATAGCAGATCATCTAGCCCAGAGGTGACAGCAGTACTCCATACATGGCCGGATTTGCGCTTTGCATAACTGTAGCAGCTGCGCCGATGTGAAATTCCGCCTAGCCATGGATAGGATACCAAGCTTTTTGGGAGCAGTTTTAGCTGAGTACACAATGCAGTGGCCGAAGTTGAGGCTTGCCGACAACTCAATACAAGCAGCTGGATGTGGTCGGCAACAGGTAGAGAGACAACCCGGAAAGTTGGAGTCAGATGTAAAGGGCTCTGCTTCGCCGAAAACAAACACGCCTGGGTTTTGGCTGCATTAAATCTGACCGGGTTGGCATCGCCCCAGACAGACAATTCGAATTAAAGAAACCTCTGAAGAGACTTAAGACAAGAGTGCTTTCAAATGTTCGATCTATCAAATCATAATGTAATTTGTTTTTATAACATATTTGCTCGTAAAGGGCACCAATTTCAATATCGTATTGTATCTCAATACGTACTTGTGCGTTATTGTGATGTAAAACGCACGGTTTATCAAGATGATACGTCTAAAACGAATGGTACTTTTTTGAATCATAGCAAAGAGTTTTTATGTCAGAAAAGAGGTCAACATTTTATGAATGAAATTAACTTTGGAAAATAAAATATAATAAATAAACATTTAACTCTTTAATTTAATTAATTTTGACAATAAATTACAACCATTTATCTATAACAAAAACACAAAAATATGAATTTACTTTATTAGTACTAATACTGGCTGTTTTTTATGCCTTTGCCTTAAAAAAAGCGCTGATGCGCGCGCATCGCTGATATGTGAAGTAAAAATGTTTATAACTGCTTTAACAAGTGATTAAAGCTTTATTCGTATAAGAAAGTCAGAGTTTTTTTTATTTCCTCGCAAATATGTTATAAAACGTCGTATGACATACTCGTACGTGCGTTTTGATAATTACAGCCTCTGCTTTCTTGTAGCAATATCGCCTGGGCTGTAATTATCAACTTACCGCACTTATATTATTAATTAACGTACTATTATTCTGTGTTTGTCCCAATTAGTAAAAATTAAAAGTAATTCTTAATTTTTATTGATTCAGTAGAGTTGAGCGCGCCTGGTGGCGGTGCGTGGGCGCAGCTATCGGCGAGGATTTCCGTCGCGCAAGGACGATCCCATATTATGCAGTATTTTAACATTGTTGCTTTATAATCATAGCGCTAACGCTTTTTAACTCTTCCTACTCGTATATGAGCTGCTTCCTTCATTGATTTCGACAATATAGGTATTTCAAATTTAATATCATTTACTCAGGCCCGTATTCTAAAACAAAATCTGTACTTGAGTGTAAAAATCTGTATCTGAGTGACGTTTTTGTATGAACTGACGTTTTGAAATCTGCACTCAAGTACAGATCAGTGCTTAAGTACGATTCTAGAATACGGGCCCTTAAAATATTATTTGAAACCAATGAACTTCGTAGCTTGTGATAACCGCATACCTTTATCATAACTTTTTTTTTAACTTCCCTGAAGTTTTGAAAGGGAGTATTGTTAAGTAATGCTCAAAATCGAATCTGAAATGGTAATTACAGTCGCGTATTCGTCATGTCGGGGAGGCAGTACTGTAATGTAATGCTCGAGACCGAATCTGAAACATTACAGTACAAGCAAATGCTCTAAGTGAGGGCACCAGAAAACATATGTTATGTAATCGCAAGTGACATATGTGTTGTGACTCCTGGGCTGCTGCTTACTCATGTGAGCTTGCCAAAAGCACTCTAAACGATTTATAAATAGGAACCCTTCAAGAAAGGCCAATTCCATTTCCAGCTCTTAATGGGTAGTTAGGTATATAAAAAAAACTATTATGTATGCTTATTTACTCTTTATTTAGACGTTTACTCTGTACACAAAAACATAAACTGTAACAGAATGTAACAATGAAACAAAACAACTTGAATATCTTAAACAACTTTTCATAAACCTAACGTGATTTTAAATCAACTGCGATATTTATGGCAAACTGGATCTGTTCGCGTCTTGACAACATATCAGCATTGGTAACACTGCATCGTCCAATGACGTTGAATAGCAATTGTTGCTGTCAAAATCGCGATTTTCTTACGATCGTAGTTAGTGCATGGCCTAGCGGGTGTTGAAATTTCGCAAAAGTTTAATCGAAGTATTTGACATACCTACTGAGTTTTGACGATGTCTTTTACTGGCAGCTTCAAAAGGATAGAATTCACTTGTATCAGATCATCGAGCATTCGCCGTTTTTAAATTTACTCGAACCACATTGCGAACAAGCATGATGCTTGATGTTTTGTTACAACTTGTTCTTAAAAACCAAACAAAAACGTTACATTAGTTACTTACCTAGATATGTTTTTAGAATGCTGAACATTTTCTTGTCTTGTACTTTTTGTAAAAATATTACTTTGGCATGAAATGCTCAAGCAAACGCTCTAGTCTTTACCCACTCTAACAAATCTACAATCCTTCCTTTTTGATCGCCGTTAAAACCAGTTTTTAAAGTTCTTTCATAGTTATTTTTTAATCTTATATTTAAAAGAAATAAAATAAAACAAACTTAACACTATTTTAACTATAGGAAGTAATAGGAGCCTACTTAAAGATAACAAAGTTATTCTGAAATGCAAAAAAAGAATGCTCAATGTATCCACTAATGATCCAAATGTTCTGCCCTATTTTACTTCGTCAGGTTCTGACACGTCTGGCTGTAGTTTTGGACCTTTGTGTACCTCTGTGTGTAATCTGGGTTCTCGGTGTGTAAAGTTTACAAATCATTGTAATTACAATAATTTGTAAAGGGAGTCTTACTTTGATTGATTATTGAGAAGTTTATGGTCAAAGAGGAAAAAGATAACAGAGAAATGTTACAACCAGAGGTTTCGAGTACCAAATCCCACAATTCAGGTCAACATCGCGGAAAGTCTTATCAAGAATCAAACAAGATTACCTACATTTATCAAGGGCTAAAGAATAAGGTAAAGTTGATTAGAATTTGAGGAAATGCTTATTTCAAATTTCGACTTTCCTTATTGAATTTCTAAATGATACAACTTATCTAAATCTATTTAAAAAAATAAGTAAGTAAAAATGTTTTATTATGATTTTTAGCAGCATACTTACTCGTAATATGTCACTGCTTCTGACTTCTTTTCAGTCCTTCCATCGACAAGTAGGATTGATTCTTACTGCTACCTAACTTAGCTTATCACTATTAAAGTGATGGTAACTGAAACCGTTAAAAATCGGATACGATTAATTAATGAACCGTTATATTTACAATCATTTATGCACTAGGTGAGGAAACAGCGGGGTTGGGTGCCTGACCGCAAGTACCATATTATGCTAATCTTGCATAGCCATAGGGCTCCAGATTACCACGAGTTTACAAGAAAAAGCAACAGAAGAGTAGTTCACAGTAAGTCTCGCTAACACTAACTAGACATCAATCCTTTTTTAATAAACTATGTTGTATTTATCTGTATAATACCTATTGACAAATATTTACATCTTATTTTTAAAAGGAACAGTATCGTTTAGTCTCTCAGAAATTCATTTAGTGTAATTTCTAATGTGATTCTTATTAAATTCGATATGTAGGTAATCGTTTTGCTAAGCGAATGGACGCTATTATGACAGAGCAATAACGGTCTGAATAATATCTTTGGTGAACCATAAAACGCAAGAAAATAATTAATGTCTTCGGTAATTTGAAACCGAATGGTTTATGAATTTTATGATAGATCATTTAGTTAAAAAAGAATTAAAATAGCGGTCCAATACTGCTTTTTAATCTTGACACCCTCTGTCTCATTATAAAAAAAAAATATTGTTTCCGCCGTTATCACTATAACAAAAAAAACTATACTTTTGTGGCATAAAAATGGCTGTAGCTTGAGTGCATTTGTTGGTTGAAACCTGACAAATTCGCAGTCTCTGGGAACGAATTATTACATACATATCGAAACGTCATGTATGTATCACATTAAACTATTAGTTATAGTAATAATATAGGTATATTCAGTTCAGAAGCCTCCCTATGGAAGTTCGAAATTTCATCGGAAAAAAGTCATATTTCTAAACATTAAGCGTCAGAGTAAAGCCCTGAAGATATCGTTTTATCTGAATTCCATAATCATTTTCATCATCATCATCATCATTTCAGCCGAACGACGCCCACTGCTGGGCATAGGCCTCCCCCAAGGATCTCCACAACGATCGGTCCTGCGCTGTCCGCATCCAGCGGCTTCCCGCGACCTTGACCAGATCGTCGGTCCACCTTGTAGAGGGCCTGCCCACGGAACGTCGTCCGGTACGCGGTCGCCATTCGAGAACCATTCCGCCCCAACGACCATCGGTTCTCCGCGCTATGTGTCCCGCCCACTGCCACTTCAGCGATGCAATCCTTCGAGCGATGTCGGTTGTTTTTGTTCTCCTGCGGATCTCATCATTTCTGATTCGATCGAGCAGGGAAATACCAAGCATCGCTCTCTCCATTGCTCGCTGGGTGATCTTGAGCCTTCTTATGAGACCCATAGTAAGGGACCACGTCTCACTCCCATAGGTCATTACTGGCAACACACACTGGTCAAAGACTTTTGTCTTGAGACACTGAGGTATTTCGGACGCAAATATATGCCGGAGCTTCCCGAACGCTGCCCATCCGAGCTGGATTCGACGAGAGATCTCTTTCTCGAAGTTGGACTTACCTAGCTGGACTGTCTGTCCCAGGTAAACATAGTGGTCAACAACTTCGAGTGTAATGTTCCCAACGTTAACTGGAGTGGGTGCAATATGGGCATTCAACATGATAATCATTTTAGTAATCTACAATTAATTACGCATGTTTTAGGGGGTCTTGCGTTAAGGAAAACCGAAAAAATATATATTCCAGTAAAAGCTAAAGGTCGGGCGCTAGTGGCGCCATCTACAACTAGCTTTGCGTTTTGTTCCCCATCGTGACATAATATCAATTTAGTAGGAGTAATATCCCGCTCGACACCGAGGGCTGAGTTGAATTTTTCCAATTTCCTTATGTCCTGAGATACAGTTTGAATGGAAAAAATATTAGAAACCTCAGACAAGGAAACTTAAAATACGGGACTGTCTTATTTTTATGCTCTCAAGTGAGGTAAAACATACTGTGAAATAAAATAGTTATGTAGGTAAGTGATAAACTGTAACCAGCTTAGAGCCAAACTTAAACTATGAAAAGTTACAACATAATGAAGTGTGTCTATTTTTATCAGGTGTTTATTTAGTTTACCTATTTTTTTTACTTTAAATGTTTTTCATATTAATGTTAGAATCATGGACAAATTTTATACAATAATATTTTTCCTTAAACATTAGTCCTAACTTTCTATATTTTGATTTCAATGGGTACATTCTATAGGATGATTTTTTGCCGTGAGGAAAATGGCATGTATGTGATGTATGGCATATTCAGTACTATTTGTTGTAGAAAATATTTAAGGGTTTTTAATTCAGCTGTTTTATAGAGTATAAATTTACAATATCCGTCTTGCCTAAAATCGAGAAATATTAGTTTGCTAAGAAACATAAAGTAGCTAAAGACACTTCATTCTTTCAAAACAAATAAAACTGAAACGGTTACATTGGTTGTTTTTCAGAACATATCGGCTTAAATTCTCTACATGAATATTGGGTAAAAGATGATAACAAAGGGGAAATTTTATTACAAAAATTGATAGCAGAAGCGTTAATTAATGACCCAAGATTTAGTGCCAATGTGTCGTATCGCTAAAACATCTTAATTACTTACAATCAGATAAAAAATGATGGAAAGGTGTACCCGGTTAAACAAATTCAGCATAAATGAAACTTGTATTCTCTAGTAAACTGTATTTGAATGTAAGAGTTCCTCTAGGACCAGTTCTTATGTCCAGAACAAAGTTTTGCATTGCACAGGTTTTTTCTTCGAAAGTAAAGTAATAATTTGTGAAGAGGAAGTCTTGACATAACACGCCTTATTTGTCAGGTATTTTTTGTAGAGAATTCTGAACACAATGATCGAATTTACCATTGAAATATCACTTATTAATTTTTACTATTAAAATCTATGAGTATGTGGAAGGGATATTTATTTAGGAGAATATTTTCTTGAGTATTGTTTATTATGCTTTTTAAGATAATGTTTTGGTCTTGTAATTTCTTGGAAATTCCCCACTAAGAACCTCTGCAACAGTTATGTATAATATATTGTTTCTCGGTTATTACACTTGCACACTTATGCTCGTACGCAAACGAAATACTAAAGCTTGAAAGATTTTTTAAGCTTAGTTATGAGTCATTCGGTAATTCTGATTTCTACCCAATTTATATTAACACAACTTTTTGATGATATCTTACAATGAATGTAGTATCTCACACAACTCATATATTGCAAACAAGTTTATGCCATCTCACTTTCACTCGTTTAATCACTGCGTGTGTGAAGGGTGCGGCTGCGCATCATGTGCCCCTGGGGGCGGAGGCGCCAGGGGCGCGTGCGAGGGCCCCGGGGGCGACAGGTAGTGCCAGTACGGGGGCGCGTCCGGCGTCTGCGCCTGGCACGCTGCCGCTAGTCCTCGCCAACTGAACCTGTAGGCATAGCGTTTTCCATGTACCTGCAACAACATACCATTTTGCATAAAATCTACCTGACAGTATAAATCAACAGCTGCTCTGATTGTTTTTATCAAGAAGATTGACTTGTCTTGATGCATTTGATGGGGAATGGTCGCCAAGTCTGATTGCTGCAGCTCTGCCCCTATGAAGAGGCTTTGCTCCTGAAGAAGAACACCGTCAACTAAACTCATGAAAAGTACCCCTGTTTTCTAATAAAATTTTCTGGTAGTCCCAAAACTACCTACCTAAATGCAGGTTTACCGTACCGCACGAGGAAAATAACCTGTCATAGATAGTCCTTGACAGTACAAAAGGTTACTTTTACAAGATTTTTGTTCAGTTTTTATTTAGCTATAAGACGTATATAATATCTTGTATTTATTTAAGTATACTTATACAGGATATGTCCCAAAAAGAAGTGTCAAGCGGAAGCCCACAGAAAGAGCACCCCTTGGGGTCCCCGAATCACCCCCATATATGTTCCGCGATTGTTCATAGTTTTCGAGTTATGATTTTTTTTCTGAATTTCTGAGAATTTCGGACCTGAAAGTTTAATTTTTTTATTTTTTTAATTCGGCTACGTTGCTGATGTCCTTGGCGAAAACCAATTCCTTTTAATATCCCCAGACGAAGAAATCAATTGGGTTCAAGTCGGGGGACCGTGGCGGCCACGCAATGGGCCCTCCACGGCCGATCCACCTGTCTGGAAATCTTTCGGACATATTGTCTGACGATTCTCGCAAAATGAATCGAATGTTTATTCATTCTATTATTTCCTTAACCTTCCTGCAGTAATTTTTGGTTAGATAACAAATTCATAAACTTCAGGAATGATAAAATGGCCAAAAAACAGTTATTAATCTGATGGCTAATTTCAAGAATTTTCCACCTCGCTGTCTTTGAAGGCTGATTTTAGCCAAAGTAGCCCATTAAGTACTTCTTTTTTGTAATGATTAAGAAAGCTGAGATTCTGGAGCGTTTTTGAGCTTTACTTAGAAACCATACAGTCACCGGCTTAGATTTTTAATTTAAAGTTGAAAATTTAAGTCTTTATTCATCAACCGTACATTTTTGGTTTTGTACCAACATTTTCATCATTTTGGTCAAAGTTATGAAACTGATTATTTTATGCATCAAAGTACAATTAAGGATGATTCAGTTGGGCAAAGAAAAAATTTGAAAAGTCTTCTACTTTTAAAAAAATAAAAAATTTAAACTTTTAGGTCCGAAATTCTCAGAAATTCAGAAAAAAAATCATAACTCGAAAACTATGAACAATCGCGGAACATACGAGTACATGGGGGTTATTCGGGTACCCCAAGGGGTGCTCTTTCTGTGGGCTTCCGCTTGACACTTCTTTTTGGGACACCCTGTATATAGATAATAATATATGTGTAAGTATTTATTGTTGTTTTCGATTCTTTTTTTTAAAATGTTTTGCTTCAGTTAGTTTTAAGTAGTAGTAAAATGTTATCACTTGCACCGTCTGTAAATTTATCTGTTTAATTGTGTGGTTGACTGGTAGAGAATGCCTTTTGGCATTAAGTCCGCCTATTGTACTGTGTATTTTTTTGTGCAATGAAGAATAAATAAATAAATAAGATTTCAATAAGTGTTTGTCACTGTAACAAACAAAACTGGTGAGAAAGGTAGAGCACATACATAAAACCACAGCTGCACAACAATGCCTAGGTGGGGTAGAGGGTGTTCCTGCTGGTGAGTAAGCTATAGCCAGCCAGTGCTCATCAAGAGAAGCTGCTGCTATGTCTGCTGCTAAGGTAGAGCACATACATAAAACCACAGCTGCATAACAATGCCTAGGTGGGGTAGAGGGTGTTCCTGCTGGTGAGTAAGCTATAGCCAGCCAGTGCTCATCAAGAGAAGCTGCTGCTATGTCTGCTGCTAAGGTAGAGCACATACATAAAACCACAGCTGCACAACAATGCCAAGGTGGGGTAGAGGGTGTTCCTGCTGGTGAGTAAGCTATAGCCAGCCAGTGCTCATCAAGAGAAGCTGCTGCTATGTCTGCTGCTAAGGTAGAGCACATACATAAAACCACAGCTGCACAACAATGCCTAGGTGGGGTAGAGGGTGTTCCTGCTGGTGAGTAAGCTATAGCCAGCCAGTGCTCATCAAGACAAGCTGCTGCTATGTCTGCTGCTAAGGTAGAGCACATACATAAAACCACAGCTGCACAACAATGCCTAGGTGGGGTAGAGGGTGTTCCTGCTGGTGAGTAAGCTATAGCCAGCCAGTGCTCATCAAGAGAAGCTGCTGCTATGTCTGCTGCTAAGGTAGAGCACATACATAAATCCACAGCTGCACAACAATGCCTAGGTGGGGTAGAGGGTGTTCCTGCTGGTGAGTAAGCTATAGCCAGCCAGTGCTCATCAAGAGAAGCTGCTGCTATGTGCTCACCTGGGGGACTAGTGTTTCTTCGTTGTTGGTCATGTTGACCACACAAATGTTACCTCTAGCTTTACAGGGTCCATAGTCAGCGGTTACTGTTTACCAACAGGTGGCACAGAAAGGGGATTTAATTTTGAGGTTCAATTGAGAAGTGAAAGGTACCTTGCTCATGATGTTCTTGTCGTAGTAGTAGCGTAGCGCGCGCGAGAGCTTGTCGTAGTTCATGTTGGGCTTCTGCTTCCGCCGGCCCCAGCGCCGCGCCACCTCGTCGGGGTCCGACAGCCGGAACTCGCCCTCGCCCGGCGGGCCCTGTCAGCAAATAATTGTACCTACATGTATTTTCAATAAATGTTTGCCTCTTTAGCTTGAGATGTAGATAATGTAAGGCGCAGAACGATGAATCAATCGGCTTACTTAGCAATTTTTAGTTAATAGCACAATATTCTACGCTAATTCGCGTAAAACAGATTGATTCCATAATTTGAAAGATCTGTAATTGCTGGACCTAGAATTCTAAATAGGTAATCATGCAAAAATCAGTGTTGCCATCGCGTACGTAACTTTGCCAAAAGTATTTGGTATAACGAGTCGTTATTTCGGATGTTTGAGTTTTTACGGATTTTTGCTACCGAAAAGTAAGTCGCATTTTTTTTTGCATTTAAGTAGGTATTGTTAACATTGGTTAAGAGTTAGGTGTTAAACTTCTAGGCGAGGACGTTACGACATCTCGAGGTTAAGAAAGCAAAGCTTCTGTAGTCGACTCCTATTTAATGGAATATACATTTACACAGCAAATGTAAAAGGCGCCAGTATATCAGTACACGATGGCGGACAGCTGTTCCAACTTACCTCCCAGCAGATGCCTGGCGCGCCGGCCGTCAGCTCCTCCAGCAGGAACTGCCACAGCTGCACCTGGCCGCCGCCGCCGCTGCCGCGCCCGCACGCGCTCAGAGCCGCATACGGGTCTGCAACATATTCAAATGAATAGAAATGGGAAGCGTACGGGTATGCAACATGCTCAATTCAATAAAGGATAGGAAAGCGTTTGAATTTGCAACTCACTCAGCCAAAAAGTAATGGTAACCATACTCGTATCTGCAACACAGGTACTCAACTGAATAGAAATGGGAAGCATAAGCATACCGGTCTGCAATATACTCAGCTACTTATAAATAGAGAAGGAGCAATCTTAGTAATCTATCCCGAAAGGGAATCGGTAAAGATGGAGGCAGAATATTTCCATTCGAGACATTTGAAAATAAATATTATCGAGCAAAGTACCTACTCGGATTATTATAAATAGCTCAAAAAATCAAAATCAAAAATCTTTATTTTTCCAATATCTTACTTACAAAATTTATGCGGAGTCTTCCCTGTAAGTAGTCTTAATGACACTTGTATTGGGAATGGCTCGCAACTTCCCTTACGAAATAGCCACAGACAGATAAAGGTAGGTAATCTAAAGCTTAGACATTAGGGTAACCAGCACTAAAAGGCTGGTACCTAAAATAAATATGTATAATTACTGCTCAGTAATGCTCATTTACTGTGTGTGTGTGTGTGTGTGTGTGTGTGTGTGTGTGTGTGTGTGTGTGTGTGTGTGTGTGTGTGTGCGTGTGCGCGCGTAAGTATTATGTTCATGTTTGTGTTTGCATAACTGAATGGGTACCAAGGGATACCTGTAAGCCCTACGGATTATTCCTTGGGTTCGGTACGAGTAGTCCACTTACAGGTTCATTCTATGACTAAGTTTGAGCGTGTTTTATTTTTTATTTTCATTATTATTATTATTATTATTTATTTATTATTATTATTTTTTTTTTTTTTATTATTATTGGTGTATAGTTTAACTAATTCTTATTAAAAGATTTTCAACTTCATCATAGGTCAGAGATGATAACCATTTGGTTAAGGTTATCTTGCAATTGTGAGACAGCATTGGGTAAATTACTAGTGTTTTATTTATTTTATTGTAGATATAGGAGGACTGACCTAGGTACTGTCTTCTAGCAAAGGCTGTACGTATAAAAGGGACAGGAGCTACAACATCCTTCCTTCTTTTATGAGAAAGGTTGACATAAGTTAAAGTTTTGTGGCAGTTCAATGTAATGTTGAGAATGTAAAGTTTCCTAACTGTGAGAAGACCACTCATCTTATATAGGGTCTCAGTAGGAAAACGATAAGGTTTAGAGTAAATTACTTTTATAAGAGATCTCTGCGCCCTTTCCAGTTCAAGAACATGGGTTTTGGCAGCTCCTCCCCAAATCGAGATGCAGTAAGTGAGTACAGATTGAGCCAGTGCTATGTAGATTTTATTTTTAAGTTTATTTGACATGACCCTACGTAGTTGCCTAAAAACCCATATGAGCTTCCTAGTTCGGCTCATTAATAACTCCAGGTGTGGGTTCCAGCTGAGTCGTTGGTCTAGTATAATACCAAGGTACTTAGTGTGGTTAACTTTGTCAATGGATGGACAGTTACAGATTAAGTCAATAGGATTTGAACAAGAGTGAATTTTGATTTGAAAAGTATTGTTCGGTTGTGATTTAATTGAAGGAGAGAAACAGATGAAATTGGTTTTCTGAATGTTCAACGTTAAGAGGTTATCACTAAGCCAGTTGGATACTATAGATAAGCCAATTCGTTTATGTATATCAGGAAGAGAGTCGGGCCCAGGACACTTCCCTGCGGGACACCGAAATTTACTTTAGCTTTATCACTGTAGTAACCACCTATTTTAACCTCCTGAGTTCGATCCTGGAGGTAACTTTGAAATAGACTAAGCGGAGTATCCCTAATACCTATGCTCTCTAACCTGTGTAAAAGAATTGGGACAGAGACGGTGTCAAAAGCCTTTTTGAGGTCTAAAAAGACTGTAAGGCACTTGTTACCACCGTCAACCTCCTTAACAATTGTTGAGGTGAGGTCTAAAATTGCATCTTGTGTTGATAAACCCTTCGTGAAACCGTATTGTGTACTAGTTAATATTTTAATTTTTTTTAAGTAGTTAGTTAATCTAATGTTTAGCAGTTTTTCAATAACCTTAGAAATTGAAGTGAGGACAGAGATAGGTCTGAAATTGTTTACGTCCGCTCGGTCCCCACTCTTGTACACAGGAGTCACTATGGACCTCTTTAGAGAGCTAGGGAATACACCAGTGCTAAAACAGAGGTTTGCTAGGTTACAAATGAGGGGGACAACGATCTCACTAGCATGTTTCAAGAAAGCTGTGCTGATGCCATCCCAGCCAGGTGAGCTCCCAGAGTCAAGACTCAGCAAGATGCCTTCGACCTCCCTGCAGTCAGTATCCAGCAGTACGAAAGAAGAAGGGTGAGTGATGTTAGGCATCAGAGGCACAAATCCACAACTCCGTTGTCCCGATCCACCAGCAATGGCCTCAGCCAGCTTGGCTCCAATACCAATGAAAAAGGCATTCACGCAGCCTACCGAAACCAATGGTGACGGATGTAGGTTAAGTAGGGCTACGTTATCAGACTTGGGTGGTTTATACTGAGTGATCTCATTAACAGTGTTCCAGAATTTACGTGGGTTGCAAGCCGATTTTTCAATTAAATCGCTATGGTACTTTCGTTTAAGCTTTTTTATTAAATTGGAACAATAATTGCGAAAACGTTTGTATGTAATTTTTAATATTATGTTGTAGGGGTCTCTATCGAGCTTCTGTTGCATGTTATTTCTAAGCCTAATACACCTAAGAGCCCCTGAGGTTATCCAGGGTTTAATTATCCGTTTGTTATTAGAGAAGTAAGTTAATTTAGAATTTGCTTGGATAGCTGACTTAGTTATATTAATCAAATTATTGGCAAAAACCTCTGGATTATTCAACGTGTTTAAGTCGGTAAAGTCTGTGGATTTGAGAGTATTGTAAGCACCGTCGAAGTCAGTTATAAATTTAGACTTAGCGACAGGCTTGTGCGTTGATGTACTTGACAATTGAAGGAAGACTAGGTTATGGTCAGTAATTGTAGTATTAATGACGGCTATAAAAGCTGCATTGCACTTTCTGTCTAGTTTTAACATAGCGTGATCGAGGCAGGAGGTCTTTCTCGTAGGAAGGCAATGACCAGGTAAGAGGCCATGCAGAGACAGTACATCTAGGTAGTTGAGTCTGTTACGACGATGCTGTGAGCTTTCGGTATCTTTAGGAAGCAGGTTTATGTTAATGTCGCCAATAATAGACACATTTTTATGTTGAATAGTAGTTTCAAGGTGAGAGTCAAGGGATCTAACAAAACTGTCGGCGTTAAGAAATGAAGGGGATCGATAGATACCCAAGAAGACAAAATCTGTGATTTCAATCTGAAGCCCTCTATTACTATAGAAATTTCTGTCATTGAGCCACCGAAACAGATGCTTTTTGAATATTGCCACATTTTGCACTTTTATTTCGTTGGGTATATGATTATAAATTTTGATACACATAGCCAGGCAACTTCTGGCTGGATTCTGATGATCTGGATTTTGCTGACTTTGGGGCGTCAACAAGTATAAGCCTCTGCGTGCTCTGGCGTTTATGTCACCAGCCATTCTAAACAGATGCTTGTGTTTATATATAAATGATGTAACTAAAAAGAAGGGCGGCGAAACTCGACTGCATATTTTACAAATCGTTACCAAACGGAAAGATGTTAAATAAATAGAGTTAAATTTGTTGAATTTATTTCCATAAAATCGGGATTTTTAAAGAAGACAGATTAAAGATAAATTATTCCCGATTTCAATGAAACAACTTGTCTGTAGTGCAACAAAAAGTGCAAAAACTAAACGGTTCTATTTCCTGTAAGAGTATTGCACTCTACCAAGAAGGCTAGAGACTAAGGAGAGATAACTCCCGAAGTGGGGGTAAGCTTTCGAGGGCCGAAAGTCGTATACTCTGTGCCGGGCAAAACGCTGTATTGCGCATGTGCAGCGGCAGCTATTTGTCATTTCATGGTCACATGGTTTTGTTTTGAACGGTGTCACGTGCGACAGTTGTTGTTTTTCGAGGTTGTGTTGACCAATTTTGACACTTCGCGAGGATCATTTTGACACTTCGCGAGGATCGCGGCAAAGAAGCGTAATGCGCATGCGTCACTGTGGGATACGGATTTAGTCCAACCCTTTCCAGGGAGTTATCTCTCCTTAGTTTCTAGCCTTCTTGCACTCTACGCAGGAGTTTTCAATTACGGCAATCAATTATATTTTCAATTTGTGTTATGGTAAGTTATATTTTAACTGTTTTGACCTAATTAAATTAAATCAATACACTTTAATAAACATTTTAAAGCCATATTGTATTTTGAAGGTATTCTAGTGCAAAGTAAAAAAACAAACTGATAGAGGCTGTATGGGCTTAAACTTCTTTGCCGTCCCATTGTTGTCATCTCAGAGAAGTATTTAAGAAGATTGATATTTTAACTGTGCACGCTCAGTATATTTTCGATAACATAATGTATGTGCGCAAAAACTTGCATATGTTCAAAAAAAACAGTGATACTCATACACACAATACTAGAAATAAAAACAAACTTATTACTCCAAGTCTTAGCCTACAAAAGGTAGGAAATTCTTTTGTGGGTCAATCTGTAAAATACTTTAACAAAATACCTCAAAGTCTTGTTGATCTACCTCTTCACAAGTTCAAGTCTACAATTAAAACAAAGTTGATAAAACAAGGTTATTATAATGTGGAGGATTACTTGAACGACAAGAATCTGTGGTCATAGTAGGAATAATCTGCTCCTCTGCTCAAATAATGTATTTTTATTGTTCTTTTGACTGTACTCTGAATTTATTTGTTGTAAAACAAAACAAAGTTCAAAAGAGTAACTTTCGAGTTTCTTGCCGGAGTCTTCTCGATAAGAAGCAACTTCCGAACCGGTGGTAGATTCGCATTATGTTTATTTAGAATATGTACTATTATTGTATTATTTTATTTACGTCTATTATCGTTTATATATTTTTTTTTAGGCCTTAAGGATGAAATTATCTGTCTCCCTTTTTATGAAAACCATAGAACTAGCTTTGCCTGGTTCGGGTTCAGTGCCAGTTGCTCGCTCACGGACCAGGATTCTCCGGGACAGCTTTAGGTCGTTGTTTTTTGTCCGGGATTCAGTAATTTTATACTATTACTTAGGTACTCTTTCGTATCGATATCACGATCGTCATAAAAATCTATACCTAATTTTCGTAACACTTAGAAGCTGCAAATGAGTTAAAACTGATTTATCTACAAGAAATAAGTAGAAAAGAGAAATTAACCTTTAAGAAGTTATGGTGTTTATGAACAATTGCATACTCATTTGTGGACATACGTGTTATATATTTCGTATGCCGCAGAAGGCGCATCATGGAGTTCTTTTTTTGTCAGCTTGTACCACCTGTGATGACGAATAAATGAATTTGAATTTTGAAAATTTTGAAATTAATTTGAATTTTAACATAAAGACCGTAAGAGGATTCTTCATAGACCCGTAGTGCTAGGCTATTTTGAGGTCATAATAAGTTTTAAAAGTTCTAAAGTGGCTTATTTCCTGCCTGTAGATAGAATCGTACCTAAGAAGCTTATTATTGCGTTTTGTGTCACATCTGACTGTCGCATAATCAGCAATTCGACTATTTTTATGCCACACTTTTTATTCGAAACAAAACTGCCAAAATTTATTTAAAGTTAAAAATCTTTATAAAAAGTAAAGTAAAGTAAAAAATATCTTTATTCATATAGACTTATAAAATAATACTATGATAGTTAATATCATAATTAAATATAATGTGACTCTACCACCGGTTCGGAGGTTGTTTCCGATCGAGAAGACTACGGCAAGAAACTCGATGGTTACTCTTTTCAATCTTGTTTTTATACACAAAAATTGAATTGACAGAGTAAAGTCATAACAAAAAAGTGTGCGTAGTATCATATCTAGTATACCTACCTACCTAGGTGTGGAAACCTAATTTGTGTCATCTTCGTCCAGCGCAAGATCAGTATGTAACAACAGGTACATACAACTCTTGCACCGTTTCGTTCGGGCAAAGCTGACTTTTTCAAATAATAAGATTTCGTAGATGAAAATGACACAAAATAAGAATTTAGTGTTATATTACAACATAATAAGTAAAAACACGTTAACTATAATAACTTACATTTTCTTTTGTGGCTTGTACAGAGAGTTGTTATGAAAAAATAATTATATTATACTGATGTCGTGGATAAATTCAACACAAAATACGTTTTATAACAGATATTAGTATTTTAAAACGCATAACACCTATTAAGACAACTGTAATATTATTTTAGAGCTGGTCGAGCGACATATTAAGTATTAGTTGAATGTCAGGGTTCCTGTGGACAGAGCTGACACAAAATGCCTACAGAGGCAGATGTACAGACATCAGTTACTACTTCGTTATCATCATGAAAGTAAAATTTTCACCTCAATTTTTTTTTTCGTCCAAAACTGAACGTAAATATAAATACCTAAATATCTACCTATGCGACTACCTACAATGACAGAAATTAATGTATTAGGTTAGAAAAAGGATTCCGAATATCAGTAGTAGCTTCCATTCCACCTTCAAATGCGGCTGTAGAAATCAGTCAATTTAGGCTAAATTACACAATAGAGTAAATTAAAAGCAAAAACGCAGCGAAAACTCGCCTTCGCGGTTCCATTTTTCCGAAAATAAGCAAATTCAAGTTGGAATGCGCAAAATAACTCAAAAATTACAATTGTGTTGTAATTTATTTTTTGAACAAAATTGTTTAGTGTGTCTCGCGTCGGATAACCAAGTCCCGGATGTCGAGCTGGGAAGTCCCAGAGTTGGCCGGCCTGATAAAATTAATAAATGCCAGTTTAGAGATAAATAAACTGAAGTGTGGTCGCGTAGCAAAGTGCTACTACGCTACGACGCCGTAGCTACCGTTCGGCGCCGCTACGACGTAGCTAAAAGTATACGCAAGTGTATTTACGTCCTAGCTGTTAGGATCATGTTTTTTTTGTTTTTGTTCTTATTGCTCGTATTTTTTTTTATTTTAATTGGGACACATTAAAAAACTTTACTTTGCCAAGGATTCATAAAACACATTATTCTCTAATAATTTGAAGTTTCTCCCCGTATCTAATGAAATAGGTACATAAAAATATATTTCTCCACACCTCCTCCAGTTCCACTTATTTATAAAAATGTGAGCTCTTTCTCATATAATAGTAGTTAGGTAGGTACCTTGGTAAAGATGTATGCGGCGGTGGTCGGTAGGCCTCAGCCACAGCATCACAGACTTTTACGTCACAATCCAAACTTTTATAGTCATTTTACACAAACTTAAACATTTCGAAAGTTTCATTCCGACGGGCACTAAAACGATTGTTCTGAAATTCAGACTCAATAAATACGTTGCAAAACGAAGCTAATACGCAAAATACAAATTAGTCGGTACAAATTGAAACCGATGCCTTATGAACGAACTGCCTATTCATAATTTCTGACCTTTAAAATCCTCACTAAACCTACTTTACATTGTTACTGGCGTAAAAAACACACACAAGTTAAAGTTATTACGCGGACCACATCCTTAATTTCACTTTTAAAAATAAAAAATATTTTGATGAATTGATAAAAAAGAGACAGTTAAGTCGGTTGCCGGATATGCGGGCGGATGCGAGGCCGGAAGCGCGCGAGTGCCGCGGCGCCGCCCTTGCAGCCTGCGCCCCGCCCTCCGCCCTCGGACACGCGGTGACACTACTCGACACGACACTAGAGATTTGTGACGCGAGATTGTGTAATCAAGTGCGAAGTGAGAGTTGTGAAGGCGGCCTAAGCGGAGAGCTAGCACTTTACTGGAAGTAATCTCACGTAAGTCACGTGTGTACTGCGACACTACGCTATTTCAACTTCAGATTCAAATTATAATTGTTTAATGGAAAGATGAAATGAATTAAAAGAAGGTTGAGAATATAATAAGATTGTAATACGTTCAGTTGTAAATCATCAAAAGTAACTTGTAGTGAATAAAAAAAAATTGAATAAATTGTCGTTTAAATTTGTTTTAATTTCTTGTTTCTATTACAAAAAAATGCCTGCTTTAATTACCGAAAGTAGATATTCGCATAACGTTCGATTGGAGATTTTTTTTAGATAGTATGATTATTGTAACGCAAACATGACGATGTTGTGCAATTATTTATATTCAACCGACTTCCAAAAAAGGAGGAGGTTCTCAATTCGACTGTATGTTTTTTTTCTTTTTTTTTATGTTTTTTTCCTCATAACTTTCGACTGGGTGAACCGATTTTGATCATTCTTTTTTTTTGAAAGCTGGTGCTTCCAGAATGGTCCCATTTTAATTTGGTCTAGTTCTGGCAGTGGCATCCATGAGAAAACCATATAAGTCTTAAATCTAGATAGACAAAATGCGCGACAAATGGACGAATAACTCATAATCACGCCAACCGATTTCGATGCTTCTTTTTTTATTGGAAAGGGTAGTTTGATGAGTGTTTAGTTAGGTTCTGATTATGGGATCCATGACAAAGTAACGGAACTCTTCAATTCTATGGAGCAATTGGACGATACTTTTTCGATGTATAAAATAAATAAGAACTATTCACTGAAAATCAAGAAATAAACAAAATTAAAAAAAAAAACCAACTTCAAAAAAAACTATTCCGAAACAAAGCACTAAAAAGTAAAGAAATAATTGCGTATTCTTCTAAAACTTATACTATAATATAATGTAGGTACAATTATTGTTATTGTTGGAGTCGCATCACATAAAGTTTTATAAAGACGGAACTCTCTGTTAAACTGCATAAAACATGTATGCTACTCCTAGGATGACACTAGGCATAGACATTTTTAAAACAAAACAAAACTTATTATTCAGATCCTTTGATAGCCCATTATTCATCTGCGGCAATGACTGCAACCAAGCTTTCCCCGCTCATTGGTAATGGTGACGTGGATACCTACTTTTTAAGATTTGTACAGCTTTTACTTTCTGGGAATTATGTGATTCATTCATGTCATTCATAAAATTAAAATTTCTCATACGGTAGTACATGATCTACCTTCTATCTTAATAATGAAAAAAGTAGGTGTTATCTCAGGTTTAAATTATACGATCGTCCATTCGACAGATATAATCAGATTCGTTGCAAGCGTATTCTAACCCCCATTAGAAAAGACGGGCGTGGGTCAGGGGCGCGATATTGCCCCGCGGGGCGCCATGCATAATGCATGCGCCCCCGCACGCGATCAACATTAACTCGGATTGGGAACCCAAATAAAATGGTGACAGGTATATCCCATGGATTAAGGAGCTTTGGATGTTGAATAATACACTTTGTGCAGAAAGAAACAGGGAATGCGATTATCTGTGCAATGCCTGCTAAGGGCCAGTCGCTTAAAGTTATTGTACCTCTTCTAGCATGAGTTGATACCTTGAAATTAAGAAACATATAAATTTTAATAGGGAACATGGTTGGATCTACTGCCTACTTGGGATACGGTAATTAAACTCATCAAGCCCAAGGGACAGCCCAATACCCTTAGACAGGGACATTCCTGGGAATGATAGTGAAAATGACGGTGGTTGAGGGATGGTTGCTGAGTAAATAATTACATTTTTGTTGTTTTATTACAATGTTTGCTTAAACATAGGTAAAATTATTGAATTATATTAGACTACAAAGTGACCACTAGTAGATCATAGTAAAACTAGGTGGCTTTGAAATAACTCGTTCAGTTCAAATTGTTTAAAACCACTTTGTCCTTAGTTCGAATAGCCCGGGTTTGTGTTCATCATTACGACGAATAAACGTCCTGATTATCACGCCAAAACGGATAAATGCTCACTAAATTGTGTTACATGAAATATTTTAGAAATTAAGCTAATTTCCTTTTTATTGCATGCCATAAAAAAATGTAAACGCCGTTAAAGTTAATTTCAGATCAAATATTATATACTATCGCTTAACAGATGTTATCAATATTTTATTTTATGACTTTCATTTTAGTAATCTTTTCTGAGGCAAAAAAAACTAACAGCTGATCAGACATTTTTTTGTACCTAATATTATATTGCTAACCCCAAACACCAGTTACCAGTTTATTGCTTTATGAATTTATTTAACATTTGAAAAAGCACCTAGTAAATACATCATTTTCAATTACCTACTGCAACACATAGTGACTAAGGTAGGTAAAAAATAATATTGACGGGATACTAGAAAATCGAAAGTAAAACGAAGTTTTATATTAGGTTTATATTTTTATATAGTTTAATAGTTTTATATATTGATTTGCAATTATGAACAATCAATGGCACTTTACGTAACACAATAGTTACAATCAGTAAAAACTGAATCAACAAAGCTTTTAGGATATTGCTGGCCGTCCTCTCTATCTCTTCTCAACAATCGGGATATTCCTGGCTTCAGGAGGTGGCTCCACGAGGTGGCTCCACGTACTTTTACCCTGATTGCTAAACCCAGCAAATGATTGCAGACGTACTGTTTCAGGAACGCAGGACAGTTACATCTACCGTTTAGCCAATCATCATTGTTGATTGGTGTCATTACTTTCGACGACCCGACTGGCGTAGTGCGCTGTAGCACCGTTTCTCGCCTTGAATTCCGTAGTGTCCCGGGTTCTATCCCCGGTGAGGTCAATTTAGGAAACGATCTTTTCTAAATTGGCTTGGGTCTGGGTGTGCTGGGAGACGCCCCTGGCTTAATTCCTTGTCTGGTACCTCGTAACACAGGGATATTTATCCCTACTTCGAGACCATGACATGAGGTGTGTTGTCTGGCGCATATTTATTTATATTTATATCCCCATTCACTGAATAACTGTTGCGGCCCGCGGCCTGCGCGCCGTCAGCCGGCGGCGGGCGTACGGGTTGCGGAGTAAAAAAATGAAGGTAGACTATTGTAATTTTATATTTTAAACTTAGATTGAATAATTTGATATTACTGAAGCAAATTAGAACTGTAGATTTTAGTATCAATTTTAATGTTTTAGTAGAACAATATTTGGTGAACATTTTTCCATTTTGGCAAGCAAAAAGAATATATAAAATACAAAACGTACAATTATTCTGATGTGTGTATATTATATTATTATTTATTACTCAAACATACTTAGCACACAACAAACACACACAGGTTACATAAATTTTGCTTAATGTTAGTTACATTAGTTATTGTTTAAATTGATTGTCGTGTTTTGTTTATTTTTATTTATATTTTTTTAAAATTTGTACATGTTTGGTTTTGATTTTATTTCTCAGCAGTGATAACTAAGTTTTTGTTTACTGCAACACAAGCTTATAGCTTAGTGCAGACACCAATAATGTTCAAAATTTGTAATTATTTTTCGTAAAATACATTATTTTTATTTATTTATTTATTTATTTGTATTTAGGAAACAAACAATTTTATTCCACCTTAAGATTAACACTAAAAATAACACTAAAATCAGTTGAGTTTCCACTGATGTTTGACACAAATCATCGAATAACCAACGTTATCAACGCTACGACTCCGAATTACAAACAGAAAATGAAAAAATTAAATAACAATAGGAACTTAAAAAGCTCACAAATACACGGTTCATCATAAATTGTTACTCCTTAAGATATTACATACATCGTTCCTGAACTTAGAGGCGCTACTACTATAGATATCTAAATTACAAAATTTCTTATTAAAGTTATCAGTCGATCTGAACAAAAAGGCGTTGCTCGCATAATTTGTTTTAGTGGATGGCATCCCGAATGCGTAACTGCAGCGAGAACCTGTCCGAGGGCATCTGAATCGTATATTTTCCAACAGAAAAGGGGTATCTACTAGGTTTTTGATAATCTTATACAGAAAAATTTGGTCTCTCTTCGTACGGCGTTCTAATAAAGAAGGCACGGAAGGAACTGATAGCCTGCATGGTGCAGCTTTAAAATTCAGATGTCTTGCCATTTTTTTATTAATTCTCTCAATGCTGTCGATATAAATGTTATATTGCGGGTTCCAAACTGTAGAAGCGTACTCCAGAATAGATCTTACATAGGCATTATACAGAAGCAATAGAGTAGAACAAAGTTTGAAATCTCTACCAGTCCTCATCACAAACCCCAGCATACGATAAGCTTTATTTGTGATTTGAGTAACATGTAAATTGAAAGTCAACTTACTATCTAAGTAAACACCCAAGTCTCTCACCTCGGTCACTCTCTTAAGTTTTACGTTATCTAAGTAATAATCATAGAAAATTGGTTTTGGTTTACGGGTAAATGATATAATGTTACATTTTTTTAAATTGAGAGACAGATAGTTGTTATTACAATAAGCATAAAGTTTGTTCAGGTCTTCCTGTAATGTTAGGCAATCGCAAATTGAAGTTATTTTCTTGAATATTTTGATGTCGTCGGCATAAATCAAAACATGGGAGTTTTCAATGACAGAGACTATGTCATTAATAAATATAATAAACAAAAGAGGACCAAGATGCGAGCCCTGCGGTACACCTGAAGTAACTGGAACAAATGAAGAACAGAACCCCTTCACTGTTACAGCCTGACTTCGATTCCTGAGGTAAGATTCGAGCCACCGCAGTAGGTCACCATGAATACCCACAACACTAAGCTTTTGCAACATCAGCGAGTGCGGGATCTTATCGAAGGCTTTGGAAAAATCTGTATAAATGGCGTCCGCCTGACCACCCCTATCCATTGCGGTTGTTAATCGATGCACATATTCAACAAGATTGGTCTCACATGACTTTTTGCTTATGAAACCGTGCTGTTGTTCCACAATTATGGGCCTCAAAACGGGAAAAATGGTATCGTAAATAATCTTTTCAAAAATTTTGGGAATAACACTGATTTTAGAAATAGGCCTATAGTTTTCAATGTTATGTTTATCACCAGACTTAAATACATACATTATTCTTATTATTATTTTTATTTCGGAACTTAAAACGTTTTACTTAAGCTCGGTATTACTCGGTTCTTAGGGTAAAAAATATATTTTGGTGTGCACTTAAATTGTACCCAATACTATACTTATATTCTATTTGCATCAAAATGAGTGAAACTTTTTTAAACTTGTTTTGGCGTGAAACAGTCATATACTTTTATGTTTAATCTTATAAATAATTATCGCGTTAGGAAAAAAAATCTTTTTAGGTTTTTTTTGGACGTAGATGCTAACTAAGACGGGATTTTGTGAATAACAAATATCGTAAGTCGGAAAAAATCCCTGTCATAAAAATGAAGTTCACGCGGGCGAAGCCGCGAGCGGACAGCTAGTCGAAAATAAAGGTGAGTAACTAACCAGATTTAAATAAAAACAAATTAATAATCTAAATAAACATAACTGATTCTAGTGACTGTCCGTTTCGATGGCCGCCATTGATTAGTGCAACCACGTAATAAGCCTGAAATGAATATCCAGAAAGAAAATTATCGAGTGGCGGCAAATCATCTAATGCAGCAATTTACGAAACTGCGGAGGCTGAGTGCCTATAAATTAGTGGCAGACTCCCGACGCGACGGCGCGCGGCTTCGTGGAACCCGCCGCGAGTGGCGAGCGCCGCGCGATGAAATCATGGTCCACAGGAAACCATAATTCTGTTCAAGGAAAAGACAATCCGATAGTTTTATAACACGCCCTTGGCGTATCGTGTGGTGTTTACTAAAATGTAGAGCATCGAGTAGTATCAACAGTAATTCGAGAAAACAACTTTTGGGATAATTGTTGGACCTATGATTTACGGTACTACACTTTCGTCCAAGTCTTAACAAAAATTGGTTCTTTTTATAAACGGTTTTCCTAATAACTATTTCTAAGTACCACTACCACGTTGGGTTCTAATACCATTGGTGAAAAGTGGGCTTCTGAGTGTTTCGTTCACCATGACGACACAGTCACTTGCCTCTGACTACCCCGTTTGGGATAAAGTCGTGATGGTATGTTATGTTATTACTAAGTTCGACATAATTTTTAACCCAGACAATAACAATTTTGGTTACATTAATGTTTGTCATCAGTGGGAATAGCAGCGACGGCATATGTTTAGTTGAATGATAGTCAGAGACCAAACAAGCCCAGCCTATCCAGCGAGAACTTGTACTTGATATGCCCGCCGCCTCTTGTCCTTTAGCCCACAATAGGAGTAACACAGAGGAGGGCCGTGGGAGGAGGCTCAGGTGGGCGGATCTGCAGGAAGCCCCGCCCTGCGGATCAGCACCTCATCAGGTGTGCATGTCCTCAGATCACACCAGAGTACCTTCGCTCGGGAAAACCAAAAAACAATACCCATAATCTCCATACGGTATTGCTCACCTCGGTGGAGATAAAAATATATGTGCTACATAAGCCTTCATGCATTTTGGCATGTAGCGTCAATGACCCAAATACATATTGGTTAGAAATTTTCCCAGACTAGTACCTACTATACATCACGAGCTGGAATTAGTGCATTTTTATATGCCAAATGAATGATGAAGAATATCTTTGCGAAGAAAAGGACGAGCGTTGACCTTCAATCATCGGAAAGGGTTTCAACTACTTATGCGTTGTTAGCTCAATGCTTTGATTTTACAGTGCAGGCCTTTATAGTGGCCTCCGTGGCCGAATGACAAGAGAATCGATCGATAACTTCGTTCTGTATCAGTAGGGCAGATTGTAATAAATACCCAAATATCTGAGACACCTGATACTAAGATCATCTGACTCGAAAACTAAGCATAGACCTGATGGACTAAAGCTTTTGTTAACCATATTATAATGTTCTGCATAGTTTGTTCAAAGAAGCTCAAATAGCTGATCATCTTATCCGTGCTATTTGGATTACTAAAACCGATGGTAGGTAGTTCTTACAGACCCACCAAGAACCTATGACTAGTTAAATTGTTTACTAGTCAGAGCCATTATGTGCCCTTTTTTAATATGATGTGGGTGGCAAACATGCATGCGGACCGGCTGATGGATTGTTACCGGTAACCGCAGTCTTTGAATGTATTTCGCCCGCTGAACCGTTTTTGCTGTAATTGAGCAAAATCATTTAGCAATTATGTGAGCCTAAAATCGAATGAAAATTAAAATAAAATGAAAATGAAAAATATTAACTTAGTTACCTACATACAAATCGCTGGGATCTCCTTTTAAGCATCAATGCCTGTGTTAGGAGACCCCGCTCCTTCCAGAGACCACTAACAAAGATGAATAAAAACATATTTATTTAACTAATAACAATACTGACAATTTTATGTCGGTAAATAAATAAATGGCATAACATTTACATTATGTTTGGTATTCTTTGAAAACTTTTATTTTTAATTACTTAATTGAATTTAAGATATTTGAAGTAGGGAAAACCAAAACTAAGACTAAAAATAATGCTTTGAGAGTTAGTAGGTTTAATGTTATTGTGTATATATGTGGTGTGTGTGTGTCTGATGTGTGGTGGGTGTGATGTGTGTTTGTGTTCTGAGTAGAAGAGAAGAAAATGCTAGTGCAGTGTATGTGAGAGTAGCACAGAGAGAGTTTTATTTGGTTTAAGCGTTTTCAATCCGGAAATTTTGCTGTCAAAGATGCACGTCGCTCTGGTCGCCCTATTACGGATAAAATGGATGCTATTTTTGAAAAAGTGGAGCAAGATCGGCATATCAGTAGTAACGACGTAGCTGAAGAACTGGGAATTGACCACAAAACAGTTTTGGCGCATTTGGAAAAAACTGGGTACACAAAAAAGCTCGATATTTGGGTTCCATACGAGCTCACCTAAAGAAACCTAATGAACCGTGTACTCATTTGTGATTCTTTATTACGATGTAATGAAAGCGAACCATTTTTGAAGAAGCTGATAACTGGTGATGAAAAGTGGATCACGTACGACAAGAACGTGCGAAAAAGGTTGTGGTCAAAGGCCGGTCAAGCTTCACAGACTGTGGCGAAGCAATTAACTCGCAACAAGGTGATGCTGTGTGTGTGGTGGGATTGGAAGGGCATTATTCATTATGAGCTGTTACCACCAGGCAGAACCATCGATTCCGAACTCTACTGCGAACAACTAATGAGATAAAAGCAAGAAGTTGAGAGTAAGCGGCCGGAATTAATCAACAGAAAGGGTGTGGTTTTTCATCATGATAACGCTAAACCTCAAACATAGGTATTTAGCCACTCAACAAAAATTAAGAGAGTTTGGCTGGGAGGTGGTGTTAATGCATCCGCCGTATAGTCCTGATCTTGCACCTTCAGATTTCCACCTGTTTCGGTCTCTTCAGAATTCTTTAGGCAGTGTCAGTTTAACATCACGAGAGGACTGCCAAAACTACTTGTCCTCAAAATTCCTATAGCAATGGGATCATGTCCCTACCTACAAGGTGGGAAAAAGTAATCAAACAAAATGGCACCTACATACTTTAGTTAAATGTAAATAAACTATATTAAAAAATGATTTGAATTTTCTTAAAAAATGCGAAGAAACTTTTTCCCCAACCTATTATTCTGGTTGAAAGTATTTTGGTTGAAATCGCGTGCAGAATGTAAAGCTTCTTCACAGACAAGGAGGTCGCATTGAGAATAAAGACTGTCGGTTGGAAACCTGTAAGGTTTAAAATAAATGACCTTGAGCAATGATCTATGTGATCGTTCTAGTTCTAAAAAATTGAATTTCGTTGCTCTACTCCAGATTGTGATACAGTAACTAAGTATCGATTGAGCCAGTGATATTTTTATTTGTTTCGAAAGATCTGCGACAGCTACGTGACTTAAGGTTTCGAATATCTAACAAAGTTTACGAGTTTACAAATGACTTGAAGTTAATTTAAATACTGCAGGCGAATGGACATTATCTTATTGCAACAAGGCAATTTTCTGTGACTTTACAATGCCAAGTTTGATTAATACAAAGATGGTATCGAACTATCGAGTGAGGACTGCGGTCGCTCTCTATAGTCTCGCGCGAATATCCGACACCGCGCCGCTAGGTCCGCATTCCGGCGTGATTCACCAGCGAGCCGGCGGGAATGTGAAAGCGAGGAATCCGGTCCGTTCCCAGGACACCTGTCTGTGTTCACTATAGTACAGGGCTTTCACATATCTTCCCTAATTCTACGACTAATAAGCAGTTTAGAAATAATTATCGTCAGGGAAAAAATGCAAAATAAAGGGCTCTTTCTCATGTTTCGAGGGCAACCATAGTGTTTAAGTGACACTTCAGACGTCGTACCGTCCGCGCATAGGATCATTTCTCAGAGCAAAAGCTCAACTTATCACGAACAGAGTGAGTTTTAAATTAAATATTACCAAGTATCCCAAAAGCAGCACAGCCCTAGCTCCTCCTACGGCGTGGGTAATTGCTATTGTTGCTAACGGTCGCTTCGTCCGATTCAAATTAGTTTTTGCGGCGTTTCGGAAATATTGGTACGTGATCTTTTGATAACGCAACGACTTCCGATGATCTTGAATGAATATAATTCTGTAGTGATTCATTCTTGCTTATTGGTTTTATATAAATTTTTGTTCATCAACTTTCTAAAAAGACAGTTGTACTCGAGATACACTCCCAACGACCAGTTTAGCGCGTTAAGAGACCTGCTTTTA
Organism: Udea olivalis; assembly: GCA_947369235.1. Lineage (NCBI taxonomy): Eukaryota > Metazoa > Arthropoda > Insecta > Lepidoptera > Crambidae > Udea > Udea olivalis. Next base: position 22,042,447 of record OX376348.1, on the reverse strand, counting down.
ATGATGTCTCAATAATAATGTTTTTTGGGGCTTTCTTCTACTAGTATTGAATAAACTGGACGGAGATAAGATAAGAGGGTCATCACGAACCGTCGCGCACTCAGGTTTGATGATTTCCAGCCTTTCGAACAAGCCGGATTCCGAAAAGGCTAAAGTACCATATACCACATCCATACGCTGCGGCAGATTATACAGAAGTCCGAGGAGTATAACCTGCCTCTATGCTTTTTGTTCGTGGGCTATGAGAAAGCCTTCGATTTGTCGGAAAATTATTAGGCGGTGCTGCAGTCTCCTCAGCGATGCCATGTTGACTATCGGTATATCGAGGTGCTGAAGTTTTTATACAACAACGCCACCATGTCGGTCCGAGTACAGGAGCAGAGCACGAGGGCGATTCCACTGCGAAAAAGCGCAACAGAGAGATGTTATCTCCCCTAAATTGTTCCTAACCGCACTGGAAGACGCCTTCAAACTCATGGAATGGCAAGGACTCTGCATCAATATCAATGGCCAGCGTCAGGAAATGCATTCAGGCATTCCTAAGACCCTGGGTTCGGGACACCTGGGGTATGAGGGACTCGGAACTCCTGGGAAAACAGAGACCCCTACCCACTAAAACCTGACGGTGGTCATCTTCGGCGCAGAATGGAAGGGACACGGGATCCCCAACAAGGGAGAGACTTTTCGCAGGAACCTTCGGCGCGTAAGGCCGCCTGGCAGCCAGCTTCGGGAGGAGCAAGCTCAACTCCAGTGCACGATAACACAGACCACTGTGTCCGAAGACACGCGTTACCGTCTTCCTCAGTATCGCAAACCGAAACACACGCAGCCCCCCCCTGCGTGGGCTTCGCGACCTCTTTTAGGCCCTTTAAGTCGCCTCTTACGACATCATTCCCTGCGGTTAAGGGAGTAGAATACTACTGAGGTATAGTAGTATTCTACTCCCTTAACCGCAGGGAACCAGGGTCCTAGGACAAGCGATCCAACTAGGTAGGTCCAACTTCGAGAAAGAGGTAAATCGCCCAATCCAACTCGGTTGGGCAGCGTTCGGGAAATTGCGGTACATTTTCTCGTCCAACATGAGTGTATCAACAAAACAAAACTTTACAATCAGTGTGTGCTACCAGTGATAACTTACGGAGCTGAAACGTGGTCTCTGACTATAGGCCACATAAAAGCTCAAAGTCACTCAGCAAACTATGGAGAGGGCTATGCTCGTCATTTCGATATGTGATCGAATCAGAAAGTGACCGACGTAGCCCAGCGGGTAAGTAAGCTGAAGTGGCAGTGCGCAGGGCACACATAGCGCGCAGAACTGATGGTCGTTAGGGCAGGAAAGTTCTAGACTGGAGACCGTTTCAGGGCAGGCGGATGGACAACCTGATAAAAGTGGCGGGAGACCGCCTGCAAGTCCCTTAGAAATCGGTGGAGGAGGCCTTTGTTAAGCAGTGGACGTCTTGTGGCTGCGAATGATGATGATTATGAGATGAGATAATGCACGGATTTGTGGAACACCAGCATATACTGGCATCAAGTCGAATTCGAAGGATGACTTTAGTGCTCCACAAAATCAGTTATTTGAAGCGTAGTCATATCACTGCAAGTAATTTTATTTATTTATTTATTATTTATTTATTTATTTACTTATGCATTATTTTTTTATGGTCCGAATGCTACTGGTAGTGGAAACCATACAAACTCGATAATTAAGTATTCTGATATTTCCTGATAATAAAGTTTTTAGTTCATAAAGTGAACGTTTTCATCATCTGCTGTTCATTTATCATTTCAAATACTCAAACCTATGATTTTAATCTAACCCTAAACTTTTCAGGCGTACGTCAGACGTTCTGAACGTGACTTTATATTTTCTCTTAAAATAATAATAATGCATAAATAGCCATAATAGTGTAGTCTATTTAATGTATGTATATTCATATTGATAAATGTGTAAATTTATTTGATTAGTTTGGTAATTCATTACAATTATCATCTGTTGATGTTTTTGAAGGAATTTATTTAATTTAATCTCGTGCATCGTCTACAATTCATTATCAGTGGTTGACTGGTACGAAAAGACTTTTGGAATTAAGGCCGCCCATTGTAAACAACTTTAATAATTTGGAAAAATAAAATAAATATGTTGAAACAACTTAATATCATGAAAATTTGATGAAGAACCATTCATGTATTTACAGACGGCATCTGTTTTCCTCTCTGACCAGCAAACAGAAAAAGCCAAATACGTTACCCTCCTACAATAACCGCGCCCTCCGCCCTCCGCCCTCCCGCCAACACCTTTGACTTGCAAATGCGTCTCACGCTGAGGAAAGTCGTTTATCACCAAATATATGAAATGCGCCTGTGGACCCCCACCTCAGTGATTTATTTATTAACAAAGGTAACCGCTAAAGGGTCCATGTCTAAGTCAGAGCTCTGATTCGATTATTTACATGTGGGTGTAGGTTTGTCGAAAATTACATGTTTTTAGGGGAACATAAACCCTCTGGTAATAACTACTTAATGTGAAAAGGGGTTTTTCAATGTGAATTTTAGAGACATGTCTTTAAATGTAGCATGATCTTCATTTGCGATTTATTTGCACTCAATATAAATAAATAGGTAAATATGCGCTCAACAACACACCACTTACCATGGTCTCGAAATAGGGATAAAATATCCTTATGTTCCGAGGTACCAGACATGGAATTTTAGATTAGTAGTCAATTCATTGATTAGTAGTTAGTTAGTTGATGGTTGCACATAAATAAAACATGGTTTATTATGCTTTATTAAAATACATAACTCAATGAAACACAAGTTACCTTTCAATGAGCTCTTCCTTAGTACCAGTGGCTTTGGCGCTTCTGTTTTTGAGCTCAATCATAAGGCAAATTTTACTGGCACTTATCCATAATAACATCAATAACACCCGCAAATACAATAGAATTAAAAAAAATAAAAATGTTTTCGGTACAAATCTACGGGATCTGACAACAGTTTGGCCCTTACTTACGCAATAGCAGCGCCGACTGGTGGCAGAGAAAGTATCGAAAGTCCTCATCGTTTCCTGAATTGACCCGACCCGGCAATCGAAGCCGAGACACCACGCAAGCGAAGGCGAGAAACCGTGCTACAAGACACTACGCCAACCGTGTCGTAATTTTTTTTTTAAAAAAGCTGCTGTACACGGGACAGCAAGATTTTTCACACAGGTCCACGGTGGATCTATCTTCCTTTATGTTACGTGTTTCTACGTTTATTATTAGGTATAAATCAATGCCTCGTATAACACAGTACTTGTAAATGTACCTGATTACCTAATCGCACTAAACATTTATTTAACAAAATAGTGTTAATAGAAATGGGTTTAACGACTGAATGCAGAGGTTAAACCGGTGGTTCAAGTGAATATTGCGGGAAAGTAGCCCTCGGGATCCGGGAACTGTCTCGTAATCCGCGGATTACTGCGGGTTAGGTTAGCTACTCCAAATTATTTTTGGAGTAGCTTAACAGTAGAGCAAAGTAAATGTCAAATAAGCCTCATCTATCTTACTCATCCTAGTGATAACAAAATTTAGGTTTATGAAAGCTCACCTAGCTTTCAAATATTGCTATGTTAGTTTAAGATTGATGGTGACGTCTGATATGATTTGCAGAGCAGCACTAAGGGCCCTTATACATAGATACTAGTTGTACACTGTTTTATAGAAAAACGATTCATATAATGTCGTTTCTCATAAATTGTTTCTCATATTAGGTATCATTTCATAGAATAGAATGATCAATACGCAGAATAGTTACTTCAAAGAAATTTAAATCATAGATTTTTGTTCCAAATCAAATTAATTTCTCAGAATATTTGCAGCTTTGGCTCCGAGCGGGCAAGGCTTGAGGCAGTTTCCCGTAAGGAGTCCGGGCACTGGCTAAATGCCTACCCCTGTACAAATACGGGTAATTGCCTCGAAACTGCGTGTTGCAGTAGGATTGCGCCTTGGAGCCGAGCAGTGCGTATTACACACCTGCCCCTGTGGTACTGAGGTTAACTCACTGGGCCACCACGGCCTCGCTTGTGCTAGGAGTACAGGCCGGTTGTCCCGCCACGTTGAACGATGTCATTCGTCGTGCCTTCGCCTCCGTCAACGTACCGGCTATGTTAGAGCCGCAAGGGTCTTACGTGACTACGGTAAGAGACCCGACGGATTGAACTCGTTCCTTGGAGCATAGACCGGCCGCTGGTGTGGGCTGCGACCTGCGTTGACACGCTGGCCCCTTCCCATTTCCCCGCTACGAGTAAACAGGCTGGTGCGGCGGCTGAAGCGGGTGAATATAAGAAGACACAAAAGTACCAGAACATCGGTTCCGGGTACACTTTTCTGCCTTTCGGGGTCGAAACTCTTGGTCCGTGGGGTCCGAGTGCACAGAACCTGTTGAAAATTATGTCTAAAAACTATATCGACTACAGGTGACCCAAGAGCTGGTTATTGTACTTTACTAACGCCTGTTGTAAACCCAAAACAAGTTTAAAAGAGTAACTGCTGAGTTTCTCGCCGGGTCTTCTCAGCAGTTATGACGCGCAGTTCGGACGCGGTGGTAGAGTCGCAATAAGTCTGTATACTGTGTATTTATATATCTATACTATTATAGTATTCATGTCTATTATTTAGTGTATCTTGCTTGAAATTCGACGATTTAAAAGTACTTACTGTGAAGGTCTATTTGAAGAAAGTTATTTGAGTTTGGTACATTCCTCTCACAAGGTGTGAGTCTTTCCATCCAACGGGGGAATGCTGCCAGCAACCTTGCCACAGGGGCAGAATTTCCTTAGTAGTTTTTAGTTTTATTAATTTATTTTAAGCTTTTATTTTTAATCTTTATTGTAGGTACTGTATAATCAAATTATTTAATTGTTACACTAGTATTATTATTGCTCATAATGTTTGGTTTTTGTAAGAAGTATTCTCAAGTTTTTTTTTTATGCCACTTATGTTCATTCGCTGAAAATTCGCTACTGTGGTCACAGTTCTAACCTAACCTTACCAACAGAGGCTTTTTAAACTAATGCCTGTTATTCAATTAATTAAATTTCTGTGAAGTATGTTTCTATGAAGTAAATAGTCGTTGAAATAATAATATTCGAAATAAAAATATTTAAACCGAATATTCTCTGAAACATTTTCTGTGAACCGAAATTCTATGAAAATTCTGTCTGTGAAACAAGGAATCACAATCGATACTAAATTGCGTTTGTTACGCTGCAAAAAGTCGCAATGTGTACCTCTAATACTCGCAGGTCTAGCCTGAAATTGCCTTAGAAGCCTTGAATATTTGCATTTTCATTTTCACCTGTAGTTTTCAACATTGTTTGCTTGATAGGCTTTGTAAAGATATTCTGCGCAGTGATGACTAGCGTGACCTATAGCCTCCGGCTGATAGAACAGATTAGGCGCGGGCGCCGAGGAGACGCGCCGCATGCTCAGTTTCTCAGAAAGCGGTTCAAAGAAGTACTAGTTATTACCTATTCTGTGTCAAGGAGCACACAAACACTATGTGTCTCTGTCAGATATTTCATACTCTCTCTACAGTTGCAAGACTGATAAGTTGAAGTTGTGTTTTATCAATTTGCGTTGTTCAATTGACTGTTGCTACGAAACTTTGTTTTTGGGCTTCATTAATGGAGCCTCTGCATATTCAGCAAACGCTGAAAAAGCATGTCAGCCGAAAAGTTATCGTACATTTTCGTATTTTATATTCATGCAGCTTTTACGACACTCTTACATCTCATTTAGCCACGCAGGGCTCACCTTGGCTCGACGTATCGTTAAAAAATATATGTAATAATACTTATAGTAATATATGTAGTGAGCTAGTGAGTAACGATTATCATATTTTTGGTTTGGTGTTTCGCGGGCAAACCGCGTGCGATGCGTGATCTTACTATATTGTTACCCAAAAGTTGATTAACGTTAGAGATCTGCCAACTCTGTTGTTTTGCCGTATTGCGAAAAAAGATGTATGTGTCGACCTCCCGCGGTTGTGTAATAATAGTCCCAGACATTATGCGACCATACATAACTTACATGAGTCAAGTATTGTGTAGCCAATTCTGTGAAAACTAAATATAGAAGCAAGTTGGTGGGTCGTCGTGGCGCAGTCGGCGTGGGAGTGCCGGCGCCGGCGCGGGCCAATCGCGAGGCTGGAGAGGTGGCGGACCGCCTTGGAGCGCCGAAACTGTCGCTTAAATGCTTTTAACAAAAATAACGACCACTAAGGTCACTAGAGTCAACGAGGACTTTGAGGACACGTTTTATGTCTTGTTTATCAAATGTTACATACCTAAACAACGTGGCTTCAACAAGTTTCTTTGAGTCTACAAAGTCTGGATTTTGGTCAGGAATTTGTAACACTCAACGTAATGTGCAAGGAATGTTGAACCGCATTTCAGAAGTTTTTTTTTAAATTGGTTTTTTTTTGTTATTTTGTTTATTTCTTGATTTTCAGTGAATAGTTCTTATTTATTTTAGACATCGAAAAAGTATCGCCCTATTGCTCCTAAGAATTGAAGAGCTCCGTTACTTTGTCATGGATACCATAATCAGAACCTAACCAAACTCTCATCAAACTACCCTTGAAGTAGGTATATCCCTTCCGATAAAAAAAGAATCGGTTGGCGTGAAATTGAGTTATTTGTCCATTTGTCGGGCATTTTGTGTATCTAGATTTAAGACTTGTATGGTTTTTTCATGGATGCCACTGTCAGAACTAGGCCAAATGAAATAGGGACCACTCGAGAAGCACCAGCTTTCAAATAAAAAAATAAATGATCAAAATTGGTTCATCCAGTCGAAAGTTATGAGGTAAAAAACATAGAAACACGGCCAAAGGCATTCTTTAATTTTTAATGAAAAAAGAAACTAAATCTACAAACTTTTCGAGAAGGGATCAAGGGACAACGAAACGTCGATGTTGTGTACTTTTGATAGGTAACTTCGGCCCGAGTTGCAGTTGTCTCTATCGTACTCTGCGGAGGGCTTGAGGTTAGCAACAGGCAGCAAATATTTTACAAATACCTATTCCTCAATCCTCTCGACCGTGCTGTCCTCTTTAGGAGAAATTTCTTTGTATACGCGCTTTCCAATGCTCCATTTGTCGCGCATAAGGTTTATCTAGATATAAAACTTATATGGATTTCTCATGTATGCCACTGTCGGAACTAGACAAAATTAAAATGGGACGGGAAGCACCAGCTTTCAAATAAAAAAAGAATGATCAAAATCGGTTCACCCAGTCGAAAGTTATGAGGTAACAAACATAAAAAAACATACAGTCGGATTGAGAACCTCCTCCTTTTTTTGAAGTCTGTTAAAAATACGAGCTGCCCCAACAGACTTCGTTCTGTCAAATATTTGACAGCGGTGTCCATTAACATATCTCACCCGCTTTTCTCAGACTTGATTTACATATAATTATGTCGTAATTATAGCGACGCCAGCGCCACCAAGCGTTGATTATTAGAAACGGGACGCCAGCGCCACCGTGCGGCGTTTGACAGAGTCTACGGCGTAGCGGCGCGCGGTGCGGAGCTCACTTTGCTCCTGATCGGCAAACAGTGAACACGTCTAGAAACTGGCGCGTACCGTTTACTCAGGTTAGTTAGTTTTAGTAGTGAAATTGTTATTTAGTATGTTCAGGGCAGTAAAAATCAGTTAACAACGAATAGTGTCATTAATTGAACCAACATTCCCTGATAGAACGCCCACAGAGCCTTAATAAAATGACAGATGAAAACGAGGCGAATACACCGCCGCCGTTATATACTATTATTTTTCACTGAATTTCTTGTGCAATCATAATAAAATATAGCCTTTATCACTCCTGAATAGTTTAGTTTTCTGAGATTAGGTATGTCAAATTTGGTAAACATTTACTAATTTTGGCATCTCTTTTTCAGATACAAGTTACATCTTATTTGTTATGCGAATTTACCATTTTAGATATTCAATAGTTGGAAGATTTTTTTTTTAAATTTAACACTTGCCTGCGTCTATATATTGGAATTATGCATCTTCATAGGAAAGCACTCCCACTTATTCCCCGAGCAAGAGAGACCCAAAAGATTGAGACCAAACATAAAATTAGCCCCCCCAACTTCAAAATTACATTTAATTCACACCGGCCCGTATGCTATGGCTGTGAAGGTATATAATAAACTCCCTGAAAGAATAAAAAATGTAACTACAATCAAGAGATTTAAAAATTTATTGAAGGAATTTTTGGTTGAGAAGGCCTTCTATACCTTGACGGAATATTTTCAGAATAAGTTGTAGATTTAGGATTTCTGTCTGATTTGTTAATTTCGTATGTTATTTGCTAGTGAAAATGACTTTCTCTCAAAAAAAAAATGCTATTTCGGCCGGTTTGTGTATGTAATGAGACAAATTACGTATTTTATTTCAATTCTAATTTTGAAATTTGTTATAATGACATTTAATTTAATTTGTTTTTACTTTGTATGTTATAATTATTTATGAATGTTGATTTAATTTCGTTTTTATGTTATTCTAATTTGATTTCATTTTAATTACTTAAACAACGTTGCTATGCCCTAACAGGGTTCATGTTATTGGTACTGGTTTGATAATGTTTACCATCTTTGTAACCACATGATTGCAATAAATATTTTGACTTTGACTTTGACTTTGATTCTTCTCAAATAAATGAATAAACACTGGCAGCAACATCAGATAGTAAAATAACACCCAGACAGAGAACGAACAACTTTCCTGTTGTTGGTGTTTGTCTTATTGGTTGCCCTATGAATAAAATAAAATAAAAATAACCCTTCTGTATGACAAAAATATTTTTCGCATAACGCCGATTATCCTTAAGTCGTTTGGCATAACTCAAATGGCATAACATCTTCTCATAATTTATGCTTGGCATAACTTTTATGTAGCATAGTAGTCCAAATGCATATTATTACATAGCATAATAGTCTAAATGCATATTATTACATAGCATAGTAAAAGCCCTTACTACTTTTCGCATATTACCGGGTGATTATAAAATAACTTCCGAAAACGATATGACTCCATTATGTGATATAGAAACTATCTGAGTGAAAATTAAATTTATTTAACTAACTATATTGTGGGGAATTATCTGCTTGCGTCCGTAAGGCTTAGCCCTCGATGCCTTACACGTGATCCCTGGGTGGCGCTAAATAAGCAGTAGCTTTAGTGGTAAAGCCTAGCTTTAGTCTGACTGGAGCTCATAAATGGGCTGGCTCATCCGGTCCAATACCACACTCATGCAAAATACCAGCGTGAAGCAGAGATTACTCCCTGTGTTTCGTTGAGGTTAGCGTGAGCCCCGGCAGCCTCTACCAACTGACCCCCTAGTATAAGTGCGATTTCAAAAAATGTAGTACCTCTGCACTATTGAAGTAGGAGAATACCTCCTTGTGCTCAATCGCTCAGGCCCATCGTATTCTAGGGTGGGCAATATATCGCGAAATACTGCCAATAAAAAGTAGAGCAAACCAACTCAGGCATCTGGACTTCTGCAATAAAAGGAAAGTTCATTCCAATCTTGCTGCCGTCCACCACCATCTTGAGACGGCCAGGCCTTGTTTGCTGTTTATGACAGAGACCCAGATTGTCACCCCTCTAGATACAACATATCTTCACTATTCCGGCTACAAATTCTTACATAACTTTGTGCCACATGCCGGGGTATGTGTATATATCCGGGAATTCCGGGATGACATCTGTGGCCGACGCCTTGGCAGTTTTGAAGTTCGGGACCTGTCTACACTCTGGGTGCACATTGAATATGACGAACTTTGCGTGCTTTTACAGGTCCCACAGCGGTAATGCAGAGACGGAGCGTCTTATGGAGCACCTCCAGACTGCGACAGACATCGTGCTCGAACAGGCCCCCTCGCCGAAGTCATTGTGTTGGGTGACTTTATTGCCCACCACGTTGATTGGCTTGGGTCTCGGATAACCGATTATGCAGGGAGAGCGGTTCACGACTTTGCGCTGGCTTATGGTCTGACACAGCTGGTGTCGTCGCCAACGCCAGTCCCTGACAAGAAGAACACGTCCCTTTCCTGTTGGACCTTCTGCTGACCTCGCATCCAGACTTCACCCAGGACTCAGTTGACGCTCCTCTGGGGTCGTCCGATCACTGCCTGGTACGGAGCGCAGTGTCTTTTACGCGTGCCAAACGTTCGCGATCCGCAGGTAGCCGCCATGTTCGGCACTTCAGGTCGGCAGATTGGAATGGAATGCACATTTTCTTTGCTTCCTACCAATGGAGGCAGGTTTGCTTCACATCCGGAGATCCCAGTGCTTGTGCAGACTCAGTTGCCGATGTTCTGCTGCAGGGCATGAAATGTTTATTCCAAACACTGCAGTTCCCATCGGTGGCAAGTCTCAGCCTTGGTTCGATCGGTCCTGCAAATCTGCCCTGCGCCTAAAGCAGGACCGTTATCGTGCTTGGGCAGAAGCTCAGGCAACTAGGAATTTCAGCAGCTTGTCCCTCAAGAAGCTGTCCAATCTTAGCTCCTAAAAAAGGATAATTGCTAGCGCAAAGGGCGACTACATCCGCAACATTCCTTCCGGCACTCGGGCTTTTTGGTCATTGGCTAAAGCCGTGCAGGAAAATTTTTGTCAGCCCTTATTTCCACCTTTATGCCGAGAGGACGGTTCCATTGCCCTTTCTGCAAAAAAAATTGCACAACTTTTATGCTCTCTTTTTGTTCCAAATTCGACCTTGGAAGACCATGGCAAGACAACACCCAGTATCCCACAGTCCCTAAGTTCTATGCCCAATATCAAATTCCACCATCGTGCCGTGCGTAGAGCTCTACTGTCACTGGATGTCCATAAGTCGTCTGGGCCGGACCGTATCCCCGCTATTCGCACTTCTCACGCGCCTGTTCCGGTTGTCATACTCGTCTGGAGCGGTCCCGGTTTGTTAGAAGACATTGCTTGTTCACCCGATCCCAAAAAGGGAGACTGCTCTTTGCTGACCCAAATAACTACAGGCCCATCGCCATTTCTAAGATAATGGAAAGTAGTATCAATGCTCAGCTTTTGCGGTACTTGGAAACCCACCAGCTGATCAGCGTCCGACAGTATGACTGGAGGGTTAAGCCAAATTGGCTTCCAAAAAAACTGGAGTGCTCAACAAAGCAAAGCAGTATTCCTTGCCGTCTCAGCGCCTTCAACTTTACAAGTAAGGCCTCACATGGAGTACTGCTGCCATCTTTGGGATGGAGCACCCCAGTATCTTCTCCATCCTCTTGACCGTATACAGCGGAGAGCCGCTCGAATTGTCAATGACCCTGTGATTTCCGACCGCTTGATCCTTTGGCCCTTCCGAGAGACGTTGCATCTTTCTGTATTTTCTACCGTCTTTACAATGGGGAGTGCTCAGAAAAATTGCATGATCTTATACCTACCGCTAAATTTCATCACCGCTAGACACGTCAGAAGTCGAAATTCCATGCTAATTACCTGGATGGCTGGCGCTCAACAACCGTACGTTTTTCGCGTCAATTTCTTCCGCGTATATCTCGGAAGGTGATCACTTTCCATCAGGTGACCTTCCTGCTCGTTTGCTACCTATTACATAAAAAAAAACTTTCATTTCAAGGTCACCTTAAAAATCAAACTGTCAGTATTTTTTGTATGAAAACCTTAAAATTAAAGTTAATTGTGCAACATTATGCTTTATAATTAGTATGACCTTAATATCAAATATCCTAATATAGTGTGGGCACATTATATTAGGATATCTCGAAATATGCCACACATTACGACAATCAGAAATATGCAACATGATATTATGACAATGAATATTAGAATTAGTGAGCCGTTTTTAGGATACTCCGTTCTGCTAAAGTGGGTATGCTACTTCCCTTTTGTCTATCGCGTCGTTTTTGAGTCTGAGGGTCATTATAACTATAAATGCATACACACAACACATATAGCACCACGACAAAATATTAAAATACCTATCTAACGTTTTAAGACTTTGGTCGATTTAGGGATCCGTATTACCTCTACTAGGTAAATAGTTGCTTTAAGATAATTACGTTTGATGACAGTAACTAGTACTTATACCGAGGTTAAAAGAAACTTATTACTGCTGGCTATATTAGCTTTACGACTTAACCAGTAGCAGATCAACTACTGCCGTGGTCCACCACGCACTTAACTGGTTTTCCTGCTTATGAATAACTAGTAGTAGGCGGCCCTAACCGATTCACTGGCGCCAAAATCATAGATCGTACCACTCACTCTCCGGATGCTCTGTTTATATAATTAACCTGAAGAAACAAATGAAAATAAACATTATTACTCAGACAATAGGAGCTTCGGACTACCAGATGCTTGAGTCAATTCCGAATCCGGAACTTCTTGACTCACGTTTCCGAGTAAAATTGAGTCACTTCCGCGGTTTGTAACTAACTATTTGGATTGGATTTAACCGCGCGAATCACTTGATCTTCTTACGCAAGTACCTATACCACCGTGTACTTGCGTGATTTCGTGAGTCACGGTCGCGCGCCACCAGCCAGACGCGTCTGCTGCAAGGTGAATGTTATGCTGTGATAAGATGAGTATCTACTTGTTGACCAAAGTGGCGTTGTGAAATAGTTTTCTATTCGGATTAATTTCCGCACAAGTCATTTACTTCTTAAATTACTTCCTCTTTATTTACTTAGATTTAAGAACTGCCGAGCTTTACTTGCTGACGACTTCAAAGGTGTAAGCTAAGCTAGGTGCGTCTTAAGACGTAGGTACGGCTGCTTTCCAAAGTAAATACAAATGCTAGTCCATTAGTAATAACCAATTTGGTACTTAAATAATATTGTTCTCAAAATATGAAATGTATTTTCAACTAAAGATCATGTTTCTTGAATTTGATCAGTTTGGATATTGTGCACTTTTATTAGGCTTATCATGGCTGTCTTTATCTCACTGGATCGTGGGTTTGGTTTTAGAGTATATATTCAATGCTCCAGGGTTCGATCCGTTGGATGGGGGCGTTAATAACAAATTAATTTGATGAATATTTGTGTTAATACGTTACGTTCGTACTACCAGTACGTCTGGGTGTAAAGATCTACTGAAAGACAAAAAGAAAATGAGAAAAAAAATACAATATCCTTTGACAGAGGGAATCCCTGTTGAATAAATACCCTTTAAGTAATTAAAAATCAAAACAGTTCCACAAAATGATACGCCCCCCATCGTGTTCCACAGTAACGCACCCCTCCGCCGTCCAAAGTGCACACTATGAATGTCTTGGAAGCGACCTCTGCCCCGCCGATTGTGCACTTGTAAAGCGTTCTCTTCACAAGTTCACTTCGCGCGATGATGCACCGGAAAACCCAACGCACGAACCGCGCGCAGACCCACTTGACTTCCTCACTGCACTATCATATCAATATATTGTTAACGCCTTATGATACGAGTATAATATATGACTGACACAATGACCAAACCGATTTTTTTCTAGAACTTGCTTAAACTACATATATTTTAGTTGTATGAATTTTATTTTTATCATTTAACAATGCACTATTTTCTATACGCAAAGATAGGAGCAGGTTGATTATTTCTAGTTTCTATCTTTGTGTTTATATTCCATGTTCTCAAAATATTAACTCTTGCAAATTATAAATAATAATAAATAAATAAATATCCCTGGACATTATTCCACACAGCGCCATCTAGCCCCAAAGTAAGCTAATTAAAGCTTGTGTACTAGACACAAGGGGATACTAGACAACGGATAAACATACTTAAATACATTTTCTTTTGTAAATACATACTTATTATACATAGGAGACACCCAGACCAGTACAAACAGACATGTTCATGCACACAAATGTTTGTACTGTGCGGGGATCGAACCCGCGACCTCTGGTGTAGTAGCCAACTTCTTAACCATTACACCAAGTCGGTCGTCTGAATCTGCTGAGATGTTCCCTTATCATGTTTTGACTTGTTCGTTAGTATTATTTTCTAACATGCTATAACGCGCTCTTTCCCCACGTTGCAGGCAGACACCACATCTCTCTACTTGCTACGTACCTGCTTTCACCCTTCTATCCTTTCGTGCATCATTGTCGATTTGCAGGATTTGTACTCTTGACCTGACTTTTAAGGGTACTTTGTCTTTTGAATAAGTCACGTCACGTAAACGCCCCATGCAATTAGATCATCAAGTAGTTAGTTAGAACGGCCAGTGGATGTTAACTATAATTTTGTTCCGTCATCGTCACGCGAAGTGTCACCGCATCGGCGGAATTTCAACAGTTGTAAAACTTGTAAAATTTTCCGAATCCGGCCAACAGCAGTAGTCTGTTAAACATGTGGAACATTTCCTACCTTGCGTTCGTCACTGGGATGAGTGCGGGATTCCTAACATCGTTGTCATACTCGCGCGCCGAAATCAGCGCACGTCTTTATTCCATCATTAGGTAGCTACATATTATCTATGGCGACACGATTGACGTTGTGCGCTGTTTCTAATTTGACTCGGGTCTGGGTGTGCTGGGAGCTAGATATCGTTCGCGTAAAAAAATTATTAGGATTTGAAAAAAATTGTATTAGGATTTGACATGACATGACATGACAATGTCAAATCCCAATACAATTTTTTACGCGAACGATAATGTAAATTAAACGTGGCAAGTGAAGTGGTAGACGTACTGTTCAGTACTGTTAAATGGTTACTGCCACCGGTTGAGACGCAAAGGGTCGCAGATTTGATTTCCGAATCTGAGGCGATTGTGGTTAAGTCAGAAAATTTTCCTGTTAATGGTACAATACTCAAACAAAGCTAATGGGACAAGCCACGATATAAAGTGTTGAGCTACTTTTGTTGCTGAACATACGTTACGTTCGTTGCTGCTGCTTGCCAAGCCGCAAGGACTCTTGTTGGGGCCATTCTAAATGATGATGACGATCTCTCCTATTATTATTTTTATTTACAAGTATACTTAACAGTAAACGTAAATTAGCACATGCACGCGTCTCGTATTGAAATTCGTTGTATCATCAGCTGTAGTGAATATTTGAACCAGTCGTCATAAGAGATGAGCGCGGTATTCCTGGCATCTTTGGCATAGGCCGTGGCCTGAATCATGCGCTGTTCCGAAATCATTGGAACCGGAATGTAAGCTGACTATGTATTATTCACCAGACGCAGTATTTACTCACATTTTGAGTAGAGTCAGCACGTGTCGCATATTTGTATATAAATATTTTTAAATTTTAAAATAGAAATAGTTGCCCGTGCAAAAAGCTTCGATTGATGACTAAATTACTCGCAGTATCTTGCTCAACCTAACACAACGTCGTGTAATTGTACATTTATGATCTTTAAGCACTTATTTATATCGAATTGAATTAATATGGAATGCACTCATATCAATGTGAAGGCCAATAATCGGATTAAAATAGTATCTATCTGTCTATTAGAAACAAGTATACTCTGCGCCCTCAGGCACAAGTATTTATATTCCGGTCGAGGAGCGTTATGGATTCGTTTTGGGGCCGATGCTGCGATTCCGCATCCCCCGGGGAGCGCGGTGATAATTGAATCAATGAGACATCCACTCGCGAGCCTGAGACGAGTTTATCTAAAGTGCAGCTCTGATAACTGGAATGGACCGTCATGAATAAAATTGACAGTGAAAATTACCCCCAAACTTAACTACCTACATCGTAGTGGCTTTTGGTAGTTTCTTCATCAACGTGGATTAGAATTAGAATTAGAATTAGATATTCTTTATTGCACAAATAAAACATTTACAAAAATAAAGTTTAAATAACATATTAGTACAATTTAGGCGGCCTTATCGCTAGAAGCGATCTCTTCCAGGCAACCTCCGGGTAGAGAAACAAAAAAGAGTAAACAGATCCGATTATAATAACTTGCTTTTTCTAAATTCACATACGACATTCGATCCCGTATCCCGTATACGATTAGGTAACCACCTACTCGTAAATTTATCGAAAACCATGAATGTAATTTTTATTTATTACTAGCTCACCTGGCAAATTTCGTTCCGCCAAACAGTCAATGAATGCGCATGACATTTTCCGGACGATGATAACTATAAAATGGTCTAGCTGTCCTTGAGCTAGAAGTGGTGTAACTAGCACGACTTTGTTAAATAAGTATAGATTTGGAAGCTAAAATGTAAGTACCCGTATACTCAATCTTTGTAAATCTCTGGTGGTAAGTGCTTGCACATTTTAAAGTTTCAGGATCCGTAAATATAAATGTCGGTTAAGAGTGAACGTTTTTTATAGGGCGGCCCATAATGATAATAAATTGTTTAACGCTCTATCTCTACATATTTAAAACACGTGAGTCTGGGAGACACACAAACATCAAGGGCCAGCTCTGGGAAACGACCACGCGTGATTATGCGGTTGAAAAAAGTAAGCTTATAAAGGAATGTGCATGCGCACAGTTGCAAGTGCCCGGTGCGTTCACCCTGCGGCCCGCGGACACGCGACTGGTGAACTTGTTAATATCCATGCTTTAGATAGCAAGGATTTTAAAACCTAAAGTTAGTCTCATCACATCACATACCGGTCATAAATATACCAACATACGAGTACATCTAGGTAGTGACTAACTTAAAGAACTTTATAAAACTTTAGAGGGCATACTCCATGTCTCTACAACTACCGAGCGAACTTAACTGAAGCAAATATTTTTCTAATTATTTAATTTTACAACGTTATTATGAAAAATATACTAACTAAGTATTATATTCCCTATTACTAATTAATAGGGAATATAATATTTAGTATATTTTGGAAAAACAACATTGAAAAGAGTTATTTAACTATTCAGTTTTGAGCCTTTTTTTTCTTAAAAGGGAAACAACCTGCGAACCGGTGGTAGAGTCGTATTATGTTTATTTATGATATTTACTATTATAGTATTATTTTATTCAAGTTAATTTTTATTATGTATATTTTTGTCGTAAATTGTAGGTATAATTGTAATTGTAGGTAGGATATGTAGGTGTTAGAGCCAAATATTATGTTTTCACATTCCCTTCTAGTCCTTCAACTTTCGGTTTAGCAAAGATACTTTTCCTCACTCTTGCTCGGGAACTACGTTAGAAAATCTTTAACGAAAGTAATCGTTAAAGTAGTATATGATTAAGTTTCCGGTAACAGAGCAATTATTTTTATTAACCGTTGTTCTGTTACCGGAAAGATAATAATAAATGGATTCATTTTTGGCTGAATACAATGGTTCGTTCATCTTAAAGTAGGTATTGTACGTTTTAATTATATAATCTAAAACGTTTATTCATTTTCAGTTTCAATAAATATGTTAGGCAATAAAATTATGCAAGAAAAATGTATCTGACTGGCCTGTTGGAGCAATGGCAGCGATCCTGCCTTTAGCGCCGGAGGTCGTGGGTTCGATCCCCACCCATGACAAATATTTGTGTGACGAACATAAATGTATTTGTTGTGTGTCTGGGTGTTATTATCTATTTAAGTATGTTTATTAGTCTCTGACGCTCATAATACAAGCTCTGCTTAGTTTGGGGTCAGATGATCTTGGTGTGAATTGTCCCAGATATTATTATTATTTATTATTATTAATAATATTTTTTGGCCAACTTTTATTGAATTTAAATGTAGTATCCTATGAATGATATTCTTAAACCAGCAAGTACTCAACTTGAGTCAACTGGTCTAGCCAGTAATTACAAAACATCGTCCATTATGGTTTTTGGGTCGCTTTTTCGGCAGTTCTCAGAAGGAGAATGAGTCAGGCGCTCTAGCGGTGTGAATGGAAGCTGCGCGCGCATACGCAACGTGCGATGACTCACGCGTGGCTTCATTCATGCGAGTTGTGGCGCGCAATCTATGTTCACGCGGTGCACCGATAGGTGGCGCTGTTCTGCATAGATAATAATAGAGAGCCGGACAGTATTCACCTAATTTTATTTGGACATTTTTTATTTGTCAATATGTTTTTCTCAGATAATGCAGCTAGTTGCTTAATAAATTACTCCAGCCAGCCAAGGAGATAGTTAAACAGTGTCAGTGTAAAAGTCTTGTTTTTAAAACTCAGACCTTCGTTCGTACAGACAGATACTTAACAAAACCGGACCAGGCAGGGTGGTTGAGTTTCGTTCTACGAGTCAAACCAACCTGAAATTTAAATTTGAGTAAAGGAGCGCTTACAGTCATCAGCTACTGAACTCTTGGCCGGCGCCTGGTGCTCGGGCAGCGGCGGCGGCGGGGGCTGCCCGCGCGCCGTCGCGTGCGCGTGCGCCAGGAACGCGTGGAAGATGCGCGCCGACTGCTCCTCGCCTTCGCACACCTACAAATATTTTTTTATTAATAATAACATTTGCTCAACCTTCATCAGGCGACATGTAGATAGAAAAAAAGCTTGTCTTGCGGGGGTGACCGCGTTGTGCTATATTTCAATTGTTTGACCTGGCTCCGATAGTTCATAAACATCTTAAATCAGATTTATTTCACGCTCTTTAACTTTAAAGCCAAAATTTATAGAGAAGATATTAATTAACATGATCTCAGTAGGTATATTTTACCAAAGATTACAAAAGTCATGTAACTACGTTATTTATCAACATAAAATTAGATTTTTGCGTACACTGTATTTAAATCTAAACATGACGCCTCTGCGTGCCTGGTTGGGCAAGTTTGTTAGAATTGAGCGAAAAAAAACATATTAGTAGTGTAGTGAGTGTGAAACTCCAAAATATGTTTACTATTGGAACACTCACAAAAAAACTCGAAGTCTTAAAAGCGACGACTTTCATAATTAAAATTTATCTTAGCTCTAATCCTCGCGTACCTGCGTCCAGTTTTCCGGCGTGAGGCCGAGCAGCGCGCGGCCGCTGGCGGGCAGCAGGTGCGCGCGCGGCGCCCGCACGCGGAACGTGCGCGCCGCCCAGCGCATCCAGCGCCGCACGTCGGCCTCCTGCCATTGCTCTGGATCTGAAAGCGAGGGAAAAAATCTGTAAAAATATTATTTTTTTACTTTAACCGATCCTCTATTTGAATCCATGTTAATCATTGGATCAGAATCGCACCTGGCGGTAAACTGCGATGTACCTATAATAGAACATCTGTGCCTAGTAAATGCCTATACACTCATAAATTATAAAGATCCTGATTGTATTGGTTTGAAAATACACGCATTACCTATTTGAAGAGAGATCTATATTTACTCGCATAAAAACTTTTGTCATAATTTATTCAGGCTTATGTGTTTTTAGGAATAATGATATTATGGCATGACAACTTTACGCATAATTGTATCCGCATATTTTTTAAAGCATAATCAGATATGGCATAATGATAACTTACTTAGCATAAGATTCTAACGCATACTTAAAATGAGAAACTCATAACATTAATGAGTTAAATCATCAAAACCTATAATAATGAGATTTTTTGGACCCTTACACTCGCCTTGCGCTGCACGCTGCCGCGGCATGCTCGCTTTGCTCGCTCGGCTTCGTGCGATAGGTTCATGTACACCTAACACGCTCGTCGCTTCGCTCCTCGCACCTATTAATCCATCATTTTTAACCTTTATGACAAAACACTATTAATAATAAAAATGGCTAAAGACTATGCGTCTCCTCAATAGCCCAACAGATCGATATGCTTAAAACTCATTATGCCAAAATACGATCATGCCAAAGTTTCGTTATGACAATAAAATTATGGAACATTCATTATGCTTACGAAAATTAGTCAAATAAAATTATGCAAGAAAAATGTATCCCATTGAAGAGTGCGTAAGGTTTTGTACGGAAGGCTGGACTCTACCCAATGCGCTAACTAAAGGACTACGAGTACTAGTGATCATCAGTCGTTCAGACGAAAAACACTCAATTAGTTATCTCTGGTTGTGAAGTTGGGGCTACTCCCGTTCGTTGAAGACGTAGTAACGTGAATATACAGTGGTTAAAAACATAATTTCCGTTCGAAAAATTGACGTTGATTTATTGGTATTTTAATGACCATATTTAACTGTACGAAATACATGAAACCTATTCATAGGACACTGCGTTTTGTATCCTTTTTCCCTTCCAAAGTTTTTTAAAACTAACATGATGCCTTTAGCAGTACAAAACCGAGTCCGTTTTGTAGGTACCTATTTAATATATTTTTCAAGTGCTCTACATGATAACTATTTTTATGATTATACCACTGGTGTTTGTTAATTTTTTATTTACATAAAACAAATACAAATAGCGATTTAATGCCCGAAGGTATTCTCTACCGGTCAATCGCAAGGTTTAACAAATTGCGTTTATCTCAGGAACGTGACTCTCTTGACATTTTATTTTTATTAGTATCCCCCTTTTCCATATATTAGCCTACCCTCCGACCACTGTCTTTAAAAAGAAAACCTAATCGGCGGCTGGTGGCTACAAGAATGTTCAAACCCCTTTAGTGACCCAGCCGTAACTACAAACTAGAAAGTAATCTCATTCAAAAAACTTTCAATTATTTTTTGTAGGAGAAAGAGGAAGGAGAGCAATCAAAATGAGAATAACACAGAAAACATGAATAGTGACATAAATGTTATTGATATAATAAATGAAATAAAAGAAGTAAAGTAGCTAAACTAAAAGGTAGTAAAATTTCATAAATAAAATATAAACACCACTAGTAAAATAAACGGATATTTTTATTGCAACAATTTTGACTTCAAAAGTATATTATAAATTAATATAGTAACAACACCACCCATTTGTGTGTAAAACTCGATGTGTACCAGAACTGTGGTCTAGCAGCTTTCCTACGCATTTTAGGTAGGTATGTATTACGCACGGGGAGGTTTAATAACATGATATTGGAGACAATTTGGCCAATAAGATATTTTGTCAATGGTTAATTGTACTAAATTTTCTACCCACATTGTATTTAAAAATATACACCACTTTCATGTGAGATGATTGACAAAATTGAAGTTTCACCATTTACCTTCCTACTAGTGTTATGTATTACGCATGAAGGAGGATCACTGACGATTCCTATTGAGGTGCATTGAGACCAAACTTACATAGAGCTGAGCTAGAGCAAAGAATGTTCTTTCGTGATCTTTGAGTATAGTGATAATTCGTTTTTCATTTACACCAAAATAATTATAACGAAAAAGCACGAGGAATCAGGAACGAGCATTCTAGCTCGTGCTTTAACCCTAAAGAAACATTATAACATGTTCGCGAAGGAAGAGCCCTTCTTTCGCGAACATAGTTTAGACAACGAAAGAATGCTCTGTCTCTGTTTACACAAAGAGAATTTAATGGAGTGGGGGGATAGAATAAGCATTCGCGCGTTTGGTCTAAGTGCACCTTCAAAGAAAATTTTATGATTCATCGATCGATTCACGATCACTATATTTTCATGGAATATTAAACCTTGGAAAAGTCAGAATATCGTTTTTTTATTTATTTATAGTGTTAGTCTTACGAACTATCATAATCCACTGTTTAGGTATTTGATATACCTACTTAGAGATTTTTATATAACCTATACAGCAGCTGTTACAGTCATGTTACTTAGTAGCTGAAGTTAGGCCTAAATGCACGGCAACTCGCGGCGCATTGTACCTGCTAATCGTCTTCCTAGGGGTGGTTTCTCAATTGGGTTAGCCTATCAATGGTATGCATATAGTACATGTGAAGTACCTTTTTTATTTTTGCTATCTTTCAGTACTTATTTTAAAGCAATTATCGGTAAATTCGACAAAATAGCGTGATCTTAAGGTTAGGCTTAAGCCGACGCACCTTACCTATAACCCCTTATTTATGGTACCTATAATACATTATACATACAATAAACATATTTTGACTTTGTGTTCTTCCTCCCGCTTCTTCTAAGGGCGACTATCAATATCTTCTGAGATCCTAATAGGAATTGGTAAGGTTATGTATATTTTTCATCACTTACAATAGATAAATAACTCAAAAATATATCATTTCTATGTAAGGGTTTTATTTTGGTATTAAGTTCGTCATTAAATAATTGTTTGGAACGATTACTTTTTAAACTACTATCAAGAACCTAAATTATCTTACCTAGTAATTTTCAACGTGCCTGATCAATTACTTCATAGCAATTTAGGAATTTGCGATCTCACGAAATATACATAAAATCACAAACAAAACAGACTAGCTACCTTACAAAAGCAAATCTGAAGAACTGGTTTACCGGTGGGCACGGTATCGTCTCCTGAGTCGGAGTCGGCGCCGGGGTCTGGCGCGGGCGCCTCCATGCAGGCATCGCGGAGGGCGTAGGGCGCCAGCTCGAGCACAACACGACACCACCACACCACACTATGTCACACTAGCCACTTCACCACCACCACACAGCACGCACCTCACCACACTAGGACTCGCGACGCGCCCTCTCATCGCTTTTTATTCGACGCACAGCGTCATCGACGTGACGTCGACTATTCGTCACCGCGATCTGCAGTGACGAGGAAAACGCTTTCTGGGAAGCTGCGCGCGCGCCACACGCCACAGAGCAGCGCGTTTAATTCACAGCAACTGTTGCACCGACCATTTCTTTCGTATAACTTTGCATTCCTTTATATGCTGTGGCTTGTTGTCATAATTCGACTCTTATTTGTAGCGGCGTGCATTTTGAACAAGTGTAGACAGTTGTCTGATGAGTTCTGTAAAATAATGCTTAGTAGCTTTGTGTTAAATGCATCTTGAATTTCGAGAATACTGGCAGTTTTCCAAATTTAAAAGCTTCACAAACTCGATGTGCGTAATAATAAAGCAAAGTATGACATTTACACAATATTGATAAACTAAGTAGTTAACTAATATTCAGTCATGGAATATTTACATAGAAATAAATAAACAGGGTAACCACAAGCTAACATGGCTGCTTCTAATGACTGCCAACCTCTCATGTTGCTTGTACCACTCAATTCCGGGTCTGCATTACCAAATCAGACGATTGGAATGGATTGGGGGACTTATTCTTCAGGCAGTGTTAAGAAACTAAGTATAAAAAACATCAAGTCTATAAGATTTCCGAGTGCGTGCCGGTCTATGGCCATAGACTCTATGCTAATGCGCGGTTGGGAAACCCGCTGCGTGCTGTTTGAGCCCATGAGCTTTGTTTAGTTCAATCTTAGGTTGATTTATAGTGTTATTTGTACAGACTACCTACCATAATTACAAAATGAAAGTAGAGGCAACAAAAAATATTGCCTTATCTTTAATTACTGGAGCTTTTGACAATTGACATTAGGTATACTGAATAATAGTCTGCAACAAAGCATTTAATTTTGCTTTAGGACATTAAATAGTTGCTGCGAGCATCTGTACAATAATGCTGACGTGATAGTATATTATTACTTTGATTATTTTAGCATTTTACAATGCTTGTTTTTCATATCTTTATAGAGAGAAAAACTGGAAAAAATCGATTCCGGATCTTGATGATCTCGAGTGGGAATCGAACCCGCGTCTTTCACAATCCGGCTGCTCTATACCACTGAGCTACTGAAACCTGTGTGTGGATTGTTAATGACGCGGGTTCGATTCCCGCTCGAGATCATCAAGGTCCGATATCGAATTTTCCCTGTTTTTCTATCTTTAGATGTGACAATATATTGTTTTTTCCCTTTTTCAATCCACAGAGTCGTACAAAATCTATACATTTCATGCACTTACCTATTTTTAGAGCTATACATACAATACATACTTAGTTTCTTAATTTGCATACCAGATATACAAAAATATCAGTGGTCCTTTTGTAACATTACTGTAAAAGTCACCCAGAAGGTTTTTTTCGGCGAAAATAAGTAACAGAAGAATGCATCGGAACAGCAATGAATCATATACAGGGTGGTCTAAACATACACGTCAACAATTTTTTTTTTGCTTCATCACACTCAGGGGTATCCGAAAATACCCTATGTATAATACCCGATTTTTTGTAGTTTTCGAGTTATGAATTTTTTTACGAATTTTTGAAAATTTCTGGGTTGAGTCACTTTTTCGGTCACTGTAGCGCGATCTGTTGTGATATAATCCTATTTTTTTTTCTTTACTAGTTGAATAATAGCGCTAGATGGTTCTGATGAATTTACATCCATAAAGCTTATCACATCTCTAAAAAAAATTAGGAAATTGAATATTTTAGAAATTCTGTTTTTTTCCCTGAATTCTGAATTCCTAAAATTTTTCATCCAAATCTTTTTTAAGTTCAGGGAAAAAACAATATTTTAATCCTTCAGAATCATCTGGCGCTATTATTCATCTAATAAAGAAAAAAAATCAGGCATTTATCCCAACAGATCGCGCTACACTGACCGAAAAAGTGACTCAACTCAGAAATTTTCAAAAATTTGTAAAAAAAATCCTAACTCGAAAACTACAAAAAATCGGGTTACATACATGGGGTATTTTCGGGTACCCCTAAGTGTCAGGAAGTTAAAAAAAAATTATTGACGTGTATGTTTGGACCAGCCTGTATACACATACTCGTAGATAGATCAAGGTAGCTACATCCACAGAAATTCTGCAACCTATATGTCGGGTTGTTTCACATCCAATGAAATTAAAAAAATGAAGTACCTACTTAAAATGATTAAATTATTTTACAGTCAAAATTTACAGCTT
Organism: Udea olivalis; assembly: GCA_947369235.1. Classification (NCBI taxonomy): domain Eukaryota; kingdom Metazoa; phylum Arthropoda; class Insecta; order Lepidoptera; family Crambidae; genus Udea; species Udea olivalis. The sequence goes on along the minus strand of OX376348.1, from coordinate 22,017,741 downwards.
AATACAACTTAGATTTATATTTAGATTAAATGTTGGGTACTCAATTTTATATTATTTGAGTTAGTAAAAATTAGGACCAATATTTTACTTGTGAATAAAAAATTGAGACCATGTATGAACAGATACCATGAATGCTTGTGCGATGTCATGTTAAGTTATATCATAAAAAACCATGTCATGCTTTGAAATACATTTTTAATACTACTCGAAAAAATGAGTAATATTTATCAACGTTAGCCCAGTCCATCTGTACTTACCTCAATGACTCATTCATATTTTGATAGTTAACTTCAATCAGAAAAATGTAGTCTTATCTTCATGAAAACGCTATCTCTACACTCATCACGTCAGACTTACTACATCTGTAGATTCAATCTTTACTGGACTCTACATACAAACGATGAATGTTACTTTAATATCAATGAATACTTTAATTTCCAATAATACTTTATAGGTTTTAAAAAATAATGTGATTAAATTAAATAATAATATAAAGGTCGATGTATGTTATATGTGATTTTGTCTGTTGTTTGTATTTATATTTAATTATATGTTTAATGTTATAATAATTAGGCGCTTCCTCTTTCCTAACCCAAAGTTGCGTTACCGAAAGGGTCCATAAAACTGTTCCAAGCATTTATATCAATGGTTCCAAGTGTTCCAAGACTACTGTAACATCTCATTGTAAATTATGGTTTTGCAAAAAAATAATAATTGATTGATGACCTGTTTAGCGGTAAAGAGCTCTCTCTGGTAGAGACGCTAGGGATCGAGGGTTCGATTCCCTAACCAGCACAAAATTTATTGTCGATTAAACATAACTCGTTGTCGATATTGTTTCAAGTAGCCATATCTTAAGGGAATTCCTTAGTTTCACCACGCGAGTTTCGCATTTGACATCGCAATGGCAATTTTCAAACACATCTAAATCCGACGGATATAATTCGCGCAAATTGTATCACCTATTTACATTTTCTAACATGACGTTTAAACTCCTTTATTTTTGTTTCTACTTTAGTTGTGATTTTTAAAAACTCTATCTCTTCATTAGGCAAACTCTGTTGTTGGGTTGGGGACCTTTGGTGGTGACGACACAATTGGCGCAGTGTGCTGTCACTGTGACACGGCATGGTGACGTCCCGTGTTCGATTCCCGGTCGGGTCAATTTAGGAAACGGATCGGGTCTCGGTGTGCTGGGAGACGCCCCTTAATTCCTTGTCTGGTACCTCGGTTAATATCCTTGTGTATAACAGTCGTAACACAAGGATATTTATCCTTTCTTCATCAATCATACTTAGTAATATTACTTCACTTCGCATTGTATCATAACTTAGTCAAAAATGTATGCACACACTTCATTCTATGTTCTTCTTGCACTATAATTAAGTACATACAATTTTATTTATAAAATTATCTTAAGGACGGACGACCACATCAGCAGGCCCTGCCAGAATACCAGCGTCTCTGCCGTGCTTGCACTGCAGCGGCACATGCTGAGGCAGGGTCCTGGTTGGCCCACTACTTCATTGTTAGTTTTTATTCCCTGTATTGTTTCTATGCATAATGTACCCTCTAGTCTAAGCTCAAATTGTGTTTTGGGTCAATAAATGGTTTTTTTTTCTTCTTTCTTTCTTTCTTTCTTCGAGTCCATGACAATTTTATTGGTATTGTTTCTGGCGTATATTTATTTTTATATATTTTTACGGGAGGGCATAAGCAGGAACGGCCCTAAGGTGGAGTGAGAGGTGCGGTTGCTCTAGGTGCCTGGTTGAGAGCGCATTTTGTTTGAAATGGCCTCTTTCGAGAGGCGAAGGGACATCTAAAATAGCAAAATCCGCCAGCACCCTTCGTCAGCCTATTTTGCTCTAAGCTCATCAAGGGCTCATCTTGGGCCGCCATTGGGCAAAAGTGACAAGCTGTTGGTCTCCTGTCAGAGACCTTAAGAGGCATCAACTCCTGTCTCGCATCTCTATAAATGGGGTCGAGGATTATTCACTGATTAAATACCATAATAGATAGAACCGTCATTTTCATTATTTTCGGTCATGTAGGTGTGTACCTACTTACGTATTTAAGATACTGTTACGTGAGTCAAGTGGTTTCACAAATAGCAGGTAAGTGTGCGCGATAAGTGGTGAATGTGATATAATTTATAGTGACTCCTTATGACTAATCTCAGAGAAGAAGACTCGCTTCTGTGACGTGTTATGAAGTGGTAGGAGCGTACGACCTAAAATCCTGAAGTCCCTGATTCAATTCCCAGCTTGGGCATTGTTTTCAGTTTTTTCAAACAAACCTTGGATTTGCGAGGCATCAGACAAATTTTGATTAAACCAATAACCATAAATTGTAATGAAAACTTGATTTAAAATACTTACCTACCTACTACTGGTGGTTTCGCACATTAATTTAATCTCAAGGAAAGAGAGGAAGCTGAAAACCAGCGTAAAGTAGGGTACTTAAATACCAAGCAGCAAAAAGTGGTCTAGTAATTGTCCTGGAACCACCATTTCATTCGGACTATAACGGAATAGTAAGCAATTATAACCACGGAAAAGGGCCCAATTTATAGGCTCATTTTAACTTATTAAATATCTATAGTAGACTTGGTGAACACCACTTTGACCAACAACGACCTTATAGTTGGACTACGTGAAACTATTTGGTCCCGCAAATCTAACTATCAGCGCTTTATGGAACCAAACACGACAAAAACGTGCACAGTGAATCTCTTACAAGTTATACAAAGTGTTGTGAATTGGTGAATGTTGCTGCGCACATTTGTAAAGATTAATATTGATAAATGTAAGTGAGTTATTCTTCCATTTCTTATTATTAATATTATCTAGAACATCAATTATGAGTAGAGTGTTAGTCGATGTGTGTTTGAATGTGCATTACGGACGTATATTTTCAGTGAAGTAAAATAAGTTTCTTATCAATTTTTTTACACGCCCCCTGAAATTAGTGTTTTTATAATAAGTTGAATTTTAGAATATTGTTAGTTTCAGTAAGACAGACAACAATAAGTCGCCATTTTCACAAAGTTGGTTTACCAAAATGCATTAACAGAACTTAATAGGCGTACTTTGTTTAAAAATGGTGAATATCAGAACCATTGATTGGCTATATTGTTTGAAATTAGAGTTCCGTAAATATTTCTATAATCGGACGGATGTCTAATTTTAATGTTTTTGTTTAGGACAAGGTTCATTGTTTCTGGACGTCGATCGCTTTTTGACTAAAAGGGATTTCTAAACTTTAAAAACCTTAAGGTGGCCTTGGAACAAAACACATTTCTTGTTGTCTCACAAATGTCGTGGTTGTAACCATAAAGTTTCAAAAAATCTTGTTTATTCATAAATGACATAAGATCATTGTTAACAGAAGATAATTTCTGGTGTAAAAAATGCTGTTTCTATACCAGATCTATGGGTACACAACAATGTTCTTTTTTGCCCGAAAAAATGAGCAGAAAAATTAAGACAACAAAATTGCCAACCCGACGCTTCTTGGTAGACTATAGCTTGTGAAAAGAAAGAGTTTGAGAACGTTTCAAGAGGCAAACGATGAAATTGACGCAATATGTAAAAGATCAGAAATCGAGGCAGATGACAAATAATAACAATGTTTATTTTTTCGCAGAATGGTGATCTAGACCAAATTAGTGTGATGCCAACGCCAGATCTCTCAAGAAGCAAAAGATACTCGTTCAAATAAGAGTAGGACGACATCTTCAATCTTCTTATTTAAAATTTCTAATAAAGAATTTAATGCCGCATGTCGTATATTGTATTATATTATACAGCCCATTTTCTAGGATCACTATGTAGTTGAAAATGAAAATAGTCTTCAAGGGAATAGAATAGAAAGCATGTATCAAATTTTTGGACGCCGTTACATTTGAGAAAAAAAAAAACACTTGGGTAGTAAGCATACAAAAATAAAACAAAATAACAACAAGACAAAACAATACCATCAGCCAGCGACGTCCCGTTGCCCAAAAAATAAAAGGACCGCACTCAGCATTCAGCCTGGGCTTTAAGGGCCCAGGCGCTGATTTTCAGTGGGCCCTCCCACACTGAGTGGACACACGGACATTTGCGGTGGACACACGTATGTGCCTCATATATAAGTATAATAAATATTTAATAAAGGTAAGAGGATGGTGAGTAATCAAATGCATTGTGTAGTGTAAATAGGTAAAATACATAAGTACAGTACAGATAAGAGCTACCGTGCAATATCGCTTTCATCTTCTTGCGCAGGTTACTCACTAATAAGTACTTCTAAGTCTTTTAGATCGCTTTTATTCGATAAAACGTCGTTTTGTGCAGAATTATTAATATATAAATTTTGTCTGAGATTTTCACAGGAACTATTTTGTACGGAACCTTCTCCATTTTCTATACTTTTTTGCCAGATACAAGGCTAGAAAATGTCCGTACTGAGACTCTAACAGCATTTGGAAGAACATTATAAACCAATATATTCTTGTAGAGGATACCAAGGATTATAGTTTTGGACACTTAATATATTAAATTAAACCTTTATAATCGTGTTAAGATTATAACAATATTGGTTTATACCACTATAAAACCGCTCCATTTTTCTTATCATTGTTCTGTAAAGTGAATTTATAAACCTTTTTAAAACCAAGTAATAAATGAAAATAGTTTCCAGTATGTTTAGTTCTGTTTATCACTCTTATCGGCGTACTTTACTTATAGTAGTTCTATAAACCTTCTTGTTAACTGTTATAAGTATTGCTTACCAGCCTACCCACCTACTCTTGGGTGCATTTACACCCTCGCGATACTTTTTTAAGTCAGTCAAGCTTATATTGCACCCTTAATACCTAGAAGTAATTATAAGTTAATGTATAAGATCAGACATACTATAAAGCCTAACTAACTCCATGTTTACTACATATTACATGGGGCACACGTACGTAGAACTTTGATGTGTGATAAAAAACAATTAACAAATGTTTTCCCGTCAATTGTTTTTTTTTATTCAATTCAATTCAAATTCAAACATTTAATTCAGACTAATGTCCATACAGTTTTTCCAAAATAAAAATAAACAAAAAGAAAGAAAACACAACAAACATACATTAAAAAGGATAAAAAAAACAGCAAAAATTTACATTCAACCGACATGCAACCGAATCCACCTCGTCACAAAAGGACAATCTATCCGACCAGCCACAACACGTACAATGCTATTGGAGCTTCCTCGAACACGGCTTAGCATCGAGGCAGCTCTTTTGCAAAGGATGGCGTGAAAGCCGTCAGTATGAGCCTCTGCAAACATGCTTGATGCACTGCAGTATCTTGGCAACCCCAACAGCAATCTGACCGCGTTGTTATATTGCACGCGCAAGGCGTTGATGGTATTCAGCGTGAAATTGACCTACAGGTTGCACGTGTAAAAGGACTGGCAAAAAGCCTTAAAAAGTATCACCTTTACGGGTTCTGTACAACGTGCAAACCTGCGAGCCAGCATATTGCATCTTACCGCCAACGCCCTCCGCTCCCTCTCAATATCCTCATTATCAGAAATGTCCTCTGTCACCCAGTGACCCAGATATTTAAACCGCGGTACTTGATTGAGGGCAACACCATCCAAGAAGACTTTAGGTACTGATGTGATCTTATGACCCCTAGACTTGAACATCAGTAGTTCACTTTTCTTCGCGTTATATCTGAGCCCATGTGCGCTAGCATATCCCTCACAAATTTTTAGCAGTTTATGAATGGCACTTATCGAGGGAGCCAGCAGTACCATGTCGTCGGCATAACTAAAGTTATTAACCAATTTACCGTCAATGGAACAGCCAATCCCGGCACCGCTGAGTTCCTCGATAAGTCCATTCATATAGAGATTAAACAGTCGAGGCGAGGTCAGGACCCCCTGTCTCACTCCACATCTAAGCCTGTACTCGTCAGAAATCTTACCCGCCCATCGGACAACATTTATTTGATTCCTGTACCAATAGTCAAAAATATCAGTTATCTCACCATGGAGACTCGTACTCCTCATTTTATTCCACAACACCTCGTAGGACACCGTGTCTATTATTTTACCAAGTATTTTATTATTATTACTAAGAAGGTTGCAACGTTTTAAAAAATATAAGTAACATTCGAAATTCAAATAGTTCCGATTAGCTAGAAGTGCAAAACTTTTAGTGTGCCCCATGTATAAGCGTGGCATTAAGTACTAGAACCGTTAAAAGAACATCATAAGTGCTCGAGGCCTATAACATTTATTCTGCACTATAGGATAATTTTGCCTTTTGCTTCGCTATTGCTGAGCCTTTCCATTAGCCTCCAGTTTGCCTGCAGTATCTAATACTAAATATTAATTACTCTACTGGCGGGCCTATAGCGGCAATAATCAGTTAATTTTTCTTTCTTTCAATAAGACGAACAGATCACGCGGCAGCTAAGTAGCAATGCTATACACAAAGCAGTGAGATCAACTCGATGGGCTTCTGAAAGAGATGTGGGATGATAGTGAACGCTGCGACTATTTCAAACCTGCAAGCTGCTTTTGGTTGCAAAAAAACACCTCATTTTGCTTAGAGCTTAGGTAGTAGGTATTGTGTTCCTGATGGTAAGTGAGGTTAGGCTAGGCTTTTCTTTATGTGTTCCCTGCGGTTAGGGGAAGAGAATACTACCGAGGTATCCCTGCCTGTCGTAAGAGGCGACTAAAAGGGCCCTTGGGATCGCGAAGCGCACGCGGGCGGGCCTGCGTGTGTTTCGGTTTGCGATCCCGAGGAAGACGGTAACGCGTGTCTCCGGACACAGTGGTCTGTGTTATCGTGCACTGGAGTTGAGCTTGCTCCTCCCGAGGCTGGCTGCCAGGCGGCGCGCCGAAGGGTCCTGCGAGGAGTCTCTCCCTCGTTGGGGATCCCGGGTCCCTTCCATTCTGCGCCGAAGATGACCACCGTCAGGTTTTAGTGGGTAGGGGTCTCTGTTATCCCAGGAGTTCCGAGCCCGACATATCCCAGGCGTCCCGAACCCTTCCCCTTGGGAATGCCTAAATGCATTTCCTGACGCAAAAAAAAAAGGCTTTTCTATAAGTTCATTTACAGTGTCGGCAACTCACGAGTAATAGGTATCATTAACGTATAAAAATAACACATCATTCTATAACCCTCTGCTGGTGAGAAAGTGTCGGCTTTACAACGAGATCAACTTGCACTGTCCTGAATTTTTTTCGTTTTGGGTTTTTTGGTTTTGGTTCCTTCTTTTTGGATTTTTGTTTTTGTTTTCTAGAAAGAGTGGCTCTTTTAATGTGTACATACTTACTAATTAAGGTGTATTAACTGTCAACTTAAGTAGGATTAGGTACATTACAATCTAGTACAGAACTTGTTAATTTACTGTAAGGGTTCGTTTCCACAGAAGCGCGGAGTTAAGCTGAGGCTAACAAAAATTTACCAATGATATTGCTCAAATCACACATCTCAGCTCCGCTCAGCTGAGCTCAGCGCAACCCCGCTTCTGTGGAAACGCGCCCTAAGGTAATGTTAGTTATAAATGGCTGTTATCTATTTGGTTGTCCTTATGAATAAATAAATAAATAGCTAATAGCACTGTAATATTAATCTGCATTAATCGTTTACCATCAGGCGTTCGCATATAAAAGGCTAGCTGTCCTTCAGCGGCTTCGCCCGCGTACTCTTAACAACCCGTTCTACGTCACTTCTTCATAATGTAGCATTTGGTCAAAGAATTTTTGAAATCTGTTCAGAAATCCCTATCTACTCTACCCGGGTAGGTAGGGTTTTCGCAGCTCGAACTACATGTCTGGCTGTTAGGATCAGGGTACCACGGGTGTTGGGGGTCCCAGCCCTACCTTTCTTAAGGCAGGCCCCAACTTGGAGTTGGATTCGTGGTGGCATGTGGTAAGTTGCAGAAGTGGGGCACGTTCGTCTGCTCGGTAGTGTGTACCGAGCGTCCTTTCTCGCGCGCAACGAGTATCTAAATTTACTGGTCTAGGGCGTTGGGCTGCTAAGTGTTCAGATGCGGGGTTAGTGAGGAACCCTTATAGCGGCTTGCCGCTCCTACGGTACTTGTATGGATAGCAAGGAGATGGGTATCCGCTAGATTGCCTGTCCGGCCACCCTGCTGTAGTTAAGGGTAGATGTACGGCAGTGCATTGAGATGTGAGCGTGCTATACAGCTCCGGCACCATTTTGGAGAAATGGTAGTTGGCTTCTCTGACGTCCCCAGCGGGGATTGAAGCCGCTAGCGTTATTTGGGATGCGCGTGGTGAGCGACTATAACTGCTCCGGTACCATTCTGGATATATGGGAGTGGGTTATGCCACGGGCTACTCGCCTATGAGTACCATAATGTGCAATGCATTGTGCTTTGTGGCGGCAGGACCTACCGCAGATGGTCCCTGGTACACTTCCCGGTGTGCTAGGAATAGTTTGCCCTTCTGCATAACCGAGAGGTTGGTCGGGGGGGCCACTAAAATAAATCTCAGTAGTTGGAAGTGGTGTCCAGAAGTTGCGGAGCCTATTCAATACAAACAAATTAACAATCAAATCTTTCCTCTTTATAATATTAGTATGGATAGAATCCTATTCGCAGCCGCTATACTGATGAAGTTGAAGATTAACAGGACCCACCTCTATTTATCCACTGCATGGTTTAAAGCGTGTGCGCCTTTGCTAGTGCGGCCTATACAAAAAAGTTCCAAATTAAAATCAAATAAACTTTAATGCATAGGAAAAAGCCAGTTTGAAAGTATACGAGAGGCATGCCAAAAGAAGTTGGATACTCTTTACTAATTTGATTGACACTGGCAAGTTATACACCATCATAGAGGCTGGTTGTTTAATAATAAATTTGAAAATACACACATATTTTTTATTTTTATTTAAATGAGCATCATTATTCCGAGAATCTGGCGGGAATTCGCTTGCAGCAATGGAGCTCAGTCGAAGTGATTTTCGCGCTATGATTTATTATGTCTATAGGCACTCCCTCAGAATAGACAAGGGATCCCTGCCTATATCAGAGTCATCATCAGGATCCACGGCGCTGAGGGATGGCTGAGTACGTACTCAGGATCATATAGGACATGTTGCTGGTAGATGGGCGTGGATTGTCGGGTTAGGAAGAAAACCTGAAAACACAATCACACAACAGACACACCACGAAATACTACTAAGTTCATATTGTATTCTAGGGCTTAACAGCCCCTTATTGTCTTATCTAAATGAACATTTGACAGTTTGAGTTTTAAAAACATTGTGCAAGCTGTAACATATATAAATTAGCGTGGTAACATCCGTTTAGCAGTGATGGACCCTGTGCTCACAGAGGGTACCTACTTACATTGAGAGCGCTGGAGCAGTAATGCGCTGATGGGTCTCGTGCTCTCCAGAAGACCCCTGCAGCACCTGCAATTGACATCATGAGACATCGCTCCGAGCACACATGTTAGAGATCTGGGTCGGTCCATAATTAAATACGGAAGTATACGGTTACGATGTTTATTCGATCATGGTTCGTACAATAATGAATCTGCAAAACAGACAGCAGGGCAATTTATAGGGCGATCAAAACAAGCAACCGAGCGGTGGGGATAGTGCAGGTGCGGCACCGCTAGTGCACGTGCGGTGCAGGTGTTGTTTACCAGTCGACTACGGGTGTTGTTTTGATCGTCCCATAGTACAATTATTTCTTAAAGTAATCGATTTAACAAATTAAACTATTTAATCAATACATCAATCAAATTACAACATAAGAAAATACACTTTAAAACTAAACAATCAGTAAGCTATCGTAAATGAAATTAACATTACATTTCAATCATTATGAAACATTAATAAATTATTTTTTAAAACTAAATAATAGGAACGCTATCACGGCCATTCTGATTAAAAGCTCGTGCTCTGAGCGTAGATTTTATTCTGTAAATAAGGAAAGTGCAGATTAATTTCTAATATGCATTACTAAGCTATTCCTAGAAAACTGTTTAATATGGTTACATTTACGTGACAGTAAAACAAAATATTAAAATGCGCTACCATTTTCAAATGTTTGATTGAATCATCTACATGGAAGTTGTAAGCGAATATTGTTGGTCCAGTTATCATATTGAATTATTTACTGACGTGATTCTTAAAAGTCAAAGTCAACGTCTTAAGTAAAAAGTATCTTTTGCCTAGTGGTCAGAGTAAATCACTAGTGCGATCCGTTAAGACAAGTGGCAAAAGAAAGTTTATTCTGGTGTCATTCGCCCAGTTATCAGACTAAATCACTGAAGTGATCTGTACAGATAAGTGGCGAACTTATTATCATAATGCCCAGTTGCCAGACTAAATCACTGATGTGATCCGTGCAGACAAGTGACAATCAAAGTTCAAGTATCTTGCCCAGTTGCCAGACTAAATCACTTATGTGATCCGTGCAGACAAGTGGCAATTAAAGTTAATTATTAATATCTTGCCCAGTTGTCAGACTAAATCACTGATGCGATCCGTACAGACAAGTGGCTGTTCATTTTCGTCGTCGGTTTCGGTAACGCTATCACGGTCATCTAAATTTGGGTTTGGTACTGCTCTAACGTGTTCATGGGATACAACGGTGACCTTGTTGTTTCTTAAGCTTTTTACTTCGTAGCGGTCATTTTCAAGTAGTTTTATAATTTGGTAAGGACCTAAATATTTGGGACCTAGTTTATTGCTTGACCACTGGGTATCTTTACATAAAACGAAGTCTCCTAATTTGAATAAAATAACTGCCGCGCATTTTTTGTTGAAGCGATCTTTATTTTTACGTGACTGTTCGGTCATTCTGATTTCAGCTTCTTTACGAATGTCGTTACGATTAGTATTAGCTTCTTGTGTGCACAATTGTGATATACAGGGTGGAGCACAAATTTTACCAATTAATAATTCTAAAGGAGAGTGACCTGTTGCCTTAGATTTAGTGCAATTAATAGAGAGTTGAAGTTCGCCTAACTTGGTAGCCCAAGCCCTTTTTTGGGTTTGAGCTACTGCACTAAGATGATCTTTAATAGTGCGCATCAAACGCTCAATTTGACCATTGGCTCTAGGTACACCTTTGGCGATAGCATGATGTTCAATACCGCCAGATGTAAGAAGGTCTTGAATTTCTTTACCCATAATTGCCGGTTCTCTGTCTGAGACTATTCGTTTAGGAGTACCAAAGAGATTAATAATTGACTGTAAAGATTTAAGAATGAGACTTGAGGTTTTATCTCTTAATGGGTAAATAATGACAAATTTGGTGTAAGCATCGATTGCTACAAAAGCGTAAGCTTTTTGCGTACTGCTGGTTAGATTTCCTATCAAATCAACATGTATAGTATGAAATGGACTGTAGTTTTTGTCAATCGGATGAAGGTTTATTTGTTTTCTACCTGATGCCTCTTTACCAACTTTACAGTTCAAGCAATTTTCGCAAAATTTTCTGACTCTTTTTGAAATATTTCTAAACCAAAACTGTTCTCTGATTTTGTGTAAGGTTCGTTCCCAACCAGCGTGTAATAGACTTTGATGGTATTCGTTTATAAGATTACGCACAAGAGCGTCTGGTATGACTATTCTATTATATGATTTACCTTTATTATCTTGAATTTTAATATTTAAAATGTATATTTTTTATCATGCTCGACCTTGTTCTCTATGCATTCTCTAATTTTATTCAATTCTAGATCTCTTTTCTGTTCTACTACGATCCAAGATGAATTTTTCGTTATCATATTAATAAGAGGGTTTCTACTCAGAAAATCGACGTGTGACATCTCCTCACCTTTTCTGTATTTATTCTCAAACTCAAAATTTTGTAAAAAGGCCCACCATCTGTGTACTCGTGGAGTACTCTTTTTTTTTTCGACTTGCCTTAAGTGCATTGCAGTCTGTGACGACTGTAAATTCTCTACCGTAGAGAAAATGTCTGAAATGTTTTAAAGCCTTCACAACGGCAAGAGTTTCTAATTCGTACGAATGGTACTTTGATTCTGGTTCGGTTGTTCGTAAACTGAAATAGCTAATAACTTTACGACGGTTATTTTCAATTTGAATAAGCATTGCTCCATAACCGAGTGCACTGGCATCAGTGTGAACTTCAATGGGTAAATCATCGTGGAATATAGAGAGTATTGGCTCTGATGTTAGGTAACTAATAATTTCTTGTCTAATGTTTTCGTGTGCTTGTGTCCATTCCCAGGTACTATCTTCCTTTGTTAATTGGTAAAGAGGAGCCATTTTCTGCGAGAAGTTTGGAATAAAACGACGGAAATAACTAGCGAGACCATTAAATTGTCGCAACTGCTTGACACATTTTGGGGGTTGCGAGTTTTGAAGAGCGTTAATCTTATGTGGGCTAGGTTTGACTTCACCATTTGAAATGATATTACCTAGATATTCAACTGAAGTTTTCAAAAATGTACATTTTGATAAGTTCAGTGAGAAGCCTGCAGCAGATAATTTTTGGAGGATTAAATCTAAATGGCGTAAACCTTCTTCTTCAGTTTCTGATGGAATGAGGACATCGTCCATGTAAACCAAAGCAATCGTATCTTTATAGTCTCCCAAGGCTTTATTAATAGCTCGTTGGTAAACCGAAGGGGCATTGCATAATCCAAATGGCATGGTTAAATATTCAAATTGCCCATCAGGCGTAACAAAAGCTGTTTTTTCTATTGATTGCTCATCAATAGGTATTTGGTGGAAGCCAGATTCCATATCTAGGCTCGTGAAATACTTGGCTTTTCCTAATCTATCAATCTGATCCTGAATCAAAGGCAGGGGATAATTGTCCCTTACTGTATTCATATTCAATTCTCTAAAATCGACACAGAGCCGATCCATGCCATTTTTCTTTTTGACTAAAAGAATGGGGCTTGAGAATGGGGAAGAGCTATCTCTAACTATGCCTTTACTTTTGAGATCTTGGATGATTTCCTTAACCTTTTCTCGTTCAGTGGGGGCTAGTCTATATGGCCGTCGTTGAACTATGCGATTAGGATCTTTCAACCGGATCGACAAGCATCCAGTTGTTATTTTGCGGACAGGGTTCTTCATACCAAAAATATCTTTGTGTTTATCGAGTATTTCATTAAGTTCAGTTCGATAATTATTGCCTGTAAGGTCAGAGTTTATAGAATTAAGAGAACTCTCATGAGTAAAATAGCAGATGTTCGTTTGTCTTTCGATAGCTATGCCATTAGCAGCTATTGTTATTTTAAGACCGGGTGTTTTCAAAGTATCTATACCGAGAATAACAGAGTATGGTAACTCTTCAACAACATGTAAACTAACGTCAAGTGATACTCCGTTCAAATTTGCCACAGTATGAATCACTTCGTTTGAAACTAGAGGTTGATTAGTAATACTACGTAAGTTAAGTGTTTCAGTACTGCGTTTCCCTGGGATAGATCCAGCAACTTTTTGTGAAGTTAAGGAACATTCAGCACCAGTGTCAATTAAACAGGAAAGGACTACATTACCTATGTTGATTTCCGTGATTCCAGGTGTTTTGCGTTGAACCAGGTTTGCCTGAGGTTCTCCTTTGTTGGCTGGTCTCGAGGTAGTTGGTCTGGAGCGACAATCCTTCGTAAGATGTCCTGCTCGCTTGCAAAACTCGCAGTAAATGGATTTGCAATCTCGTGCTCGATGACCTGGTCTTCCGCATTTGTGGCATGTAAATTCTGTACGTGGTTGTTTTGCATATGGTTCAAAACTTGATGTAGTCTCCGCTGGACGTTTTCTGTATTTGCGAAGATTGGCAATCAGTTCGGCCTGTGACTTAGGAGCTGATCTCAGCAGTTCTGCTTGAATGAATTTCGGGCGGATTCCCGATATGACAGCTTCGACCATTAAATCATCTGGAGCATTTGGAGATATTCTTGAGAAGAGACGCCAGGCCTCGCTGACGTACTCGGAGTAATTTTTTGCGTCATTCGAAGTATATTCGCGGAATTTGTTGACTAAATGAATATATCGGGATTCAGCTTGAAACTGTGTGTGTAACTCGTTCCTAACTTCGTTCCATGATGCAAACTTATGTGCGTTAGTATCAGCCCAAAGCTTAGCACGTCCTCGTAGGCATGAAAATCCCTTCATCATTGCAGTTGTCACAGAGAAACCGCGAAGATTGATTAATGAATCAACTTGCTTGCACCATTCTTCTACTGTCAGTCGGCCATCATCAGGGTCAAAATCAGGTAAGTAGATTTCGCTTAATTTTTGGTTTGCCTTTGATGTCTGAGGTGTTCTATGTTGGCCAAGAAGTTGTTGCATCAATTGAACTTGAAGTCGCAGAAGTGTTAACTCGTTGGATTCTTCATTGTTAACGTTGATTCGTGCAAGCTGACATGGCAAAGTTGGAGAGTTTCTGCCAGGATTTCCACTAGGGGCGCGTTCATTCTCTCCTTCTGATGTTAGAGATCTGGGTCGGTCCATAATTAAATACGGAAGTATACGGTTACGATGTTTATTCGATCATGGTTCGTACAATAATGAATCTGCAAAACAGACAGCAGGGCAATTTATAGGGCGATCAAAACAAGCAACCGAGCGGTGGGGATAGTGCAGGTGCGGCACCGCTAGTGCACGTGCGGCGCAGGTGTTGTTTACCAGTCGACTACGGGTGTTGTTTTGATCGTCCCATAGTACAATTATTTCTTAAAGTAATCGATTTAACAAATTAAACTATTTAATCAATACATCAATCAAATTACAACATAAGAAAATATATATATATATATCGTAAATGAAATTAACATTACATTTCAATCATTATGAAACATTAATAAATTATTTTTAAAAACTAAATAATAGGAACGCTATCACACATGCCTTTAAGCTATCTCTAAATAGACAAGAATATTTTGGACAATTTGCTAGGCAGTCTTCATATATTTTGAAACTCTATCCACTTGGATTGAACCCATGAAATATTTAAAGAACGGCAAACAAATCCGTAAAATTACTTTATAACATATTTGCTCGTAAAGGGTCTCTTATTTCACCAATTTCAATAACGTAATGTATCTCATTACGCACTTGTGCGGTAATGTAATGTAAAACGCACGAGTTTTTTTTATTATGGTAAAACGTACGGTTTAGCAAGATGCTCCGTCTAAAACGAACGGTACTTTTTTAAATTTTAGCAAAGAGTTTTTATGTCAGAAAAGAGGTCAACATTTTATGAATAAAATTAACTTTGGGAGATGAAATATAATAAATAAACATTTAATTCTTTAATTTATTTAATTTTGACAATAAATTACAACCATCTGTAACAAAAACACAGAAATATTAATTTACTTTATATTTTTATTTTTATATTACTATACTGGCTGTTTTTAATGAATTTTGCCTTAAAAAAGCGCTGATGCGCGCGCATCGCTAATTTGTGAACAAGTAAACATTTTCTAACTGCTCTAGCAAGTGATTAAAGATTTTATTTGTTTTAGAAAGTCCGATTTTTATTTATTTCCTCTCAAATATGTTATAAAACGTCGTATGACATACGTGCGCTTTGATAATTACAGCCTCTGCTTTCTTGTAGCCCTCGCCTACGGCTCGGGCTAGCAATATCGCCTCGGCTGTAATTTTCAACTTACCGCACTTATATCATAATGTACTATTACGTATCATCAAATCAAAACAGTTTATCAAAAGAATTGTTTGGTTTTGTGGAATTTTGCCCTTTGTATCGTAATCATTTCTCATTTGAGTTCATTCCGAAAGCCACACATTTCACATTATATCTAAGGACCCTTGACCCTTGTATTCCATTAAAAATTGTTATTTAGCACAAACAGCCATTCCTATCAATAAGACAAGGTATTTACGTGAGGACAATATCCAAAAAGTTACACTTTCAGAGCCGCTTCAAGGCCAATGCAACAACCAATGAAGCAGTGGAGCCGCCCAACTTCACTCCAATAAGGAACAAATGCAAGCAAACGCCTTGCAACTTGACTGCTAAGAACCTGCAAATATCACCAATGATACGGAACGGGCTCACCTGATCCAGACGCTGCAACTATTCCTCTCCCCACTGACCCGCATTCAACCACATGGAATTCCCTCCTTGGTAGACGCTGGCGCTCGCTCCGTGAAGTTAGAAGTCCCGGCTGCCCACGCACGAAGCAGCATAGATGACAGCAAAGAGATACCTTTTTCTTGGGAGGTTTTTTCTTTATTCCTCATGATTATCCTTTGCATCCCACTTCTGATATAGGCACTCCCTCAGAAAAGACAAGGGATCCCTGCCTATTACAGAGTCATCATCGGGATCCACGGCGCTGTGGGATGGCTGAGTACATACTCAGGATCATATAGGACATGTAGCTGGTAGATGGGCGTGGATTGTCGGGTTAGGAAGAAAACCTGGAAACACAATCACACAACAGACACACCACGAAATACCACTAAGTCTATATTGTATTCTAGGGCTTAACAGCCACTTAATGTCTTATCTAAATGAACACTTATCAATCCACGTAATGCGTAACTTTTTCATCTCAGGATTCACTTCGATTGTTCCGTGTTCTCGACCTCCATGATGTCTCGCTACCTTCCCGTTTTTTTACAGAGCGGACCACGTTCCGAATCTATCATTGTCCGCTCTAAAATAATTGTGGCGCCGTCTTGTCTATAAAAAAGGTTTAAAGCCTCAAGAATGTTTTAAACTTTTGGTACTACTCTTGGTGAGTCTGCTTGTTCACGTGCAACAGTATTTATTTGGTTTACTGAATTTAAAAGAGAATGGGGATGTCTCAAAGTTGAAGCGAAGACAGAACCGCGGTCACACAAAAAAACGTTCATGCAGTCGAAAAACTTATTCGCGAAAACCGACGAATTACGTATAGTAGAGCTGGAGCGAGAACTGGGACTTGTATCAGCAGCAATGCAAACCATAATTCACGATCACCTTTCTCTCCGTAAACGTTGTTTCAGATGGGTGTCGCACAAACTTACACATGAGCAAAAAGACCTCCGGGTAGATTGGTGCCTTTTCATGATAGATAAATTCGTCAGCGGCGAGAAAAAAAACTTTAGGTTAAGTGGCAATAATTTTGCCGGGCCCGATTTGATTTCAACGCTGATGGAAACGTTAGCGCTTTTAGCGCGCTTTTCAATGAGGGTTTTCTTAAATGACCTGCGTGAGATGGCATCACTTTAGCGTCAGGTTCAGTAAACTCTCTTAGACATACATTATTTGTATTTTAATTTATTTTACTTTTCGATCATTTTTTTGGTTTAATTATTATTTTAAACATTGGGGTGTAAGGGGGTCCTCCAACATCTTCGGGCCCCAAGCCAACCCCGCCTGCAAGCTGGTGCGCCCTGCTGATTAACGAAGGAGGCTCTGGCGACGGCTCCCCTTCATGGGTTGGGAGGTCAGATGGCAGTCGCTCCCGTAAAGCCAACTCAAGCCAAACCAACATGGAAAGTCAGCACAGAGTACCCGACATGGATAGGGCGTCGTCGGAAAACGACGCGCAGGGGGATCGCCCAACTCCTGTGTTAAGTGGGTTAGGGCTACCGGGCCATGGGCGGGCCCGGTTAAAGACATTAGTCCAGAGGAAGGTCCGCTTCGCATCGTGGAACGTTGGCACGCTGACGGGACGCGCTCGCGAGCTGGCCATGTGCTCGCCAGGCGGAGGGTGGCCGTGGCGTTCCTGCAGGAGACTCGCTGGAGAGGCAACAGGTCCCGGAACATCGGACACGGCTACAAGCTGATCTACGTGGGTTCTCCTGGTGGGGCCAATGGAGTGGGGGTGGCGCTGTCCGAGGAATTCCAGAATAGTGTCTTGGAGGTAAATCGCGTTAGCGACCGCCTTGTGGTCGTGAGGGTGCTTATCGAAGGGGTCACGACCAATTTGATAAGTGCCTACGCACCGCAGGTCGGTTGTAGCGATTCGGATAAGGCACTGTTTTGGGAGCAAATCGACCAGCTCCTATGCACTATTCCATAGTCCCAAGGCGTCGTTCTGGGTGGCGATCTGAACGGTCATGTGGGTGAACAGTGTGAGGAATACGGGCGTGTTCACGGTGGTTTTGGTTTTGGCAGTCGTAACGCTGAAGGCGAAGAGATTCTCCGGACGTGTATGGCTGCCGACTTGGCCGTCGTGAACACGTTCTTCAAAAAGAGTCCCGAGCATCTGATCACCTACAAGAGCGGTAGGAGCGCAACCCAGATCGACTACTTTCTCACCAGGAGAGCCCAGATCGGCAAGGTAGCTAACTGTAAGGTCATACCCGGAGAGAGTCTTACTGCCCAACACCGTCTACTTGTGATGGACCTGCGAGTGAAGCCTCGAGGCAAATGCCGGGAGCGCTGCCCGCCCCGAACCAGGTGGTGGCTGCTTGAAGGAGCCAGATCCCACGACTTTGCTGCCGCTGTCGGTGACCTGTGCATCGCAGCGGATAGTGAGTCCGGGCAACAGCTCTGGGATAGGTGTCAGGCAGCTATCACCGGGGCGGCGAGGGTGGCGTTGGGTGTGTCTCGGGGTGGACGTGGGCTTGACAAGGAGACCTGGTGGTGGAACGGAGCAGTCCAGAAGGAGATTAGGGTAAAGAAAGCCCTCTTCAAAGCGTGGCAAGCGTCCAAATCTCCTGAAGATCGCGCCGCGTACAGGGATGCCAAACGTGCCTCTAAACGAGCTGTAGCCAGGGCCAGACGTGACCACTTACGTCCTTTGTACGATAAGTTGGAGTCGTCTGAGGGGCAGAAGCTCGTTTACAAGTTGGCACGTTCGAGAGTCAAAGCGGCCCAGGATATTTCCATGTGCCGCTGTGTAAATGACACTCTTGGTAACCTGCTATGCGAGGACCGCGCGGTGAAGGAGAGATGGCGCTCTTACTTCCACGAGCTGCTCAATAAGCAGCACAAAGAGGTGCAGCCACCTGAACTCCCTCCAAATCAGGGACTAGTGCCCCCGGTAACGCCTGATGAAGTCCAGTCGGCTCTTCGCCGCATGAAGAACCGGAAAGCTGTCGGACCCGATGGAGTCCCTATCGAAGCGTGGAAATCGATGGGTTATCGTGGTGTGGGCATACTTACCCACCTTTTTAACCGCATTCTCCTCACCGGGAAGATACCTGACCAATGGAGACTGAGCACTATCACGCCAGTCTTCAAAGGCAAGGGCTCGGTGCAGGAGTGCACCAATTATCGCGGCATAAAGGTGATGTCCCACACCATGAAGCTCCTCGAGCGCATTGTAGACTCTCGGATCCGACAGGAGTGTACAATCTCGGGGTGTCAGTATGGGTTTCGACCAGGTTGCGGGACCATGGACCCCATATTTGCCTTGAGAACGCTCATGGAGGGATACAGACTAAAGAATACACCTCTGCATCTACTTTTCTTAGACATGCAGAAGGCCTTCGACTGTGTCCCTCGTGAGATGATCGGCTGGGCGCTGCGGTCCAGGGCCGTTCCCGAAGTCTTTATTGACATTATCCGGGACATGTACCACGATTCCAGTTCCATAGTTAGGACTGCGGTTGGTGACACGCTTCCTTTCCTTATTACCGTTGGAGTACACCAAGGCTCCGTGCTTAGCCCGTTTCTGTTCAGCGTAATATTAGACGTTCTGTCAAACAGCATCCTAGACCACCATGAGCAACCACCCTGGTTGCTTATGTATGCTGATGATATAGCGCTAGCAGATTCGGACAGGGGACGGCTGGTACAACGGGTGAATAAGTGGAAAATTTCACTTGAAAACGGCGGTCTGAAACTTAATGTGGCGAAGACGGAGTACATGGCCTGCAACACCACAGATACCCAGTCCGTCCGCATAGGCGTTGACGTGGTCGAGCGCACGGACCGTGTTAAATACCTGGGATCTGTTTTAAGCGCGTCCGGGGACATCGACCGCGACGTCAGAGCCCGAATTTCCGCGGCTTGGGCTAAATGGCGTGAGGTGGCTGGTGTCATTTGTGACCCCAAAATGCCGATCAAGCTGAAAGGGCAGGTCTATAAAACCATCATTAGGCCTGTCCTTTTATATGGCAGTGAAACATGGCCGTTACTAGAGCGACACAAGCAGGAGCTGCGCGTCACGGAAATGAAGATGCTGCGGTGGATGTGTGGAGTCTTACGCAAAGATCGTGTGCGTAACACCCACATCCGCGGCAGCCTTCGTGTTCGTGACATCGCAGACAAGCTGCAGGAGTGCCGCCTTCGTTGGTATGGTCATGTCTCACGGAGATCGGCAAACTACGTGGGCAACAAATGTCTGGCTAGGCCGCCCCCGCCAGGTACCGGTAGAAGAGGTCGACCCAAGAAGCGGTGGCTCGACGTCGTTAAGCGTGACATGCGTGCCAACAGACTCACCACTGAGGATGCACAAGACCGCGCGAAGTGGGCCAAGAAAATAAGAAAGGCGGACCCTGGGACCCCACACACCAGTGTGGGTTCACAACCGGGATAGACCGCACGGATGATGATGATTATTTTAAACATTAATAAAGGAATAATGTTTTCTTGAAGGACACAGTGTTGTGCAGTGCCTATGTGTGAAAATAATAAAACTGGAGGGCATAAGTTCGCTACGGGAAATAAATACCGATTATAGATGTTTCGCAATGATTAATTTACTCCAACAAAAAAATAGCCTTGTTGATTACCAATGTATATTAATATAGCATGGTTAACTATGCTTTATTAATATCGTTTTTTGTGTTGTGTGAGTTGAAGTTGATAATTGCATAATATCAATAAAGCATGTTTTATTATGCTTCATTGATGTACATTAATCAACTAAAACTCAATGAAACACAAATAACTGCAATTTAGGAGTTAAAAAAACAAATCAAATTGTGTAAACAAATAGTAGTACTAGTACCTACCATAAGTTACCTTTCATTGAGCTTTTCCTTAGTATGTACCAGTGGCTTTTGCGCCTCTGTTTTTGAGCTCAATCTTCAGATCGGCGATTCTTTCTGGTATTTATCCACAATAACATCTATAACACCCCAAGGGGGAGAAAAAAACAAAAACAGTGGCGCAAAAGCAAAAGTGGTTGACCGACTTGGTGTAATGGTTAAGAAGTTGGCTACTACACCAGAGGTCGCGGGTTCGATCCCCGCACAGTACAAACATTTGTGTGCATGAACATGTCTGTTTGTACTGGTCTGGGTGTCTCCTATGTATAATAAGTATGTATTTACAAAAGAAAATGTATTTAAGTATGTTTATCCGTTGTCTAGTATCCCATAACACAAGCTTTAATTAGCTTACTTTGGGGCTAGATGGCGCTGTGTGGAATAATGTCCAGGGATATTTATTTATTTATTAAAAGCAATAGACTTTCAAAAAACCATTATATTTTCGGTACGAATCCATGGGTTCTGACAGCTGTTTGGCCCTTAGCCCTTACGCAATAGAAGCGCCGACTGGTGGTAGAAAAAGTATCGAAAACCCTCATTTAGGCCGGGCAAAACTGCTAAAGTTACTTTTTCCTATTTTGAACCGCAGCCTAGGACCACCGCCCTTTTTTGGCTGATGGCCCAGTCGCCAATGCCACAATAAATAAATAAAAAAAACTCTGCTGTCATCCATGTCAACAAAAATTGACAAAAAATTACAGTAACATTTTTCGAAACGAAATAGTGGGGTAGTGGGTGTTACGCTATGTTTTTCTAATTATTATTGAATAATACGCCTAAAATGGTTATATACGGCTTGTATATTGTGAGTAAGTCCGGTGGGCTCATATACAACTATGACCACAACATCCCACGGGTAGAGACCGAGAAGACTTTTAGCTTTCCTCTGGACATTAAACTACAGTATGAAAACAAGAAAGTTATCGTTGCTTTTGGACAAAGAGACGGAATAAACGGTTAGTAGCATCAGTCAATGATTTCAATTACAATCACTGTTATTAACAGTACATAAAGTCAAATAGCCTGGGTAGTTGCATATTTTATTGTCTAAAGAACAAATGGCAATTTTGAGCAGCTACAATATATCTTTGCTTGTTTATTTCAGTTGGTCATGTTCTTTTGTCAGTAAATGGCTCTCCAGTTAGTGGAGGCGTTACAGAAGATGGTCGTGATGTATTTGAACTTATAGAAATCAAGGTATTTTTGTTTTGTTTATCAATAATTTACTTAATTAGGTAATTAAATATCTTTGCCTGCACCTCAAGACCCAAACAACACAACTAGGTATTGTGTTGTTGTTTAATTGATGCTGTCCTTGCATACTGTAATCAGTTAAATATATTTATTTATTATGAACTATGTCTGATAGTGATCAAAAATATTTTTTCAGGAAAATTACCCTTTAAGTCTGAAGTTTGGCCGGGCTAGAGCCACTACAAATGAGAAGATTGTGCTAGCAAGTATGTTCTATCCGTTGTTTGCACTCGCCAGCCAGCTCAGCCCAGTGCCCAAGTCTTCTGGCATTGAGTCACTCACTGCAGACAGTTTTAAGTTGTCATGCTTTCAGACATTAACAGGTAATGTACTGCATTCTCTTCTTTTTATTTTCATCATTTCAATGTCTAATATTTTATCATTTTCTAATTTTTATTCATAACTAGCAGACCCGACAAACTTCGTTCTGTCAGAAGTTATTGGCAAATGCTTGACAGCTGTGAGCATTTAGTAGAGATAAATGTTTTTGCTTTTTTTTTGTCAATTTCCCAATGTTTTTAATACTTATTATCCTATTCCCGATGTAGAAATCCAAAAACACATCCAGAAATCATAAAAATCTGTCCACCCGTTCTCGAGTTATAAGTGGTGTAACTAACCTGACTTCCTTCTAAATATATATAAAAGGAAGTATATATATATATATATATATAGATTGGGCAAGATTTAAGAGTCCATGGTAAAAAATATATTGTATAGCAATATTGACGACACGGTTGGCGTAGTGCGCTGTAGCACGGTTTCTCGCCTCGATTTTGGTAGTGTCCCGGGTTCGATTCCCGGTCGGGTCAATTCAGAAAAGATCGTTTCCTGAATTGACCCGACCGGGAATCGAACCCGGGACACTACCAGAAAAGATTGTTTCCTGAATTGACTCGGGTCTGGGTGTGCTGGGAGACGCCCCTGGCTTATTTCCTTGTGTGATACCTCGTAACACAGGAATATTAATCCCTACTTCGAGACCATTACAAGAGGTGTGTTGTCTGGCGCAAATTTATAATTTAATTTTAATTTATTAGCATATATATTTTTAGGGCTGCTCAAGGATCCTTGTCCAATCTCACAAATATATTTTGCTTGCTAATTTCATTGTAAGTTATGTTATGTAATTATCATTTTTTTTTTGTAGGTGTGAAATTTATAATAGTAACTGATCCAAATATGCAAGGTGCAGAAGTGGTACTAAAAAGGATCTATGAAATATACTCTGACTATGCCTTGAAGAACCCATTCTACTCACTGGAGATGCCCATCCGCTGCGAGTTGTTCGACACCTCCCTGCATACTCTGCTAGAGCTGGTAGAGAAGTCCGGCACAGCCAACTTATAGCTTGGTATACTTACAAGGTAGTTTTATGTTTATTTGAATATTTATTACTATTTAAGTGCAATAAAATATGAACGAAATTGTTTTGTTTTTAAGGCAAAATGCCTAGTCAGCTGATAATTCCTGAAATACTTTTGTCTGAGATTAGTTTGCTCAATTTTTTTTAATTTTGTACAGGGTGGTAGGTATTTACTATGGATACCTCGATAAGCCCGTATACTGACTCAGAAAGGTTATTAAAGGTGCTATAAATGAAATTCAATATTGTCACTAATTTTGCTGTATTTTTACTTCTGAAAAGTATACTTATAATTTACGTTACAAACTTATTAGATATGGCTAGTGGTCTGATGGGTGTGAGAGCGGGGAACGACTGGCGCTTGCCAAACTGTGCGCTACGAACGCGAGTACAAATAGTCAGCACAAATGCATGTTATCAACTGTGTCCCTACAATTTTATACTGTTTCAAATCAATTGTTTTCCTGCTAGAATTTTATGACATAATTTTGAGCTAAATGATATTCCTACCACTTACAAAAAAGTTTACAGATCTGACAAGAAACCTTACAGGATAGTCAGCTTTATTTATTTAAAGAACTGAAAACATCTTGCCTGCCCTGCTAATGCGGCGAATACTGAGTCTGCTTTGGTAAAAATATAAATTGTATGAAAATACCTTGCGGAAATTAAACACCAGTTAGTTTACAATAAAAAATTTATTGATATAATCATTATTTATAACAATTGAATCCGGGGCTTCTGCCCCACACACGCGCACGTACGCTATGCTATCGATACTAAGCCGAGCTCGTTTGTACTTGAACACACGCAGCCTCTCTTATTGCCAACACCGGGACAGCCGGGACGCGGCCTGAACGCAACAAATACTAACTACTTGAAAGCATGATAATAACTTGCCATTCAAAGGATTCTACTGCAATATTAAGTTTTAACGCGTGTCGCGTCGTACAGAGGTGGCTTTGTGCGAACTACATTAGCTACAGTCTGACCAAAATGAGTTAACATTTTATCAAAATACAAAATTTCAACTGTTACAAGCAATGCGCCCCGGGTCCTTACACCAAGCACGTTATACTTTACAAGCCACTCAGGGGTCACTACTGTTAATAAGATGTTACATTATAATTAAGTATAGTTTGGACAAGCTCTCGCCGAAGGCAACATGCGACGAGCTTGCAAGCGGGTCGCATCCTCGCTAAACTTAAAGCAAAAGATTAAAATTAAAGTATAACGGCTTTGTCGATAAGCGATGACCTCCGCGGAGATTCACAGCAAATGGTACAAAAATAGAGCCGCGAGCGGTCTCCTACAAAATGTGACCTCTGCTCGCTACAATTAAGTCTTAAATAAGTTAACAAAGACCTATTTAAATTATCCTACGACACGCGGGAGTGCGGGCGCGTCGCATACATATCTCTAGATCAAACCTTCCTAATTTTACGATAAACAATTTTAGATCTTTTTTAAATCTAATTAAAAGAAAATGTTATACTAAATAACTTTACACGATACATACGAGTATGACCGACAGTTTTTACATTATTCAAAAAGACTCGAGAATGAGGTTATCATAGTCAAGACAATCTCGTTGCATTGCTTTCTATTATTTATTATATTATATACTAAAAACGATGGGACGTTCAACGCGACTATTCGCTTGAGCTTCAAACACATTTGCCCAAATTATTAAAGGTCAGTAAAAGTTAAGAAGGCTTTAAACTGCTTGTGTTATTTTTGTCCATTGTAGGCTGCTGTATTTTAACTACCTGTATAACATGGTTAAATAATGTGTATACGGTTTCAGTCTAGCTTATTGTACCATTAAATAAATAATTGGATCAGTATATCAGTGTTAAATCAACAGCTTTACTTGGAGGAACTGCTTAATTTTGAGTGACATTTTAGACATTTTAGTAAAGACAAACATTAGAATAAGACAGCAGAAGACGGACAAGCATCCCTCTTGATGTGAAACGAAACTTGTCCAGGCGTTCAGGCGCCCAGACTCACCGCTACGTGCCCTGGCCTACACTCGGCGCCGCGCCCGCCCGCCCCCGCCTCCGCCCGCCCCGCGGCGCTCACGCGACGGTACAGTCGGAAATATAAAACGAGAAACAACCCTGTAAAAGCCTGTCGCTAGGCGCCGGACTCGCTGCCGCCGACTTCAATCTAATTTTAATTTAATTATTGCACAAGTACATGGCACTAATTATCACAGTCAATCTGGGTAACTTTGTCTTTCCGTG
The DNA here is from genome assembly GCA_947369235.1 of Udea olivalis. NCBI lineage: Eukaryota > Metazoa > Arthropoda > Insecta > Lepidoptera > Crambidae > Udea > Udea olivalis. The sequence goes on along the minus strand of OX376348.1, from coordinate 21,991,958 downwards.
TAACATTGGCCCACCTTAAAAAAAGTGAAGTTTTATTTTTTTCCAAGCGCGTTTTATCACATTATCCAAGTAAACTATTTTTATTACTTAGTTAACATACTTCGTAAACGCCCTCAAGATGTCTTTTGATAGGTGTCAAAAATCCATAGATAAATAATTATTTTCAAAACGGTGAAAAAGTTGTTGTTTGAAACACAATTTTCGCGGGTAAGCTTTTTTTCATGTGACAACCCATTTTTTGTATATTTTTTTATTCTGTGACATTAAGCTATGTAACCTTAGGCTAAAAAGTAGGGTTAGAGTTAAACAAATACTTCGGAAATTAAGAAAATTGCAAAATTCCCCTACAATATATCAGCGGGACAAAGTTACCCTAATTTACAGATAACTTTGGCTCACCCATGTTTTGCAGATTTTTATGGTAATAACTGCGAAAAAACAAAACAACGTTTATAACTTGTGCTAAATAATTTTGTAAAGCCACTTAAAATAGAATACTTCTTCGTATTTAGTGAAACATAAAAGCATAATCGACAAATAACTCCGTGGACAGGGTCAAAGTTACCCAGGTTGACTGTACACAAATGTACGATTTACATGTACAGCGCGAGGCGCAGCGGGTTTTGCAATGGTGAGAAAATTGTGGAGTCTATAAAGGGCCAAATTTGTATAAAGCGGGGCAGCTAACTGCTATCCAATTTTGGACTTCACTTCTATTGAAGCTTTAGTTACCTATACTCTACCGCCCTGCGACACGCGCTGGTAGTAAATCGTATTTAAAAATGCAGGCAACTGGCAACATGTGTAGAGCCCTCTAGCGGCAGTGACCCCGGCGGAACACAAATAGTTACAACAGTTATACTACTTTCGCCGTATGATGATATCCCTGACAGCATCATTATTGTCAATTATAGTGCTGTATTGAATGTTATTTAATCGAGTTGGCAAAGGAAATGGAATCGGATTTAACGATTTTTAATTTTTAAATAAATTCTTAATAAACGGGTTATGGCTAATAAGTTATAGAATATGACGCGGTATCTTGAAAGTAATAGTTAAAAAATAGCACACAAGGCAGACGCACTGGTACTGATGCGAATGACGTGATTAGAAATTACTCCATACATTATTGAATGGCGTTCCTTTTCACGCATCAGGCGCTGTAAAGATATTAATTTAATTTCAAATACTTCATTTATTAACGGTTAATAAGAATAACAATAATTTACTTGATAAGATTCGAAAGAACAATAGTTCTTTAATAGTTTATAACATTTTATTTTGCCAGTTTCTTTTTATTTAGTTTGAAATGGTATGCGTGACACGGAACGATAGGAGCTGTCAGGCATATCATCTTACAGTGAAAATAGTATAGTGTTGTCCAACGTAACGCTCCCGGCAGTCCCGGATCTAGTGATATATAATCAAGTACTTATATACTTTAACATCATAAACAATTTAATTACTGTACAAAAAACTAACTGCCAATTCACCAGAGTAGTCGCTCCTTTGTCATGAATGATATAATATCCTCTTTGATTTGTTTAGGATTTACACAATCGATTTAAACAAGCGATTCTATCAAAGTAAATGACCAAAACGCAATAATAAATAGTATTTACTCAAAAAACAATTAAAAGACAATACAGAAGTACCACACTCTCGCGCGCCAACTGCAATCGATGGTCAGTTTAAAAGTATGTACAGAGGAGAAAACTCTAGTTTCTAATTTATTATTATCAAGTATTTTGTAGAAAAATATAATCTGTTATAGCAGGAAGCCTTTTGCTCATTTACTCGTTGCGTGCGCTCGCGCCAATTCAGGCGAATCATGTTAATGCATTGTAAGATTAAGTATTTTATCAATTTTGGTCTCTCGTTGGTGAACTGAGTGAAATAAAAAAAACATGCGATTCGCCAAAAGTGGCAGCCTCTCGTCTTCGGAAGAAGCTTGCACTGACCGCTCAGTCTACTACTGCATTAAATTCTATTTAATATTCTTAGTTTTTTTATTAAATTAAGATTTCTAATATTTTTAGGTTACAAAATAATATCTAAAGTGTTAAGTATAATTTTTAATTTATATTTTGTCTTACACGCTAGGATTTGTTTTGAAATATAAAACGTTGCAGTCTTTCGCATCAGCGCGGTGTGCGCAATCGGTGTGTCTGAGGCCTTAGCTCGCTCCGCCCGCTCAGCTTGGCCAACAAAATTCAACCGCCCTAACAGCTATTTCAGATCATGTTAGGTTGATATGATAGGCATTGGAAAGTTTTTCACCTTCACGAAGCTTATAGGTGTGCCCCCGCACATTTGGTTGTTAACGGTAAATGCTATTGCGCTATTTAAGTCGATTTATCTTTTCAAATGCTGTTGTGACGCACTCTATACATAGACGATAATTTTGAACTATAAAATTTGCGAGGTATATTTAGACATTGACTTCCAACCAATACACTGAATTAAAACTAGGCCATCAAATGTTACATCAGGGATTTAATAAATTATCAAACGTCTGACACCTTAACACGCACGAACTACATTAAATTTCACGTATCTGTAAATTTTGAACCTGAGTAGGCGCCTATCAGACTTAATGTAAATCAACGTCTAAACATGGCTGAATAAAGTATTCAATTCAATGGCACAATCAGCTGTAGTCAACCCTAGCTGGCCTGCGGATAGGGTGAACGAGGATCGGTGCAGCGGGTTCAGAAGGCCGAGTGCGAGTTTATTAGATGTCACGCATCGAGGGCATAAATGCGGATTTGCATACAAAAAATATTTCGTGAACGTCCCACCAGAGGCGCAACCCCTTGCGCGCTTGATGCTTGTGATCGAGTAAATCTCGCACTAGGCACACACCGCTCACGAGCACAATGAGTATATAAACAGAACAGAGACAAAGGTTCATACAAGTGGCTAAGACAGAGACACTACTACGCGTGTGTGCGTAAGATGTTCCAGCCGGTACAGACCGGTTTCTCGCCGTACGCGTCGAGGCTAGCGGATTAATAAGGATTTTGGTTTGGGGAGGGCTAGACTCCTCGAGGATTCAGTTAGAGGGGGTATAACTTAGGGTTAATTATTATAATTAAGTGGTGAAAATTGTACTTTAGTTAGGATAGTGTGAAGTACAGTCAAAAGCATAAAGCATAAATATCTATGTTTCGAAGGCTTCGAAAACATCTGAGCAAAACATTAGTCACAAATATCTACACGAGAGTTCGTTCAGATGCTTGCTCAGAATTGTATAGATATTAGTGGCTAATGTGTTTCTCACAATGACATATTATTGAAGCCTTTGAAATGAACAAATATTTATGCTTTTGACTGTACTTATGAAGGAAGTAGGATAGTATGAAGTTTAATTAGGATTTATCACGAGTGGACTCAGATATGTAAGGCACATGTGTATTAGCGTCACCTGTCGAAGCTTTGTCTCGTTGAAGTCTGTTCTCGTTGATTGGTCTTGGGCGTAGGTTCTCGCGTGACGTCACGAGCACTACGCGGGCTTGGGGCGCGGCTGCGTGACGTCACTACGCGGGCTTAGGGCGCGGCCGCGTGACGTCACTACGCGGGCTTGGGGCGCGGGCGCGTGTCGTCACTACGCGGGCTTGGGGCGCGGGCGCGTGACGTCACTACGCGGGCTAGGGCCGCGGGCGCGTGACGTCACTACGCGGGCTTGGGCCGCGGGCGCGTGACGTCACTACGCGGGCTTGGGGCGCGGCTGCGTGACGTCACTACGCGGGCTTAGGGCGCGGCCGCGTGACGTCACTACGCGGGCTTGGGGCGCGGGCGCGTGTCGTCACTACGCGGGCTTGGGGCGCGGGCGCGTGACGTCACTACGCGGGCTAGGGCCGCGGGCGCGTGACGTCACTACGCGGGCTTGGGCCGCGGGCGCGTGACGTCACTACGCTGGCTTGGGGCGCGGGCGCGTGACGTCACCAGGCGGGCTTGGGCCGCGGGCGCGTGACGTCACTACGCGGGCTTGGGCCGCGGGCGCGTGACGTCACTACGCGGGCTTGGGGCGCGGGCGCGTGACGTCACCAGGCGGGCTTGGGCCGCGGGCGCGTGACGTCACTACGCGGGCTTGGGGCGCGGGCGCGTGACGTCACCAGGCGGGCTTGGGCCGCGGGCGCGTGACGTCACTACGCGGGCTTGGGGCGCGGGCGCGTGACGTCACCAGGCGGGCTTGGGCCGCGGGCGCGTGACGTCACTACGCGGGCTTGGGTCGCGGGCGCGTGACGTCACTACGCGGGCTTGGGGCGCGGGCCCCACAGGCGCACGGAGTAGTCGTCGGAGGCGGAGGCCAGCACGTCGTGGTGCGCCGGGTTCCAGGCGACGGCGTTGACGCAGCGCGTGTGACCCGACATCACCGCGATCGGCTCTTCGCCGTTCATGTGCCAGATGTACACCTGGGGAAAAGTATAACAGATTAGAACTACAATCAGACGTATCACTATAAGACAAGCAAGGTCAAAGGTCTGCGGTCCAATTTGAAAGGCGTGATCAAGCAGAAAAATCATCGTCACATAACCTAAATCTTTTGAAAATAACTCTTTCATCTGCAAGATATTTACTAAGGCTTATTTAACTCAAAGGTTTAATAAATAAAAAACGTGTTAAGGGAATTTGGCAATTCACACTGATTTCTCTCTAGAGCAAAATTGTTGGTATTGCATTTATAGCGTCTCTAACGTCAAAGGCTGTTGCTAGCGCTCTGTCAATAACCAGTAACGTAACGCGCTTTTGGTCTAAATCAAGCCAGAGCCCCGGACTTACTAAATACCTTACCATTTTTATTTCTATACAGGGTTATTGAAAAAACATCAACAACCTCGCAAGACTAGGTAGCTACCATCATACACAACATTTGTTCTACGAGTTTTATCATAACTCAATACATTATTTAAAAATGATTTTACAAGCTTGTTTTCGTAGAAGTTTCCTCTGGCGTTCCACAGGGGTCGCATCTTGGCCCTCTCTTTTACTGTGCCCACATTCATGACATTTATCGATGCTTCAGAAACTCGGAACATAAACTTTACGCCGATGACAGGAAAGTGTTTATGAAGGTGGCGTCGGTTTCTGACTGTGAAGCCATTCAGGGTGACTTGCTTGCCTTATACCAATATTATCAGAAAAACAATATCACAGTCAATATCAATAAATGCCAATGCATTAGTTTTAGTCGTAAGAAAGAGGTTAGCAAATTTCCCTATAACTTCAATGTTACTGCCATAGCCAGGACAAACAATGTAAGAGACCTTGGAATTTTATTGGATTCTAAAACTTTCTCAGAACACGTTGGTTACGTTACTAACAAGGCATGTCGTAACTTAGGCTTTCTAATGAGAACCTGTAAGCCTTTTAAAAGCATACACAGCCTCAAAATAGTATTATGTTATGCGTACTTTCGTAGTGTTCTTGAATACGCTAGCCCAATCTGGAATCTCCAATATATATCAATAAATTGAAGCAAATTCAAAAGCGCTTTATTAAACATCTAAACTTTAAAACTCACAGAAGGAGCCAGTCCTATGTGCATGATTGCAAACAATATCATGTAGTTCCGGCTGTCTGAGCCACTCATCCTACAGAGATCTCGCTTATCTAGATTGATAACGAATCGTTAGTGACGGCAATCGATCAAGGTTTCGTCGTTTGTGACGCTATACTTTCATTGAAAAATCAAAAAAACGTGGCTCAGACAGCCAGAATTTTGCAATTTCGGCCACTTTCGATCTCAGCTTCTAAACGATTTCAGGGCCCGTTTTCTTATCAAAAGGTTAGTGACGCGATTTGTGACGGCATCCGAAGTGATTTCATCCATCAGGATGCAATACTTTTCGAGAAATCTTCAAAAACATGTGGCTCAGACAGCCGGAATCCGGCTGTCTGAGCCACATGGTTTTTCTTGATTATTTCACGAAATATCACATTTTGGACAGATCTTTCTCTACAAAAGGATTGTGACGCGATTTGTGACGCGTCACAAAGCGTTTTGAACTCTCGTGACGCTTCCATTTAGGAGTTATTGTAAAAAAACGTGTTGGCTCAGACGAAAATCTTCCGGCTGTCTGAGCCACCTGTTTTATGACTTCCAGAGGTTCCACGTAGCTGGAAACACTTCTCAACGAATGTGACGGCGATGGAGAACAAGAATTGACGTTTGTGACGGCTCTAAGTGCCTGCAATCAAAAGATATACGCATTTCTTTTTTTCCCATACATTGGTGCAAATGCACGAGGCAGGGCGACCACACTGAGCTCTTTTATAGGAATGCAAGGACATCAATATTGTAAATCTTGGCAAAATGTTCACTTATAATGATGAGTGAATGCCTTGTCTTTTACTTACGTACCTATTTATGTAAGTATTTACTTAGTCTACACAATATTATTGCAAAAGGCAATACTATCGATAGTTTTCTAATACCTAGTACGAGTACATACCGAAAAAATAATAGTATCGTAAAATCACTGATAGTATCGATTGTTTTTGGTTTTTGTAATGTTAATGTAGCAGTACTATGTTGATAAGTTTATTAGTTATCAACACGATAATGTTGTTGTTATGGTTTTGTAACAACCTACTGCTAATTGATGCTGCCGTGTAATAATATACTGTATGTTGGTGTGTACACTGTAAAAACAAAAAATAATGCAAAAAATATTCTATTCTTATTCTTAATGCTGTTCAAAAACACACTACTATCGAATCAATGGTATCGGTAGTATCGCCTTTATCAATAGTATTCCCTAAAATCTAAGTTTTTAGAAATAAGTAATTAGGTATTAGTTCAATCAACATCTAAACATTTTTATGATAACAATTGACGCAGTTGTTAGCGCTGACTTTAATCACCTGAGCAATTAAGACATGATTGTCACGGACAAATAATTGTTTTAAAGATATAGCCAAAATCCAAAATACATAATATGGGCGTGAGAGTATGTGCCTGCTTACGTGAGCGTTTGAAAAAGTGTGTTTATTGTGTAATGCCTACAGATATTTCTGTAGCTATGTTAATCTGTACCGGGTGATTATATATATATATATTTATATATATATATATATATATATATAAATATACATAGTAACCATATAAGCGAAAATTATATTTTTTCAATTAACTTAAACATAAAATATTGACCGTTCGAGTGATTTGTATGGCGATGACCTTGAAATGAAGGTTGTTTGAATACTTAAATTAAATTTTCGCTAAGATAGTTTCTACATGACTTAGTGAGTATGCCATTCTGTGTTCGAAAGTTATTTGATAATCACCCGGTATATGCATATTGACGACACGAACGGCGTGGTGTCCTGTATCAAGGTTTCTCGCCTTGATTTCTGTTGTGTCCCGTGTGATCGATAGATTATCGATACTATACGTTTTTCCTTCACTATCGATAGACTATCGAAAGTGGACTATCGATAAGCAACACTAACTTAAAAATGTTACAATAATTTCTGCCCTAGTGCGATCTGCGCCTAAAGCCTAGTTATTCAAATGAAGATTTCAAGTAAATTGAAGTTTTTTATTTCAAAATACACCACATCACAGGCCTTTTTCTTCAAACATTCAAACTGCCCTCGCTGGTACCTCTAAGAAAATGAAGAATGTCGGTAAAGTCTGTTCTTTTGAAATTACAAACAGACACTTCTATTTTATATACTATTGGTATAGAATAAGTTAATATTCACTTAAATAGGTATCTACGTAAGTAAAAGCAGTAAAAGACAAGGCAATATGTGTACATTTTGCCAAGATTTACAATATTGATGTCCTTGCATTCCTATAAAAGAGCTCAGTGTGGTCACCCTGCCTCGTGCATTTGCACCAATGTATGGGAAAAAAAGAAATGCGTATAACTTTTGATTGCAGGCACTTAGAGCCGTCACAAACGTCAATTCTTGTTCTCCATCGCCGTCACATTCGTTTAGAAGTGTTTCCAGCTACGTGGAACCTCTGGAAGTCATAAAACAGGTGGCTCAGACAGCCGGAAGATTTTCGTCTGAGCCAACACGTTTTTTTACAATAACTCCTAAATGGAAGCGTCACGAGAGTTCAAAACGCTTTGTGACGCGTCACAAATCGCGTCACAATCCTTTTGTAGAGAAAGATCTGTCCAAAATGTGATATTTCGTGAAATAATCAAGAAAAACCATGTGGCTCAGACAGCCGGATTCCGGCTGTCTGAGCCACATGTTTTTGAAGATTTCTCGAAAAGTATTACATCCTGATGGATGAAATTACTTCGGATGCCGTCACAAATCGCGTCACTAACCTTTTGATAAGAAAACGGGCCCTGAAATCGTTTAGAAGCTGAGATCGAAAGTGGCCGAAATTGCAAAATTCTGGCTGTCTGAGCCACGTTTTTTTGATTTTTCAAAGAAAGTACAGCGGCACAAACGACGAAACCTTGATCGATTGCCGTCACTAACGATTCGTTATCAATCTAGATAAGCGAGATCTCTGTAGGATGAGTGGCTCAGACAGCCGGAACTACATACAATATCAGCTGTTGCCTCTTGATCCCGTCGAGACTTTCTGGACTTATGTTTACTGCATGATATTCTCCGAAATAACCCAGGTTATTTTTTACGTCCAGACGTGCCTAACCTTATTGCACAAATTGGTTTTTGTACACCCAAGGCACACTCTGTTGTTTACCGTTCCCAAACACCGTACTAATTATTCGAATAATTTTGTCATGACAAGGTTGTCTAGAACCTACAACGAAAATTTTAGGCACATTGACATTTTGTACAGGAAATCGAACCATGAAAAGAAAAGCATTTCAAGAGACCTATAGTAATAGTTAGATAGCTGGAAATAAAATGAATATACTTAAAATTAAATGATAAAAAAATTTAAATAAAAAATAATTAAATAGAATACTCACTTCTTAAAATAATAACCTTTATTCTAAGATTTACATACATGCATACATACCATCACGCCTTTTTTCCAACGGGGTAGGCAGAGACCACATCTTTCCACTTGCTATGGTCCTGACACACCTCTAAGATTTACTTGTATTGTATTGGCCTGGTCTGGTTTGTGGTTTAAATTTAAATTAAAAATAAAATAAATAAACTAACCTGACTTTTAACCTAACAAATTAACCTTAACTTAAACACTTTGGAAGAGTAATTAAGAATTTATATTAAATTTATGTTAAGTATTAAACATGTCACCTATTCGTAAATTGTTAGCTTATCAGACTCCTTTGCTGTATTTCAATACGCGGTGTTTGCCTCAGAATGTCTGATGACAAGTATTCTGGTGGTTGATTGTGCTTAGTTAATAGTGAATACTACTACTACTTAGGAGTATTTTTAAATGTATTTGTAAAAAAAGCTGTTGAGTTTCATAAATGAAAAAATAAAGCTTTTTTGTCCTGTTGTGACATTTGTAAGTCAATGTTCCATTCTCATACAAAAGGCGACGCGTGCAAGAATGGCGCGCGATTCTGCTGATAGTGATAAAAAGTACCTACATCGAAGTGATTCGGACTCACACCCCGTGATTCGGAAGGGTTTTTACCTTATTTTTGCGATGCCATGCGCACAGAGATAAGACCATTCAGGCGTAAAATTAAATTGATATTTATTTTTGTATAAAAGTAAAATGTGTCAAATTATCCAAAGTAGTAGAACAAATGTTGTTGTGTATGATGCTAGCTACCTAGTCTTGCGAGGTTGTTGATGTTTTTTCAATAATCCTGTATAATTATGATTTTATAACCATTAATTTTTTTCGGAGACAGTTTTACTTAGTAGATGATTCTACAGCTTATCCAGTTACATATATTTTTTAAATATTGAAAAACCCTAAAGGCCTGTTCAGACCTCAGCGGTATTCGCTGTCGTTGTGGGTAGCGGTACATTTTGCCGCGAAACTTGATACTAAATACCAGAGCGAAACCCGCGCGGTATTGTACCGCTACCCACAGCGGCAGCGAATGAATGAATGAAAAGTTTATTTCGGATATTACACGTTACATCCATAGTTTGTTAGTACCTAAAAATAAAATAATATTAAAACAAAAATAAAAACTTACTTCCTATGTTAGTAACATTTAAATAACTTAAATAACTTTTTGTGATTAACATGGACGGGCATCCACTGATAAAGGATTGGACTGTCCATCCTATGAGCAATCACCTTCAGGAGTGTTGGTGCTGCCACATACCCGCTCCCTACGGTTTGAACAGGCCTTTATGCAAAAGTCAAATGAGTTTAACTATAATAAAACGTTTTAGAGACCGGACTATATGCAACATAAAAGCACAAAATAAAGAGTTTACAGAAGGACCGCTCTCCCCTTTTTCTATCAACTTGCCTGATTGCCTAGGGTTGCTACTCGCTACTATAATCGCCAGATAAGCGCGATTTGACAGATACCGCGTAAAGTAAAATACATCAAGTTAAAAATTGCACCTAGTTCGACCAAAACAAAAATATACAAAAGGGGTCCAGTTAGATTAAAAGGAGTTGAGATGGGTGAATACGTATAAAAGTATTATATTATAAGAATTCATTTAGCGGGGTCCAGGTGCAACCTGCTAGCCTAATGGCTTGATCATTACTGGGTAGGTAGGTAGGTAGGACTGTAGGAATACAGTCCTACCTACCTACCCAGTAGGCTGTAGATAACACCATGAGCCACCGCTTCGGCGTCACCTGTCGGCGACGCGGCGCGGATACAGCAGCCGCGCGTGACAATAAAATAATATACCAAAAAATACTGGTGTTTTACCAATGCATGATAAGATAAGTTACGGAAAAAGTAAAAGCCTATTTGTACTGGATTTGAATGTGTTACGAAATATAAAGGTTTACCTACCTATATACTTATAATACTCGTAGGTACATAGTACTACTAACTTGCAAACGTTATCTGAGTTTTACTTATTTTTCAACATCATTTGGTAACTTAAAAAACGTATAATCACAATTTCGTGTGGTGTTCATACAGCCTAATACACTGCAAAAGAAATATCTGCGCGAAACCATTTTTGACCATTGAACTATAATGTAAGTATCTAAAAACGTACAAACAATATCTCAATGTTTTTGCCAGTGCGACTGACCGCGACGCTGAAGCTACCTGACTTCGCCTGTAAACTTATGTCTCTGTGTGCGTGTGTCAAAAATGGCGTGTTGTCCTAAGCGGGCTATCTGTCACAGCGCCGCGCATTTCTAATTTGTGATAAAAGGCTCAACATACTCGTATGCATGCAAATATGTAAGTAAAATATGTAAAATATGTAAAATATGCACGAAAATCAATAAAAAGGGCCAAAATATGCAAACAATATAACAGGAAACAATAAAAAAGTGTTGTTTTAAATGCTTTTTGTTTTAAAAAGCTCTGTACTAGCTACTCAACGATAACAATCAAATATCTATTACAAAATATACCTACTTAGGTAACAAGGAAATTTAAATTTACCTTTAACAAAAAAAACAACTTAAAAAAAACTATTACAAAACAAAACACTAATAAAAAATAATAATTGCATATTCTTCTAAAACTTATACGATAATATAATGTAGGTACAATTATTGTTATTGTTGGGAGTCAGTGTCAGCCAATGAAACACTACAATATACCTATTTTTTTACATCACACGTTCAAGTATTGTTACGTAGAAATTCACAAAGTACGATTTTCTTTCCTTTTGTTATATTTGGAGTCTGTCCAATTCTGTTTATTTTCTGATTCGATTCAATCGCATCGAACAAAATGCAATTGCACGTCTTCTTAAGATTGTTAACAATCTACTTTCTAGACGTAAGTTCCTTGATATCTTGGCTTCGAACGTTGTCACAGATTTTAAAAAAAAGTCTATGGCCACCCTCAAGCATATTTCCGCCATTTTATACGGTCATTTCACTTTCTGCTCAGGCGCGTGCGCCTTATTTTTTAAACGAAGTTTATTTGTAGGAAATAGCCAAAAGCCCGGTAAGTAATTGTTGTTTTCCGAAATCTATATTCATCGTTGCAGAATGTGTTTAAATTATTATCTGGTTCAGCTCGTTGATTACATTCGTAACCCCCGTGTTCCGATGGAAATTTATGGTAAGTATCTAACGTTCTAAGCCTCCGGAGTTGATTGGCTATCAAAGCATATAGCGTTAGCTTTAACTTCCAGTAGGTATGTACTTTTTCTTAATCTAATTAGGGATTTCAAAGCACTGCATGTTGTCGAGGCACGGCTAGGTTATACCGACACCACGCCGCTATTTAAGTGCATCCAGTTCCTTAACAGACTTAAAGGCTACACCCTCGTTTTGCCTCGGCAGCTGCGGTTTCTGTGAATATTTTCCGTCTGGGGACCCTTTCTCTTCGTCTCAGTCCCAGACAAGTGCGACTTGTGAAACCGAAAGACTGCTGAGTCTAGCCGGCTCCATTAAGATCTTTGTACTTTAAGTTAGTAGTGCTAATTTAACTCTGAGTTGAAGAAAGTTCAACATCTCTTCTTTCCATATCACCACCCCTTATTAGTGTATCCTAAAATCTTTTATTGTAACAGTATGTATGTGGTTGTGTTACAAACCTACATTGGCTGACACCGACACTTCAACAATAACAATAATTGTACTTACCTACATTATATTATCACTGAAAATCAATAAATAACCAAAAATTTTAACAAAAAAAAAACAACTTAATAAAAAAATATTCCAAAACAGAACACTAAAAAGTAAGAAAATAATTGCGTATTCTTCTAAAACTTATACGATAATATAATGTAGGTACAATTATTGTTATTTTTGGAGTCGGTGTCAGCCAAGGAAACACTACATTATACCTAGCAATATACCTACTTTTTACATCTCATGTTTAAGTATGTATGTAGGTAGTTAAAAAGCTACATTGGCTGACACCGACTTCAACAGTAACAATAATTGTACTTACCTACATTATATTATCGTGTAAGTTGTAGAAGAATACGCAATTATTTTCTTGCTTTTTAGTGTTTTGTTTTGAAATATATTTTTTTTAAGTTGGTTTTTTTTGTTCAATTTTTTGTTTTTTTCTTGATTTTCAGTGAATCGGTTCTTGTTTATTTTATACATCGAAAAAGTATCATTCATTAGCTCCTAAGAATTGAAGAGTTCCGTTACTTTGTCATGGATGCCATAATCAGAACCCAACCAAACTCTCATGAAACTACCCTTGAAGTTATATCCTTTCCAATAAAAAAAGAAGCATCGAAAGCAGTTGGCGATTGAGTTATTCGTCCATTTGGCGCGCATATAAATTATCTAGATTTAAATCTTATATGGTTTTCTCATGGATGCCACTGTCAGAACTGGACCAAATTAAATTAGGAACAAACGGGAAGTACCAGCTTTCAAATAAAAAAAGAATGATCAAAATCGGTTCACCCAGTCGAAAGTTATGAGGTAACAAACGTAAAAAAATAAAAACATACAGTCGAATTGAGAACCTCCTGTAAGTGCTATAATAAAACAGCACAAACGAGTAAAAAAGTAAGGACTCCGACGGCTAACATTTCAATCGATGCCATGCAACAGGCCGAGTTTATCGTAATTCCGTATCTCACGCACACATACGCAAATCGGTCGGCCGACCGGGCTGCCATTTTGCGATCTGTCATTGCCCATGACAGAATAAACATCGAGGTGTTATATTCACAGGTAAGCCAAAATGTATTAAAAAAAAAACATAAACTTGGACCACAAAACTTCAACGACGCAGCTCAGTGTTGTCATTAATAAATGGGGATATTACCCGGAAATTTGGGTAACCTATTATCTTGATATACTATATATTTATATTCATCGTCTTTGATTTTTAGGTTCCCTTCAAGCATAGATTACCTCCAATAGATACCGCATGAAGGGCAACCGATGCGCCTAGAACATGAATGTTTTTGTAGTCATTCATTCAAAAGCTAAGCTTTATTACCGACCAATTATTGGATCTGTGATCTGTAGCTTACGATAGGACATGGGTACATAAGAATGTCCGTTTGCTGTGTGAATTGGTGTGGGAAGAATTCCAGGACATAGAACTTGAAGAAAGATGGTAAATCTTTTCATCAGTGAATACAATTTTATTTTATTTAGATTAGATGTAGTTGATGTTATGTTGGACGTAAAATTGGTAACCATGGCTACAGGATAAAGTTTGAAAAACACGAAGAATAAAATGAGATCGGCCACTTTTATTGCTTCAATTTATTTTTTATGGTATTCCCTAGGCTCGTCGCGAAACCAAACGTACCATAATAGTTCTATGAAACCGACGGCCACATTCTGAATCACCGCGCCAAACTAAGTTTCTAAGCCTGTTTTATTATACACTTATAAATAGTATATTCCTAAAATGGTTTATAATATAATATGTTGATGCAAAGTTTTATCACATTTGATTCATTAATCAGGAATATCAAAAATAAACAAAATTAACAATACCTAAAATATAAAGATATCAATTTGACCACAAAAGCTGCTAACCGTTTGATAAATTTAGCTAAAATTGTCATTGAAAAATACATAGATATTCGTTTACTGTACTTGACCAGAAAAAGTGAAAAAGCGTCCGTTACTCAGTCTGTCATCAGTGGTTCTACAGGTTTAAATACTTATCACATAAATAATCTTTTTCAGATGAAAAAATATACAGTTAATTTAACAGATACAATTCATTTGTTTCGTAAAACAATGGTATGAATTATCGACATTGCACAAAGTGTTATGCAACGCTTCACATCACTGTGGTATACAAGTGTCAGTGAAATAGCCAATAGCGTCGCAGTTGCTTTCTTCCCCGCAACCCGCTCACACCGCCAAAACGGACGACTTTGAATTAGAACAAAATTCACAACATACGGTATCTATTGGAGGTAATCTATGCCTTCAAGTAATTAACCGTGGAAAAGCGATTGGGTAAGTATAATAAGGAACTGTAGGGGTGAAGAGAAAGGAATTCGGCGCTTAGGCTTAGACTTGTATGCTGTTTCAAAATTAATAAATTCATTTGTTTTTTGCTACAATGATATCCAAATATCTGCGGTTGGCAACAAGCGTCCGACAGAGGTGACCTTAGTCAGTTCGGACTTTGTGGACGGCCGTTAGCAACCAAATAACCAATGAATCGCAGGTCGCCCTGGCCAAGGTGACCTCTGTTGGTGGTTTAGTATTAGGTTTTTTCTTATACCACGTCGGTGACAATCAAGCAAGCGGACCGCCCATGATAGTAAGCGGCTACCGCAGCCTATGGTCGCGTGCAACACCAGTGGAATCACTCGCGCGTTGTCGACCCTGCAGAAACCTTTTCAGACCCCTTTTGAAGAACTCCATGCTACAACTCATCGGGAAAACCTCGGCAGGGAGTTCATTCCATAATTTAAGGGTCCTCGGAGGAAACACCTCTGATACCTGGGAGAGGGATGATTTGGGAGACGCCTCTGGCTTATCTCCCTGTCTGGTACCTCGTAACACAAGGATATTTATCCTAACTTCGAGACCATGACAAGTGGTGTGTGTGGTGTTGTCTGGCGCATACTGAGCTGTACGAGACCATTGCGGATTCAGAGTGTGAGGATGAACGACCTGTCGTTGGCGAGCGGTGCGGTAATAAAAAGTAGCCGTGGGCATCACATCAAACAGTTTTTCAGAACAAAACCGGTTGTACAAGCGGTAGAATACGCATATAGAGGCGAAGTCTCTCCTCAGACTTAACGGCTCTAAACCGCTTGTTAGTTTGGGATCGTCGACAATCCGGGTCGCACGCCTCTGGACCGAGTCAAAAGGACTGAGTTTATTAAGTTTTTTTTTCATGAAATGAAAAAGAAAAAAAGGGAAAAAAATTAAAACTAGGGAGTTTTTTCTCGTACTGGTATCCCTAAGGTGACACAGACAAAGATTTGACAGTGCTTCACTTCTAGTGTCACAAGAGGGAGTTCTTACTTCTTTACTCGTCCGTGTAAAACAGCAAGAATTGTTTAAAGACAAGAAACATGTATAACCTTATTATCCTCGCTGCCGGAGGCGATGAAGTCCTGGTGCGCGCCGCCGAAGCACGCGTGGATGGTGAAGTGGCCCTGGCTCAGCCCGCGGAAGCGCCGCACCAGCGCGCGCGCTCCTACAGTCACATATTGTCAATTACATATCGCTTACATTACAGGGTTGCTTTCATTAAATTCAGGGTTTGTCCAATGATAGTGTATGAGGTAAATCTACACCTTTTTCCTACTACAGGGATACTCACTGAAAAACTTGAAGCTATTAATTATTCTTAAAACTCTTTCCTTTAAGTTTGTGTTAGTATAAGAATTTTATTTAATGTTTGTAATTGTTTATACTATGTTTTTTCTTGTTATATTTATTGATTTTATTTAACCAATTGGTGAATTTTTTTTAGTTCTTCTCGTGTCAATGGCAAATATTCAATTGATCTATACGGATTTAGACCAGAAACCAGCAACTCCCAGCCCAGCATCAGACGCCAAGTACAGATCCTCCTAAGTGCAGGTGGCGGGGCACTGTGGGCAGTCGAGCATGTGGGCCATTGTTTGAGGCGACCAACCACAGTCACACCCTTGGTCTATTTAATTAATGAACCCCCATTTGGCCATGTTATCCTTGCTTCAGCCAACCTGGCAACGAAGGCTGTTCATAGATTTCCAGATTGGCCAGGGCTGCTCATGACCTGGTGGCAGGTGTTACGCAGCGGGAGCTACGTAATTAACCGATGGCCTTTGTAGACCAAAGTTTTATACGCGTGTCCGTCGGCTGCTCGTTATTAGCACTTGTTTGCCTAAGGAAGCTTTTGCGGCTTTTTAATCGAGCCTTAGGCATGCAGTGTCCGTAAAGTAGATGTCGGGCATCAGTTTTCTGAGCGCGGTGGCATCATAATATGCGTAGAGTGCCTTCAGAGCTTCTTTCAGCGTCCTTTCGATGTCTTCAAATGACCGAGCAGAAGCAGCTAGAGCAAGGTCGTCGGCATAAAGGAAGTGTTTGGTATTTCCGAGTACAGGCTGGTCTTTAGTAAATACGTTGAATAGTATTGGAGCCAGAACATTTCCTTGAGGGAGACCATTTTTCTGAACTCGCCATCGGCGCTTGCTGCCATTGAGAACAACTTGAAAGCGATGGTTGCTCAGCATTTCCCTGAGGACGTTTACAAACCCCACATTTTGCGTAAGTCACCAACTTTAGCAAGTAGCCTCCTAGTGTTGACGGTATAGTATGCCGCTGATAGGTCCACGAACACGACTCCGGTTACTTTATGGGTTTCGATACCATCCTCGATGAACTGGGTTAGCTTGAGTGTCTGACTTGTGCAGGACTTACTAGGCCTAAAGCCTGCCTGTTCTGGGATGAGATGAGGCTCCAGGATCGGGGACAGCCGGTTTAAAAACAACCTTTCGAACAGTTTGAAAGTATGGCATAAAAGTGAGATGGGACTACCGTAAGAATTACCATTCTTGGGATCTTTTTGGGCATTTTCCTGGTTTAAGCAGCGCCACGACTTTGGCTTTCCTCCAAAGTCTTGGTATCTTAGAATTCTTGAGACAGTTGTTGTAGAGCGCCAAAAGCCACGACACTGCAACAGGGCCTAGGTGTTTTATCTGTTCAATGGTTATATGAGCGACCCCTGCTGCTTTTCCGTTTTGAAGAGACAAGACGGTCTCAATATAAGCATGACATTTATTTGGCTCAATCATCAAGGTATCAGGATCTATAATAAGTTACCAAATTTTATTAAAGCTTTGGACGGTCCACAATCCAAAAAGACATTAGAAAATTGGCTATTGACAAAATGTTTTTATAATTTAAAAGAATTTTATGATTTCACGTAATTGTTAATATTATTAATTTGTTATTTTACCAATCTATATTGTACGTCCGCAATGAGCAAACTGTTGATTCTAATATCTATGTAACAACAATGTAACACAGTTCTGACAATAAATGATTATCTTATCTTATAATAGCGTCAACAAGATCTGCTATATCCAGTGGCTTACTTAGGGTATCTTCCTGAGTAGTCGTATGATGCGGAGTTGTCAGACGGACTGGTTTTCGAAGACGGCGAGGTGGTTTTCCGTTAATTAATAACTGATGGGCGACTTGATTAGCAGTGACTTGGCCAGGTGTATTGGCTGGCGGGGGGTCATCAGTGAGTGTTTTTATGGTAGACCATGCTTTTTGCTATTATGCGTCATATTGACGCTAGAAACCAGTTTCATCCATCTCTTTATAGGCTTTCCGCCTATTATCTGAGCGGGGTTCTTTTTTTAGTTAAATCGGTGGTATCGAATCAGTGGTAATAAATAACTTTTTGCTTGACACGCTCCCGCGTGTCAAGATTTAAATAACGTAATAACCTTGCTTGTTAAGGCTTTGGTATATTAGCCATGTCTGTGACTAAGAAACGGAATCTGAACTATAGGAGCTTTACATAAAGTGGGAAAACCTAAACAAGGCAAGCGAGGTGTGTAGAAGTGTAATTCTCACGTATGTCCCAGAGGTGCACGCCCTGGTTGGCGACGTTGAGCAGCAGCAGCGAGTCCGCCGCGTTCAGCGTCATCGCCATCACCGCGTGCTCCTCCTGGATGCTGCAATGGGGAACCTCTGTCAGCTTTGCACCAGAGAATCGCAGCACAGGAAGAGTGCTAGTCGGCTGGCTTGCCTTTAATAGGATACAGAAGCGCTGTTTTTCCAGACTAACGTAGTCCCCTCTTTTCTCCCTGGATATTGCTAGTTGAGAAATATATTTATTCCAAAAAATCTATTGTCACTATTGTCATGTCCCCCTTTGTTTTCCTTAATATCATAAATTAATTATTAAAAGAGATATGAACCTTCCAAAAACAAAAAAATGCGCCAGATTTTTCGCTGTTGAATACAGCGGAAAATCTGGCCAAAATTTTGTTTATATAAAAAAAAGAGGAAATGAATTTGAAGGAAAACATAGAAACACCGCCAAAGGCATTCTTTGATTTTTTAATGAAAAAAAAAAAGTAATGTATAAACTTTTCGAGAAGGGATCAAGGGACAACGAAACGTCGATTTTGTGTACTTTTGATAGGTAATTTCGGCCCGAGTTGCAGTTGTCTCTATCGTACTCTGCGGAGGGCTTGAGGTTAGCAACAGACAGCAATAGATTTTACAAATACCTATTCTTCAATTCTCTCGACCGTGCTGTCCTCTTAACTTCGTTTCTATACGCGCTTTGCAATGCTCGCAAAGCAGGTCCTATACTTCAAATGTGGTCCTCGGAGTGGTACGTACAGGTTCCTGTCGGTGAGGTCGGAGAAGTCGTAGGCGCGCACGCGGTGGTGCGTGTCGGCGGCCAGCACGGTGCGCCCGTCGCCGCGGCACGCCAGCGCGTTCACGCGCACGCCGTCCCAGCTGTTGATGAGCGCGCCCTGCAACGTTACGTGACCTATTATTTCAAGAGTTTAGTCATTCATGAAGGCTTTTTAATAATATTTATCTAAGTTATATGAAAGACTTTGGTCTTATTTGAAGTTTTAGCACTCAACAACGGTTAATTATTGACGATCTAAATTGTGAAAAACACCAACAAAACGCTCAAAATGTTATCTGCGTTTTAACAATTGGATCGAATAGTGTCTTCACTTAACCCAATAATGACTTGATGATAGAATTTTAGAAGTTCTAATATAAACAATTTTATTTGAGGTTTACATAAACATATTATTATAAAAATATAAATTACAAAAAAAATAAATTAAAATCTTTATTTGACGTTCTGTCTGTCCGAGTCGTCTATCGCTAGGCTTTCATTAATTCTACGCGTGCAGTGGTGGCCTTAAATTAACTTTCGACTTCTCATGCTCTAAAAGTACGCCAATATAGCCCTACGAAGCGGGCCTAAAGTGACCACTTTAGCCCCTAGGGAGTAAAAAGTAATTCGTTTTTTAATTTCCTTCATGTGACATAGACAAACTCAAACAGCCAGTAAAAATATACTATTATCTGTTTTTTTTTATTTATTTTTTTTAACTTTATTCAAATAGACTGTATCAGTACTTTCAAATTGTCAAATTTACAGCAAAATATACTAAATAATAGACATAAATACCATAATAATATGGATATGTAAATAAACAGTATACAGACATAATGCGACTCTACCACCGCGTCGGAGTTGTTTCTTGCTGAGAAGACCCGGCGAGAAACTCAGCAGTTACTCTTTTAAACTTGTTTTGGGTTTACAACAGGGGTCAGTAAAGTACAAGCAGTGTGCCATTTTGATACCTAAAAGAATATAAAACAAAGAGAAAAAACCAACCATAAAAGAATATAATAACAAGAATTCATTTAAACAATTCAAAAACAAAAATTGTTAGTCAGTACATACAAACTAGGTACCTATTAACTCTTACAATAAAACATCTGTTACAATAGAGCTATTTAATCCCGCATCGAGAAGGCATACCCAGGCATTTTTATCTATAAGGTAGTCTTTTGTAGTATAATAGCCCTTTTTTAATAAAGCTGTTTTGATGTGATGTTTGAATCTATGTAAAGGTAACTCACAAATGGTTTTTGGAATTTTGTTGTAATAATGTATACCTTGCCCCATAAAGGATCCTAAAACTTTTTGTAACCTAAAGAGTGGAAGTGCAATTTTATCCTTATTCCTAGTATTTCTGCAATGTATGACACTGTGTTTAGCATAGAGACCAATATTTTTTCTGACCAAAACAATGCAATTGTAAATGTATTGTGACGCTACAGTGAGGATACCAATTTCCTTAAAAATCTCCCTAAGTGAAGCCCGTGCACGAAGCTTATAGATGGATCTGATAGCTCGCTTCTGGAGGATAAAGATGGTTTGTATATCCGCCGCTTGACCCCAAAGTACAATGCCGTAAGACATTACACTATGGAAATAACTAAAATAAACTGAACGAGCAGTATCAACATCTGTTAATAACCTAATTTTTCTCACTGCAAATGCAGCCGAACTAAGTCTGCCTGAGAGAGCTGTTATATGAGGGTTCCATTGCAGTTTTGAATCTAGTGTGATTCCAAGAAAAACTGTTGTATCTACAAGCTTCATAGTATTACCATCAATTTTTAGACTAATGGGGTTATCTTTAACATTAGGCAACTTAAAATTAATACATTTAGTCTTTTTTGCATTAAGCTGTAGATTATTTACTGTGAACCATTGTAAAACCTTTGAAAGTGCGTCATTAACATCATCAAAAAGGTTTTTATTTCTGTCAGTTTTAAAAACTAAAGATGTATCGTCTGCAAACAATACAACATCACAAATATCTTTTAAGTAAAAAGGTAAATCATTTATATATATCAGAAATAGTAATGGACCCAGAATGGATCCTTGAGGGACCCCCATTTTAACTTGTGATCCTGTAGAGAGTACACTGTTAACATCAACTTTTTGAGTTCTTAAACTAAGGTACGAAATTACCAAATCTAAAGCATTATCCCTTACCCCGTAAAAATCAAGCTTGCGTATAAGTGTATCGTGATCAACGCAATCAAAGGCCTTGGACAAGTCACAGAAGACGCCAAGAGCGTTCTGTGAATTCTCCCAAGCCCTAAAGATGTGTTTTAGAAGTGCAATGCCAGCATCAGTAGTAGAACGGCCTCTCGTGAATCCATATTGTTCACTGTGTAAGAGATTGTTCTCATAAAAATGGCTTAATAGTTGTTCTTGAATGATTTTTTCAAAGATCTTACTAAGAGCTGGTAGGATTGAAACAGGCCTAAAGTTACCTGGGTCTTGTTTGTTGCCTGATTTAAAAAGTGGTACAACCCTACTGTGTTTCATTAAGTTTGGAAAAACACCTTCATCCACACAATCATTGAATATTACGGCTAAATAAGGGGCAATCACGTCAATTATGTGGCTAACAATTTTGACTGATATACCCCAAAGATCAGCGGTAGAGTGTGGACAGTCTTCATTGCGAAAATGTTGATAGTTTTAGTTCCATAGTTTATCCGCAAAGAAGGTGGCGCCATGTGTTTTAAATTTTTTAAACTGTTGTTCAGTTCAGAAGAAAAACTAACCACGAAAATTTCAGAACTTTTGTCAAGTGTAAATTTGTTAGAATTTGAATGTTTTTGTACTAAATTGACTATTTTTCTCGCACTCAAAGTGAAAAGTACAGTTCGCACCCCGAGACTAAACGCCAACTTAATATACCCTCGATTGCATTGACTCCCTCGCTCTGGTATATTATGGGTTCGTTTAGTCCCTCGATATAAAATATAGTATTGTCCCAAATCGGACCCCAGCATGTTTAAGCGCGTGTTTGCGTGTGTGTGCTCACGTCGAGGCTGCAGTGGTAGAACTGTCCGCGCGCGCCGCCGCACACGAACTTGTCGCTGCCCGCGTGCCACGCCACCGCCGTCAGCGAGTCCTCCTGCGAGTGGGACATCTTCAGGTGCAGCTGTTCCGTCTGCAAATCATACTTGGTGTTAACTTACCCTTCATATTTTTTTATTCTTTCATAGTAACATTCTACCCATCCATGAACACGTGAAGCCTAATATACTTGTAGATAACTTTTTTAATAAAGACTTTCAAAATCTCAAGCAAAACACAAAATGAACACGTAGTGCATCAAAAATTACTTTGAATATTCCGCGGTATAACAATTTCTATGGCAAACAACTGCTACAGTATCAAGTTCCCAATTTGATTAAGCTAGTCTCGGAATCCACCCGTGTCTATTAACACTTCATAGATGTTTTTTTTTTGTTTGGGATTTTCGTGTTGACCGGCCGGCCGCGCAGTGTTGCGATTGGCAATGGGCGAGGAGGATACTTTTATAAGACCATTGTGAATATTGTATATTTAGTTAGACGGGCATTAATTGTTAACTGAGCGAAGGCGACGGATAGCAGTGTCTGGTAAAACCAAAATTGGTTTATGTGGCATTGTAAATGTATTATTTTTTGTATGAATAAATAAATCAATGAATATTATTATAAATAAATAAAAATAATATCTTGCAAAAACGACTTGTACGCGGGGCAGTCTAACGGCAATATCACAAGACATGTGACTTAGTTTATGTCTGCAAGCTACATCTAAATTCGAATAACAGTGCTTAATAAAGATGTACGAAAGGGAAATCAGCAGCAGAACCAAATCGAACTAAAATGTAATTTGGAGATACGCTCACGTGCTATTTGTACAATTACAAATAAAATAAGCACGTATTTTTTAAATTACAGCTTGCAGCACCTTGCGAGTTTGTTTTCGTTATGGACTATCTGAAAAACTCAGTCAAGACAGATAGACGTAGTGGAAAGGGAGACCTTTGTCCACAAAATCAGAGTGCAACAGATATTTTAGATAGGCGTACTGCATGTTCCATATCCAGAGGTTGCATATCAGAAACCTGGCTCTCTGAAGAAAAACTCTGTATGGTGCAACTAACGACCTATGTAATGGCAGCATCGTATTGCAGGAAGAACCGTACTGGAGGAGGTGTCTGTATCTTGATAAAAAATGGTATTGAATTCATAGAAGAAAAGGAAATAGCAGAAATGTCGATTGAGTATGTCTTAGAAGCGTGTGCGGTCAAACTAGTTAAGGATAGAATAGTTTTAGTTGTAATTTACTGGAATAGAAGGGAGGAAGACGTTTTTTATGAGCAAATGAAAAAAATTTTGATCTACTTAAGCAATAATTACTCAAAACATAGTATTATATTAGGAGGAGACTTTAATGTCGATATTCGAGCAAAAAATGCTAAAGCTAGTCAGTTTTTGGATATGATGTCGGAATATAGGTTAACCCAGCATGTCAAAAACCCCACTCATGTTACAAAAACTACATCCACTTGCCTAGATCTGATATTTACCAATTTTGTAACCTATAATGTACATGCTACTGTAGAGGATTTTGGTCTGTCGGACCACGCTGGAACAATCCTGCACATGAACATACCTAGACAAAAAAACATAATTAGCTGGAACACTGCTAAACGTAATTTTAACACTAAAAATATAGATAAATTCAAAGCTGAGCTAAAATTGATAAATTGGTCTAATGTTCTAACTACAGCTAATAACATTAATCAAAACTATAGTAAATTTAATGAAATATTAAACGTAATCTTAGAGAAATGTATCCCAAAGAATAAAATTAAACTCAAGCCTAATTATAAAAAATATTGGTTGACTGTAGGCATCAGGCGCTCTTGCAAAAACAAGAGATTGTTAAAATTACTAGCAACAAAATCAGGTAACCATATTATTATCGAACACTATAAAAAATATGAAAAAACCTTAAAACAATGTATAGTAAAGGCAAAAAAATTACAATATATAAACAAAATAAACAAGTCGAACAACAAAATAAAAACAATGTGGCATATAATAAACGAACGGACACACAAAAACACAATTAAAGACAAGCAGAATATAACTTTGGAAGTAAATAATTTAAAAATAAGTAATCCTAAGGAAGTGGCCAAAATCTTCAATAATTATTTTGTATCAATAGGAAAAAGCAATCAAAACATTGACAGGGCTCCCGCTCATCCAGTCCTTCATCGCACTGAAAATTCAATTTACCTTCGTCCTGTTAATTACAAAGAAATTCACAGAATCATCAGAAACCTAAAGAATAAAAAAAGCCACGGAATCGATGATCTGCCACCAACTTTAGTTAATAAATGTGCAGACGAGTTAGCACTTCCATTTTGCCTGCTAGTAAACCAATCCTTTGAGGAAGGTGTTTTCCCCGATTTACTAAAGAAAACAATAGTTAAACCCATTTATAAGAAAAATAAAAAGGTCAACCCCTCAAACTATCGCCCAATATCTCTAACACCTACCGCCTCAAAAATTTTTGAAAAGCCCATGTGCGAACGAATATATGCATTCTGTGAAAAATACAACATATTTAGTGAAAGCCAGAACGGATTTCGAAAAAATCGATCAACAGTGCTTGCAGTATACAAATACATACAGGAAGCGTATAATATGATAAATAATAAGAACTATGCTGTAGGAATACTATTAGACATGAAAAAAGCTTATGATACGGTACAACATGATATATTGTTAAATAAATTAAATGATATGGGGATTCGCGGAATATGTAATAGATGGTTTAGATCATACCTTTCAAATAGAGAGCAAGCCGTAGAAATAGAGTACTATGATAACTTAAGGAACAACGAAATAATAAATTATAGATCAGATTTCATAGTAACAAATAGCTCTATACCCCAAGGTAGTGTTTTGGGGTGCCTTTTATTTATAATATGCATAAATGACTTAGCCAAAACAATAAACCAATCATGTGTTATGTTTTCTGACGATGTCTCCATTCTTTTATCAAGCCAAAGCGAAGTATACCTCAATGAAAGAATAAAAAATATCCTAAATAAAACCCAGGATTGGATGGATGAGCACAATCTGCAAATAAATGTGCAAAAAACTAAGTTAATTACATTTTACCCATATCAAAAAGCCCCCCTAGATTTAAAATTAGAATTTAACAACCAAAAATTAGAACACGTGAAAGAAACCTCATTGCTTGGTTTGATAATAGATGCAAATTTAAATTGGAAGCCTCATGTACAGAAAATGAAGAGTAAATTGGCCAGCTTTTCGTATGCACTCCGCGAAATAAAGAGAACCACCGACGAGAAAACTGCAATCGTAACCTACTATGCCTACGCCCATGCGTGGCTTAGCTACGGTATAATTTTGTGGGGACACTCTACAGAAGCACCTAACCTATTTATAAAACAAAAAAAACTTATAAGAATAATTTTTAACTTAGAACAAACGAACAGCTGCAAACCATTTTTTGTAAAAAATAATATACTAACTTTACCATGCCTCTACATATTTGAAATATGTAAATTTGCACTTAAAAATCAACATATGTACACGAAACGTGAAGACTTAAAAGTGAAATATGAGTTACGTCACAGGAATAAATTGCTACTACCGCCTTCAAAATTATCGCTGTACTCTTCTAGCCCGTTTGTCATGAGCATAAAAATTTATAACAAACTGCCAGCAACCCTCAAACAGGAAGCAAATGAAAAGCGTTTTCTAAATAAATTAAAAAATCATTTATCAGCCAAATGCTACTACACAATCGAGGAATATCTTTCAGAAAAATAGATATAGGTAACATTTGTAAGGCAAGTGAATATTCATGTAGGCTTATGGATAATTTATATTAAGTAGATATTTAGTTGAATAGAAGAAAGCTAGTTAATTACGAGTGTTAAGTTAAAAGCGTCCTCCTCTATCCTATTTGCTGTGCCCGAAAGGGTCTGTAATGAACACATCAAATTTGTAACATCTTCACTACATTATGGAATGCAAATAAATGATTGAGTATTGAGTATTGAGTATTGAGAGGTCGGGGCAGTCCTCGGGCCCCGCGGCCAGCAGGTAGCGCCCGTCGGGGCCCCAGCTCAGGAGCGACACTCCGTACATCTACGTACCAGCATGTTCCATATCCAGAGGTCGGGGCAGTCCTCGGGCCCCGCGGCCAGTAGGTAGCGCCCGTCGGGGCCCCAGCTCAGGAGCGACACTCCGTACATCTACGTACCTGCATGTTCCATATCCAGAGGTCGGGGCAGTCCTCGGGCCCCGCGGCCAGTAGGTAGCGCCCGTCGGGGCCCCAGCTCAGGAGCGACACTCCGTACATCTACGTACCTGCATGTTCCATATCCAGAGGTCGGGGCAGTCCTCGGGGCAGTCCTCGGGCCCCGCGGCCAGTAGGTAGCGCCCGTCGGGGCCCCAGCTCAGGAGCGACACTCCGTACATCTACGTACCTGCATGTTCCATATCCAGAGGTCGGGGCAGTCCTCGGGCCCCGCGGCCAGTAGGTAGCGCCCGTCGGGGCCCCAGCTCAGGAGCGACACTCCGTACATCTACGTACCTGCATGTTCCATATCCAGAGGTCGGGGCAGTCCTCGGGCCCCGCGGCCAGTAGGTAGCGCCCGTCGGGGCCCCAGCTCAGGAGTGACACTCCGTACATCTACGTACCTGCATGTTCCATATCCAGAGGTCGGGGCAGTCCTCGGGCCCCGCGGCCAGTAGGAAGCGCCCGTCGGGGCCCCAGCTCAGGAGCGACACTCCGTACATCTACGTACCTGCATGTTCCATATCCAGAGGTCGGGGCAGTCCTCGGGCCCCGCGGCCAGTAGGTAGCGCCCGTCGGGGCCCCAGCTCAGGAGCGACACTCCGTACATCTACGTACCTGCATGTTCCATATCCAGAGGTCGGGGCAGTCCTCGGGGCAGTCCTCGGGCCCCGCGGCCAGTAGGTAGCGCCCGTCGGGGCCCCAGCTCAGGAGCGACACTCCGTACATCTACGTACCAGCATGTTCCATATCCAGAGGTCGGGGCAGTCCTCGGGCCCCGCGGCCAGTAGGTAGCGCCCGTCGGGGCCCCAGCTCAGGAGCGACACTCCGTACATCTACGTACCTGCATGTTCCATATCCAGAGGTCGGGGCAGTCCTCGGGCCCCGCGGCCAGTAGGTAGCGCCCGTCGGGGCCCCAGCTCAGGAGCGACACTCCGTACATCTACGTACCTGCATGTTCCATATCCAGAGGTCGGGGCAGTCCTCGGGGCAGTCCTCGGGCCCCGCGGCCAGTAGGTAGCGCCCGTCGGGGCCCCAGCTCAGGAGCGACACTCCGTACATCTACGTACCTGCATGTTCCATATCCAGAGGTCGGGGCAGTCCTCGGGCCCCGCGGCCAGTAGGTAGCGCCCGTCGGGGCCCCAGCTCAGGAGTGACACTCCGTACATCTACGTACCTGCATGTTCCATATCCAGAGGTCGGGGCAGTCCTCGGGCCCCGCGGCCAGTAGGTAGCGCCCGTCGGGGCCCCAGCTCAGGAGCGACACTCCGTACATCTACGTACCTGCATGTTCCATATCCAGAGGTCGGGGCAGTCCTCGGGCCCCGCGGCCAGTAGGTAGCGCCCGTCGGGGCCCCAGCTCAGGAGCGACACTCCGTACATCTACGTACCTGCATGTTCCATATCCAGAGGTCGGGGCAGTCCTCGGGCCCCGCGGCCAGTAGGTAGCGCCCGTCGGGGCCCCAGCTCAGGAGCGACACTCCGTACATCTACGTACCTGCATGTTCCATATCCAGAGGTCGGGGCAGTCCTCGGGCCCCGCGGCCAGTAGGTAGCGCCCGTCGGGGCCCCAGCTCAGGAGTGACACTCCGTACATCTACGTACCTGCATGTTCCATATCCAGAGGTCGGGGCAGTCCTCGGGCCCCGCGGCCAGCAGGTAGCGCCCGTCGGGGCTCCAGCTCAGGAACGACACTCCGTACGAGTGCCCTTCTAGCGATTTTCTAATAAATAAAAGAAAGTGAAAACGGGAGGTGCTGATAATGTCCGCTGTTAACTTTTACATCTTTTAATAAAGGCGAACAATCGTTACAATATGGGTAATTTCTTTCTAAATTATTATTTCATGACGAATTTTAATAGCTATTTTCCTCATTATTATTTAGGCAGTATCCATATAATTTTTTTGGTGATCAAGCAAGAGCTATTTCTCTATTTACTGAGTTTCACAAATTATTTGTAGTCTTCATTGTGAATAAATGTACGTGATGTAAGCTTATCTTTATAAATACTCAACCTGAAAATTGTAGCCAATTCAACGTACCCAAAAAGCCCTGAAATAGTTTTATGGCCTGAAATTCGTATCATTATTATAAATAATAATCTTTTTTGACCATTATTATCCAAAGATCCAAAGTAATTAGTAAAATTGACGAATTAAGTTAATATTCAAGTACATTTTAGAATTTTACTTATTTCGCGCGGATAGCAAAAAGTTCGAGATCCCCTAATAAATCAAGAAAGTGTGATGGTCATTTAGTTAGCAAGTTCACCTGAAGGTGAGGCGCTTAGCCTGCGGGTCGAAGTCCCAGATCATGACGGTGTTGTCCTTGGAGCCCGAGGCCAGCTTGGAGCCGTCCGGCGACCACTTGCAGTACCACACTTCGTCGCAGTGCTCGTTCAGCACCTAGAACCAACCAACTGTGTCATGCTTGTTCACCAATTTTAAGATAAGTAGCGTTGTATTGTAACAGATCAGTGGGAGAATCCGCTTACAGTAGTAACAGTAGAAATTGTTCAAAAGCACAAATTATTGACATATCTTTTCTGGTAGGTTACCTGCCCGGTTTCAAGGCATTCCACATAGATTTTCATAAAAACTGATGACTTTCTGCATAGATGTCCTGAAATCGCCTTTCCATCTGGTGATGGAAAGGTGATTTTGAGTTCAATTATCATATCAATAATGAATACCCGTAATGTATTTGTAGTAACATCCACCAACTTCGGGTTATATCACAGTACCAAATATGCAGAATCAGTACTAGTTGTGATCCGGAGAATAAATCAATAATTTTGAAACGAATAAATTGGATTTGTGTCTGTTTGTGTGGCGATAGTGGAAATGTTTATAATAAACTTCGTTAGCAATCTGGATTAATCGGTCATCAGTGATCGGGGGAGCATAGAAGAGCCTTGGTAGATCAGCAACATCAGAGTATCTGAAAATCAGCAGTTCATACCTGCAGCGAGTGTATCGGGAAGTTGTCGGGCTCGCAGTGGTGGTCGTGCAGCAGCGTGAAGGGCACGTGGTCGGCGCGCGGCTCGGCGCGCGGCTCGGCGTGGAAGCGGCAGCGCGCGGCCTGGTGCGCCGCCGCCTGCGCCAGCAGCGCGCGCAGCCGCGCCGGCGGCATCATCAGCGCGGGGGGGAGCGCTTGCTGCACGCGCGCCAGGACCTAAGGGGGACCATTACCACATAAAACCACAGCAAGTTTAAAAGAGTAACTCTGAGTTTCTCGCCGGGTCTTCTCAGTAAGAATCAACTTCTCCGACGCGGTGGTAGAGTCGCATTATGTTTGTATACTGTTTATTTATTCATATCATTATAGTATTTATGTCTATTATTTAGTATATTTTTTGACTATTTAAGTGTATTTAAATAAAGATATTTGAGTTTGAGTTTGGACTCACCCCAGCGCGAGCGGCCCCGCCAGCCCAGGCGGCGCGCGCGCGCAGCTCCAGCGGGTCGGCGCACATCATGAGCGCGGAGAGCCGGTGCACGCGCGCCGTGTCGAACTGCAGCGGCGTCAGCTCGTTGCGCAGCACGTGCAGCGCGTCCAGCGCACGCCCGGCCTCTAAGTGCTCGAGGTACTTCTGCTCTAGTACTACGAACTTCATCTCCTGTAGAAAAAAAGCGTCTTTCAATTTTACAGGCTTAGGTTACACATCAGTGGACAGAGGCTAAGTGAGGGTAGCAGATCGGCAACGATCCGATGTTAAGCTAAGACAGTCAGGACGGGTAATGTTATGGAAAAGGAGACCACCTCGACCGGAATTCAGCGATGTATTTTTCGGGGTTCGGTAGGCACATTTAGTAGTTGGTCACGCTCACGTCGCATCGCAAGACATGTATAGTTAAGCCTAATTGAAGTACTTGATAACATTTAACAGTGAGGTTCATTACTGGGCCTGCTTGCATTCATCGCTTTAACAATCCGCCCTTAGCCCGCGTGTTGAAGTTTAGCTCATAGTTGAGTGCTCTATGTGCAGCCCCGACTCCTCCATCAGCGCAAGGCTCATTGCACCACCAGTGCTCAAGGCTACTCACGGCGAGGTTGCGCGGGTCGACGTGCGGCGAGTCGCGCAGCAGGTCGTGCAGCGCGCGCAGGTCGTGGTCAGCCTTCAGCCAGTCACCGGCGAGCACGTGCTGCCTGAACGTGGCGGCCGCCGGGTGCTCCAGGTGCAGCCCCGACTCCTCCATCAGCAGGGCAGCGCTTCGCCTGCAGAGAATGGTCATATATGAAAACAGGCCATAATGAATATCGACGATCTTACAAGTACCATTGGTTAGGTCTGATAGGGACTTTTAGAACGAATACTGTATTAATAAATTAATTAATGATTTACTATTCTGAAGAAATTGCAGGCCTGCCGTAGTATGCTAGTATTAGGAAAATAGAATACTTCGCTGCCTTGTAACAAGGAGTACATACAGATTATCAAATTTGTCCATCAACCGATGCAAATGTGTTGTTGTAAATAGATTGTTTGTTGCGATTTCCCTATACAAGAACTAGTCGAACTAGCTAAAAGACTACTCAACAAAAGAAAACCTTATGCAGAAACACGGAAGATTCTCATCTTTCTAACTAACTAACCGTGACAACATTATAATAATTGTAGCTCCAAGCTGAATTATGGCAATTATTAAACTATATGGCCTAATAATTATAACAACAAATAAATCAATATCAGAACATTTCATACATTGCCAAGGTCTCAAAGTAAGCTTCGTAGAAACTACAAACACGAAGGTACTTGCACAAACACCTTGCTGGGTGCGGGAATCAAACCCGCGGCTTCGCTGGCGATTTGACTCCTTAAAAATATTGAGATGCTAGGAGTTCTTAGTAAGCACTTGATTCTAGAGTGCCACTTGCATAAGTAAATAATTTGCTAAGTATAGTTTGACGACTGACAGAACTTAATGCACGGTTCTTTTGCACGATATCGATAGTAGTCGTCTTGAACGCCCTAAATAAACATTTTCCGCAAGGCGCGTTCTGAAAAAGTACTACTCATTAATCCACTTTTGAAAATAAACGTGAGAAGTGGTTACCTTATGAAATTGAGCCAAGTACACAACGCATGTTCATTACGGACTCTCTCTGTTTAAAAAGGGGTTTTAACGTGTGGGATACCGTGAGTCCTTCTACATTCGATAATAACTGTCAACCACCATCGCTAATAATATACAATTTTCTAATTGTTACAAAATATCGTGATCGAAGCCGATTAATCGTGCGTGTCGTCCATTGGAACGAGTTAGCGCGAGTGTGCCTAGTGAACCGTCGGATTGCCGACATGCGGTTGCCGCCGCACGTGCTTGTACCGATACTTTCAGACAGTCTTCATGACAGCTCACACTATAGTTTATTTCTACTTGGACTTTATAACTACTAACAAATGAAGTTTCGTAAAAATCCAGAAAAAGCCAGTTAATTTCATCACGTTCTTAACACGCCAAACGGAGGTAGTCTAACGAAGGGTGGCTGATTAAATGGTTAAAAAAAACCAACTTCAAAAAAAAACAAATCCAAAACAAAACAATAAAAAGTAAAAAAAAATGCGTATTCTTCTAAAACTTTAACGATAGTATAATGTAGTAACAATTATCGTTATTGTTGGAGTCGGTGTCAGTCAAGGACCCTACAATATACCTATTTTTTACATCTCACGTTTAAGTACACACATCAACATGGTTTTTTTTTTTTTTTTATATTGCCCGTCAAGATGACGGAAATAAATAATAATTAATCTAGGGATATTTCAATTAAACCTATATAACTAAAATTCTATTAACTTTTTGTTAAGCCACCTACACATTAAAATAAACCTTGTTTAATAGCCTATCTAATCTGATAAATAAACTTTTAGATAAAGTTAAATTTAAAAAAACTTAGAAGAAGAGGAAAAACTCAGCCAAAATTTCAATCTTAACTTTATTTTTGAAACATCAAAACCTAAACAAAACAACTATTTTTTTTATAAAAATTGTTGAAAACTTAAAATTAATAATCCGTGGATCCACCTAAGACTCTCCTGACACCTCTGCAGTGGTTCTGCATACTCAAAACAAGGGTGTCAATATCCTGTTGTGGAATACTGTCCCAAGTCCTGCTAAGATGCAAGAAAAGCTGGTTTTCATGCACAATATCTTCTGGGAAATTCCTAAGAGCTCTTCTCTGAAGCATATTCCAGGCATGCTCAATAGGGTTTAAGTCAGGGGATTGTGCAGGCGAGTCTAAAGCTTTGATATCATGCTGTTGTAACCAACTTGTAACGATACGCGCCGTATGTGGACGGGCATTGTCGTGCATTTGCTGGAACTTTTGTCCCATTTGCTGTCTGTGGGGCAAGATTACAGGCTCTAGCACCTCATCTCGGTATTTTAAAGCAGTCATATTATATATAAAATATATATAAATATGCACCAGACAACACACCTCTTGTCATGGTCTCGAAGGAGGGATAAATTACCCTGTATTACGAGGTACCAGACAAGGAATTAAGCCAGGGGCGTCTCCCAGCACACCCAGACCCTTGTATCCAAACGATGTCCATTCTACCGCCAAGACGAATTCCTGCCCAAACCATAATCGTGCCACCTTGATATGCATGAACTCGTTGTGGGTGCTGCAGTCGATTTCAACGTCCAGGTTCTCACCAAACGCGTACTCTTCGCGAATCAGGATGAAACCTGGATTCATCAGTGAAAAGCACAAGTGACCATTGATAATGGTCCCAGTTTTCGAGTGCAATAGCCCATTGTGATCTTCTTCCTCGATTGCCTCTCCTTAGCGCTGGTACCCGAAGTGGCCTACGAGCACGTAGGTTGACTTCAGTCGTCTTCTCAAAGTTTGACTGCTTACCAGCAAACCATATTCTCTCTGTAGCCTTTGAACCAATTGCATCGCCGTTACATTTGGTTGACTTCGTGCAGCATTTACTATGAATCGGTCCTGTACATGTGTCGTAATGCGTTGAGGTCCTCGGTGCCGTTCCACCACTTCCCCCGTGACACGATAACGTGACCAAAGCCTAGATATAACGCTCTGACTGGTCCCCATGGCTTCAGAAACCGCAATTTGGGTAGCGCCAGCTTGAGTCATGCCCACTGCTATTAACATATCGTTCCTGGTGAAGTGTCGAAATGGCATGATTCAATGACATTGACAAAGACGTTTGACAAAGATTTATAGAAATTTATGGAGTTTTAATCAAGTTAGAAGTTCGTGAAGATTTACTTCTTTGAAAGAAATTCAATGAATGCGAATTTCATCTTAAAACAAAACCTTTTATATACAAATTTGAATTTAAAAAAGGAACTTAATAATGTTTTTATAATGTCATTAATAGTTTTTTTGTAAGGCCAGTAATTTTAAGGTTATTTAAAAAAGTTTTATATATCCCTAGACCATGTTGTTGTGTGTATGTATGTAGGTAGTTACAAACCTACATTGGCTGACACCGCCTCCAACAATAACAATAATTGTACCTACATTATACGATCGTATAATTTTTAGAGGAATACGCAATTATTTTTTACTTTTTAGTGTTTTGTTTTGGAATAGTTTTTTTTGAAGTTGGTTTTTTTTTGTTATTTGAAGTCGTTTAAAAAGAACAAATATTTCCTGGGCATTTTCTGTACAAAACAATCTTATAAGTAACAAAGTGAAGAGACGTTTTTAAGAAATCACAAACAAGGGAAATCCTCATCACAAACGAGGAAGCACTAGAAGTCTTTGTTCGTAATCAAAGCACGCGCGGTGACTGCGGGGGCGGTGCACGCGCCGCTGTGAGCCGGAAGTCTTCTCGTTTAAATTAATTTATTAAAGTAATTGATTATGCTACTAATTGGTAATTTATTGAAGAAACACAGTATGAAATTAAAACGGATGTATTCTATCAAGAGAACTTTCCGATTTGCACAACTTTTAATACACTTAGTATATTGTTTATAAACTTCAGCCAGCGACATCTCTCGCTTGAAACATTACTCTCATTCTGGCGCAGTCGTTATGTAGCCTATATGTTTTGTTACATAGCCCACTAATACGCATTTCATTCGAAGTTATTTATGCTATTTAGGGAATTTCGAAATACAAACAATCAAAACATCGGCCCTTTCGCACTACTAAATCAAAAAAATACATTTTAACTTGTTTGGAATGTATCAGTGAGCGTAAGCCACGATAGCTAGTAACACATGTGGTCCCGAGTTCAAATCTAGCCAGCACCATCTTTGTGTTCATGGTCAAATTGGCGACTAAAACTAACCCGGATAACGATAACGCAAGGTTCACCACCAACCAACTTCAGCTCTAATACGCGAAACTGGTGACACGGTGTCAAATTGCCTCCGACTCATTGAAGTAATGTAGTAGATGCGTCCGCGGACGTCGGCAGATGCGTCCGCAGATGGATCTCCACGAGCCGTCCACACGTCCGTTGGCCCATCAGTCTGTGTTAATTCTCGCCATACGGAACATGGTCGCAACATTTAAAAAAATGGATGTTGAGGACTGTAGCTGCTGCATCTGTTTATTTGTATAATACTTTCAACTACTACTTGAGTGTGTATCGTAGTACAATTATTTAAAAAAAATTAAAAGACGAAGGTGGTGGATGCAGGCTTTACCTAGAAACAGAACAAAGTAGGTAGAATAGAAACTAAATAAAATTTTGATTTAGACTTTTCTGATCCATCTTGTCTGGTTTGTTGTTTGCATTCGCAACTCCGTACTGACTGATGCGTCGTCAGACGTGTGGACAGACATCGGGCATCTCGCTGGAAACCCTTTGATGCGGGCCGAAAAACCAACAACAAACGGATTGGCAGCAGATCTGCCGACGTTAGATACCTACCACAGACGCACAATTCAACCCGTCTACACGTCTGCGGACGCATCCGCAGATGACATCGGCAGACACATCTTTCGACGTGTAGAGCCGGCAGAAGAGACGTCGCGCCTTGGCTGTTTGCTACACGCGTTAGAGTCCACGGGCTCAACCTTTCTTAGTCAGTGACAAGCGCAAGTGTTTAATTCGAAGCCCTAAAAATATGCCTTCATGTGCACTGTGGTATTTGTATTGTGGTAAACCATTCAAGAAAAACAGGAAAAGACAAAGGAGTGACTTTTCACACGTACTCGTACGTTCACTGTATTACTGGTAAAACATACGTAATATTCATAAATTTTACTCGTGGCGGCACGTCACCGCGCTGGCGGCCATGTTTCGGTAAATTTCATTGAGTAACTTTGAAATGGTCTACGCAGATGTGACACTGTGATGTTGTAGGTAACAAAGAGAGTAATAATATAATCACTATACATGTTAGTTGTTCTAATGCTATATTAAATATCAGACAAATAAATTTCCCAAAACATACGTATTGTATATGAAAATCTAGACGATCTTTTAGCAACTCTCCGAGATCTTGCAATTGACATAGATGTTATCTCCCTAACTGAATGTAGAATTGATTATAGCAAACCGATGCCTGTAATACAAAACTATTCATCATACTTTACTCAATCACAATATAACCAAAACGATGGTTGTTATTTATGTAAAAAGTTCATTAAACCATAAAGTAACTGAAGTTAAACTGTCACAAGCTTCTTGTCTCCAACTAGAAATCTTAAATAACACCATCTTATGTGTTTACCGATCCCCCTCTAATGTTAACGACGATAATTTTGTGGACTCCCATGCTGCTCATCTTGACACTCTGAGAAGCGCTCGAAATATAATTGTCTCCGGTGATATAAATATAAACATCACTCCTAAATCTACTGAATCACCAGATGAGCAAAGAAATCGCATACACTACTTGAATGCCCTGTCGTTTCATGGGTTATTAGCTGGCCACATTATACCTACCAGGGAGAACTGTCTGACCATTTCATGATAAAAATAAATATCACAAAACTACGAGCTAAAATAGCTATATTGCACACATGTATTACAGAACACTTTACGATTTTCCTGACAATAGCAAAGGTAAAAATCCACTGTACTGCGTCAAAATTAAAAGTCGTATAAATTATGAGACTGCTCTGGAGAATCTGAAAACTAAATACTTACCGGAGTTGATGGGCTGTGATGACCCTAATGTAGTCCTTGATGGCTTAATCTCTTAAACTAATAGAGACTATAAAAGAGAACACAGTAGTTACACAAATACCAAAGAGAAAGCGCATCTTAAAACCGTGGATTACAACAGGAATACTTCGCTGTATAAACAATAGAAATAAATTACAAATGAAAGTAAAAAAAGAACCTTTTAATGAAATAGCTAAAATAACCTACATCAGATACAGAAACTATTGCAATAAACTTATCAAGATTGAAAATAAATTATGAAAGAGAGTCACTAGCATCATCGGTTAAAAATAATAAGTCACTTTGGAAAACCATTAAAAATATTACTTACACTTCCAAACGATACAGCACAAACGCAGATCTACTTTGCGCCAAATCATCTCCAACTGCTTCTGCAGACTTCGTCAATGAATATTTCGCAAATATTGGTAAGCAATTGGCTCAAAAATATAAACATCTTCCGAGGAATTGTGTAACTATATGCAAACACTGCCAAGGCAGTCGCAGTCGTTTGTCTGGTTGGAAACTGACCAGGACAAGGTTAGCAGTGTATTAATGTCGCTTAAATCATGTAGTGCTCCAGGCTGGGACAACATCCCAACCGATTTCTCAAGCATGTGAAGACAGAAGTTGCTTCAATTATAACGTACCTAACAAACCTCTGCTTTAACAAAAGGGTTTTCCCATCGTCTCTTAAACAATCTCTCATTACACCGGTGTACAAGGCAGGTTAATAACTACAGATCTATATCTGTTTTGCCCGCAATTTCGAAAATCACTGAGAAGCTGCTTAACAAAAGATTGCTTGATTAGCTTGACAAGTTTCATATTTTAGCTCCCACTCAATATGGATTTCGTCAGGGAAGATCAACAGAGGACGCAGTATCAGCACTAAGTTCACTGGTAGTTGAGCAAACGAAAGAAATGTATAGCGGCATTTCTTGATTTAAAAAAAGCGTTTGACACTGTTACTGTCCCCATTCTTGTTCGCAAGCTGGAAAAGGTTGAAATAAATGGGATACCTCTTGAACTTTCTAAGGACTATTTTTCTGAGAGACACCAGCGTGTCAAACTAGATTCTACCACCAGCGGAGATGCGAATGTTTCATACGGCGTGCCACAAGGTAGCGTTCTTGGCCCGACGTTGTTTCTTATTTACATTAACGACCTCTGTGCTATAAACATTGAACATGCAAAATATTTCTGCTACGCCGATGATGAGTGCTGTTAAAGAATATGCTGATAACGGTTTGAAACAAATAAGTGAATGGTTACGTATTAACCTTCTCACACTCAACACTGATAAAACTAATTACATTTGCTTTGGTATCTATAGCAACATGCAACCTGATATTAACATGGACATAAAAATACACAAATGTAACAGAACAAATCAAAGCACAAATGCCGGTGACTGCTATTGCCCTTCTATTCAGAAGGTTAAACAAGCAAAATACTTGGGTGTTTATGTGGATCAGCGACTTTCTTTGTATCCACACCTGGAACACGTATCCTCAAGGCTAAGAAAACTAATTTGGATTTTCAAGATACTCAGGCATGTGGTGCCGGGAAGGAAAAATGGTTCGGGTAGGGATTTGTTAACTAACATTTACATCTCATTAGTTCAATCTGTACTGATATACTGTGTAACGGTTTGCGGAGGGGCAGCCAAAACCCGCCTTATTGGTGTAGAACGTGCCCAACGTAGCCTTATTATAAAGGTCATGTATTTCAAAAAGATGCGATATCCAACATGCAACCTTTATGAGTTGAGTAACCTTCTGTCGATTAGAAAGCTATATTATATGCAAACGGTTCTAAAAGACACAAAACGTTACCTTATAACACTAATAACGATACAAGAAGGAGAAAAAATTGTGCTTTTCGAACAAACAAGGTAAATACACAATTCGCTAAAGCCCATAACGATAGACGATCAATGGATTTGTAAAATACCATTGACAAGGAGTTGAATTTAAGTAACAAACAGTTCTTCGAATGTAAGAAATTGCTAAGAACATGGCTACAATCAAAAACATATGACGATATAGAATCACTCTTGATCTGACACTACTACACTCAACGCACGCACACTAACACACATCCACCCACATACCCACACACACACATCCACCCACATACCCACACACACACACGCAAAGACACACACACACACACACACAGTTCATTGTTATTTATTTGTTTATTGAGAGACAACAGACTAATTAAGTGAAATTTTAAGATTAGGATAAAAGTAAAGTCAAAGTCAAAATATTTATTGCAATCATGGGGTTACAAAGATGGTAAACATTAAACCAGTACCATATCAAAGTAGTAGTAGTAGTGAAGAAGTGTTTTGCCACTAAGTACTACTTAAGCTATTAGATAGACGGCACGATTGGCGTAGTGCGCAGTTTCACACGCACGGTTTCTCGCCTCGAATCCCGCAGTGCCCCGATTTCGATTCCCGGTCGGGGCAATTCAGGAAACGATCTTTTCTAAATTGCCTCGGGTCTGGGTGTGCTGGG
This sequence comes from Udea olivalis, assembly GCA_947369235.1. Lineage (NCBI taxonomy): Eukaryota > Metazoa > Arthropoda > Insecta > Lepidoptera > Crambidae > Udea > Udea olivalis. Next base: position 21,952,685 of record OX376348.1, on the reverse strand, counting down.
ACGCCCCTGGCTTAATTCCTTGTCTGGTACCTCGTAATACAGGGATATTTATCCCTCCTTCGAGACCATGACAAGAGGTGTGTTGTCTGGCGCATATTTATATTTATATAAGAATTGTTGAAAGAAGAGCGGTATCTCCCTGACACAGGCTTTTATAGGCTTAAAAGAAGATACTGAAGTTACCTGTTTAAGTATTTGAATATTTGTTAATGCCAATAAAACTATTTTTTATTTTGATATGATTATATCAGAATAATGAAAAATCTATTTTATATTCCTGGATATCAGAATTTTCGATATTATCGATATTGATTTTAATTAAAAAGAAAAACAACTACAGTAAGCCAATTGCTTACTGTAGTTGAGCTTACACTCTATGAAAATGGAAGTATCAAAGGGAAATAATGTTGAAACTGCATTTAATAGATTAATAACTATTCCACCAACCAGCGTGGAATCGGAGAGTTTTTTCATCTGCTGGTTGCTTGTGTGATCATTTAAGGAGCCGATTAAGCACAATGAATACTCGTATAGTCTTTTTTAAGGTCATACTATTTTCTACTGCTCGCGTCGTATTTCTCGTTTCTGATGGTCGCAATTCCCCCGTTTTGTCAGTTTTTGCTTGACGGCGGCACATCGTCAATCTGTGCCTATCTTTCGTATTGTGGAGCGCATCGTGTCGTCTCGTGTTCAGAGCTGCCCGAATCTAGTCGGACCACCTCATTGGACTACGGTCTCTCGGGCGTCTGCCGTACGTAAGTTGTGACACTCTTTTCTCACAATATGCCCGATTAATCCAACACCCTTTTCAGACTGTTAGAGGAAAGCCTGGTTCTTATGTTCAGCTCAGGTCACTAAGAATGGAGTCATTGGTCCGGAAAGCAGTCCAGGGTATCTGCAACATTTTCCTCCAGCACCACATTTCCCAGGCATCAATACTATTGCGATCGGCTATCTTGAGAGTCAACATTTCTGCACCGTAGCTGAAGATGGAGAACACCAGTGACTGGACTAATTTTACTTTAGCATTCGAAGAGATGTTAAGGTCTTTCTAAGTCCGCTGCAGCTGGGACATTGCACTTTTGGCCATACCTATAAGCCTTCTTACTACCTTTTCGCACGAGACTGTGTTGCTTATGTTAGCGCCAAGGTAGATAAAGTGGTCGACTTTCTAGAGTGATAGTGTACCAGTCAGTTGTTGGCGCGGTTTACCGAGATTAGTTTGGTTTTAGTGTGGTTAATTTTGAGACCTAGTTCCAACTGATCCCTTCCATTCTGTCAAGAAGATGAGCCATTTCAGCTTTATTGGCAGCCACTAGAGCGGAGATTAGTTATTATGGTGCCACCTATTGTGACTCCATCCTCGCAATTTTCCAATGTTCGCCTGATGATATGTTCTCCGTAGGTATGTATTATTATTGTATTTATGTCAATTATTTAGTATATTTTGCTGTCAATTTGATGATTTGAAAGTACTAATACAGTCTATTGGAATAAAGTTATTTGAGTTTGAGTTTATTAAAACGGATGGGAGATAGAATGCAACCCTGTCTAGCACCTTTGCCAAAGCTTAAGGACCCCCATGTTGTGTTCTCGATCGTCACAGCTCCCTAATTACTCATGTAAAGTGACCGATTAAGTAATACCAAGAGTTCGGGTACCCCGAGTTCCTCTAACACTTTCCCCAAGGCTGACCAAACATTACAGTCAAAAGCTCTTTAAAAAACCGTAATTAACTTCCCTTGATTTTACTCATCGGCCCATCATCCAGTGTATGTGTAAGTCTGTTTCACTAGGTATCGGTTTAATATTTAATTATCATGAACTGAAAGTTGAATTTTGTGTTAATTTATAAATACTTACGTTTTGTTTGAATATATGAAGCAAAGTTATTCCAATGTTGATTGATATTTTGACAAATGTTTCCCAACTAAAAAACTATATTGTTTTAGTTTAATATTCAAGTTTTTATATCTCGTGATTAAGCAAGGTTTTGTATTAGGTGAGGAGAGAATAGAGTGCCATTATAAAATAAAAGTGTGAATATGAGTCTGTATAATGTAGGTCTAAAATGTTCTCAAATGATAAGAATTTGTGGTTTTTTACTTTTACTTTACTTTTACTTTGGGTATGTTACTTTTATCAGGCCCCTGACTCTTGAATCTAATTTCGCCGGGTTGGCATTACATTAATGTCACCAACATTCTTTTTTGAGCCTTATGTTTGTGATAAGGTTCAAAAATTTCGTGTTTGACATTTCTGCAATGCTTGTCCAATGAAATTTTGTCCTATAGTCAGGGGCCAGTACAGTTAGGTGTTTACAGGATACAGAGCCTATGCTTTTATTAAATAATGAATTAACCTATATAAAACACATTGAAAACAAACAACCAGAACTCCTAAACAAAGGGTATAAAAGTAGACAATATTTCTACTTGGTTTTAGGCTTTAGCAGATGTAACATGAGAATTTTAATGTGATATTTTTATAGTAGGAGAAGGACAGTAAAGAGAGCTAAACAACATTCAAGATGTAGAGCTACAGAAACCCTTGAAAATATACTCACACAAGTCCATTAAAGCTTTAGCAATATTTAAAAAGTCCTCAAGGAAAAATCAAACTTATAATTTTGAGATTCCCATTAAATTGATAATAGTGGTTATGAGTTTAAAAATTGAATAATAAAACTTAAAATTATCATAGTAGATATCATTATATTTACTTCATGATGATAACAATTACTAATTAGTAGTAAATGCAATTATTTTAGAGTTTTCAATTTATACACATATTCATGTGGAATTAAATAAGTATGTAAAATTTAGAAACTATTTTTTTTTAATTAATATTTTTGTTGTTGGCATGGATTGACTTCCTTGTGAGCTTAAGCACATGATATTCGAAAGGTTGCAGTGATTTATAAATGCTCAAAGCAAGTCCATGGAAAAAAAAAATCTTATCTGCTGAGCAATGTGGATCTTCATAATGGATTTCTCAACAGATACCTTCAGCAGATTCACTTTTTACAGGTTAATGACCTTAAATACAAATATTCTACAGTGTGAATACACAACCATTATTCTATTATACTAAAGTTTCTAAGTTGCAGCACACTACATGATTGTCATAAACATCAAATTAGATTACATAAACAGCATAAGCAATCAAACATCTGATGGTAAACCACAGCTAGGAATGACCTCACAACTAACAATACACAAAAAACAACATTAGATGTGTTAAAATAGAACAGTTGAGATAATACCTGATAATAAATTATCAATAACCAAATTAAAACAATTTACTCTAGTAATATAAAGTAGATAATAGAGATCCCATTACAAAGGAAATACACAAAAAGCTTATAATGGCCACTTGTTGATGTTATGATGTGAATATACACCTGAAAGCAAACATGTTTGTCCAAAAAATTACAGGACAGGACAGCTGTAGAGGCACAAAACATTGCTCATAATAGACAAACAAAGTGTCAATGCAAATAAATTGAGACACAATAGTCATACATGCTTGGTCATCATGGAAGACATAATTTTGATCACAGTACAAACCCCTCAGAGAGGCAAGTCAACATGTGAGTCAGGCCGTTGAACCCCAATGCTCAAATCAATAACAATCAAATGGACAATGGCAACAAATCTCAAAGGGTACTCACTCAAGTCCGACAGAGACCAGATGCTGCCCGATGAGACGTACAATTTCCTGGTCAGTCTGGCTCATCCTCAGACCGGCCGAGGGCGTTTGCACGTCCCCATTGCTGGTGAGCGCGTCGCCGTTGAGGTGTATCGGCGGCGCGCCGTTGGCTGCGGGCTGGTGGTGCGGCTGGTGCATGGCTGCGGGCTGGGCGGGCGGCGACAGCCTGCGGGTCCGCTTGCGCGGCGGCCGGTGGCCTGCGCCCTCGTCCCCCGACCCCGAGTCAGTGGAGGCCAGGCTGGCCCGCTCCGCTCTGCGTCCTCGCCGCGCTCCCCGGAGCGCCGAGATCACGAGCGCGCCCACCGCATCGGCCTCGACGCTACGGCCTCGTGACGTCACGGCCGTCCGCTACGCACTGCCCGCACTCAATGAACCATCTCCCTTTGTTCGTAGTTGCAGAATGATGCTTCTTCGTTTTTTTCTCGTGACGCTTTTGTGTCCTTGATCCGACCCTGTGTGACAGAACACTTGTGTAGCTACGGAGAGATTTGATCGCAGGTCGAGTTTGCAATGTTCACCAGCGACACCAGCGTACACAAAAATCAGCTGAAAATGAAACGACAGCTGCTGTCTTTCTTCGCTAATGCAACATCGCCCTTCTTTTCGTTTTCGATGACGTTCGGTCTCGTTCGGTTGCGCATCGGGCGAAATCGTGGTTGTATTAATGACCTCAAAAATAAAATAAACGTGTTGAAATTGAAAAGTGCATCAGTAATGTAATGTAATTGTTGTTTATAAAATTTTGCATAAATAAACCTGGAAAGGTTTATTCATGCAAAATCGCAAATTACTAACTTACCAAACAAACAAAATATGACGTCCTTTCAAACTTTATTTTTTTACGATAAAACTAAATTATGTATAGTCAGAAGTAAAATTTTAATCTAAAAATGAATGCAATATAAACATTTTAGTGAAGATTAAACAGATGGCGTTGGTGAAACAAAACGTTTTCAATGTTTACAAACTGAGTCTTTTTTAAATAATTAAGTTAATCTGTGAACACTAAAGCTACAGTTACACATGCTCATCACTAGCACGAAAGCATGCTACTATTGAGCAAGTGCTTATGAGTGGGTCGTTGACGCTTTTAACATCAACGAAACTAAACCGTTATATTTCATTCGTCAACGAGTTGATTAAATAGTTGATTTTGTCAATTAGTTAACGTGCCAACTCTTTAAGTTGAGAGTATGAGAGGGACGTTGACGTTTTTATCATTGATGAACCTAGACCGTTAAATCGTTTTTGTTTGCACTGTACGTTCTTATCTGAAGCTGATCGTTGTATTGCAATACAGTGCGTTTGTGGGTGGTTTATACAGGCTGTTTATTAATACGGTTTACGAATGTAAGAATCTTGGTATATTTTTAATATGAAAAACCTACCTATTAGGTATTTTAAATGAATTATCAACCTATACAGAAGACAACGAGGTAAAAATATAAATATGCTTTCTTATAAGTGACTTTTAAAGTTTGCCGTAGTCGACTTATACGATGTTTTTTCTTTGCACACAATGTAATGTGTACTAGCTTTTTGAGTACCTAATAGCGACTTTTTCAAAATGATGCCATAATTAACTTCTCAACGTTTTTAATAACGAATGGTACTTATTTACAAGTCACACTATAAGTACCTAAAATTTTCTATAATAACACCCAAACGATGTACTACATTTTAATTAACTAACATTAAAGAATAGTACTAAATACTATTATATCAATAACGTTGAACTATCCCGCGATCATACAATTTGCTATCAACTTGACCTTGAGCGTAATTTGTCACCAAATGCAATAAAACAGAACCAAATCATCGGATCCACACGCATTCATAAACTGGTATAAAAAAGCTGGTATAAAAACGAGCAATAGCGATCTTCGCATTGCACTAGTTGCGCAGTGCGAAGATCGCTATTGCTCGTTTTTTCACGCCCGTGAAAATAAACTATAATAATAATAATTATGCATCTTGCTTCCCTAAACTTAATACTTAATTTGAGCCACTGAAATTACAACTTATCTGTCATTAAATAAGTGTTCACTTTCGGTTGAGAAATTTGGCAACGCAAGACGTTATCAAACGAATAGTTGTATTAAACGGCTACGTTGAGGAGTCGTTGACGCCGTTTATAAAAAACGCATGGACATTTAGGTTTGGTCGTTTATGAATTAACTAGTTAATCAAAGAACGGTCAACCGTTGAAACGTTGATTGTACTGCAACGGTTAATTTAACGCGTTCGTTTATTCAACGCCCATGCTTAAGTGCCACATAATAGTACGTGTGAGTTATGAGCATGCTACTTTCGAATATGCTCAAAAATCGACAGCCGTGCGATTTTCGAGCATGCTACCTGCAGCGCGCGTGGAAGGGGGCGTGCTTTTAGCACGTGAGAACAGGATTGCTTATTGAGCATGCTATTAGGCTAGTATCCATTGAGAACTGGTATAGAGATGTCAGTCTCGTTTTAATTATAAAGCGAGGTTGTAGTTTATCTATACATAGGCATTACAAAGAAGATTGATTTGTTTGTTTGTATTAAATGGGCTTCAATCAATCAATCAATCAATCATTTATTTGTTCAAATGTGGGTGACATAAAGGTGACAAGGTATCAACACATCTACCATTTCTGGCTTACAAATTTTGCAAAAATTAAATACATTTTCGAATGACGGTCATCAACAACAATTACAACAATATCTTAAATTAAAATAAAATAACACGATAATTAAATGTCAATGTCGATAGTGAAATTCAGCTTGGTCACATTGAAATTTTTCAGCTATTTAGGTATTCCGAAACAGAGTAAAAGCATTTGTTAATTAAAAATTGAAATAAGTTTCTATCAAATTGATTTGCTGGCAAATTTAAAATATCTGTTGGTAGTTTGTTGTATATTCGGACCACCATAGCAAAACTATTTCTACTACACATATTGGTGCGTATTTGCGGCAGAACCAATCTATTTGGATATCTGGTCCTAAACAGACAAACGTCTTTATTTCTCTTAAATAAGTGAGGATGTTGCTTAGCAAATTTACAAGCTTCATAGATGTATAAAGAAGGAAGTGTTAGTAAATTTAATTGCTTGAACAAGGGCCTGCAAGTAGTCCAGGGAGACACATCTTTCATTGCCCGGATGCATTGTTCTTGCGCAATAAATGCTCATTGTATTCCAACCGAATTGCCCCACAGCAAAATTCCATATCGCAGGTTTGACGCGACGAATCCGTGATATGCTTTCAAGGCAGTTTGCATGTTGGCCACCTTAGTTAGTCTCCAAAGAACGTACCTAAAACGATTAATCTTTCCACAGACGTGGTCAATAAGCGACTTCCACGAACAATTTTATCCACTATTAAACCCAAAAATGTAGCCTCATCTGCTTCAGTCAATTCTAGATTATCGTAGATCACATTTAATTGCTTCTTTTTCGCATTTTTGTTTAAAAACTGAATAAATTTGGTTTTATTAATATCTTCGAATTTACTGAATCGATTTTAAAAAAATATTTCACCATTAGAAAGCTACACTATCAGGGGCCGTATTACCATCTCTTATAGCCAGTCAAGTAAATTTCCTAAACTAAGAGATGGTAACACGGCCCCAGGTAGTGACATAGGTTTCTTTTTAATTTAGGCCATATGCTAAATATTCGATGGTATCGAAACTATCCATAGCATCAATAGTCGAACATTTTACGTTAATATTGCAAGCTCTTATAAGGTTTCGTTTTATTTCCAGTCGATGGTATCGTAAATACCTCTATAGTTACTAAAGCAAAACTATCGATAGTATCGATAGGTGTCTATAGTCATAAATAGTATCGATAGTACGAAAAAGGTCAATAGTATCGCTTTTCTCACTAACGAAACTATCAATAGTTTCGTCCCGGGTCGATACTTTCGGTAAGACTTTCGATAGTATGACTGATTTTCAAGGTCAACTATCGCTATCGCAACAACACTATTTCAAACCCGTGCTTAAAAAGCATGTGTGTGCTTGCTTTGAGCACGGTCATTTAGTAGCATGCTTAAAAAAAGCATGCGAATAAAAAGCAAGTGTGTCAGTAGATAAGCATGTGTAACTGTAGCATAAGCTTCGATTGCACTCTTTGCGGTTTGCGGACTTTTGCTTTCTGGGGTCATTCATTTGACCCCAGACTGCCAACGTATTTAATTAAAAATATCCTAAATCCTTTGCCTTTAAAAATATCTAATACCTCGAAATGGTCAAGAAGGCTAGAGACTAAGGAGAGATAACTCCCGAAGTGGGGGTAAGCTTTCGAGGGCCGAAAGTCGTATACTCTGTGCCGGGCAAAACGCTGTATTGCGCATGTGCAACGGCAGCTATTTGTCATTTCATGGTCACATAGTTTTGTTTTTAACGGTGTCACGTGCGACAGTTGTTGTTTTTTGTTGTTTCCAATGAATGAATGAATTTCCAATTGAATTGCATTTTACATCAATTCGAAACACAACGTCCGATATGTTTTGTTTTTGACATTTTCGAGGTTGTGTTGACCAATTTTGACACTTCGCGAGGATCGCGGCAAAGAAGCGTAATGCGCATGCGTCACTGTGGGATACGGATTTAGTCCAACCCTTTCCAGGGAGTTATCTCTCCTTAGTTTCTAGCCTTCTTGGAAATGGTTTTCGATTTATGACACGTTTGATTTTTTTCCCCTAGATACCCAATTGGCTCGGGTCTGGGTGGGAGTGCTGGGAGCTTAGAGCATCTGGGAGATGGACGAGACGGTATAACATTTTGAATTAAGGCAGGGCATAAACGTGGACTATTCTGTGTCTTTTGTCAGATACAAGCTACCGACATAAACGGTATTCTTATTGTATTAAATTGTATGGTTGGCTAGACAAGCTCTATCTTTAATCATACATACATTTCACATTCTTTCCCTTGGCTGAAATGGACGTTGTTCGTAGCCGTACATGGATTCAAAAAAAAAATTGTGTCAGGCTGTGCTAGTGTCAGAACATGTCTCTTTTTTGTTGTCAGAATAATGTTGTTCTACAGACTTACTAGGGAACAAGTTTAGACGGCAATCTCCCATACAAATTGGACGAGACGTAGACAATCATCGCTGATTGGTTGGGTGAAAATGGTCATGTGACCCCAAACTAAGCAGAGCTCGTACTATGTGTGTCAGAGACTGATAAACATACTTGAATATTTCTAAATACATACTTAACAACTCATAATAACACCCAGTTACACAACACAGCTAAATGTGCTGTGTTGTGTAACTGAACAAAAAAATAACATCAATAATGTACCACTTTTTAAGCAAATAAACATATTATATTCTATCTCAACAAAATATTTTCTGCAAAAGCATTTGTTACTAAATATTTGTAAGGTTACTGAACAATAGTGCCAAAGATTAGAACGAGGTAGCTTACTATTAGATAGTAAAAATATAATAAAATCTCCTATGAAAATGAGACCATGGTTCTTGAGCATAAGATTGCTTGCTTAGAGAGTTTTCTGAGGGACGACCAAAAAAATGTATGATATATCCCAAAAAGAGATCGGAACACATATTAGCTGCCACAGAATTGTTAAAGATGTCAACTTACAATGCAGAGAGGTTTGATTCGCTTATAAGCAATCAAATCACTTGCAATAATTGTTATCAACAAGTAGTGGAGATGGATACTGAATTGTCACGCGTTGAAGCCACGCCAACTGACTTATCAGAACCTGCTAAGGTGGATAAATGTAATACTCCACAGGCTTCTCCAAATAATACTTTTATATTTTCTGACGAGCTAGGGCAAGGGTTAGGCATGTTTTTTGTCCAATCAATCTAGTCAACAAGTAAAGTAAAGTAAAGAAAAAAAATCATTTATTCATTTAAGCTTGTACACAGCACTTATGACATGCCAAAAAAAAGTATTTAAAAATAATAATAATAAACGTAAATAAAATAGTACAATATTAGTACATATTGTGAATATACATAATGTGAATCTACCACCGGTTCGGACGTTGCTTCTTATCGAGAAGACTCCGGCAAGAAACTCGATAGTTACTCTTTTGAACTTTGTTTGTTTTACAAAAAATAAATTCATAGTACAGTCAATGAGAGTAGAAAAAAGAACACAACATTGAGCAGAGGAGCAGATTATCCCCACTATGACCACAAACTTTTGTCGTTCAAGTAATCCTCTACATTATAATAACCTTGTTTTATTAACTTTGCTTTAATTGCAGACTTAAACTTGTGAAGATGTTGATCAACAAGACTTTGAGGTATTTTGTTAAAGTATTTTACTGATTGACCTACAAATGAGTTTCCCACCTTGTGTAGCCTAAGACTGGGAGTTTTTAATTTGTTTTTATTTCTGGTATTATGTTTATGAGTATCACTGTTTTTTTTGAACAGATGCAAGTTTTTGCGCACATACATTATGTTATCTAAAATATACTGAGCATGCACAGTTAAAATATCGATCTTCTTAAATACTTCCCTAAGCGAGTCGCGTGGTCTAAGTTTGTAAATGGAGCGGATGGCTCTTTTTTGAAGGTCAAAAATGGTGTTCAAGTCTGCAGCTGGACCCCACAACAGTAGCCCATACGACATAACACTATGAAAGTAGCTAAAATATACTAGTCTTGCTTTTACAATATCAGTCAAGAGTCTTATTTTTCTAACAGCACAAGCAGCGGAACTGCGTCTCCCTGCCAGGGCCGTTATATTGTATACCCCATTGTATACCCCATTGTAACTTAGAATCTAGAGTTATTCCTAAAAATACAGTAGAATTTGTTAATTCTAATGGCTCGTCATTCATAGTTACAATAGTATCAACCTGTCTCACATTGGGCATAGAGAATTTGATGCACTTTGTTTTTTTTGCATTAAGTAATGAATTATTACTAGTGAACCAACATAGTACTTTTGAGAGAGTATTATTTACATCGTCAAGTAATCAATATATGCCATCCAGGTATGTTCTATTCTGACCTAGTTAGTGACATCTCGAAAGAGAAGCTAGGAGTAAACTCCTCTGTGATTGCCCTTCATGGAGACTGCCGATCATTGACAAAAATAGGGTTAATTAAAAATATTGAAACAATAATGGACATTCAATCAAAGAACAAGTGTAAATTTATTTTGTGTGCATTCCCATACTCGAGTACTTCAAGTCAGAACAAGGCCATCCAAGACTTTAATTTAACTTTGTATAATCTGACATGTCGTCATAGTGACATTGACTTTTTTGATACAAATCTATTTGTACCATACTTTAGGTTAACTGAAGATACTATGTATCTTCCCATTAGGACTAAGCTACTTTGTTAGCAAATAACATTAACAATGCAATCTATTATTGCTATTGGCAGTATTTTCTATTCTGAAATTAGTACTAGTACTAATTTATCTATTTTATGTGATGCTCCTTCAGCGTCTTGTTTAAACTAGGACCTATTACAACAGCCAAGCCCAAATACTTGAATTTATTCCACCAAAATAGTCAAAGCTTGACGGGCAAAGATTTAGAAATAGAACTATTACTGGAAAAACAAAATATTGATATTTTATGTTTTACTGAACATTGGCTGACTGATGATAACTATCAGTCTTTTAAACGGACTTCAAAAAAGGAGGAGGTTCTCAATTCGACTATATGTTTTTTTATTTAATTTTTTTTTATGTTTGTTACCTCATAACTTTCGACTGGGTAAACCGATTTTGATCATACTTTTTTTATTTGAAAGCTGGTACTTTCCGAATGGTTCCATTTTAATTTGGTCTAGTTCTGACAGTGGCATCCATGAGAAAACCATATAAGTCTTATGGACGAATAACTCAATATTACGCCATCCGATTTTGATAATTCTTTTTTTATTTGAAAGCTGATGCTGCCTTTGTGGTCCGATTTTAATTTAGTCCAGTTCTGACAGTGGCATCCATGGGAAATCCATGTAAGTCTTAAATCTAGATAAACCATATACGCGACAAATGGACGAATAACTCATTATCACGCCAACCGATTTCGATGCTTCTTTTTTATTGGAATGGATGGATATACTTCAAGGGTAGTTTGATGAGTGTTAGGTTCTGATTATGGGATCCATGACAAAGTAACGGAACTCTTCATTCTTAGGAGCAATTGGACGATACTTTTTCGATGTATAAAATAAATAAGAACTTATTCACTGAAAATCAAGAAATAAACAAAAATTTTAACAAAAAAAAATACCCAACTTCAAAAAAAACTATTCCAAAACAAAGCACTAAAAAGTAAAGAAATAATTGCGTATTCTTCTAAAACTTATACGAAACAAAGATGTAGGTACAATTATTGTTATTGTTGGAGTCGGTGTCAGCCAAGGAAACACTACAATATACCTATTTCTTACATATCACGTTTACGTATGTATGTAGGTAGTTACAAACCTACATTGGCTGACACCGACTCCAACAATAACATGGATCTCATGGATGCCACTGTCAGAACTAGACCAAATTAAAATGGGACCATTCGGAAAGCACCAGCTTTCAAATAAAAAAAGAATGATCAAAATCGGTTTACCCAGTCGAAAGTTATGAGGTAACAAACATAAAAAATAAAAAATAAATTTAAAAAAAAACATACAGTCGAATTGAGCACCTCCTCCTTTTTTTGAAGTCGGTTGAAAACTGACAGAAATGAAAACCTTTTTGATGATGTAAATGACGCACTTTCAAAGGTTTTACAATGGTTTACAGTAAATAAACAACACACACACAGCTTAATGCAATAAAGACTAAATTTATTAATTTTAAGTTGGCTAATGTTAAAGATATTAGTCTTTAAAATTTATGGTAATCCTATGAAGCTTGTAGATACAACAGGTTTTCTTGGAATCACATTAGATTCAAAACTGCGATGGAACCCACATATAATACGAGGGGTGATCCAAAAGTAATGATAATCAGTTATTTCTAGTGCACACATAAATACAAAAAAAATATCAATCACTTGCTCAGTTACCCACTAGTTCAGGAAAAAAATATCATATAAATAGGCCACGATTCCTGTGAGCTACATTCATTTGAATACGAACTGTCAAGGAGTGAATATCAAAATGGAAAAACACGAAATCAGAGCTGTCATTAAATACCTCTGCTTGAAAAAAATGTCTGCCAAAGATATACACAGCAACTTGGTGGAAACATTAGGGGGCTCTTCTCCTCCATATTCCACATTTGCACGCTGGGCTAAGGAGTTTAAGCTAGGAAGAACATCGACGGAAGACGAATACTGCGAAGGACGTCCATCGACGTCCCTCACTGAAGAAAATGTGAAAAAAGTTGAAGAAGTTGTATTGGAAGATCGAAGAGTGACTATCAGGCATGTAGCTGAGGTCACAGGGATCTCATATGGCAGCATTCAAAGAATCCTTGCGAACGACCGAAAATGTTCAACGACGAGCAAAAGAAGAAACGAGTCGACATGTCAAGAGCAAATCTCGAAAAGTTCCAGGCAGACAAGGATAATTTTTTGTCACGTTTTGTGACCATGGACGAGACCTGGATCCACCATTTTGATCCTGAAACAAAACAACAATCGATGACATGGAAACGATCCGATGAGGCGACGCCGAAGAAATTCAAAGTGTCAAGCTCAGCAGGGAAGGTTATGGCGTCTGTTTTTTGGGATGCTGAAGGAATAATCATGGTGGACTACTTGAAAAAGGGGGGCCACTATTACAGGCTCCTACTATGCAGAACAAATAAGAAGATTGCGGGAGCCTATTAAGGAGAAAAGGCGAGGCAAACTGCGGGCTGGAGTGCTGTTCCATCAAGACAACGCACCGGTTCACAAAGCTGCAATTGCCATGGCTGCCATTCAGGAAGCGGGCTTTGAGCTGGTGGAACACCCCCCCTTTTCACCAGATCTAGCCCCCAGTGACTTCTATCTCTTTCCACGACTCAAGGAACACCTCCAAGGCACGAAATTTGGCGATGATAGCGACGTGATGGCCGCGGTTGAGGACTTTTTTGAGAGTCAAGATAAAAAAATAAACTCTAAGGGAATTTTAAGTTTAATTAATTAATTTTTATACTTTTCACAGCACTTGGAATACTTCATTGTATATGTCGTGAAGGATAACCTAAAGTAAACACCAGTTATTGATGAAATACGAAAATAAATCAAACACTCGATGTGAACAAATAAACAGCAAAATGGCGGAATTAGCGGGACCGAACCGACGGCAGCGGCAAATCTAAAACATCAAAAGTTTTTTTTAAAGTATTCTTTGCATGTCTTGTGCATTAGCAACGTTAAAAGTTCTGTAACCAAGTTAGCTTTCACCTAAAAAACTAGGTACCAAGCCATAAAATAAATCTTTAGAGTAAAGTAATTAAGCAGCGGGAGGGGTTGTTAAAGTTATGTATCATTTTCCCCCACGTCTAGTATTTTTGTAGGCAACATTACCAGCCGTTATTGTTCCCTCCCTTCCCTAGATAATTAGTCTGTGGAACAATGTTATTTCCTCCGCACACTACGTTTTTATAAAATTCGTTAATGTTTTTTAGTTGAAAACCGTAATTATGGAATTGATTTTGTACCATCTAATATTCTACTTACTTATTCGACCGACCAATTTACAGTTACTTATAAATGTAAAAAATCAGGTTAAGTGAAAATTTGTACTGTGTTTTTTTCTGTTCTTGTGACTGCAGTTCACTAAGCTTTCTAAATTAAGTGAATTTTTATTTTTAGCATTGAACAATGCTCTATTATTTTTACACAAAGATAGAAACTAGAAAAAAACGACCTGATCCTGGGACAAAAGCGGGATTCGAAACTGCGAAATCTAAAATATACTCTCTAAATTATTTGTATTGATGTAACTTAATAAAGAAAATCAACACCTATTTGCAAACAAATAACTTGAAGTGAATAAATATCTTTTTTTTTTTTAACAACAATAAAGTATGTTTTTTTTATGATTTATACTGTTTCTTTTAGGGTGGTGATGTTATGCAGGAGAACATAACAGCAAATGTGTCGGAGGACACAATCACCCTGGAGTTTTTACGATTAGATGGTGTCTTTGTATCACAGCTTGTAGATTTTACAAATGTGAGTGCATTCCAATTGACTTATATGTATTGGATCAATTTATTTGATATAATCTCTATATTTAATTTAATACAATTTAGATCATGCATTTAAAATAAATGCATGGACATATTTATGGGGAAACATAAAATATTGATTATAAACAGTATTTTATTACCCTGTACAGAAACAGATTCTAATGAGCTTGATCGTTAAATGTTTTGTTATCAATTGACTGCTAATGGTTAGCTACACCAACTTTTTGATAAATTGGCAATACACAATTTATTTTAGGTTAAAAAACAAATTTTAGAGTTATGCCATTGCTGACCTTGTGCCATTTTTGCATATTGTTGCTCTTTCATTTATAATATTTAAGTACGGACTTTGATGTCTTAGGAAGTAGAAGCAATGAAGGTTGTTATTCCCGGAGAAGAGGAGTTGGGTCAGTCAGGTCACCAGACCCTATGCTTCCTCACGCATGCCGCACAGGCTGACTTTATTGCACCAGATGCCATGGCAAAACTAAGACAAGTGAGTGTCTTTATTTTATTTTCATTATATTATTAAAACAATAAAATTAGCACCTTGTGGCTGCATGTATTACAATAGTGAATAGATTTTGTTTTCTGGCATTAAGTTGGATAGTTAAAGAGCCTATTAGCAACAGAGTTACATACATTGAATTGTATATAAACTGTAATTTTGAAGTAATTTTTTTAGGTATACTGCGATACAATTTAATACACATGCAGGGACAAAAAAAAAATAAAGGAATAATAATGACAAAGCATTTTTTGGACTTCAGGAAGGCTCTTTTGCTCCCAAGTATAGATATTTATACAGGCAGGAACTCCCAGACAAAAATAAACGCAATTATCACTTTTTGTTTTTTTTTATTTTTTTTATTTCCTTTATTTAAACATTGAATTTTTGCAGAAAAATCCCGGGACTGTGCGCGTCGCCGAGGAGGATAAAGGGTGGCGGCAGAGCACGGCGACGGCGTGGGCCGCGCGCGCCGCCCGCGCGCTGTCGCCGGCCGCCGCGCGCCACTGCGCCGCCGCCGCCGCGCGCGACAGCGTCTACCTGCGCGCCGCCGACCTGGCGCGCTGGGCGCCAAGGCCAGGTCAAGACACATTCTATGAAATATGCAAAGGCCTGTGCAGACGGCGGACTTTTGTCCGCGGCGGAGAAAAAAATCCGCTATTAAAAAGTCCTGGCCGTGCTGGTGGCGGCACTTTAAAATAATACTTTCCACCGCCCCATCTCCTTCCCGTGGGTGTCGTAAGAGGCGACTAAGGGAGCTCTGTAGCAGACCATCTGCTCTTCAGGTGGGAGACAAATTATGTCGGCCGGTTGATGTTACCACCATGCAGTTGCGTAAAACCCGCCAAGTGACTCTGACCTGTCTCAGTCAGGTCGCGTTCCGGGATTAACCGGTGCTAGGGCAGGCCTTCAAGATGAGTATGGCCAGCTCAGTAATTGCTTTGCATTATTGTGCTTGTCATCCTCATATTATCTGGACCTTACGACTGCTTTCCATCAGGTGGAGTGAGGTCATCTTGACAGGCACTATTTAAAAAAAAAACCGCCGCGTTCGCAACGCCCACGGTGGCCGGAAATTTAGTGAAGCGCTCGTCATGGAGAATATTCTGAGATAACGTTGCGTTGTTATTTACATAAGAAAAGTAGAAGACGTTTTATAGATAATACTAGGTTCATCCTCAACGCGGACTAAAGCCCGCTTTGTGCGTTGCTGCTCATAGTTCGTTAGTTCTATTTCTTTCCCGCGTACTTTAGTCCGCTTCGGTCCGTCGGAGTCCGCGGTTATTCGGCGGACTTTTTGTACGGCGTTATTTTAATCCTCCGTGTACGTTGTTTGATACAGTTTTTAAGGGATCTGTTTGACGGACAAAAAAGTACGCTGCGGATAGTCCCCTGTCTGCGCAGGCCTCAAACCGTACATGTAACTCTGCTGCCGCCAAAAGCTGCTCATTACATAGAGTGTACTGATGAGTTCCATCTGTAAGTTTTTAAACAGTTTTACTACTTAATCTTTCTGATCGACTTTGATGGAACACAGTTACGCGGACCATTCAATTGGCCTTGCTGTAGGTGAATTTAAACATTATGTAATGAAACATTGGATTGTTTTCAACTTCTGAAAATCAGGTATGTCTCCGGCGTCATTCGCGTCTCTGGTGACGTCTTTCCCTGAGCGCGCGCTGACTGAAAGCGAGGGAGAAGGCCGGCCCGCTATGCCCACCTGCGCCGCTGCCCAGCAGCCTGGAGATGAATGCATCTGCCCTTTGGAGGTTTGTTATGACTGACACTTTGCTAACCACTATGTGAACTGTGTGCTCCATTATATTATTGCTAGTTCTTATCATATCAGGGGCTAGTGACTTAACAAAAAGGTAATTAATCAGGTTCTGGCCACATAAATCAAATTTTATATAATTCCAGGTGTGTGTTAACTGGTACCCCTGTGGACTGAAGTACTGCAAGGGCAAACCCCAGGGAGGCCTGAGCTACCGCTGCGGCATCAAGACTTGCCGGCGCTGCTACCGGCACCTGTACTACACTCCGCGCCGGCACGCCTGCGCCCGCACGTGACGCCGAGCCGCGCGCCCTTCGCGCTTGCATCGCTACTCTATTCGCCCACCGCAGTGCCAAATACTCTATCAGCTACATCTAAGCATAGCTTTAATATATTTTTACAAATGCTACTTTGTAAGTTGTGACAATACTGTTATACATTTTGTAAATATTTGGTAATAATTATATTTATTTTTAGTAAAAGCAAGATTTTATAATTTACTTGGGATAATATTAATAAATAATAAATATCTTGGACAATTCACACCAAGATCATCTGACCCCAAACTAAGCAGAGCTTGTAATATGGGCGTCAGAGACTGATAAACATACTTAAATATTTCTAAATACATACTTGAATAGATAATAACACCCAGACACACAACAAAGATAAATGTTCGTCACTTAAATATTTGTCATGGGTGGGGATCGAACCCACGACCTCCGGCGCTAAAGGATCGCTGCCATTGCGCCAACAGGCCAGTCAACAGGATGAGTTTAGTTTCTTGCAATATGGTCACAGAAGTGATGATATGCTTTGCAAACAGTAGTATCACAATCACAACAGGTCTAGGATTTTAAAATAAAGAGTAATTGATGAGTTTTAGAACCTAAATATATAATTCCATAATTTAACTAATTTGTACAATACATAGCATGGTTTACTAATCAATAGCAACCAGGGAAAGGCTCATGTCTATTTTTCCGGAGCACAAACTTGATTTTTCTCTCCATATCTTCATTGTAAATTGCCTTACATCTTTCATGATTAACTCGACGTCTTGTCTGAAAATCAGTATGCTGTTTATATTAACGGAAATATTAGGGGAAGCATCAAAGAGTCTAACGTAGTATAAGAGTACTATTCTAGCAATCTAGAATAAATTGGTAACATTGTTACCGAGAAACTTTATAATTCTGATTTTAATACAGTGAAACTTTAAGGAAGGATTTATTAAACAGCAATCACTAGGAAAAAAATAAGGGGTATTTCACCTGAAAAGGCTTTTCATAGTATCTAGTTAAGCGGAATTGCTCAAGAATTCCCTCTTTGCCAAGAATCCTGTTGATGAGCCTGCACGCATCATCTACATTGTTGTTCTTCACAAATACCGTACGCGCTATGAACTGCGGATGTTTGTTGGCTAGCAGCCTCGCAGTTATCAACATGTTGCTAATTTATCGAACGAAAAGGAATTTATCAGTAAAAAAGTAGAGGTTATAATTTATTTCTTCAGCGATCTGTAGGTATTCTGTATCTGACACAATCTGACTGAAAAAACTGACAGTCAGTCGCAGAACTGACATTAGTTGTTTTTGCTAAGGTTTTACTTTTATTCACGGCTCTGACCGACGTCTATCAAGCCTAGGAATAACAGGTACACGGAACACGGAGTATCTTTTGAGATATTTATTTTCAACTAACTAAGTTTGGGTCGAATAACGAAAGCTGGCATACAGTTCATAGAAGTTAAGTTTTACGAAGCGAAATTATATCATAACGAGAAAACAATAACAGGTAGGACTTGTTTTGACAGTAAATTGAAATATAATCTGTGGACGGACGTCATCGTCTGAATAGGTCGATTGTCGTAAACTGGTAAAAACAAAACATTAGCAATAGCAAACCCACGGCACACGGGTACACCTGTTGGATGCTAGTTACATCTAATAGGCGGGTTGAACTTTAAAATCGTTCGTTTCGTATGTCTTTTCACAACATAATATGAAAAGACATTTCTTGGATATTTTTACACACTTGCACAGTTCTGCCTCGCAGACAAGTTGTCAGCTGGTATATCTGACGGGTAACCAATAACCCAACGGGCGAAACTGTACGTGAATGGTTGGCTATAAGCTAGCCATACATACACAAACCGGTATAATGTTTTAGTAAAATTTTGATTCGTTTTCATACAAAGTGTTTTCTCGATATGATATAATTTCACTTCGTAAAACTTAACTGCTATGAACTGTATGCCAGCTTTCGTTATTCGAGTTAGTTGAAGTCGAACTTAGTTGAAAATAAATATCTCAAAAAATACTCCGTGTTCGTATATAAAGTGTTCTATAGTCACAGTTTAAAAAGATGTGTACCATAACATCAAAGATGATATAATATAACTAGCGTTATACATAACATAACCAAAGCCACAACGTTATTATATCCTCTTTGGCCACAACGTCCGCTACAGCTTGTGCAGTTAATTTCAAAATAATTTGATAGATTGCATTCGTTATTTATTTGTATAATATAATTTTAATAAATAAAATGGCAAATGATAGTGATATAAAATCGCTATTGTCATTTTCGTCGAAGTCCGAAGGGAGCACGGCACTTCACATCGCGCGGTTACGATGGCGGAACGCTGCCCTCCACGAGCGCTGCACCATGCCCGACATGGTCAAGCTGAAGGAGGCCTTTCAGGACGCCTACAGTCACAAGCTTCTGCCTAACGAATTTCGCACTCTCTTACGAACGCTGCTAAACGTCGAGTACGACGATGATGAGTATAAAATACTGTTCATGAAGGTAGGTCCTACTACCCTCGATTATTTATTTTCATTGAATCATCAAAGTAAACTACCTATCCTTTATGAAAAAGTTATTGTGATTATGTAATTTAGGTACTTTTTTTTAGTTTTTCTCAGGCGTATTAGTTAGTAAGTACTTAGATAGATTTTTCTCCAACGAAAGCAAATTACAAACAATTTCGAAGAACCTATTATTGACATTACTAGATTAATACAAACCGTGACGGAGAGATCGACTGGGACGAGCTCGTGTCCCATCTACTGCTGGGATATTTTGCCAACGACCCGGAGAACCAGCGCGCCTCGCTACAACAGCCGATCATGGGGCTGCCGACCGTCATGCGCTCCCAGCACCGCCACCCTATCTCCAGGATCTGCTTCTGTCCCGACGTCTCTAAGGTAAGTGATCGACAAGGTGTTTGCTAACTCGGTTATCTTTAGTCAGCCACAGCTTTGAGCTTAGCGTCACACTGTACCGAACTGGCTTCTTCCTGCTTGCTACCCTTTGAACTGAATTTATTTATTAATCAAAATTTATTAGCTATATTTTTTTAACAGATTTGGTACCTGATAGCCTTTTCTAAAAGATGTAATTTAAAGGGCTGCGTTGTGAATTTATTAAGAAAACAGTAGAAAAGGTCTAAATCCTCAGCCATACGCGGGCGAGAGCGCGCGTCAGCATTTTTCCTTTTAGCATTCACTATGTTCAATGGATCCAATTCTTTTAGAAGGGGTATGTTTTTGCAGGAGCGCAGCACAGACCCGATGCAGGGCACGTACATCACTGCAAGTCGCGACGGCATGATCAACTGGTGGTCGTTGGATATGACGCTGCTGAGGACTGCTTACTCGTCCAGCCGTATGTTCCATTGTCATAAGATTAGATATAACAAAATTATATAAAAACAAAGGTCTAGCTGTCCTCTATCTAGGCAGGCGTCCGTATGTCGCAGCTCGCAGCCACAGCACACAGACTGTTGGGGCAACGGCAAGATGCCTCATCAAAACAAAAGTGGCTCATTTAACCCGTCTCGTGTTTCTATTGTTTAGGTTTTTGCATTGTGTGCCAATGTTCGCCATTTTTTTCTTAGGGTTTTCTTAGGAACACCCGTGTGTTCCGCTGACACTCAACACCCACTTAGGTTCAACACTCGAGTGTCGAAGTACCTATTCGTTTTGGCGTTACTGTTCTTTGAGTGTGTGTTTGGGAGGGAATATAAATAAAATAAAAAATAGTTACATGTTCGTCGTATTAGCAGCTAGCATTTTCATGTATGCTTATGTGCTCGATTAATGCTTGCCTGATTTAAAATAAATAATAAGATGTTGAATAACATGAAAAAGTTAAACGATTAAGAAGATATTGCTGACTACCTGTGACCGGACCGGCCTGGTGGATACTCAAATGACTGAACTCATTTCATTGTATTGTATCACATCTTGCCTCCTAGCCCATCTAAAAGTGCGTACAACATGGGTGACGGATATGGTGTGCATGCCGGATGTGAACATCATCGTCACCAGCTCCACCGAGCGCGACCTGCGCTTCTACGACTGCACCGCAAAGACCTTCACGCTCAAGATCGTCATCACCAGCTGGGAGTACATGGTATTGATTCAGCACCTCACTCTAGAGCTGTTATTTATCTTTAAGAAGATCACTAGGTAAGTGCTATACTTGCTAGCTATTCACTGTGTATTTTTCTTTTTACGTTCCCCTGTTATACTGAATGCTGTCTCAAAGGTAATACCTTTGCACTGTACTCAGTTTAAGATCTATTTAATACTATGGCAAGCAATAAAAAATCTGTATCTTTTCTCATGGTAGTAGTTTGTATACTAGTGTTGAGAATCAAGTAATTTTTTATTTTTTTCTAGTTTCTTTCTGTCTTTGTGTGGAAAATAGTGCATTGATAAATGCTCAAAATAAACTTAATTACACTTACTTCAAATTAAATTTGATTCTCATGCCAAGAAGCTTTTGAAGTTAGTTAGGGATAGCGTTAGCAGAACCTGCTAACATCGTTTTCAGATATATTTTACGAATGTTGTATTGTAACTAGGTTTCCGTGTTAATTTTCATAAATTAATTAAAAATGTCACTCACGTATGGGTCACATCGTAAACTTCTTACTCCACTGTCTAGATTTGCACGATGTATTACCACTTCCATAAAGATGAAAATGAGAAATGCATGCTGATTTGCGGCGACGTGGGAGGCAACGTCCGCGTGCTGTTGTTCTCGCCCGTGAAGCGTGGTCCGTTCAGGAACGAGGCGGGCCGGGCGCTCATACAGCTGCGCCACGTAGACCTGCAGCGAAGGGTTAGTCTATGCGTATTAACTTGTGGGGCTCGAAATTCGACAAACCCTGTTGTAGCAAAAAACTACGCTGAAGATCCTTTGTTTCTGACTTCGCAGCCGCAGTTACTGCCCGAGATGAAGCTTGTGGAGCTATCGCGAGTACATTCTGAATGGGTGAGGCAAGTGTCGTTCTACGCTTCGCTCCACTGCGTGGTGTCTTGCGCGACTTGCCAAGACGCGCTGCTGATGTGCGATATTGCTGGGTCCAAGACTTACAACATGTTCAGAGTCGAGAAGGTTAGCTAAATGTGTAGCTACATTAAGACGAAGTTCCTTCATCATTTGCAGCCATAAGACGTCCACTGCTAAACATAGGCCTCCCCTGTCGATAACGAAAGCGACCGGTTGCAGGCGGTCTGGATCCGTCGGTCGTCGGTTCGTAGAGAATAGAGAATAGAGATATAGTGAGATTTAAATCTTGTTTACAGGGCATCCAGTGCTTCGCGTTCGATTCTGAGGCGCACGTGCTGGTGACGGGCGGGCCGGACTGCTGCGTGCGCGTGTGGAACCCGTTCGTGACCGCGCGCGCCAGCGTGACGCTGGTCGGCCACCACGCCGGCATCACCGCCATAGTGCTGCAGAACAACGGACAGACGATATACTCGCTCAGCCGCGATCGCGTCATCAAGGTCTGGGACGTGCAGGGACAAAATTGCGTGCAGGTATTATTTTATTGTATTTTATTTATTTATTTATTATATCAAAGCATAGTTTTATGACGATTAAAGCTAGCTTCCATGGGTACAGCGCGTGATTTTTTATACTGTAAGGAAAATTAAATGGCAAACTTCTCAGCTGTTCTGATTTTGTATGGTAACCTAGGAATGAAAATTAATGAAAGGAGCACGCTAAATTACCCTTTTGTCACCACCTCCGACCACATGTAGTGTAACTAAATGTAACTGCAGACATACATAGACATCCCCTCGCAAGTGGGTGAGCGCACGCCCATCTCGGCGGTGTACAACGCGGCGACGCGCGAGTTCATCCTGGCTGCCATCAAGATCGCCGTCGTGATCCTGGACGAGCAGCTGAACCCGCAGCACACAGACGGCTTCACGCACTCGCGCGCCGTCGCCAAGATCCTCTACAACCCGCTCTTCAAGGTCATCATCACTTGCGGCATGGACAGCATTATTATCAACTGGGACCCTGTCACTGGTAACGTCCTTGATAACAGCAGTTGTATCCGCAGTTATCTCCCTTCCCATGTAACTACAAAAACTTTATCTAACCCCCAAAACGAAATAATTCCTGCTTTTACTTTCTTCATATAAAAAATCATATTCCATTTCCAACCATTTCGGTTGAAGGCAAACGCAACGCGATGGTCCGCGACGCGCACACTCGGCTCTTACATGGTGAGCAGATTCCTGTGGAGCTCACGGCCGCCTGCTTTGACCCTGGCTTCCAGTTGTTGCTGACAGGAGCCAGAAACGGCACACTCAAGGTTAAGTAGTACCTACTAACTTACTTACTATCGTATCTTTACAAATCAATGTTTGAAACATTGATTTATTTGTAAAGACACAACACATGGAACAAAACTAATTTTAAATTAGTTTTAAATTAATTAATTTAATTTTAAATTAGTTTTGTTCCATGTTTTTATTTCAGAGGTTTTTTTCAACCTTTAAGTGTAGGTAGGTAAACTGTTGGTAATAGTAATTTCTCATTTGCATTGTAAGTGTATTTGACGGCTTTATTTCATCCAGGTGTGGAACTTTAACACCGGTCTGTGTCTGAGAAATATGGCGATCGAGCACATGTGCGAAGTCACTAACTGCTTCTGGGTTGAAGGGAGGTACGTGTTGGGTCTCGACTATGATCCCTAATCACACTTTGCGAAGCTTCTTTCAATGACTATAAATTCATCAGGTGTAACTTCCCTTTCTCCTTGCTAAACAAAGCTTGAGGTTCTTCTGCGGGAATGTCAATCACACATCATGCGTTCGTGTAATACTTCGTTAGATTTGAATCCTCCGAAGGCTGTGGTTCAGTACAAGTGATCCGATACGATACATCGCTTATTTAATATTCTGCACTTACGTAACCACGGTAACTGTAGGATCCTAGCAGTAGGCTGGAACCGGCACGTGACCGAGTTCGAGGACAGCGGCACGGCCACCAGCGGCAAGAGCTGGGAGACGCGGCACTCGGACGACGTGCTGGCGGCCGCCGCGCGCAGCCCGCTCTCGCTCGCCACCGCCAGCTACAACTCCGAGCTGCTGCTGTGGAAGCTGGAGACTGGACAGCCTTACAGGTTACTTAGCATATTGCTATAAATTGTGTGGATTATCGGATGATTCCCTTTTTTCACTGTTCAAATGCATTTGCACAATTTTTGGAATTGTATAAATGACTTGGTACAGCCTATTGTTTTATATTATAAAGCTTTGCTGTTCTTGTTAGGTTGTTCTGTTTATTTTTTAATGTTAGAATTTAAGCAGTTCAACAAACAAATTGTACTCTAATAATCGCATTGTAAAACCACCACAAGTTTAAAAGAGTTAACTACTGTGTTTCTCCCCGGGTCTTCTCAGTAAGAATCAACTTCTCCGACGCGGTGGTAGAGTCGCATTATGTTTGTATACTGTTTATATTTATTTTCATATTAGTTTATGTCAATTATTTAGTATATTTTTTGAGTATTTACAAGTACTGATTAAGTGTATTTAAATAAAGATATTTGAGTTTGCCCACCCAAGTTTGAAGTGCCATGAAATTATGAATGTTCTACTACTTTTTGCTGACACCCACGACTCTTACACATAATTATTCGTTATTATGATTTCGTTTAGTTTTTTTATTTCATAACATGTTTGTATTTAAAGCTATTTTTTCACACTTATTGGCACCAGAGTTGGCTGTTTGAAAATGGATTTTAAAGAAATTTAGTCAAAAAGTGGTCTCCAGACGCTTCTCGTGCACGGAGCCGATGCTGCGCATCAAGATGCACTACAGCAAGCGCGACGCCGCGCGCGCCGCCTCGCCCGCCGGCCCGCGCCTGCGCTCCCCCGTGCGCAGGCCCAGGTAAGGCACACCACATCAGAATAGTAAGTGTATCTCTTAAGTAAATGGTTGCTTCGTTACGCTTATACGCCATATGCTTGGTGGCCGCCCGCTTGTTGCTTAAGTATATACAGCTGTGACTGACCTCGGAATCATTGGCATTATTTCGACCTGTTAATGTACTAATATTAAGGGATTATTTTATGTGACCCTATCACAAAAAAGTTTAACTAAAGAGTAGTTGTAAAATAAATATTGAATTAGTAAAGTATCATGTTGATCGCAGCTCGCAGAGACTACACGCGTACGCGCTACCGCCCGCTGCCCACCCCACCACATCAGCAGCGCGCGTCGCGTCGTCGTGAACCCTCGTCGCCTCTTCTACAATTCGGGTCTTGTGCCGCTGTCTTGGAAGGAGGCGAACGTTCAACCAGTTCCCTTAAAAGGCGACCGGTCTGACCCTGCCAATTACCGTCCAATAGGCTCAACCTCAGTTTTAGCTAGTTTAGTGTTTGAGCGGATCATAAACACGCAGCTCATCCGCTACCTAGAGGATCACTCTCTTATTCACGACCGTCAGTACGGCTTCCGACGAAAACGGTCTGCGGGTGATCTTCTAGCGTACACATCTGGGGAGAGGCTATGGACAAGCATGAAGAATCTTTGGCCGTCAGCCTTAACATTGCCAAATCTTTCGACCGTGTATGTCATCGTTCGCTTCTTTCCAAGCTTCCGGCATATGGTTTGCCACCTATACAGCCTATGCGACTGGGTCGCCGGATTTCTGGAGGGACGTAGAATTCGTGTCCTTTGCGATGGTCGAAAATCACGCTTTCTCCAGATTAATGCCGGAGTGCCGCAGGGCTCCTTCTTGTCGCCGACGTTGTTTCTTCTGCATGTAACGTTGCCGTTTCGTTCCAGTCTCGTGGACGTAAGAACCTCCACGATGGCTGAAAACTTCATACTAAACCAGCAGGACTACATTGAGAGCGTCATTAGAACTGCATCCCGTAAACTCGGAATCCTTAACAGATTGAGACGATTCTTCACGCCTGGGCAGCTCTGTCATTTGTGTAAGACACAAGTTCGCTCTTGTGTGGAATACTGCTCTCATCTGTGGGACGGTTCCGCCAAGTACCTACTCGAAGCTCTTGACAGGTTGCAGCGGCGTGCTATCCGTATTATTGGGAACCCAGAGGCAACTTTGACCCTTGAGCCTCTCTAATTGCGTAGAGACATTGCCAGACTATGTGTTCTCTATCGCTTCTACAATGGGAAATGCTCTGGCGAGTTATTCCAGCTTATTCCACACTCGCCTTTCCACTCCCGTACCACGCGGGCTGGACTACGGCGTCATTCACACACAATTCAACATTTGTTGGCCCGAACTAAAAGGTTCGGTGACTCGTTTCTTTGTCGTACCATCCAGACGTGGAATGCTCTTCCAGCACATGTGTTACCTTCCTCGTATAGTCACGGGTTCTTCAAGCGGGGCGTGAAAAGGCATTTCTGCAGGCCTTCAAGGTGAGGATGGCCAGCCCAGTGATTCATTTGAATGACTGGGCTTGTCAACCTCATATCTGGACCTCACGACCGCTCTACATCAGGTGGAGTGAGGTCATCTTGACGGGCAATATATAAAAAATCCCGCGTAACCCGACAGCGCACAGCTGACTTGGATAACTACTTAGGCGATTCCAACTTTCTCTTCATACTTTAACCGGCTTAGGAAGGTCAAAACTAAGACAAACATAAAACTAAGACAAAATGGTTTAAATATTAAATCATTAAAAATACATAATGTAAGTCACATCATTTGTCGTAGTTTTGGCATATTTAAAAAGTTGTAATCAAAATATTTACAATAATTAAGTTATGCAATCAACTAGGAACCTATTTACAATAATAAAAAAATAGTCTTAGCACTTAACAAATAATTCAATAAATGTTCAAAGTGCTTACCGCCTCTTTCCACATACAGTTCAGCTCGACGCCTATGGTTAATTTTCACTCGGCCTAAAACAAAAGTTTGTGAGTGTGTTTGTTCGAACGCAGCAATTATTTTGTTTTTGAATTCGTCTCTCGATTCCCTTTCACGTTCATAAACTAATCTCTTCACTTCACCGCATAAAAAAAGTCTAGAGGCGTGAGATCTGGAGATCTCGCCGGCCATGGCACGGGCCCGCCGCAATTACCTATCCAACGCTTGCCAAAACGTTCGTTAAGGTAGGTACGTACGGCATGTTGGAAATGAGCCGGGGCGCCGTCATGCTGGTTGTACGAGCTACGTCGCACATTCCACAGCCGTCAGCAGTCTAGCAGCCTATCAGCCTACTTACGCCGGCCTAGTGACCGATGGACTGATTAACGTGCAGCACTCTACACCGACGTCTCGGTGTAGAGTGCCGTCTCGGTCCCGATAGTTCAGGCAATTATCACAAACAATAACTAGAGGTTATTGTTTGTGATAATTGCCTGAACTATCTATATAAACAAATAATTTTTACAAATAAAATAGATTTCAACCGAGCGTGTTGACTTCTAATTTCCCACCGCTGCGGCCAAGACACCTTTCGCCGTCAGTAACATGATCAATAGCGTGAGCCTGTGCTATTGGCAGCGGTTCCAACACCCCTACCTACTACCCTAACTATCCCCACTTGCCCCGGGCACCTCAGGAGCAAGCTCCTTACACTTCATCTCTCTGTTCGGCCGGGATGCGGTGCCTTACAACCACTTTGCTTCCCGAAGTAAAGCCCGGCAAGATTCGAAATAGGCACATAATCTAACTGGTCTTCCACGACCTCTCTCAAGAGTTGCAGGTAATTTTCACCGGTTAATCGTCCATCGATGAAGTACGGCCCAATTATTTTGTTATCTAAGATACCTGCCCACACATTTACTGAGAAGCGGTGTTGAAAAGAGTATCGCCTCGTTTTATGCGGGTTACGTCCACGGTGGCTCCACCAATGCTCATTATGGATATTGAACAAACCAATTCTTGTGAATGTGCATTCATCTGTCCACAAAACATTGGCGTCAACATTTTGTAACAACCAGTTACAGAATTGTAATTGGAGTGCGTAATCAGCAAGTGTTAATTCTTGTACTTTTTGAAAATGATATGGGTGTTGACCAGAACTGTTTAGCAACTTCCATTCATAATATTGGCTGACACCAAAGCGGCGCGCCGCGTGCCTAGTGCTAGCCTATGGGTTGCTAATAAAATAGCGTCGTATTTGATAGTAGAGAGACATAGGGTATACTGGTGCTTCTCCACGACCTTGCGCATGCACTGGAACGTGAAACGATGCAAAATCCAACAGATTCTGTGTTACCTTAAAATGCGATCTCTTGACGGAATTGGCGCGGCTGGGAACCGGTGGTGGAACATTACTGGTGTTAAAGTGTGAAAAGGGGTGGCGACGGTCGCGGCGCGGGCGGCTAGGTCGGCATTGTTTGTCGTCGTACGACTCGTGCGGTATGATCAATGGAGCTTGCTACCTAGCGCGGCACCTTTGCGTTACGAGAGTGAAGCGGAGCAATGCTTGTTTGATACTTGAATATTAATTATGATTTTACGTTTTTTATTAAAATATTTTTTTCTTGTACCTATTTTTTTTATACCATTTGGGTGACAATCAAGCACGCGGACCACCTGATGGAAAGCGGTTACCGCAGCCTATGGACACGTGCAACACCAGGGGTATCACTCGCGCATTGTCGACCCTGCAAAAACCTTTTCAAACCCCTCTTGAAGAACTCCATACTATACCTTATGGGGAAAACGTCGGCAGGGAGTTCATTCCACAATTTAAGCGTCCTTGGAAGGAAACATCTCTGAAACCGAACTGTACGAGACCATTGCGGATTCAGAGTGTGAGGATGAATGCCCTGTCGGTGGCGAGCAGTGCGGTGGTAAAAAGTAGCCGTGGGCATCATATCGAACAGTTCTTCAGAACAAAACCCGTTGTACAAGCGGTAGAACACGCATAGGGAGGCGAAGTCTCTCCTTAGACTTAACGGCTCTAACCTCTCGTCAGTTTGGGATCGTCGACAATCCGGGTCGCACGCCTCTGGACTGAGTTGATATCCAGGCGCTCCTGCCCAAAGGTGACAACAGTACTTCACGTTTGGCCTGACTTGCGCTTTATGCAGCAGCAGTCTTTGCCTAGAAGTGAAGTACTGCTTCGCCCTGTTTAGCACACCGAGCTTTTTGGATGCCAACTTCGCCTTTTGTGCCAAATGACTCCGAAACTGTACGTCACTAGATATGTTAACACAAAGGATCCCAATACTATTTGTTAAGGTAAGGGTAGTGTTCTGGAACTGAGGAGCTACAGTGAATGGAATTTTCTTAGCGGTATACGCGCAAAATTGTGCCTTAGCGGGGTTAACCTGGACCAAATTATTCCGACCCCAATCGGAGACCCAAGCTAGGGTATTCTCGATTTCAGACACAAGTTTAGTTCGACTTTCCTCCACAAAGGTACGAGGGATATTAGCTCGGCCTGTGTAAAAGGCATCTCCAGTGCTATCATCCGCATAGCAATGAATACCATCATTAAAGAGCATGTCATTGATATGCAAGAGGAATAGCGTAGGAGATAGCACAGAGCCTTGTGGGACGCCAGAATTGATGTCCAAGCTATCGGAGCAAATACCGTCTACAACGGCTTGAATGCGTCTGCTGGACAAGAAACTGGCAATCCATTCGCATAAACCCTCGGGCAGTCCGTAAGATGGAAGCTTTGAAAGAAGACCTAGATGCCTGACCCGGTGGAATGCATTAGCTATATCTAGGTTAACAGCCAAAGCCTCACCTTCACTTTCAATGGCCTGAGCCCAGCGGTGTGTGAAAAACACCAGAAGATCGCCAGTCGACCGACCATTACGGAAGCCGTATTGGTAGTCGCTTATCAAATCGTGATCCTCTAGGTACCTCAGGAGCTTGGCATTCAACACACGCTCCAAAACCTTTGAAAGAAGGGAGCTAATAACAATAGGCCTATAATTCGCCGGGTCCCCCTGTCACCCTTTTTAGGCACCGGGTGCACGTGGGCGGTCTTCCACAAAAACGGACATTGCCTTTTTGCGTAAGAAAGTGCGAAAAGGCGCGTTAATACCGGGCACAACTCGGGAGCACACACTTTGAGCACCACTGCTGGGTTGTTATGCGGCCCACTCGACTTGTGGACGTCCAGAGTTTGCAACTCTCGCCGGACTTCTTTCTGGGTTATGCGGATCGCCGGCATAATGTGACCGCACCAAGGGATGGTAGGTGGCACGGCGCTCCCAGCGTTCAAAGTCGAGTTTGAGGCAAAGAGGTTGCCCAAGAGATCGGTCTTCTCTTTAGCACTGTGGGTCAGATTTCCATCTGGTTTTTGGAGTGGTGGCAAAGACAAGCGGCAAAAGTTTTCCTCGGCCGCCTTGGCAAGCGACCAAAAGTCACGACTCCCCGAGGGGTCCAAGCCTTGAATGCAGATTGATTGTTTATTTATTTTATTTTGTATTACGGGTCAATTGCTAAGTACACACAACAACATGGTCTAGCTAGGCATACATAAAACTTTTTTAAATAACTTAAAAAGTACTGGACTTACAAATAAACTATTAATGAAAGATTATAAAAACATTATTAAGTTCCTTTTTAAAATTCAAATTTGTACATAAAAGGTTTTGTTTTAAGATAAAATTCGCATTCATTGAATTTCTTCTGAAGAAGTAAATCTTCACGAACTTCTAACTTGATTAAAACTCCATAAATTTCTATAAATCTTTGTCAAACGCATCTCCGGTGTTCATTTAATCATGCCACGTAGACACTTGACCAGGAACGAAATGTTAAGAGCAGTGGGCATGATTCAAGCTGGCGCTACCCAAATTGCGGTTTCTGAAGCCATGAGGACCAGTCAGAGCGTTATATCCAGGCTTTGGTCACGTTATCGTGTCACGGGGAAAGTGGTGTAACGGCACCGAGGACCTCAATGCATTACAACACATGTACAGGGCCGATTCATACTAAATGCTGCATGAAGTCAACCAAATGTAACGGCGATGCAATTGGTTCAAAGGCTACAGAGAGAGTATGGTTTGCTGGTAAGCGGTCAAACTTTGAGATGACGACTGTATGAAGTCAACCTACGTGCTCGTAGGCCACTTCGGGTACCAGCGCTAAGGAGAGGCAATCGAGGAAGAAGATTACAATGGGCTATTGCACACGAAAACTGGAACCATTCTCAATGGTCACTTGTGCTTTTCACTGATTAATCCAGGTTTGGATTTCATCCTGATTCGTGAAGAGTACGCGTTTGGAGAGAACCTGAACGTTGGAATCGACTGCAGCACCCACAACAAGTTCATGCATATCAAGGTGGCACGATTATGGTTTGGGCAGGAATTCGTCTCGGCGGTAGAACGGACCTCGTTTGGATACAAGGCAATATGACTGCTCTAAAATACCGAGATGAGGTGCTAGAGCCTGTAATCTTGCCCCACAGACAGCGAATGGGAAAAAAATTCCAGCTAATGCACGACAATGCCCGTCCACATACGGCGCGTATCGTTACAAGTTGGTTACAACAGCTTTAGACTGGCCTGCACAATTCCCTGACTTAAACCCTATTGAGCATGCCTGGGATATGCTTCAGAGAAGAGCTCTTAGGAATTTCCCTGGTGATATTGGCCATGAAAACCAGCGTTTCTTGCATCTTAGCAGGACTTGGGACAGTATTCCACAACAGGATATTGACACCCTTGTTTTGAGTATGCAGAACCGCTGCAGATGTGTCAGGAGAGTCTTAGGTGGATCCACGGATTATTAATTTTAAGTTTTCAACAATTTTTATAAAAAAAATTGTTGTTTTGTTTATGTTGTTTCAAAAATAAAGTTAAGATTGAAATGTTTTCTTCTAAGTTATTTTAAATTTAACTTTATCTAAAAGTTTATTTATCAGATTAGATAGGCTATTAAACAAGGTTTATTTTAATGTGTAGGTGGCTTAACAAAAAGTTAATAGAATTTTAGTTATTTAGGTTTAATTGAAATATCCCTAGACTATGTTGATGTGTGTATTGAACATGATGTATAAAGTTTAAAAATATGCAATTATGTACCCATAAAAGGGCCTCATACTTGGGGAAAGTACTGTGTACTGTGTATATCTGTGTACTGTGTATATCATGAGTAGGTTCTTATTTTAAGAGGTTGCCAACGAATCCCCAGTCACCCTGTATAGAACTACGAAACTAGTTAATAAGATGAATAATAAAAGTAGTAAAAATATAACTCTGAAAACCTCTAACTTAATCACAAATTGTCCACATTCTATCGCACAGATGTTTAACGATTATTTCATATCTGTGGGTAAAAACACGGATTCCGCAACCTCTCCTCACGGCCGTCCCTCCATGCAGCCACAACTCAACTCAATATACTTGCAACCCGTAACTGAGTCTGAGATTCGTAAAATTGTTCGAAATTTACCTAACAAACACAGCAGTGGGGAAGATGAAATTCCAGTGATTTTGCTCAAAACTTGCGCAGACGAATTATCACCGATTTTGGCCCGTTTGGTTAATCAATCTTTTGAAGAATGCACATTCCCCGAAAGATTAAAAATAACCAAAATAAAACCATTATTGAAAAAGGGAGGTCTTTCACATGATCCTTCCCACTATAGGCCCATAGCTCTACTTCCGTCAGTATCTAAAATTTTTGAAAAACCCATTGCAAATCGAATTTATAAGTTCCTTGAAAAGTTTAAGATTTTAGACAAAAATCAGTACGGATTTCGTGAGAAATGTTCGACCACACTTGCAGTATACCGCTATATTCAGGAAATCTTGACTTATATTAGAAATAAGAACTATGCAGTAGGTATACTGCTTGATATGACTAAAGCATACGATCGGGTCTCTCATGATATCTTACTTGCTAAATTGCATGACGTTGGCATCCGTGGACCTGTACTTGCCTGGCTAAAATCCTATTTATCCAACAGGAATCAATACGTGGAGATAAATCACGTTGACGAGAACAAGCGTGAGCAGTTAGCAATTAGATCGAATTTGCAAATCACCAATAGTTCCATACCGCAAGGAAGTGTCCTCGGATGCATACTTTTTCTTATTTACATAAATGACCTCCCCAAAATTTCCAATACGTTTAGCGTTCTTTTTGCCGATGATGCATCTTTCCTTTTTGAATATTCAAAGTCGTTCAATTTGTCCGAGATTAACGAAACCCTAGAAACTGTTAAAGATTGGCTCCGCGATCACAATCTTCAACTGAATGCCAAAAAAACTAAAATTATACAGTTCAGACCTTATCAAAAGAAACCCTTAAACCTGGAAAAAGTAAAACAAGATCAAAATATAGATGAGGTTTCAGAATTTAACCTTTTGGGCCTAACCATCGATTCCCACATTAACTGGAAAAACCATGTTTCGAAAACGATAACTAAACTGTCACAGTTCATTTACGCCCTCTGTATTCTCAAAAGAAACACGAACGCAGAGTGTGCACTATCAGCCTATTATGCGTACGCTCATTCCTGGCTGCGATACGGCATAATACTGTGGGGCGAGAGCACCAATGCTAACGACCTATTTATAATGCAGAAGAAATGCCTCCGTATAATTGTCAATATCCAACAAACCGACAGCTGTAGACCTCACTTCACTAGATTAAAGTTGCTAACCCTCACCTCCCTATACATAATGGAAATAGCTGTGTTCGTTCGCAAGTATTCAGAATACTACGAATACAGGACTAATCCTAGGTTTGTCGATCAATTAGCTTTACCAGAACCTAAACTGGAAATGTTTAAATCAAGCCCTTTCTACAGGTCTATAATCATATATAATAAAATTCCACTAATAATCAGACAAGAAAACAGTTTAAGATCATTTAAAAATAAATTAAAGAACTTTCTTATAAATAAAGCTTTCTACTCCATCGCAGAATATTTATCAGATAAATAAAAATAAATAAATAAACCAATTATATTATACTAATAAATCAATAGAATTAATGATTGATACACTGACAACACAACACAACACACTTAGATTTTAACATGTGTATGTCATCCTTGTTTATTAAATAAATCTAGTTGTTTAGTAACAACTTTATTAATGTAATTAGTTAGTATACAGAATTAAAAATAATAATTATATGTTTATATTATAGTGCCCTACAGGGTTCATGTGCGCTCCAAAATAATTTTAAGATCTTTATGTACTTACCACTTGATATAATGAATAAATGAAATCCAAATGAACTATTCTAATCGTTATGTAACGTATCTTCGCAGCTACAACCAATCAACAATTTTATTTAATAAATTCTATGTTACTACTAAGAAAGTTTTGTAGCATCACTGTAGCTACGCAGATAGTGGAGCCAACTAAACTGGTATTTAAATTAAGTATGGGCGGCCCTCGTACGTCGATGATCGACTCAGCCTCGGCGATGGCCAAGGCCCGCGCGCGCCGCGTGTCCACGGTGTCGCTGCCGCAGCGCCTGCAGAACATGCGCCAGCTCGCCGTGCACGCCGCCATATTCCTGGAGATGCGCCCTTACAGCATGCATGTCGGTAAGTGCATCCGGCTTGAAGGACTAACATGTTCCGTAAGGGAGTGCAAGCATCGCCTCCCAACCGCTACAATAATAAAATAATTGGAAGCAATCTCATCTTCCACTAGGGGTGCAAGCGAGAAGACAACAGTAGATTGTAGAAATCGCTGCCAGTAGCGCAGCTTACGCTACCCTGATGGGCTTTAGGTGTTTTGGGTACTGCAGGGGTAAATGAGACACGGTCGGTAGGAACCTGATGTATTATGTTAATGCTATTTATATTAGGTAGATATTTTAATTAGAGGATGACCGAATTTTAGTTAATAGATAGGCTATGTAAAGTGTTTTCATTCGGGAACCCTTTATAAGTTCAACAAGATGGATAGATGGGTCTTATGAGATTCAACCTGCACTATGTAGCTGTTCTGCTTTATTCCACGACCTGACTGTCAGCCAAAGGGCTGTCCAAGTTAATTGGATTCCCCATCGCAGCATCGCTCATGGTGTCGCTGGAGAACGGACAAGTCCAGTGCTGGTCGGACCACCCGGCGGGCGGCTACCAGGGCGCGTTCCAGGGCATTCACACGGCCGGTGACTACGTCTCCTCCTTCGCCACCGACGTGCGGAACCAGTACCTCTTCACCGGCACCACCGCCGGGTACATCAAAGTGTGGCTCATGAC
Organism: Udea olivalis; assembly: GCA_947369235.1. NCBI lineage: Eukaryota > Metazoa > Arthropoda > Insecta > Lepidoptera > Crambidae > Udea > Udea olivalis. The sequence continues at coordinate 21,917,117 of OX376348.1, read as the reverse complement.
CAACTTCCTAACTACTGAGAAGGTTAGATACCTTTACAGTTGACAGCCAATTTGTTTATTTACTGCAACATTTTATTTTGAAGGCAAATTGTCTTAATATCAAATCTTGAACATCAACTATCTTATACAGTTTTCACTCTGCAGCATTTTTTTCGAAGCAAAGCGATACACGAAGGAAAAATCCACTATAAATCCAATTGAAAATGCGTTAACGTATCCTCGCAAATGGACTTGGAGACTTTGGAAACGCACCTTGAGAGACAAATGTTTTATAGGAGCACATCAGCATGCCACGCCTCCGCCTCACGTTCCCGTTCCTCTGGCGCGACCGCATCGAGGGCCGCGCCAAGCGCAGTGTGCGCGACCAGCCGCTACCGCTGCTCCTCAGCAGCCACCGCGCGCACCTGCGCTGCATCACCAGCCTCGCCTACATCGACCAGCTGGAGCGCGTGCTCAGGTATGTAGCCGCCGCTGCCACTACTCCTCAGCTGCCATCGGGGGCACCTGCGCTGCATCACCAGCCTCACCTACATCGACCAGCTGGAGCGCGTGCTCAGGTAAGTAGCCGCCGCTGCCGCTGCTCCTCAGCAGCCACCGCCGCACCACAGCTGCATCACCAGCCTCGCCTATATCGACCAGCTGGAGCGCGTGCTCAGGTATGTAGTCGCCTCTGCCACTGCTCCTCAGCAGCCACCACGCGCACCACAGCTGCATCACCAGCCTCACCTACATCGACCAGCTGGAGCGCGTGCTCAGGTATGTAGTCGCCTCTGCCACTGCTCCTCAGCAGCCACCGCCGCACCACAGCTGCATCACCAGCCTCACCTATATCGACCAGCTGGAGGGCGTGCTCAGGTATGTAGTCGCCTCTGCCACTGCTCCTCAGCAGCCACCGCCGCACCACAGCTGCATCACCAGCCTCGCCTATATCGACCAGCTGGAGCGCGTGCTCAGGTATGTAGTCGCCTCTGCCACTGCTCCTCAGCAGCCACCGCGTGCACCACAGCTGCATCACCAGCCTCACCTACACCGACCAGCTGGAGCGCGTGCTCAGGTATGTAGTCGCCTCTGCCACTGCTCCTCAGCAGCCACCGCGCGCACCACAGCTGCATCACCAGCCTCACCTACATCGACCAGCTGGAGAGCGTGCTCAGGTATGTAGTCGCCTCTGCCACTGCTCCTCAGCAGCCACCGCGCGCACCACAGCTGCATCACCAGCCTCACCTACATCGACCAGCTGGAGCGCGTGCTCAGGTACGTACTGTGGCTGTCAGTGCGAATCACAGGTCTTCGAGTGCTAGGATGAAAAAATAAAACAATGGCTGAAAACACCTTATCATCAGAAAAAATACTTTTATGAAGATTTCACGTAGGTCATCGTCACTGTCCGTGTCCGCATTAGCCATTATGACTTTTAGGGTGCGTTTCCACCGAGATGTTCGATGCGTTGCGAGCAATGTGTTTGTTAAGAACCAATAGAATCGCGAAGCTAGGTGAATGAAACAATTATATTGGTTCATAATTAACACACAAATTCCTCGCAACGCATCCTCGCACATCTCTAGTGGAAACGCACCCTAAATGGCATATTTGGCGCTGCAGCGCGTCTGGCATGTTTGCCGAGGCACGAACCGCGAGGCGCGAACCAGTCTGTCGCAACTAGGAACAAAAAACAAAATGTATGGAGTTTATGTGGCAAATAATGGCGGATACTGTCATTGCACTCCATCAATGCAATGTCTCTTTCTAACAAGCTGTCAAACATACAACCCCTGATAAGTGCGCACGCGTCTAACAACGCGTCCCCTCCGCAGTCAACGTTATTTTGACAGTTGACATAATATGTCAACTCCGCAGTTCGGGGGAACTACTTTCGCCGTATGATGATATCCCTGACAGTTCATAATTGTCAAATAAAGTGATGTAACGAATGTAATTTAATCAAGTTGGCAATGGAAATGGAATCGGATTTACCGATTTTAACTTTTTAAATAAATTCTTAACAAACGGGTTATGGCTAATAAGTTATAGAATAAAACGCGGTGTCTCGAAAATAATAGTTAAAAAATAACACACAAGGCAGACGCACTCGTATTGATAAGAATGATTACAAAATGGTCGCTCCTATTCATCGATTTTTTGTTGATTCAGTACACTATTGAATGGCGTTCCTTTTCACGTATCACTCTGTAAAGCTAAATTAATTGAATTTCATTTACTTCATTTATTAACAGTTAATAATAATAACAATAACCCCCCCATGGGACTACCTTGTCGTGGTGGGGGGGCTTACAGGAAGTGTGAAACTGAAATGCGGTCCTAATATCTCCATCCATTCACCCATAATTTGGTACAGAACTTGAAGAGGCGCTTACATCTCAGCCTTACACCTTTCTAACCAACGGTCCCAAACCCAACCCCTTTTTAAAATAGAGAATAAAAGAAAATGTCGATAAAATTTGCTTTTGCTGCCCGGGGGTCGCCGGGCGCATCTGGAGCCGATGCTGGACGTCTCAGTATGCGGACCATCGGCGATGCGGAGTTGAGCAGGCGGACTCCCATCGAATAATATATTACAGCCGAAGACTACTACGAGTCATCATCATCTTCATTCACACTGGCGACTGATCATTCTTCCAGTGAATCTTCATCTTTCTCTTCAACTGAGGATGTTTTGCAGCTAGTATCTAAGGCTAAGCCACCTAGCACCCACCAAGGTTGTTCAACGAGCACGCAAAAAATGGACAAACGATATGAATTGTTTTGTTTTGCGCTCATACTTTATCCATACTAAATTAGGAACAGACACACATAAATACTTACAACCCCTTCTTGACGATTTTTCAAAAGAGTTTCCAAACTTTACAGTAACCAAGCAACACCTAGGAGGTCAATGCCGATCAATCATCCGTAACAAATTACTGAGTGAAAGTCAAATACACCAAATTAAAAATGAGGCAGAAAGTCACTTAAAAAGCAGCTCAGTTATGAACTTATTAAATCAGGCCAATGACGCAGGACAGCGAAGAAGTTGGTCTATCGAATTAAATGAAAATCGTGGCGATAGCGGAGCACTGGGCTGCTGTTATTTAGTATTGGCGATGGGATCATCAACACGAAGAAGAAGAATGAAAATATTATTATGCGATGCTATTACAAAACAACCCTTTTAGAAACCGATAAAACTGCTTACAGGCAACTGCCTGTTAAGTATGGCTTGGTGTAGCAACTGCTACACCAAGCCATACCCAACTTATATCCCGAATTATCAAATGTCTCAGTACAAAGAATAGCACACCAGAGACGTACTATAATTCAAAATAAAAGAGTGAGCGAAGAAAGACTGCAGCAAATAAGAAGTGAAGTACAGGCTGAGATACAGCACCAAGGTAGACTATCTAATGCAGATCTGAATGTTCAAAACGGTGATACATCAACGGTATAAGGTTTAGAAACACAAAATGATTTAACAGTCCCGAGCACATTTGAAAACAGCCAGTACACAGATTGTCAGATACATCGAGAAAATGTACATGTACAAAACAGTCATTCAGATACCCACCCTCAAGCTAAGTTGGGCTTAAGTACTTGCTCCAATGATCTAACATTTTCACTGGAAGCTGATAGGCAAGGAAACACTGATAGCCAACCACAAGAAATTGAACAATCTGATGGTTTCCAAAGAGACACCAACAATATATTATCAAATTCAGAGGTAGACAATATATTCAATCAGGCTTATGAGTACTACAAAAATACACAACCCACAAATTGACAGGTTATTCCAAAGCAACAATCATCAAAAAAGTTAGCAATGACAGTTAATTACATCAACAGCCGAGTTTTGCCAAAATATGTCAATGTTGAATCAGATTTTAAAACACTTCAAATTACTTTGTACTGCGCTGCATGGGCTGCAGCTGAGATAAATGGAACCAAACTAGAAATTCCGCCAGTTGGCCATTTGAACATAAGACATCAAAGCAATAAACCGAGATGGCAACATAGACTTGAAACTAAAATACACAATCTCAGAACAAAAATAGGTAGACTCACACAGTACATGAATGGAAATAGAAACGACAGACTAACAAAACATGTTCAGATTATATTAAAACTCTATAAAATACATTCAACTCATGAACCAGCTAACACAGATTTATCTCACTTCCTAGATACACTTAAACAAAAACTCACCGTAACTACATGTCGCCTGAAAATATATAAAAAATGCACTCTTCGCCGGAAGCAGAACATTCAGTTTAATTATAACGAAAACCAGTTTTATCGAAATCTAAAAACGTCAACATCTGATCACACAAATCCAATGGAACCTACCGATACACTACAAGCTGATGACCTCCGAAACTATTGGGCAGGAATATGGGAGAACCCAGTTGAACACAATTGTGAAGCAGATTGGATAAGGAGTGAACAATTTCTATCTCAAAACATCAAAACCATGGAATTTAATGCAATACCAATAGAAATCTTCCAAAAAGTTATTCAAAAACTACACAATTGAAAAGCAACGGGAACAGACCGGCTGCACAACTACTGGTATAAAAAATTTACAGATATTCACCCATACCTCTACAACCATGTGCACAATTTTATACAAAATCCTCACACCCTTCCAGAATATATAACGACAGGCATCACAAATTTGCTTACTAAAGACCACAATGACCTCAGTAATCTAGCCAAATACAGACCCATCACCTGTCTGCAAACAATTTATAAAATAATAACAGCATGCCTTACAGAAATCATTTACAAACATCTAGATAGTCATCACATATAAACAAAGCAGCAGAAAGGATGCCGAAAGTACAGTCAGGGATGCAAAGAGCAACTCACAATAGATTCAGTTATAATGCAACAGGTTTAGAGGAAGAAGAAGGATTTGTATTCTATGTACATAGACTACAAAAAAGCCTTCGATTCTGTCCCTCATTCATGGTTTTTACAAGTCCTACAATTATACAAACTTCACGTACAAATAATTTCATTTTTGAAAATAGCAATGCAAAGTTGGACTACTAAATTGAAACTGAATGCACTGGATAATTCTGTAGAGACAGAATCAATAAAAATAAAACGAGGTATATTCCAAGGTGACGCACTGAGCCCACTTTGGTTTTGCCTCGCACTTAACCCTCTATCAAATTGTTTGATAATGGATATCGGTTGAAACACAAAAAAAATAATATTATAGCTGAAAATCAATACGGTTTTCAGACTGGTAAATCAACCGCTGACGCTGTAGAGGCTCTGACTTCTCTTATCGAAGATAAACTACACACATCAAAAGTGTCTAGGGATCAACATATATTTTTGCAATAACTTTTCTCCTGATTGATATTAATTAAAATGTTCTTTAAGGATTCATCAAATAAAGTGTTTTCGTTTGTCTACAGTAACGATAAACCAAGTCACCTTTTCATATTTTTTTTTTGATTAATAAAGAAATTTGCCATTTTCCTAATAAAGGGATTTTTGACATTTGAACCACTAACATTAAAGTTCGAAAAAAAGACTGAAATAACAGTTTTCTTTAAAATTTTATTGGGTAACATAAACAATTAATAATCCGTGTTTCTACCGCGAACACTAACAACTCAAGAACATCGGTTTGGCATTCTCAAAATGAGTTCATCCAAATCACGCTGTGGAATGGCCGCCCATGTTCGTTGCAACAACAAAAAAAGTCTTCTTGCGACTGGATACCCTCCATATTCGGCAGAGCTCTTCTCTGTAGCATATCCCATGCATGCTCAATCGGGTTCAAGTCTGGCGACTGAGCAGGCCAGGGCAGGACATTGATGTTAGCTGCGGCGAGAGTCTGTCTTACAACTCTTGCGGTGTGCGGTCGTGCATTATCATGCATTAACTGAAATAAGGGACCGATTTGCACTTGTAGAGGAACGATGACGTCTGATACAATCGTCTCAGCATAAATTTGAGCGTTGAGGTTGCCTCTGATCCAAATCAACTCAGTTCTTCCGCCGATCCAAATACCCGCCCATACCATGATGGTTCCACCACTATAAGGATGGACTTCCTGGCAGGATTTTAATCGCTGTTGGCGTCCAGGGGTTCTCCAGTGTCGTATACGTCTTGTATCCGGTCTCATACCAAAACGAGACTCATCAGAAAAGCACACGAAACGCCATTGTTCTTCTGCCCAATTTCTGTGTTCAAGAGCCCATTGATATCGAATCCTACGATTGTGCATTGCTATAGGTGGTACCCTTAGCGGTCTTCGGGAATGAAGGTTCACTTCATGCAAGCGGTTTCTGACTGTTTGGTCGCTAATTAAGTTCCCTGAAGAGTGATGAAGCCTCACGGCTAACATCATGGCGGTTATTGTTGGAGCTCTTCGAGTTGTGATTTGAATGTATCGGTCTTGTCTCCGTGTGGTGCAGCGATACCGTCCTCCATGGTGCTCAGCCCCGGTACCAGTGCTTCGGTATCGTGTCCAAAGTCGACTGATAACACTCTGACTTGTATTCAGAGCTAAAGCCACAGTACGTTGCCGGGAACCAGCTTATATCATTCCCACGGCTCTGAGCATTTCTTCCCTGCTTAAATGACGTCGCCGCTCCATATTAACGTTGGTTTTAATCAGTAGTAGGGAAACAGTAGCACTAATAATGTCTTCAATGCGTTGTATGTTTTTATAGGGAAAATATTGACAGCTGATTTTCATCTTTTACTCGAATTTGATTGACAGTTCCTGTTTCAAATTATGAAATGCACCAAAAAGGATCGATATAAATTTATATATAAATTTTATAAAATCATAAATTTATTACAAAGCCACATCTCAATCTCAAGAAATCCGCATAAAATTCTTGATCCCTAGACACTTTTGATGTGTGTAGATGCTAAATACATGTCTTGGCGTGTTTATTGATCTAGAAAAGGCGTTTGATACCGTGTGCATCCCCATCCTGGTGGAATATCTAAAAAACATTGGTTTTAGAGACATTCCACTCAACCTCATCAAGGACTAAATGGTCAAAAACAGATCTTAAATCTATGCAGCGCACAATTAATACGTCAATGACCAAGAATAGGAAACATCATCCACGTTCCTGCGTGCAGCCAGTTACCCTACCGTGAAGCGAAGGAGGTAGAGGAGTAATAGATATCACCAATTTGCACAACAGCCAGATAACTAACCTTCGCTCCTACTTTCATTTTAAAGCTGATTCATCTCCTTTACTTATGGCAATGGTTTCAAACGATATTCGTCTCACACCTCTAAATTTGCACGACAAGGCTAAACAGAATAATGAAATTCAGATAGGTAAACAGGCCAAGATAGATGACTGGACCCGAAAGTCTCTGCATGGCAGGCACCGTCTCGACTTAACCACGCAAATGTCGACAAGAGTGCGTCGAACGATTGGCTACGTCGTGGAGAACTGTTCCCAGAGACTGAAGGGTTCCTTCTTGCAATACAAGAAGGAACCCAAGTTGTAGAAACTAGAAACTATCAAAAGTACATCATGAAAATTAGAAACCTACCCACCATTATATACTTAAAAGTGAATTAAACATATTAAAGTATGTTAGGAAGTTCTGGTGACAGTATATGAAGAATTATTTCAGTAAGTGTTAATTTAAAATCTATTTCTGTGAATAATCTACAAGACAACTCTCAAATAATAACAAAAGCCGTCGTTATTTCTATTTGAAAGCAGTTTGTATAAACAACTCTTGTCTGCGATACGCATGCGCAAAGCTCGCCGTGTCGCGTCAACTGTAAAATTAAAAGCGCCACCTATATCGAATTATCGAACAACGATCTTCATGATAAGCAAGTTCCAAGTGTCGTCGCTTTTTAGTTATTAATGGCATTAACTGCTATGAAAAATTCATTGAGATATTAAAAAATCGTGATTTTCAATACTATTATTTGATATTGGCCACTTAAAGGATAATTTGATGACATTCTATTAGAATTTGTCAGGAACGCTTAATGTAAGGATTTGTTCTTAGAAATACTTGTGCAGGATGCTCTGAAATTATACCCGATAGAAGATTTTTGACATGCTCAAAGTGCAAAGATAAATATGTCTTGCTTTGCGCTAATGTTCCTGAGGTGAGGTTCTACAACACAATGAGCGTTGAGCATAAACAGGCATGGGTGTGCCCCCAGTGCAAGTCTAACCAACCAAAACCTCACAGTACTAATACACCTATACGTCAGTTACTCTCGATCCCGAATTCAGAAACTGTACCTTAGAGCCCGATTATAGGAAATGATCCTGAAGTCTAGAAATTTCTGAAATCTCTTGGAATTGGAAAATCCCGTAATAACTCCGTACCTAATAACGTAAACATCAATCAACTAAATGATCACTTCTGTGCGTCTCTTGCCATGGATTGGACATTAGTTTTACTAAAAGATCCACCTTAAATTTTCTGTCATCTTTTCCAATTCCGGATTACTCACCTCTTGTTTTTAGTCAAGTCACTGACTGTGACGCTAAGCGGAACATTTTGTCTGTTGCGTCTAATGCCGTCTGTAACGATAACATTAGTCGTAATATGATCTTACCTATCCTTGAAATCCTGAATCCAATTATAACCCATATCTTTAACCATTCATTACTTTCCGGCATGTTCCCGTCTATATGGAAAGATGCACAAGTCATCCCTCTGCCAAAAAAGCCCAGTCCAGAATCCCCTGACTATCGTCCTATTTCCATACTCCCCTTTCTGTTCAAAGTCCCAGAGCGGGTTGTAAGCCAGCAGCTCAGCAGTTTCCTATCTAAAAACAATCTCCTTAATCCATTCCAGTCTGGTTTCCCTTCTGGTCATAGCACGACTACAGCGTTAGTGAAGATTACCGATGACATTCGCCTTGGTATGGATAACAAACGGCTGACTGTGTTAGCATTGCTGGATTTTAGCAATGCCTTCAATACTGTTGACTTCGATATTCTACTTGGTGTGCTACGTTCCCTTAACATATCTCCGTCAGAGCTTGACTGGTTCAACAGTTACTTGCATGGACGCCGGCAACGCGTTCGCGCTGAAGACTTGTTTTCTGAATGGCGTGTTATACCTGCCGATGTTCCGCAAGGTGGCGTCCTATCTCCTCTCCTTTTCGCTATTTTCATAAATACAATATCCCGTAATCTCTTTTCTTCTTACCACCTTTATGCAGACGATCTTCAAGTATATTCTCAGGGCAGCCTTGACTATCTGCATCAAACTGTACAAGCTGTGAACGAAGATCTGTCCCGTATCCTGGACTGGAGTGGGACTTTTGGTCTTAAAGTTAACCCTACCAAAACTCAGGCCATTGTCGTAGGTAGCTCATGGTTGTTATCCAGAGTTGATTTTAATACTTTGCCTCAAATAGTTTTTGATGGAGTCGTAGTACCCTACAGTAATATTGTTAGGAACCTGGGGATATTCATTGACAGCTCACTTGATTGGGGTAAGCAAATTGGCGAGGTTAGCAGGAAGGTGTTTTTGCATCTGCAGGTGCACTTAGCAGATTGCGCAATTTTTACACCCACAAAAAATTTGTCTCGTACAGGCTCTGCTGTTGCCCATTCTGGATTATGCCGACTGCTGCTATCATGACATTACTCAGAATTATCTAAATAAGCTTGAACGGCTTCAAAATTTCTGTATCCGCATCATCTTTGGCCTACGGAAGTATGATCATATGTCTGAATTCCGCGCCCAATTAAATTGGCTTCCAATTCGTCGCCGAAGAGATCTCCATATTCTCTTTTCACTGTACTCTGTTTTGTTTGATCCCTGGTCTCCTCCGTATCTCAAGGAGCTGTTTCTTTTTTCAGAAGTCTGCCAGGTCTGATGATATGCGTTCAAGCCGGAAACTCCTTCTAGCTTTTCCTTCTCATTCATCTAGTTACTATTCTCATTCCTTCCCTCTCACGATCCAGTCTATTCGCTTGTGGAACTCGTTACCGTCACTTATCAGGCAATCCCAGTCCTTACATACTTTCAAGTCCTGAGTAAAAGCATATTTCCTCTCTGTAACCTGTATTTTAGTTATTTATTGCGTGGATAAACCAAATCAAATATTTTTGTTCTCCTTATTACTATTTCTTTGTGTATGTGGATATCTCTAACACGTATGTTATATGTTTATATTATACTATTATTATCCATTATAAATTCACGACCTGTGTATGGGAGTACTCATACAATATGTTTTAATTTATCCTATGATCTCTCATTACCTTACCCACTACTCTTATTTTATTAGTAAATTCCTTACACGTGGGTTGCCTGGAAGAGATCGCTTCCTAGCGATAAGGCCGCCTAAATTGTACTAGACAAATTTTTATTCGTTTTTAAGCACTGTTGTCATTATTTTCTTTGTAGTTGTACAATAAAGTATATTTATCTTATCTTATCCTAAGGTGATCCAGCGAAGGAAAAATAATCTGAATCTCATTGATGACTCACAGCTTTCCGTTAACACCCCACCCTGCGGAGACACAATCATAATCGAATCTCCTCCCAATAATATTGATTTGGTTCTTCAGGAATTACGTGCCTTTCGATTAAAAGTTGCTGAGCAATTACAAAACCAAGACAAAAAATACAAGATTTATCACAGACCATGAAGAAAGTTCAACCTGTTGTGGAAACTGAAATTAATGCATTTTCAGCATTAAAAAATTGTGAGAGAATCAGTGAATTAGAGAAGTGTAACTCTTTGTTACGCACGGAATTGGATGAGGCCAAGAAATAAGGTATTACAGTAGAAAGTAAAATTCAGTATAAGTCTAACCCTTAAGTCTGCTAACCCCACTCCTACATTGTCATATTCAAACATTGTTACCAATTCGGACTCCTTGCAAGAAGCTCCAAACACGCAAAATGTAGATAAACATGCAATAGTACATTGTTCACCGAGAGGAGAAAGAGACCGATTACCGTCGAGGGTGTCGTTTGAAGCCCGAGCCGTAGGCGAGGGCTTTAAAACACCCGAGATCGGGAATCGCACTTTCTCTCGAGTGATACATAGTGCTTTAAACTACACCTACGAGGAAAATAAAAAAGTAAATCTTTACTAATTGAAATTTATATTTCAATTGTTGCAGTTAGTGAAGCTTAATGTAACACTTTTTCTTTCTTTATTATTTTTGCTGTTTCCATCAACTGCGGCGGAGTTAAAAAATCTTCATCATCACTATCACTACTTATCATTTTGATAGTTTTATTTTACTTTCTACGAAAACTGAATCCTCAAACAATACACAAATTGAAAATGGCGCCAATGGCGTCTGCAATTTTCACATGTTATTCTTTCAAATTGTTTATCCTGCCGCCGCGCAGGTTCGCACTGCCAGCCCGACACCATCCGACACACAGCTAGTGGCCAGTGTCATTTTGCGAACTTGGAGATAAAAACTCACTGTAAAAACTTGTTGGCTTTTGATATTTAGGTTACCGGCGCATAGTCTTACCCAAAATTAAAAAAGAAAAACCACGTAAGAAATGGATTTTCATACACTTTTCTCTCCCGCTCAGATGCGTTTTCTCCCCGCATATTTGTTCGTTCAGCAATGACGTACTTTCTACCGTAAATTTGATAAAGTATCAAGGTACCTACTTTCCGAGCAGGTGTAGTATAGGTAAATAATATTTCATACGACAGACTTGTGCTAAACCAGAAAGAGACTGTAATAGAACAATCGTACTTTATGGACTAAATGAGTTTCAGTTTGAAAATGACCATGACTTACAAAATCGCATCATATCACTCTTTTATGACTTTGCTAACGTATATTTAACCGGTTATATTGAAGACTTACACCGCATTGGACGACGAGGCTGGCGCAGACCACTTTGTCATCGAGCTTCTCAGCAAAAGAATGACGAACTGTATTCTTTCTAATATCGAAAACTTTAAAAACAGTGGTTTCTGGATCTCAAAGTACCTGGATGAGAAAGGCCTAAACGAAAGAAAATTACAAAAGGATAGATACAGGAAAACGAAAGAAAACGTACATATTGTTGATAAAACAAGCAAAAATATTACAAGTACAAACCTACCTAATTCAGACACTGCATTTTCTCCAGATCAGTTTACCAGCTCAAAAAGGAATACACAAAAGAAAAGTCCCTTTCGTTCCTTTCGAGAATAATCCGAAAATACTTTACCAAAATTCGCGAAGTATAAATAACAAATTCCATCTCTTTGAAGCACATAAGGAAGAATACAAATAGAGGCTATATGTATCACTGAAACATGGATAACTCAATCAAAATTTGATTTACTTTCCTTGGAAGGATATAATTTGGCTAGTGTTTTTGCCAGATCCAACCATGAAGGAGGTGTGTGTATTCTGTTGAGGAATGACCGGGACTATGTGCAGTGTGGAGATCTTGAGTCTCTTACAGTGGAATTTGTTTTTGAGATATGTGCAATTGAAGTTCCTCGGCTTAATATTCTATTGATTGTTATTTATTGGCCAAATAATTAACGAGAAGTTAATACTTTTAATGTACAAATAGAAAAGATGTTACAGTTACTGAAGACTAAATACTCAAAGAAAAATGTAATAATAGGTGGAGATTTAAATGTAGATTTTCTAAGTAAAAAAAGCAAGCTACATAAAAAAAACTGCAAAAGTTTTAATTACAGCCAAAATGTTAAAGAGGCTACTAGAATTTCCAAGGATACTTAGTTCAACCTGTTTAGATATAGTTTTTTCCAATTTCGACAAATATAACTTCACTATTCTCACTATTTCTATTATATAAGTGATCTTAGGGGTATTTTGATTAATCTGCTACAACCGGGTCTTACATAAATGAATATTTTTATGTTAGAAAAAGGGTTTTTAATGATAATGATTTAGATCAATTTAAAAATGAACTGTCACCAACTGAATGATCGACAATTTAAAAAAATAATAAATCTATGGATGAAAATTATTTAGCCTTTCACGAAAACTTGTCTGAAATCCTCAACAATACAATCCCATTGAAAAAAAATTTACAAAACCCGGAAACGATATTTGATTGTACAATGTTTTTATAATTATTTAGAAGAGTTTTTTGAATAAAATTGTGTAAGTAAGTATTTAAGTTTGTAATTGTTTTTGTTATGTAAATATTTGTTTGAATAGTTTAATGTTGTCGCTTTTATTATTTTAATGTTGTTGTGCCCTTACAGGGTTTATGTGCATGTACTATTTATAATTTTATACCATCATATGTACCACATAAAACAATAAATGATTATGATACAAAAATCAAAATAACAATAACTTACTTGATAAGATTCGAAAAGACAATAGTTTTTTATTAGTTTATTTAACATTTTCGTTTGCCAGTTTCTCTTTATTTAGTTTGAAATAGTATGCGTGACACGGATCAATGAGAACTGTTGTCTGTAGTCAACACGTTGCATTTAGGTTTATTATTATTGGCTTGTGTCAAAAAATTTAGTCTATGGCGTAATTTCCTTTGGATAAGGACCGGTAGGCATTGAATTATATATAAATAACTGTGCCAGTGTATTTCGCAGTGGCAGTTCTGACTACAGCGTGCGCGTGTGGCGCCTGTCGGGCGAGTACCTGCACACGCTGGGCAGCTTCGTGCCATGGGAGCAGGACGTCACCCGGTTCCCGCCCGACGTGCAGAAAGTCGCCAGTTTCACCACCTTCAAGGTTAATATCGTAGCAGAGCAGTTTATATAGGTAGTTGACGAACATAGCTAATGGCTTTTGTCTACATTTTCAAAACGTAATCATTAATATTAAAAAAAAATTAACTTTTTCAGTATCAAAAATAGGCTAAATTAAAAGTAAAGTAAAGTAAAAAATATCTTCATTCATAGACTTATAAGGAGTAAAAAAATAATATCTACTAGCAAAAATAGACTATAAATAAAAAAACGTATAATGATAGAAAAAGTGATTAATTTACCACGATGGCAATAATCAACCAACCTTTAACTTCTTCGTTTGGAATTTCACTGTAGATCAACCATCTTTTGATAAAAAATAAGGGCAAAGGAAAAAAAGAATCTGCCATGGAAATTAGCGAAAAAAAACATTATATTCCGCAATCGAGTGTTTTTTGTACGAATTCTTTGAAAGTTGTCAAAGATGTTTCTTTGTGCGTGGTGATATTTTATTTTTATTTGCGATGTAAATCAATCAATGTTTTCCTATTGGTAGGTGTGGCGCGGCGGCTACGTGTCGCGCTTCGTGCCGGGGCAGGTGGCGCTGGACGCGCTGCGCGACATCACGGAGCCCGAGCTGCGCGCCAAGACCTTCGGCGCGCCGGCGCGGGAGCCGCTGCTGGGCCGCTACTTCGCGCTGCCCACGCGCCCCGAGCGCCAGCTGCCGCTCAAGCTGGACGACTCGCTGCAGACCGTGAGGACTTGCAAAGCTTATTATGCTTTATTTATAGCTGCTAGCTACACTCACAGATATTTGAAGTCACTTCCTTTTGCTTAAGCTTAATTATCTGATCATTTCGCTCATTGTTTGGTAAGCTCATGTACTTATTATGAAGTAGCAATAATTTCTAAAATTGGATTTCCTTTTTCAACTGTTATTGCAATTGAATTTAATTAATAATAACGGTGATCTCTGAACTTTTTAGCAGGCATAAGCATTTCTTTTTGAGAGCTTTTAACGTTCATCGTTACACTGTGCTTAGCTTGGTTCAATATTTGTTTTTATTTGCTTTTAATTTTGTTCGTCTCTTGACGATCGAAAAACCATAGCGTTGTCATGTAGCAGGCAGGGTCAAAGATGTATATAAATGTATTGATCCCCGGCGTGCCTCGGCTGCGCAGATCCCCCTGTACACGCACCTGCGCATGGCGTCGACGCAGCCGGTGCGGCGCCCGCCGACGCCCGAGCTGGTGCGCGCCACGCGCCTGCGCCCCGCGCGCCGCGCGCGCTTCCAGCAGCCGCCCGACGCGGGCACGGCGTGAGAGACCACTCCTTCACTTTATTATTAGTGGCAAGTGCCCGCGAGCTGTCTCGACAGTAAGTTTACGTCACATTGACTAATGTGGCCAATTGTTTTTTTTTATTTACTACAGATGCCCATTTATAGTAGGGATGTTGCGGTGTGGCGGTTATCATAGTTAGCTATGCTGAACAGTCCCGCGCGCCCCGGAAATATTTTGTTAATTGTTTAATGAACAAATTTAGTCTGTGACTATTTTAAGTAGGTACTTTTATCGTAGTGAATTTTTTAAAGAAATATTTAGTGAAACTACTGTGATATTGAATACAAAAGCTTTTCACTTTGTTACTTTGTTTTTCCTTTATTGTTTTCATAACTGTATCAACCAGTATTAGTAACGGCCTTTTTAATATTATCTACACAAAGATAGCGAGATATATTGTCCAAATCACATGCCACATACGTGTACATATTGCAGGGAATACTAAGAATAAAAGTAAGCATTTCGTGACTATTTCATTTATTTAAAAATAATTTGATACAGACTGCAAAAATCCGTATTTCAATATATTTTTTAGATGGCATGACCAGTGCACACGGAACTAGTGAGTCTAAATACTAAGACAGAATTGGGTAAAGTTTAAAAGAACGCAGAACTTCAATAGGAGCTGATAAATTACTATTTTCTGTGTACTCATTATGCGGTATATTTACGTATAGTTGGCAGGGTTTGAGGGGGTTAATTTATTTTTTCAGCCAAATGAAGTTTCAAAACTACGGCTTGCGTTTTATTTTTGTAACATTTATCGGAATCCACAAACATGGGTATGTTGTGGTGCGACAAGTGCCGGACTAGCCGTAGCCGCCTAGGTGCTGTTGTCGCGCTTGGCGCCGCTGAGCACCACGAAGGCGGAGTGCGTCTCGCGCTGCTTGTCCTGCAGCATCTGCAGCGTGTTCAGCGGCGTGTCCGTCGAACTCATCTTCTTCATCAGCTGGAACAACAAACAAAATTAAATATCTCGCATACAAACAGGTGATACGTAATCAGTAGTTACTGATGTAGTATTTGTAATTGCAGAGAAGTATTTTTTTAACCATTTGGGCGTAAGTGAAATTATTTTCAGAGTGATTCATTGACAAATATTTACTCAGGCGTTACTCAGTCGGGTCGCCGCGCGGCCTTTTGACAGCGAAGTAATGAAAACCGTGTACCCAGCGAGCACTGGGCGGTGCGGGTTCTTTAACCGCCGTGTGCTGTGGCAGTATATCCCTTTGTTCTATCTCGCGCTGAAAATGGCCCTGTCGTTCGTGCAAAGTTATTTTTTATCATTTAATATGAATCTTTTAACTACCAACTTGCGCTTGCAGAAGTTGCAACATGTTATGTGGATTTTCTTATATTTTTTTCAGTGAAGATGGTAGGAAGCATTTGTTTTAATTTATTACGACTACGATTAACGTGACATATTACGCAAAAACGAGTTAAAGTTCAAATAAATAGGTTATCAAGTGAAAAAAGCTACTTACCCCCTCCTGCACGGCCTTCTTGATGCGCTTCTCCTGCTTGTTCTTGCCGGGCCCCTTGCCGTGGAACTTGTGCGAGAGGTAGCGGAAGGCCTCCTTGGGGCACAGCGGGCGGCCCTCGTCGTCCACGTACTCCAGCTTGATGCTCGGCCGGAAGCCCGGCTTGTCGCGGAACTCCTGCAGCGGGCCCGCGTAGCCGCCGCGCTCGCGCCGGTTGTACTTGTCGTCCTCGCCGCTGCGGGGGGCGGGGGGGGCTAATGAGCGTCACATTGTCTCGCACGGTTTGTGCATTCGCCACTGACAAGGGTGTGCGAGTTTTGGTAATTAAAAGGCAGGGAAACGAGTGACGTACAAAATATGGATTTTAAACGGGAAATTTGGATCGGATCAGGTAAGTTAGTAGGTAATTATAATCGGATATCGACCGTCGCCTGACCAAGGTCACCTCTGTTGGTGGTCTTGTTGCCGACCGTGTGGCACACTTAAGCGTTAAACCGCTGATATGGATATATGAATAAAAGCATTCGCGTATATTTCAAAAGTGTAGGGGTCGCTATCATGCAAACAATTATGTAAAGACACTCGTGAATGGTGAATGTCGTGATCAAGTGATAGGACCTTTCTTGTGAACACAAGAATCGCAATGTTTTCGTATTGGAATCATGCTGTACTCATATCACGCAACTCTACTACTACACTGTGTCTCCAAGGATGTATGTAAAGTTGTTGTTACACAGGACATTTTACAAAAATAACAAACTAAACATGGAAAAGTATAATTAACTTTGGTCCTAGTGCGAGCGCGCCTTCTGCAAGCAGGAAGATGGCTTCCAGAATGATATGGAGTGAAACGTATGATTGCGATGAATGTGTGAAACTATTCCTGTTGGAGTAAAGTTGTTCTGGCAGGAAAATTTTAAGCCAATGAACGAAGAGCGAAATATGTGCAGGGGGCCTTACATTTATTAAAAAATGTGCGCCAAAAATGATTTGTGCCTCTGCAGGTTTTCTAGATATTGCATTTCTTGCTCCTCGCTGAAAGTGATCCAACCACAGCTGCATACAATAGCACATCACATACCCGAGCGCCTTGTCCTCTATGGAGTAGTGCCGCGCGGCGAGCAGGTGGCTGAGGTTCCCGCGCGTGTTGGGCGCCGGCCCCGAGCGCTCCAGGTAGCCCTTGCTGAGCGCGAGGCGCAGCGCGCCTGCCACGCCCGCGCCCAGGGCTGGCTCGGCCTCCAGGCCTACTGATGAACCTGGGACAAAACGTTACATGACCAATCACAAATTTATTTTTATTGTTTTTGGTACAAAATTAATATTACGTGCTACTTCAAACTGGGCTACTAAGAGTTCGAACACGACGTCGACGGCATTTGCTGTCCTGTGTGCAGGAACTCTAATCGCGACGACTAGTGATTGAACTGGGTCACTAAACCCGAACTCAGGAGTCAAGCAACCTAGATATTGCCACTAAACGTGGGACGAGAAGTCTGCAAGCCGGCCCAGCGAGCCTTCCTAATCCCAAAACTTGTGTTTATAGTACATTATGGTACAAGTGATTACCGCTGAGGCGTCATTGAGACCCGAGCCGTTAGGTAAGGTGAGAGCCGAGGACGGTAATCATCAATACACACGTGCATCATGCGACGTTTTTCAACACACTTGTAAAGAAAAAAATAATACTAAAAAATCATTTTATTTAGACCCGATTTTAAATTGTTAGTTTATTCCCTAGATAGCTAACTGAAGTATAAAATTAACAGTCTGTTTATCAAGCGAATATATATTTAAAAAAATTCAATCGCCTTTTATCCAAAGAATAGCTATCTATCAGTTGTCTATGTACATATATTGCTTACTTCACACTGATTATCCACAAGCGAGATGCAATTATACAATCATTCCAATGTTAGAATAAACAAAGGCAAAAGTTGATGCTTGACAAATTGACATTGACGTTGAAAATTAACCTCAACTGTTTTTCAACCGACTTCTAAAAAAGGAGGAGGTTCTCAATTCGACTATGTTTTTTTTTTAAATGTTACCTCATAACTTTCGACTGGGTGAACCGATTTTGATCATTCTTTTTTATTTGAAAGCTGGTGCTTCCCGAATGGTCCCATTTTAATTTGGTCTAGTTCTGACAGTGGCATCCATGAGAAAACCATATAAGTCTTAAATCTAGATAGACAAAATGCGCCACAAATGGACGAATAACTCAATATTACGCCAACCCATTTTGATAATTCTTTATTTATTTGAAAGCTGATGGTGCCCGTGTGGTCCCATTTTAATTTGGTCCAGTTCTGATAGTGGCATCTATGGGAAATCCATATAAGCCTTAAATCTAGATAGACAAAATGCGCGACAAATGGACGGGTAACTCAATATTACGCCAACCGATTTTGATAATTCTTTTTTTATTTGAAGGCTGATGCTGCCCGTGTGGTCCCATTTTAATTTGGTCCAGTTCTGACAGTGGCATCCATGGGAAATCCATATAAGTCTTAAATATAGATAAACCATATGCGCGACAAATGGACGTATAACTAATTATCACCCCAACCGATTTCGATGCTTCTTTTTTATTGGAAACGATATACTTCAAGGGTAGTTTGATGAGTGTTAGTTTCTGATTATGGGATCCATGACAAAGTAACGGAACTCTTCAATTCTTAGGAGCAATTGGACGATACTGTTTCGTTGTATAAAATAAATACGAACTTATGCACTGAAAATCAAGAAATAAACAAAAATTTCAACAAAAAAAACCAACTTCAAAAAAAACTATTCCAAAACAAAGCACTAAAAAGTAAAGAAATAATTGCGTATTCTTCTCAAACTTACACGATAATATGATGTAGGTACAATTATTGTTATTGTTGGAGTCGGTGTCAGCCAACGTAGGTTTGTAACTACCTACATACATACGTAAACGTGATATGTAAGAAATAGGTATATTGCTAGGTATATTGTAGTGTTTCCTTTGCTGACACCGACTCCAACAATAACAATAATTGTACCTACATCATATTATCGTATAAGTTTTAGAAGAATACGCAATTATTTCTTAACTTTTTAGTGCTTTGTTTTGGAATAGTTTTTTTTAAAGTTGGTTTTTTTTGTTAAAATTTTGTTGTCTAAAGTTGTGGCAAAGAGTATGTTGGCTTCTTGTTTATAAGGCCAAATTTTCCAAAACTGCTTCTCATCCCATGTACTAAAATGATTAGGTCTCTCTTTTACAGTCGGTCTTTTCTATTGGGCTCAGCGTTTGTATAGTCAAGGAACTGCCTTTCCTCCAAAATCGTTGCGTCGTCGATTTAGTCAAAAATATCCATTAAAATGTGTCTGAGTACCAAACAAAATGAAAAAAAAAAATTACATGACACACATAATCTCAAAATGTCAAAGAAAACGCATAGATAAAATCTTATCCAGCCCCATAAGAAGCAGATAACTTTTTTCCTCAGTTAGCAGCTTTATTCGACAGATAACATACATAATATGACCATGGAAAAATTAAAAATCTTGTTAACCTTCGAATAAACATTATTTTACAGATAATTTCACTAACTGAAGATTGATAAATCGGATCTTAGTAGATAAACAATGTATTTATTGTACTATTGAACGCGATCTTTTTTGTATCGAAACTCTTTTAAAACAACCAACCAATAACAAAAGAACTCTGTAACTCACTTGTGACTAATAGCAATGAAAAAGTCAGTTTGATTGCAGGTGTCATTATGTGCCTAATTGCGGTGAAATTAGAGCAACTTTATGAGCAAGTGTGGTGAAAAGCGTGCCCACCAATCGAATGCGCCCTCTAGAAATTCCCCTAATAAGGTTTTTTATCCACTGATTTAATTAATAATCTGAGAAAATGTGTTCAGTAAGGTTAAAATTGATTAAGGGGGCGTCACCAAAATTACGCGCGGCCATAGCGTGCGTGTGTGCGTCGTGGTTTATTGCAAAGAAGGGCGACGAAACTCGACTGCATATTTTACAAAAACGTTACCGAACGGACATATGTTAAAGAAGAGTTAAATTTTTTGAATTTATTTCCATAAAATCGGAATTTTTAAAGATGGCAGGTCAAAGATAAATTATTCCCGATTTCAATAAAACAAAACTTTTCTGTAGTGCAACAAAAAGTGCAAAAACTAAACGGTTATATTTCCTGTAAGAGTATTCCAATCTACGCAGAAGTTCTATTTTCAATTTGTGTTATGGTAAGTTATATTTTAACTGTTTTGACCTAATCAATTAAATCAATACACTTTAATGAACATTTCAAAGCCATATACTTGTATTTTGAATGTAAAGTGTAAAAACAAACTGATAAAGAGGCTGTATGGGCATATACTTCTTTGCCTTCCCATTGTTGTCATCAATGTCAATGTCAAATCACTCACATTACGTTACGTTTGATTTTTATTATTATAATATTAATACCATATTTTTTTCGTTTTTATAAAATAATCAAACTGTAAGAGAAAGTAGCCCTCCAGAATTACCTGCACAACCTGTTGCAGAAAAACATAATTTAATTGAAACCCAGCAAACAAATAATGAAGCGAACAATCAAATAGCTCTTCCAACAATAAGAAGAGCAGCTGCCACTGCTGACCGTTGCTTGTTTCCAGAGTGTGATGATTTGGAAAAACTTCATGTACCTGAGTCTATACGCAGAAGGGTCCTAGTAGACTATAAGTAGTACAAGGGAGTGAAGCCATTTTCGGATATTATTGTTATTGTGCTGCTGGAAATCACAGTTGGGTGTTGCTCGCACATAATGTCCATTTTATGATAAATGGGGTACGCTTGTCATCAGTATCGTTTCGGAGCTCTTGCTGCATTCTTGGACAACTTGTAATATTTAACAAAATATTTAAATAAATGTACATAAATAAGTTAATATGTTTTTTATTTCGTAGCTTACATAGCAGTAAAACTTTAATAAGCCTCACACTGAGCTAATCAAACTTAATTTAGGTACACCAGAAATGTACTTCTTTTGTTCTTTGTCTAGTTCTATAGTTATGTGATGATGTGATGACAGATCGCTCGTGCCGCGTACCGAACACCGATGCGGCACGAGCCAGCCGCATAGTAGAAGAAGCACGCGGCCCTACTAACAAACTCGCAGTGCGCCTTTGCATGGGACGGGTATAGGGTTATAACGAAATCCTCGTTGCAGGCCAGCAATACAGGAGCCGGAGCGCCGGGATTTCGTCACACAATATTTAGGAGTAGATGTAGTTGTGGAATAGTTAATAAAAGATCAGCCAATCCAGTGACTTATTTATTATTTAGGGTAAAAATATAGGTAGGAAAGAAGAACCCAAGCTTTTGCGAGGGTTTCAAAAGGTGTTTACAAATGATATGAAATATTTCAAGACCTATAATAATATTATGCTCTTGGGAGCTCTGCTCCGCGCGATGAATTTTGTAGGACTGAATCAAAAAAGCTGCGCATGCAATGCGAAACAAAAATCGAATTGAATCAAATTTTGAAAAACAAGTACAAAATACTTTTAATGGCCAGCAGTTAAACCATGAAGTTTCCAGCGATCGTGGAGGTTCTAACGTTCACGAGACTGAAGGGAAACGGCATCGTTACAATACCGGGGTGGCCGGCGCAAAAAAAAATCTTTAAGGTTTTTTTTTTTGAAAGTTAAAGTTAAGTTTAAGTTTAGTAAGGTTAAGTTAATCTTTAGTTAAGTTAAGTTATGTAAAAGTTAAGTGAAAAAAATAAGGTAATGTTAACGATGTCGTTTTTACAATAAGTTAAATTTGGAAGTTGCGTTGATTGTTACAAGTCAACAAACAAGTCACTTATTTTATAAAAAATACAATATAAGTAATAACCTATTAATTAATTGAATGGAAGTGCATGATAGAATTTGGGGTAAACGAATGTTTTTTACAGTGAGAAATTTACACTAGGTTGGTTTCGGTTTCATTCAAATACTAACATCCGTCGTATCTAACAAAGTCTTAATTCTGTAAGTTTGAATTAAGGCATCAGTTAAGTAGAGAAATCTTATTTAATAGAAGATGTTTCTCATGAAACTAACCCAGATTAGTGCAGGCTTATTTAAATATGCCAGTCACCACCCGCTGGCTTTTGGTGATCATGTTCAGTTTTTATGTGTGTGATGAATGTCATGTGTAAGTGTTAGTGTTAAGTGTCTTAAAAATTTACAAGTTTACTAACCTTAATATGGTCGGGAAATAAGATTGAATCTCATTAGGGATTATAATAAGTAAGTACTTGTTAAAAGTAATTACTAATAAGGTAATAAGTAAGTTGGTTGTAGTCCACCTACTAGGGAGAAAATAACAGAGGCTTATTTAAGGAGTTGTTATCCGCTCCATAGGGAAAAATACGACGATTACTATAACATAGGCTTATTTAAGGAGTTGTTATCCGCTCCATAGGGAAAATGACTAATAACTATAGCCGGAAATACGACTAGTCGTTTTTTAAAAATTATCAAACTCAAACTCAAACTCAAATAACTTTATTCAAATAGACTGTATCAGTACTTTCAAATCGTCAAATTTACAGCAAAATATACTAAATAATAGACATAAATACCATAATAATATGGATATGTAAATAAACAGTATACAGACATAATGCGACTCTACCACCGCGTCGGAGTTGTTTCTTACTGAGAAGACCCGGCGAGAAACTCAGCAGTTACTCTTTTAAACTTGTTTTGGGTTTACAACAGGCGTTAGTAAAGTACAAGCAGTGTGTCATTTTGATACAAATAAACCTAAAAGAATATAAAACAAAGAGAAAAAACCAACCATAAAAGAATATAATAAAAATAATTCATTTAAACAATTCAAAAACAAAATTTGTTAGTCAGTACATACATACTAGGTACCTATTAACTCTTACAATAAAACATCTGTTACAATAGAGCTATATCCCGCATCGAGCACAGCGCTTATACCCAGGCATTTTTATCTATAAGGTAGTCTTTTGTAGTATAATAGCCCTTTTTTAATAAAGCCGTTTTGATGTGAATTTTGAATCTATGTAAAGGTAACTCACAAATTGTTTTTGGAATTTTGTTGTAATAATGTATACCTTGCCCCATAAAGGATCCTAAAACTTTTTGTAACCTAAAGAGTGGAAGTGCAATTTTATCCTTATTCCTAGTATTTCTGCAATGTATGTCACTGTGTTTAGCATAGAGACCAATATTTTTTCTCACCAAAACAATGCAATTGTAAATGTA
Organism: Udea olivalis; assembly: GCA_947369235.1. Taxonomy (NCBI): domain Eukaryota; kingdom Metazoa; phylum Arthropoda; class Insecta; order Lepidoptera; family Crambidae; genus Udea; species Udea olivalis. The sequence goes on along the minus strand of OX376348.1, from coordinate 21,893,391 downwards.
TTGTGACGCTACAGTGAGGATACCAATTTCCTTAAAAATCTCCCTAAGTGAAGCCCGTGCACGAAGCTTATAGATGGATCTGATAGCTCGCTTCTGGAGGATAAAGATGGTTTGTATATCCGCCGCTTGACCCCAAAGTACAATGCCGTAAGACATTACACTATGGAAATAACTAAAATAAACTGAACGAGCAGTATCAACATCTGTTAATAACCTAATTTTTCTCACTGCAAATGCAGCCGAACTAAGTCTGCCTGAGAGAGCTGTTATATGAGGGTTCCATTGCAGTTTTGAATCTAGTGTGATTCCAAGAAAAACAGTTGTATCTACAAGCTTCATAGTATTACCATCAATTTTTAGACTAATGGGGTTATCTTTAACATTAGGCAACTTAAAATTAATACATTTAGTATTTTTTGCATTAAGCTGTAGATTATTTACTGTGAACCATTGTAAAACCTTTGAAAGTGCGTCATTAACATCATCAAAAAGGTTTTTATTTGTCAGTTTTAAAAACTAAAGATGTATCGTCTGCAAACAATACAACATCACAAATATCTTTTAAGTAAAAAGGTAAATCATTTATATATATCAGAAATAGTAATGGACCTAGAATGGATCCTTGAGGGACCCCCATTTTAACTTGTGATCCTGTAGAGAGTACACTGTTAACATCAACTTTTTGAGTTCTTAAACTAAGGTACGAAATTACCAAATCTAAAGCATTATCCCTAACCCCGTAAAAATCAAGCTTGCGTATAAGTGTATCGTGATCAACGCAATCAAAGGCCTTGGACAAGTCACAGAAGACGCCAAGAGCGTTCTGTGAATTCTCCCAAGCCCTAAAGATGTGTTTTAGAAGTGCGATGCCAGCATCAGTAGTAGAACGGCCTCTCGTGAATCCATATTGTTCACTGTGTAAGAGATTGTTCTCATAAAAATGGCTTAATAGTTGTTCTTGAATGATTTTTTCAAAGATCTTACTGAGAGCTGGTAGGATTGAAACAGGCCTAAAGTTACCTGGGTCTTGTTTGTTGCCTGATTTAAAAAGTGGTACAACCCTACTGTGTTTCATTAAGTTTGGAAAAACACCTTCATCAACACAATCATTGAATATTACGGCTAAATAAGGGGCAATCACGTCAATTATGTGGCTAACAATTTTGACTGATATACCCCAAAGATCAGCGGTATCTTTTGAATTAATTAATCTGAATGCTTTTATTATATCTAGTGACTCAACATGTTTAAATTTAAAGAATACACTGCAACAAGATACATTATCTTTCAACAAATGTTCCGCTCTAGTTGGTGAGGAATTTAATGAAGCTGTAGTGATTATAGGTATATTACTGAAATACTTATCAAATGCTTCAGCAACAGATGCTTCTGATTGTAAGATGTTATTGTTAATATTAAGAGTGTATGAGGTATCGCGCTGTTTAGCTTTACCTGTTTCGTGATTTATGACGTCCCAAGTGGTTTTTATTTTGTTAGTGGACTTTGATATTTTATCACGAATGTGCAATGCCTTAGCTGTAGTGCAGGCTTTTCTGAATATTTTAGAGTAGTTCTTGACATACTCAACAAAAAGTGGATCGAAATTGTATTTTTTCATGCCGTACAACTCATACATCTTACGTCTGCTCCTGTAAATTCCAGGCGTGGCCCATTCACAAAACTTAGATTGAACTCTGCAAGTAACTTGTTTGGTGGGAAAACAAGCATCAAATTCATTTTTAACACAATCAAACAGTCTTTTGTAGACTGCATCAGGGTCACCCTGCTTGTAAGGAATGGAAGATACTTTATGCTTTAAATTAGTTTTAAAACTATTAATGCGATTACCCGTCTTCGGTCTACATGTTATTTTCCTGTAATTAACGCTATTGTTAGTTAAATCTAAAAATGTTATCTTCTGCCCACAATGATCAGACTTTAATTCAGTTACTATTGCCTTTTCAATGGGTACACAGTTGCGAAATACATTATCCAGACAAGTAGATGTTGTGGCTGTTATCCTCGTGGGTTCATGGAATTGATAATCCAGACCAAAGGATTTAAATAGCGACAATAACCTATTCCTTTCAGATGAGTTTACTAGCAAATCTATATTGAAATCACCACACACAATAATGGGTTTAGACTTAGCACTTAACCTACCCAAAGCTTCTTCCATAACTGTCTCAAATCTATCTAAGTTAGTTTTTGGGGGACGGTATACACTTATCACAACAAAGCCCTCTAACTCAACACAAGACAATTCGACAATACGCTCTATGGACAGGCCTACAATGTCAGTGCGATCTTTACATTTCAAACTATTTGCAGTAAAAATTAATGAACCACCATGAATAGTGGTTTTTCTAAAGAACGCGCTTGATAATCTAAAATTATTAAGGACAAAAGACTGATAGTTTTCATCAGTCAGCCAATGTTCAGTAAAACATAAAATATCAATATTTTGGTTTTCCAGCAATAGTTCTATTTCTAAATCTTTGCCCGTCAAGCTTTGAATATTTTGGTGGAATAAATTCAAGTATTTGGGCTTGGCTGTTGTCCTAGGTCCTAGTTTAAACAAGACGCTGAAGGAGCATCACATGAAATAGATAAATTAGTACTAGTACTAATGTCAGAATAGAAAATACTGCCAATAGCGGCATTGTTAATGTTATTTGCTAACAAAGTAGCTAGTTTCTGCTTAGTCCTAATGGGAAGATACATAGTATCTTCAGTTAACCTAAAGTATGGTACAAACAGATTTGTATCAAAAAAGTCAATGTCACTATGACGACATGTCATATTATACAAAGTTAAATTAAGGTCTTGGATGACCTTGTTCTGACTTGAAGTACTTGAGGTACTTGAGTATGGGAATGCACACAAAATAAATTTACACTTGTTCTTTGATTGAATGCCCATTATTGTTTCAATATTTTTAATTAACCCTTTTTTTGTCAATGTTCGGCAGTCTCCATGAAAGACAACCACAGTGGAGTTTACCCCTAGCTTCTCTTTGGAGATGTTACTAACTAGGTCAGAATAGGACATACCTGGATGGCATAAATTGATTACTTGTTGGTTCGATTTATTAGACAACAATATGCCTAATCCTTGGCCTAGCTCGTCAGAAAATATAAAAGTATTATTTGGAGCAGCCTGTGGAGTATTACATTTATCCACCTTAGCAGGCTCTGATAAGTCAGTTGGCGTGGCCTCAACACGTGACAATTCAGTATCCATCTCCACTACTTGTTGATAACAATTATTGCAAGTGATTTGTCTGCTTATAAGCGAATCAAACCTCTCTGCATTGTAAGTTGACATCTTTAACAATTCTGTGGCAGCTAATATGTGTTCGCTGATCTCTTTTTGGGATATCTCATACATTTTTTTGGTGTCCCTCAGAGAACTCTCTAAGCAAGCAATCTTATGCTCAAGAGCCATGGTCTCATTTTCATAGGAGATTTTAGTACTATCTAATAGTAAGCTACCATGTTCTAATTCAGAGATTAAATCTAACTTTTCCTTTCTTAAAATATTATATTTCTTGATGTCCAACTGTTTATTAACTAATTTTTTAGTTTTGTTAATGTATTTATTAATTTTAATATATTTCTTTAACTTTTTGTTGCTATTAAATCTATAGAATCTAGTTTCAGAGACTGAATCATCACATGTGAGATCAACCATAGGAATTATTTTAGGACATATATTTGGATCAGCTAAAGCTAACTCATCAAATAAACTTTGATTGCCACTCTCAATTGTACAATTTTTGTCACTCTCTAACTGTCTGATGGTTTTTTGTGACTCATATAAACTAATTTCCAAGTCATTAATCCGATTTAGTGCTAGTTCGTGGGTGTTATTGCGTGGGTGTTATTAAAACATAATAATCTTATATGTACAAAATTACGTATTGACATGGTAGTTAATGGTTAGCCGAAAGGATGGAGATGTATATAAAAACAGTACCTATATAATCCTCGTTGCAGGCCAGCAATACAGGAGCCGGAGCGCCGGGATTTCGTCACACAATATTTAGGAGTAGATGTAGTTGTGGAATAGTTATTAAAAGATCAGCCAATCCAGTGGACTTATTTATTATTTAGGGTAAAAATATAGGTAGGAAAGAAGAACCCAAGCTTTGCGAGGGTTTTAAAAGGTGTTTACAAATGATATGAAATATTTCAAGACTTATAATAATATTATGCTCTTGGGAGCTCTGCTCCGCGCGATGAATTTTGTAGGACTGAATCAAAAAAGCTGCGCATGCAATGCGAAACAAAAATCGAATTGAATCAAATTTTGAAAAACAAGTACAAAATACTTTTAATGGCCAGCAGTAAACCATGAAGTTTCCAGCGATCGTGGAGGTTCTAACGTCCACGAGACTGAAGGGAAACGGCATCGTTACAGGGTGGATGAGGCCCTTAAAGGGTTCTCATTGCACTTATCATGTAACGCTGTTGACTGAACAAGCCCGATCGTACACCCGCGACGGGACTCGTCGCACGAACGTGGGCCCGTCAGCCGATCGGCGCAATTATCCGCAACGGAATACTTTGCATGGAACCGTGCCTAGTCAGACAAAATACGGATATTGTACGTTGCATTGTATCACTATAATAAGAAATATCTAACGAAACAGCCTCCGAAACGCGAAAGTGGAACGCCTGAACTTGTATCCGCTTACATCGGACCAAATCCGACTGATGTGTAAGCATCAGTGTCCTTGTATTAATTTAAAAAATATTAAAAACCAACGATTTAAATTGTAATCTCACTACCTTCAATAGCTTTAAAATCTTTTTAACTCCAGCTTTAAAAGAGATAAAACAATTAACTTTTTTGTAGTTCTAAAAACGTCAACCGTTTGTTATATTGCCGCGGCCCGTAAGTAGAGGTCTGAAATTACATGGAAGTTCGCCGTCCTTCTTTTGGGGTATTCGCATTCCGTTTTAAGGTTCAATTTACTGATTGGATTGGAAATAAAACTTTCTATTTCGATTGAATCAAGATCTTAGGTGTACTGACATACATTTTTAACAGTAGGTAGGTAATCATGCTTCATTAAAACCAAAAATCTCAAAAAGACCCAATAGAAAAGAGCGATTTTAAAAGAAAGACCTAATCAGTTTAGTACATGGGATGAAAAGGAGTTTTGCAAAATTTAGAAAAATCCGTCGTGTCGTGGGCTATTATTCGGGAAAATTGAGAAATTAACTTTTTTTTCATAGTTATTGTGATGAATTATGCATATTCTGGTTCATTGTGTGTCAACAAATCAATATGTCTGACGCTTTGGTCGTTTCTTTCTGCAACTACAGTAAGCTTTAATCAGAGATTTAGCCACTTGAAGATGACACGTTAAGGCTTTTTCGTAAATCGAGGTGGCGAGATTGGTGCTTTTAGTGTGTTTCATTAAGAGTCAATACGAGAAGCAAGACTTTGTTTTGTATGTATTGAACAGTCAAAATTTTTATCCGAAGGTTGTAAAACAGGCGCTTGAAAAGTTGGATCATGAGCTCAAAATACGAAATGGCTCTTAACACTTTTTGGAAATGATTTAGTAATTCATAAACTTTCGTAGAGCAAAGGGTATCTGTAATGATTGTATCGACTAACCGGCGGTGATGTCGGCAGGCCGCTCGCTGCGCACGTCCACGCGGCTCCAGGCGCCGCCGCCCGCTTCCGTCTCCGTCTCCGTCTCCTCCAGCTCGTCCGGCTCCAACTCCTGCACAGAACACCCCATTGAACACAAGTGCACGAAATTTGCTAGCTATCAAAATATATATAGCTATATAACAACTGAAAGAATAGATAACGTCGGCCTTAAGCCCATTTGCACTAAAGGTCATGAGCTTCACTTATACTCGGGTCTCGGATATATTCTCAAGTGATGCTGGTGGCGATTTTGTTAAACAAACCCAAGTTTCACGTAGAAGGATATTAAATCATCCCCGGCCAGATGTGAGTAATCGTTCAGTTAAATAGGACTCCGGTCGATCATCAATTTCGCCTCCTGAATTTTATTTTTTTCGAATTTTCTTAAAATACAAAGCAGTTTTGATAGAAGTCAGCTTAAACACATTCTCGTTAGACGAAGTCACAAGCAACCAACAGCATACCTGTTTAGCGAGCTGCTCCCTGTTGCCGGCGAGCCCGTAGGAGGGCGTGTCCCCCAGCGTGCGGCAGAACTCCGCCGTTGCGTCCAGCACCAGCAGCTCCGAGTCCTCGGCGGGCTCAGGGAACTCTTCCTCTTTCACGCGAGAGAGGATATCTTCCACCTGTGACATTTCATTTTGTTGAAGCAAAATCTGTTAAAATAATCTAGGATCATGAGCAAATTCATTTGTGATTTTGCCACTTTTTCTAGGAATTACGGGCGCCTTAAGAGCGTTTGCTGGGGGTGGATCGAAAATTATGCATTTTTGTAAGATTTTCGTGATTATATATCGTGTCGTACTCGTATTACGAACTCTCATTTGACGACAAAAACCGGCTTACCGGTAATTTCTTAATTTGATTACTGAACGAAACACTAAGCCAGCCAAGTAAACACACAACACAGTATGGTAAACCCATAAACAGCTTTGCAGAAGTAGCTCTAAAAAAGTGACATCGTAATACCAATACAAAGTGAGCATTTTTAAAACGTTGAACGGTCACGCTGCGATAGTGGCAAAAGATTGTAATACAGTCCTCGGGTTATTTATTTACTAACTTTGATCTTATGAAAAACGGGGGCAATTGACGTTGAATACTGCATTTTCACTGGCTGATAAGCTGTCAAACTATGAGCGACTGCCAGAGTAGCGTCGCGAACTAGAAGATAATGTGTGGAGACTACTACTACTACTACGGACCTCGGGCGCGGCGGCGCGCGGCGCGGCGGCCTGGCGCAGGCGGCGCGCGCGGGCCAGCGCCGTCTGCAGCTCCACGTCGGGCTCCGTCTCCTCTTCGTCTACAACCAGCTCCGTCACCAGCTGCGAGGGCTTCACCTCTGCACACGGATCGACAAATAAACTTTAGTGTTTTATGACAATATCTTTAGGTGCTCCCTATTTTGGAGCATTCGCCTGTAATGTCGCCGTTACAGACTCAAGCATTTCATCAGTGAAGGAGGAGAACCGAGCATTACAGTGCGCAAATTGTAATGTTACAGATTCGAGCATCACATTAATAAGGGAAAAGCACCGAGAATTACAGTGCGCAACTTGACGATACACAATGTGTAATATTTTGATACAACTTCCCTGAAGTTTTGTAATGCAGTGTTGTAATGTATAACCCGATTTTTATAACTGTGCACCTCGAGTTGTCAGAATCGTCACGTTGCAGCAGCATTGAATTTCACCCGTCCGCAAGCTTCCTCACCCTCCGATGACACCTTGGAGGGTGACAAACAACACTTGGGTTTGACAACTCGAGGTGCACAGAATCAGGTTACAATACTCAGAATTTAATCTGAAATGTACATTACAGGCGAATGTTCGTCACTTTAGGAAGCAGTACTGTAATGTAATGCTCCAGGTGAGGGACCACCTTTACGTGAACAAAATAAAATTAATTCACAACTTATTAACAAACTATTCATGACAAAGTTATCGACCGATTCAGTTATTTTCTTCTTTTTAATTTTTTTTACATGTCTATGTTATTTGGTTTATAAAAATGTAAGGCTTTTGGCTACATAGATTGAAAAGTTGAAAGTACTACCCGACACAAACATGTTGATTTCATTTACGATATTATTATTATGTAGCCTTCAGTGCACATTTCACACAAAGTTTTATTTTAATATTTTTAGATGAAGGAATAATTACCTGTGTCATCTGTTTCCATCGGTGCAGTTCCCGCTTCGTAATCCTCCACATCTATAGGCTCCGATTTAGCTTTCTTGCGTATCTTACCCTACATATTATGACAAACAAACTTCTTAACATAACTAATGATGTAAAATGTATATGTCTATAATAAATTTCATTTCATTCATAATCTTGTTTTTTTTAATGTAAGTTAATAAACAGCGCTTCCACGACGAATACAAATATGTTAACTGTATGCAACTCAACAAATACATATTGCTTGAATTTAGCATTTTACATTTGCGTGGAGACGACTCAACTCAACAGAGCAATGTAGCTTCGCTCTAAAACGCACAGGAATACTAAGCAGATAAATATCCTGTCAAGGAATGGGGTGGGCTCACCCTGCGCTTGGTCTTCTTGAACTTGGCGCTGATCTCGTGCTCGTCCAGGTAGTCGGAGGCCAGGCGCAGCGCCGGCAGCTGCAGCGACTCCAGCCGCTTGTCCGGCCCGCCAGACATGCGCTCTTGACGCTGCATATAAAGTAGTGTGAAAAACATCTTCCAGATCTTTTTTGTACCTCAAGACAAATATTATAGCTTACTCTCTGTAGGTGATGAAGAAAACTTCGTAAGTGAAAATAGTAATCTATGAGTCAAGGTTTGTTTTAAGGAGAATATCTGATATTCTTCATAGTTTTAAAAATCACAAAGCTCCAGTTGAAATTGTTGTGAAGTTGTACATTTTATTTTAGAAAAGTAACAAAATGTTTAAAAATTATCATGCATGTATTTTCGCCTTAAAAAAACAGAAATTTATGTATTTATTTCTAATTATCCACGGGAGAAAGGTAAATAGCAAAATAATCCTGCATGTTACATGCGTTCATAGGCCACGCTAATCGTGTTCCATCAGGCGATCAACGTGTTTTTTTTATCAGCTCGTCAAGATGACCTCACTCCACCTGATGGCGACTGTGGACTCGGATCTCCTCGTCGTGTCCCTGTCGGCACTCACCAAGATGTCGCGGAAGCGCGCGGCCTCCAGCGCGGCCTCGTCGCCGATAAGGAACCCGCGGCTGCGCGCGGCGACTGTGGAGTCGATCTCCTCGTCGTACTTGGCCAGCACGGGCTTCCTGTAGCCGAGCGCGGCGGCTTCGAGGTCTGCTTCGTCGTCGAACGCCTTGTAGCCGCTCTTCGCCTTCTTGCGCTCTAAAATGTTCTGGGGGAAATGCAACTTATTAGTGATGATGATTGAAAAAATAATGAAATTTTGGTAATCTTGCTAAACTATAAACGTTCTATAAGCACTTGGCATAGGTCCAATGGCAAGTGAAAAATTAAAGATGTTGTATCTGCCTGCCCTGTAGGGATTAGAGATGCTAGTATTCGTTTGTTACTCGGTTAGTACCGGCATATTGTGTTTTTACAGTACACATTCTCACGAAATTGAAGAGAACGAAATACTGATGAAACGAAAGACGGCATTTGTTTCGTTTCATGTAGTAGATTAATTGATGGAAGTATTGTTCCCTTCACATTGACTTACTTTAAAATTATAATAGGTTAGGGATTTTTTTTTTTATATAGTTCATTTTCATTTAACTAAAGTATGTAGGTGCCATTTTGTTCGATTACTTTTTGCCATCTTGTAGGTAGGGACATGATCCCATTGCTATAGAAATTTTGAGGCTTCTGATCAAAATACCGCGACAAGTGGGTTTTGGCAGTCCTCTCGTAATGTTAACCTGACACTGCCTAAAGAATTCTGAAGAGACCGAAACAGGTTGAAATTTGAAGGTGCAGGGTCAGGACTATACGGCGGATGCATTAACGCCTCCCAGCCAAACTCTCCTATTTTTTTCTGAATGGCTAAAGATGTATGAGGTCTAGCGTCATCATGATGAAAAACCACAGCCTTTCTGTTGATTAATTCCGACCGCTTTCTCTCAACTTCTTGCTTTAATCTCATCAGTTGTTCGCAGTTGATTTCAGAATCGATGGTCCAGCCTGGTGGTATCAGCTCATAATGAATAATGCCCTTCCAATCCCACCACACACACAGCATCACCACCTTGTTGCGAGTTAACCCGGGTTTCGCCAGTCTGTAAAGCCTGACCGGCCGTTGACCACGACCTTTTTCGCACGTTCTTGTAGTACGTGATCCCCAACCTAATATTTCTTCCTTATTATATGTCCTTTCTGCTACTTATCATGCTCCTCATAGTACTCCTTCCCTTCTCGATCTTATGATTGTCTCTGACATTTCTAAAGTTACAACACATGGACAACTTGATGCTCCTTTCTCTTAACATGATCTTGTATTTCTTTCAAACCGATTACGTACTCCTAAACCCAAACCTAAATATGTCTTTCTTCGTAGTTTAAAGAATTTGGATTCTGGAATGCTTTGGGCTGACGCAGTTAGAGCTGATTGCTCGCATGTGGAGCAGTGCCCCTTGACTAACGAAAAGGTGCTGCGTTTAATCAATTAATCATTAAAATTTTCGATAAGCATGCACTTGTTCGACGTGTCAGGGTAAAACATCTACCAGCTCCCTGGCTGACTACGGATATTCTTATCAATACAAAAAGTTGCGGAATCGTTGCAATAGGATGTTTAGGGATGCAAAAAGGCGCCACATTCATTCCACCATTCAGGATTCCAACCAGCTGGAATGGGTTGGAATCCTGAAACCCAGTTGGAAGTTCTTAAGATCGCTGGGTATTGGAAAGTATGCTGAACCATCTCCCATTGTGACTGATCTTCAATCGTTAAATACTAATTTTTCTGTGCCCCCCATTCTTTTAGATGCACATATAAAATCTATTACAATTGAAAAGACTTCGTAATATTCCTAGACCTGCTTGCGATCCTTTTATTTTCAGTTCCGTAGCAATGTGTGATGTTAAGAAGGCTATCCTCTCCATTTCCTCAAATGTGGTGGGTGATGACGCCATCTGTCTTAAATGGTCAAGCTGATCCTTGACATCGTTTTACCTGTCATTACCCACATCCTAAACTTTTCCATCTCCTCTAATGTCTTTCCTTCAGCCTGGAAGAAAACTTTAGTTATTCCTTTACCTAAAACATTAAATCCTACCACTCCTTCCCAGGACCGTCCCATTACCATCCTGCCTGTTCTTTCCAAAGCCCTAGAAAGCATTATTCATGGCCAACTGACTGTTTCTGAACCGAAATAACTTGTTGAGTCCTTTCCAATCTGGGTTTCGTTCTGGACACAGTACTATTACTGCATTGCTGAAAGTCACTGACGATATTAAATATGCCATGGACCATAAGCAACTCACCATTGTAACTCTGTTAGATTTCAGCAGTGCATTTAACTCGGTTGATTTTGACGTGCTTCTAGGCATCCTGCAGTCGCTTAACATACCTCCACAGGCAATAGAATGGTTCGATTATTATCTAAAGGGTCGCCATCAGTGTGTTCGTGCTGACGATGCTTCATCGAACTAGTGCGAGCTCACTGCTGGTGTTCATCAGGGTGGCGTCCTTTCTCTTTTACTTTTTTTCATCTTTATTAATGCGGAATCACTTCGGAATTATCTCTTAACTATCATCTCTATGCTGCCGATCTGCAACTTTACATTCACTTCAAACTAGACGATATTGATTCTGCAATAGTGGAGGTGAACGAAAATCTAAAACGTATTTGTAGGTGGGCCGAATCGTACGGTCTGCACGTCAATCAATCCATTGAAATCTCAAGTTCTCAAGCAATTATCATTGGTAGTAGAACTATATACAATAGGGCTTGCGCTTTAACTTTTTCCGCGTTGGTATATAATGGAACGAATATCGACTACGCATTTTCTGTCAAGAATCTTTATAACTAGTAAAGTAAAAAATATCTTTATTCATATAGACTTATAAAAAGTACTTATGACCAAGTTATATACAAAAAAAAATTGTAGCAAAATTATAATGAATAAGAATAAACTTACATAAAATAATACTATGATAGTTAATATCATAATTAAACATAATTTGACTCTACCACCGGTTCGGAGAGACCAATGCCGTACGCCTAAATTGGTTTTACCGCTTTGTAGATGAGGAGTTTATTTTCCAGAGAAACAGGAGATTAATGGTTTAGCAGCCAGTTCAGTTTTCTCAGTTGTAAGTTCAGCTCATCCCGTTTTTTCTGAATATGGTGTCTCCAAGTTTGCCTTCGGTCAAGGTGCATGCCAAGATATTTTGCTGTTTCGCTCGAAGGATATCATCTCCTAGTTTGACCGGGGCGCAGTCTCCTCTTCTAAGTGCAAATGTTACGTGAGTTGATTTAGCGGCGCTCGCTTTTATACGCCATTCTTTCATCCATAGATCTACTTCGTTCAGGTGGTCTTGTAGATTGGCCGAAGCTATATGTGGATCCTTGTTGTTCGATAATGCTGCCGTATCATCAGCGAAGGTTGCACTCATAATTCCAGGTGTTGTTGGTATGTCAGCTGTGTAAATTAGATACAAGCTTGGTCCTAGCACAGATCCTTGAGGGACTCCGGCTCGAATGTCATGAAAATCAGAGTATGAGTCGTTAATTTTGACCCGAAACATCCTGTCTTCCAAGTAAGATTTGAAGAGTATGTAGAGGTTGTGTGGAAGATGCTTTTTTATTTTGTAAAGCAGGCCCTGGTGCCAGACTTTATCAAACGCCTGTTGAACATCCAAGAAGACAGCCGAGCAATAGTCCCTTTTTTCAAGCGCTTCTCTTATTTTTTCGGCGACTCTATGAACTTGCTCGATAGTGGAGTGGCCCATTCGGAAACCAAATTGGTGTTCAGGGATAAGTTTGGCGTCTGCGAGCACAGGGTTAAGTCGTCGTGAGACGATTTTCTCAAATAACTTTGACATTACAGGTAGTAGACTAATCGGTCGGTACGAGGATACGAGAACGTTGGCTTTCCGGGTATGGGCACCATTATAATTTCAGAGACCTCCCAAATTCTTGGAAAATATCCCGTTCTGAGGATTCCATTAAAAAGCTGAGTGATGAAACAATGCCTTTCTTTGGAATTTGTCTTAGCACCTCGGCAGTAATTTGACCAGGGTACTGACCCTGGTGCTTCGTTTAGCTCGAGTCTTCTGATAACCATAAGAATTTCTCGCGGCGTGCATGTCTTCAGAGGTGGGCTAAGTTGTAAGTCCGATTCCAGGAAGGCTACAATTTCTCCATCCTTGGTTCCTTCATGAGGGTTGAACACCTTGGCTAGGAAAGACCCGAAGGCCCGCACGCTCAGTGCCTGTTCTTGCCCATTTATTATTTTCTAGCTTAATTGGATGTTGAGGGACTTGAGGTGCAGATTTACTATTTTAGCTTTCCATAACGAGTATTCGTTTTTTGCGTTTGGGTTTAGACTTTCCAGTTTATCCTTCAGAGTCTCATCTTCAATATTCTTTAAATATTGCTTTAGTTCAGCAGCGGCTCGATTGAATGCTCTCTTGTCACAACTATTACGACTATTGTGCCACACTCTTCGGAGTCTTCTTTTCTCTAGGCCTCTACTTCTAATGTCATTGGGAATTTTTGTTTTAAAAGACTTATCAGAGTCAGCCGGCGTGGATTTCCATGCTGCAGTCTGGATAAGGTTTGTTATACTCAAAGCGGCATTATCTATGTCATCATTTGTTTTTAAGGGTACTTTCAAATTAATGTTTTCCTCAATGTATTCCCTAAACATGTCCCAGTCAGTTTTTGTATTATATAGTTTATCTTTTTGAGGTTGGTATATTAGCGTTGTGCTTATTGTGGCTATTATTGGGGTGTGATCAGAGCTACCATCCAAACAGCTTTCAACGTCGAGATATTGATTGGAAAGTCCTTTATGCACATAAAATCCAATAAGTCGGGCACCTTATTTGCGTCAGTCGGCCAGTATGTAGGTTGTCCAGTACTTAGAACGTACGCCTTGTTTGTGTCCAAGCTTCTCTTCATTTCCTGACCTCTGGGTAGAGTCAACCGAGAGCCCCAATATACGTTTTTAGCGTTCCAGTCTCCACAACTTATAAACCTGTGTCCAAGTGTTTTTATGTAATCAGTTAAATCGTTTTCCTTCACTGTATGTCTAGGTGGACAATACACTGCAGAAAGAGTTAATGAGCTATTTTTGTTTTAAAAAGTTATTGTGGTTGCTTGTATTTTAGCAGTTTTATATTCCTCCATAACAACATGTTTTATGTGTTTCTTTATGATGATGGCAGTACCAGCATGAACTGTTCCATCAGGGTGGCGTGTCGAATGTACAACATAGTTTCTTATTGCACAGATATGACTGGGTGTTAAATGAGCTTCCGACACCAGAAGTACATCAATATCATGTTCTTTGAGAAATAGTTCCAACATCTTGTTTCTGTTTCACGAGACCATTTGTGTTCCAGGTTGCTACTCGTAGAGTGCCCTCATTCAGATGTTTTGTGGTCACCTGCACACTTGACACAGCGATATGGCCTCATGCAGTAATTTTTTGAGTGACCATATTGTTGGCACCTTTGGCATTGCGGGATTGCGTTTCTCTGTTTAGGCCCCTCAATTAGAATTTTCTGATGATGAATCGTTTTGATTGATTTAACGTTTTGGTTATTTGGACTTGGCTCAAGGTTGACGAAAAACGTGGAAGTTGGTATTCTTTCAGGGCCGAACTTGACATTTATCATTTCTCCTTTGACCTTGTTCCCAGTATTTTCTATGGCTTCAGTGATTGCACTATGGGGTGTTGTAAAGTGAAGATTTCTTATCACGATACGGTAAGAGCGTTGGTCTTTTCTGTTAAATGTATGACCAATAAGATTATTTTCACGTATAACGTTAATTACTCTTTTGTAGCCTCCTATATCTGAGCAAGTAATTCTTAGTTGGTTTCTGTTGATATTTTTAAGCAAGTATGCATCTCTTTTTGCGACAGTGTTTAAGAGCTGGATCAACATATTAACGTCGGTAACGCCGTATAAAATTATTGGAGGTGGTTTAGTGGGTGGTTTTTGTTTAGGCTCATCATCCAATGTCAGATCTACTGGTAGTTCATTAAACTTATTGGGAGTTTCAATTGTTTCCGGCGATTGAGATTTTTTTTTTCCGCTTGATGCTTCTGTTTTGCGGGACTTTTTGCCAATCTGGTGGGCGTGGTGTACTCGGAGATGCTTGACACTGCTGCTGAGTTTCAAAATCCTCGGACTGCGGATTACTTTTCGCGAATTCTGATATTTCTTTGCCTGTTGTGTTGTTAATTGTTGCTTTGCTGCCAGTAGAGTGACTTCTAGGTCTATTCATAAACAAGCTAGGATGGAATGCTTGCTGAACATACTTTTTGCTGCCAGTAGCATTTACCACTAAAGAGGCCTGGTCGCCTACCTCCATAGGGTCTTCGGTAGCCAATTTCCCACTCCCCAGCCCGGATACCGGGAAGCGCGGGGGGTCAGCCGGGAACATTTTGTGCAAATTAAGTAATTTTAGAGATACATGGTTTGAAAGCTCTGGAGCAGATACTGATTGCTTTACAAAGGAAGATTAGCTGGAGTCAGGTGTTAGTTACCTTCTTGTAGCGTTCATCGTCGACGATGTTGACGTTCACGAGCACGTCCTCCGCGTCCTCCGCCAGCACGGGCTTGTCCGCCAGCGTCAGCACCACGTCGCGCTCATCGCCCAGCTGCGAATACAGTTTATACATTTAAATAAAATCTAATGACACAATGATTGTTAGGTAAACTTTTTTTATAAAAATATACCTCAAAAGAAGTAGGTTCGTAACTTAAAATTAATTATTTGTAAAAAACTAATATCAATTAGAATACTGAGAGAGAAAGAAATAAATCACTCTTCTTTTTATAAGAGAAGTTATAACATGTTATTTTAATGAATGAAATGTTCCTTTAAAAATTTTAAATGAAAAAATTGTAAGATCTTCTTTGTATGCATTATTCGTTACGAGTATGTAAGGTTGCGCGTACCGCGGCCACGTCGTGCGCCACGCGCAGCCCGCGCAGCTCCGGCGCGCCGTACGCGCCGCTCCGCTCCGCGCCGCTCCGCCCCGCGCCGCTCCGCTCCGCGCGCTGCTCGGCTGACACTAGTGCTGACACGCCGAATACCTCGTCCATCTCGTCCAGCAGCGCCGCCTGGGGTCAACAAGGAAGAATACGACAGTTAATAACAAAACAACCACTTCACAGACTAGGTTAAACGATACATTTTCAGCATTATTAAAGAAATATATCAAAATTAAAAACATTTTTCAATAGATTATTTACATTTAATTAAAGTATGTAGGTGCCATTTTATTGGATTACTTTTTGCCATCTTGTAGGTAGGGACATGATCCCATTGCTATAGGAATTTGAGTCTTCTGAACAAAATACCGCGACAAGTGGTTTTGGCAGTCCTCTCGATAAATCGAAATGTTAACCTGACACTGTCTAAAGAATTCTGAAGAGACCGAAACAGGTGGAAATCTGAAGGTGCAAGGTCAGGACTATACGGCGGATGCATTAACACCTATTTCTTCATTTGCTTCAAATGATCTAAAAATTATTATCATGTAAATAGCATCTTGAGCCTGAATAAGCATCTCAAGGCAGCAGTGACGTATAATATCACATGTCTTGCACATAATGATGTATCACAAGCTGAAAAGGCATATTAACATCTTCAGTATATGGCTGTTCTTCCCTGCCTCACCTGGCTCCCATACCTAAAGCAGGCCAACATATCACATGCAGGAGACTATCGCACTGAATTGTCACTAATAAGAACCACCTGCTAAACTTAAACCCTAACAAATTAACCACATTTGATAAAACTTACCCTTTTGGCTGCTTCTCGTTTCGCCTTCTCAATCTCGCGCGACTTCCTCACCCAGGCGAGCGCGTCTTCGTCCTGCTCTTCTTCCGCCAGCAACGTTGTTTTCAGCCTAAACAATAAAAGTTATTCTAACGCCTCTCGAATAGTAAAATGTGCGATCAACATTAACATCTAAATAATAATGTTGAGATACTAACACTAAAAAATGACAAATAAATACAAATAAATAGCCCTGGAACAACTTTTTAAATGACTGTCCGGTAAACTTGTAGGAAGAGCGTCTGGCGCCTTCTACCTAAATGTTTGTATTTAATATGTTTTTCTCCGTAAGTGAATATGTATATTCTTATGAGAATAATAAAGATCTAAAACCATAAAAATACACTCACAGGTCAGACCACTCAAACAAATTAATGACCATTTTTCAAGGATTTGACCACCATTGTACACATTTAAAGAAATATTTTACTTTTGTTCCATTTTCCGTTTCTCGCGGCGCTCGTCGAGGCGCTCGCGCAGCTTCTCCGACTTCTTCTGCTCCGTGATGTTACTGGCCGGCTTGTGGTAGAACTCGCCCAGGTCGTCCTTGAACTTGCCATCCTCTGGTGACAATCAACCATGGGATTACAAAAAGACAAACAGGAAGAAGTGAAAGGTCACATTTTCCAATACGAGAAGACAATTATTTACTTTGGCCAACACTTTTAGGTAGCAGATTGCCTTTTTTAATTTGCGTTAATGATTCATCAGCCATTGAATAGTGCGAACCACTCGGAAGTTCGTTATTCATTCACATGCGCGACATGCCAAAACTTTAGCACTAGCGCTAGTGCAAAATAAGTTACCTACTAAACACTTGTGCCTATAAAATTAGCTTGGCCCAAGTTCGGAATAAATTGCAAGCAGCTTCATCATACGCGTTAGTGTAGCCTCTGGTATTTCAAGTGTCCATAAGTCCAGTCTTATCATTAAGAAATCTGCTTGTTTTGGCACAGTCATACTACAAAGAAAACCAAGTCCTACTAATAAGCAAAGCGAAATAACAAACTGACCTGCAGGTTTCTCAGCGTGCTCCAGGGGCTTGAGGCCGAGCTTGGCGCGCAGCCGGTTGGTCTCCTCCACGGACAGCGCGGCGCCCGCGCCCCCCGCACCCCCCGCGGCGCCCGCACCCGCACCCCCCGCGCCCCCCGCACCCGCGTCGGCGCTCGACGACCCTACGGGCGACGGCGAGCGCGCGCGCTTCGCTTCGTGGCTCTTCTCTCTAAAATAAACATATTGGTTTTGTATTTTATTTTTAATTTAGATCATAAGTCGAGATTTCTAAAAAAAGAATGTCCCACCAAATGCACAGTAAAATTAATAAAATGAATGTGGATCTCGAACATCTAAAAAAAAAATCGTAAACAAAAAAAATACTTTTTTTTTTATTTGTATATTTATTAAATATAAATTTAAAAAAAAAGAAAATTACCCAAATATAATAAAAAAATACAAAAAAAAAATTACAAAAAAAACCACTCAAATATAAAATTACCCCTCTACTGATCTTAGCAGCAGTAGACCGAAGAGCTGGCTCTTTCCTCGCTCAACGGCTAAGCATAGCCGTTCAGCGTGGAAATGCTGCCTCTATCCTTGCTGCCAGCCACACTCACAGGATTTGTTTAACGATTGACGGTATTTTTAGTTTCTTTTATTTATATTTAGATATATATTTTCTTTTTAGTTAGAATAATTTTAGGTTAAGATTTGTATATTTCATAGTTTATAATTACTTACAAAAAATTACTTCATGTTCAAGCAGATGTCGTAAAAAATGTAGTACTGGAAGTTGTTTAGGTATTTCAAAAAGTTGCGCATGTAATACAGATTATTTTTAGAGGTATAAATTGCAAAATTATTCTCATAATTTATAAAGTTGTGAGTATTTTGAACAAGAAAGTCGTCTTCTTTGAAGTTAGTAATTTTAACCTACATTACTTTTTTGTAGGTAGTCCATTTAATGTTACTTTCTAACAACTGCAGGATGGTTTCAAACTTAGTACTATTCATCTAAATAAAAAACAATTAACAACTTAACAAAAATCGAAAAAATTATGTCCTATAAAATGAATTTTGATAATTCCACTAAAACTCATTTTTGATCACTTCCTGCCGTATAAAAGTTAGTTATAAATCAATACAGTATACATCAATCGCAATACAGTTGTCGTTCTGTAGCATCAATCAGTAATCAAAAAAAATCACCTATTGGTAATGCAAAATTCCACTTTTTGACTAATGGTTGAAATAGTCAAAAAGTCAAAAATAATATTGCAGTTGCAAAAAGACGTAATAGAAAAGTGATCATAAATAGATTTTCATAGAACTATCGATCTCCATTTTTGCTTTTTGGTATTTTTTATTTATTTATTTTTCCTAAGAAGGAAGTAAAGGTCGATAATTTTAAGTTTAAGTTTAGTGATTGGGCTATGCCAGGCATCCATAAAAGTAGAAATAAATTGTACGAATTATATGGTTTAAAAGCTAACTCTAAGTGTCAAAAACTAGTAGATCATATCAAATTATACTCAAAAACCTTTAAGAAATCATGTCATATGGCTAAGTCTATCTTTTTGCGTGACAAAATAAAATAAGCAAAAAATAAAATGTAAACTACTTGGAACATAATTAATAAGAAAACTTGCAAATCAAAACCTCGAGACCACTCATTGGCTCTTAAAATTCAAGATAATTTAGTTGAGTCTGAGATTGACATAGCTAATACATTTGAAACCTTTTTTTCTAATATACCCATTGTAACTACAAGTACTTTAAATTCTAGTGCACCGCTAGCTCACATCTAGTGTTGATGAGTGCTCATTTCAGTTCAACTTTGTTCATATAAATTCTTATGACATAATCAAGGTGTTTAAGGAACTTAATATGAAAAAAACACCAAAGATCTGTGAAGTATTTCGATAAGTCTACTTAAATCAATCATAAATATTACCCCACTTAGCAGGACTTTTTAATAAATGCATTGACGAAGATCAGTTTCCCAACTTAATGAAATTTAGTATAGTCATCCCGCTTTTTAAATCTGGTAGCAAAAGTGACCCATATAATTATAGACCCATGTCTAAACTACCAGCTCTTAGTAAAATCTTTGAAAAAATTATATTGAGACACAATTTGGTTTTACTATACATAGGAGCACTACTGATGCAGGTGTAGCACTTATCAAATGTCTCTATACTGTTTATTTACATATCCATATTATTATGGTATTTATGTCTATTATTTAGTATATTTTGCTGTAAATTTGACGATTTGAAAGTACTGATACAGTCTATTTGAATAAAGTTATTTGAGTTTGAGTTCAAACACATATTTGATGCTTGGGTAAGCAAGCAGGATGCAATAGGCATATTTTGTGATCTTTCGAAAGTGTTGGATTGCGTGGATTATCAAATCCTACTGATTATGCTGAGACATTACGGTGTTTCAGATATTTCGTCTAAACTTATACAATCTTATCTCACAGACAGAACACAAAAAGTGAGTATCAACGGAACCACCTCTTCCGGTGCCACCATTAGCGTGGGAGTGCCCCAGGGATCGATATTGGGCCCACTGCTTTTCTTATTTATATAAATGACCTTCCTTACTTTGTCACAGACATTTGTGAAATAGTATTATTTGCTGATGATACCTCGTTGATTTTTAAAATCAACAGAGGTAAGCATGCATTTGACGATGTAAATAATACTCTCTCAAAAGTACTATGTTGGTTCGAAAGTAACAATTTATTACTTAAAGCAAAGAAAACAAAGTGTTTTAAATTCACTATGCCTAATGTGAAACAGGTTGATACCATTATCAACATGAATGATGAGACATTTGAAATTACGAACTCTACGATATTTTTAGGAATTACTCTAGATTCTAAGTTACAGTGGGGTCCACATATAACAGCTCTGGTAGGGAGACTTAGTTCGGCCGCTTGTGCTGTCAGAAAAAATTAGACTCCTGACTGATATTGAAAAAGCAAGACTAGTGCATTTTAGTTACTTTCATAGCGTTATGTCGTATGATCTACTGTTGTGGGACTCAGCTGCAGACCTTAACACCATTTTTGTACTCCAAAAAAGAGCCATTCGTTCGATATACAACCTGAGGGCACGCAACTCGCTCACAGAAGTATTTAAGAAGATTGATAATTTAACTATGCACGTTCAGTATATTTTCGATAACATAATGTATGTGCGCAAAAACTTGCATGTGTTAAAAAAAAACAGTAATACTCATCAACACAATACTAGAAATAAAAACAAACTTATTACTCCAAGTCTTAGGCTACATAAGGTAGGAAATTCCTTTGTGGGTCAATCTGTAAATACTTTAACAAAATACCTCAAAGTCTTGTTGATCTACCTCTTCACAGGTTCAAGTCTACAATTAAAGCAAAGTTGATAAAACAAGGTTAATATAATGTGGAGGATTACTTGAACGACAAGAGTTTAAGGTCATAGTAGGAATAATCTGCTCCTCTGCTCAAATAATTTATTTTTCTTGTTCTTTTGACTGTACTCTGAGTAATTTATTTGTTGTAAAACAAAACAAAGTTCAAAAGAGTAACTATCGAGTTTCTTGCCGGAGTCTTCTCGATAAGAAGCAACGTCCGAACCGGTTGTAGATTCACATTATGTTTATTTAGGATATATACTATTATTGTATTTACGTCTATTATTGTTTTTTTTTTTTTTGTGAATTTTGACATTTCATAAGTGCTTCTTTGTAAAAGCTTAAGTGAATGAATGATTTTTTACTTTACTTCAACTATTTTAATAGTATTAAATTTGTAACCATCCTGCAGTTGTCAGAATGTAATATTAAATGGACTTTCTTGCGAAAAAAGTTAAATAAGTTAAAATTACTAACTCCAAAGAAGACGACTTCCTTGTGCAAAATACTCACAACTTCAGAAATTATGAGAATAATTTCGCAATTTAAACCTCTACAGAATCTTCATTAAATGAGCAACTTTTTAAAATGCTTATACACTTTCTAGTAGTACATTTTTTTTACGACATCTGCTTGAACATGAAGTAATTTTTTTTATAAGGAATTTTTCTTGCAATATTTTAATTTTTTATATAGACATGGGTTTTCCAGCTCAATAAAATAAATAGTCAAAGTAAGACAAATCACCTGCTAACGTTTTGGCACAAAAAAATTGTGAGTACCTTTGATACATTTTTTTAAATAATCATTTTTGTATGGACTTATGCGATTTTCTGAAAAAACTAAAATTGAACATAACTTTTTAACGGTTAGAAATCGGACTAACATTGATAGTTAAAAAAAAACCAACTTAAAAAACTATTCCAAAACAAAGAACTAAAAAGTAAAGAAATAATTGCGTATTCTTCTAAAACTTATACGATAATATAATGTAGGTACAATTATTGTTATTGTTGGAGTCGGTGTCAGCCAAGGAAACACTACAATATACCTAGCAATATACCTATTTCTTACATATCACGTTTGCGTATGTATGTAGGTAGTTACAAAACCTACATTGGCTGACACCGACTCCAACAATAACAATAACTGTACCTACATTATATTATCGTATAAGTTTTAGAAGAATACACAATTATTTCTTTACTTTTTAGTGCTTTGTTTTGGAATAGTTTTGTCCATCTAGATTTAAGACTTATATGGTTTTCTCATGGATGCCACTGTCAGAAATAGACCAAATTAAAATGTGACCATTCGGGAAGCACCAGCTTTCAAATAAAAAAAGCATGATCAAAATCGGTTCACCCAGTCGAAAGTTATGAGGTAACAAACATAAAAAAAACATACAGTTGAATTAAGAACCTCCTCCTTTTTTTGAAGTCGGTTGAAAAGGTCAGAAATGACCCCTGCTATGCGCTATTTTGATTTGATCCGTACTTCCAGGGACATCCTGTATATAATAGATACGATATCCGATGTGGCGTCTTTGGATGTGACACTTTTTTAGTAGGATATTTTTTTTACTATATTTAACTAAAATTATAACATAAATTGAACCTAATCTTGATACCTAATGATGACACCAATGAATGATAAACTTATTTTGTTTAATAACACATATTCTTTAAATTACAAAATAATTGAAACTTAAATTTTTATTCTTCTATACTTGATAGTAGGAACTGTAAATCAACAGCATTGTATTTGTACCACTTTCAATCGAAATAAATGATTCTGATTCATGCGACGTTCCTATCACTATGGTCCAAAGACAACATATTTTATTTAAGAGGGAAAAGTTGTCAAATTGCTGTCAAGCACTTTTCACAATTTTTTAATTATTTAAAAATTGAATGAGAAGAGAATGCTTAATTTTAACAGTTTTGCATGAATTTCATGTTCTATGTTTCCTTTTTACAGCGCAAGACGTTTATGTGCGACCTATAGTGCGTGATCAATGCGGAAATTCGTGATTTTGTTGCGGTGTTATCTTTGTTTACATAATAAGCCTTGAAATCGTAAATCGACTATAGTATTTATAAGCTACTGGCTTTAGGCCAGCGGCTTCGGCTGCGTGGACTCTCGTTCAAATAAATAATATAGATTATGTCACTCGCTGGTTATCTATCTTTATTTTGATGCAATAATTTTTTACACACCGGTGAAGGAGTTTTCGAGTTTATCCATTACAACAAAAAAAAAATTAAATTACTTTTTTAAAATATTACTATAGACAACACAAACAATACAAGTTGTGCTTGTGCAGCAATCTAAATTACCTGTCCTCTTTTTGCGCCCTGTGGGCCTCTCTGGCGCGCCGGTCGCGCTCGCGCTCCTTCTCCGCGCGCTCGGCGCCGGCGCTGCCGCTGCGGCTACGCGCCCGCAGCTCCGCGTCGCCATTGTCACCGGCCGCCACTAAGTGAGAGTCCACTGGCACTTCCTCCACTGCAACCAAACACAAAATAACCGTTTACTTATCAACTAGTCGACTGGACATTCAGTGGGGATTAGAAAAATGGACAAACCACCAAGAAGATAGGTCAACGGCAGCATTAAAGAGAAGGAGAGGGTTGAAATAAGCCTTTGCTGCCAGGCATACAGTTGGATTCTACCAAACAGCTTGGATCACATATTTTTATCAATTTACTAACATAACATACCATCACGAATTTATCCCAAACGGGGTAGTCAGAGGCAAATGACTGTTGCCGTCATGGTAAACGGAACACCCAGAAGCCCACTTTTCACCAATGGTGCTAGAACCCAACGTGGTAAATGTTGAGCCTTCCGCTGCTATCTGGGTTGATTTGGTTTTTTATCGATCTTTTCCATTAACGGAGAATTAGTCGGAAATAAAACAATGAACACAAAGATTTTGGTTCCGGTCAGATTTGAACTCGGGACCACGACGTTCTCAATTAACTAACATAATCATATTATCAGTATAGACCTATACCTAATGCTATTTATGCACATAAAATTGAGCCCGTACAATAGGGATGTTGAATTATATTTGGAATTAATTTAGTTTCATAGACAGACTGTATTTAAACACGAAAATATTATTTCAGGAAAAAATATGTCAAATTTCAATGAAAAAAAAAATGATTTTAGAATTTCCGTCAAAACGCTCCAAAACTGTCACGTGACAGACCGATAAAATCGCGCTCTGCCAAGTTATGCTGATTTTAACCAAGAAGGCTAGAAACTAAGGAGAGATAACTCCCTGGAAAGGGTTGGACTAAATCCGTATCCCACAGTGACGCATGCGCATTACGCTTCTTTGCCGCGATCCTCGCGAAGTGTCAAAATTGGTCAACACAACCTCGAAAATGTCAAAAACAAAACATATCGGACGTTGTGTTGTGACAACAAAAAACAACAACTGTCGCACGTGACACCGTTCAAAACAAAACCATGTGACCATGAAATGACAAATAGCTGCCGCTGCACATGCGCAATACAGCGTTTTGCCCGGCACAGAGCATACGACTTTCGGCCCTCGAAAGCTTACCCCCACTTCGGGAGTTATCTCTCCTCAGTCTCTAGCCTTCTTGATTTTAACTTGGGTATGACAGTTATGTTAGCTTTTTTGCCAGTCAGTGACGTCATCGCGCTGTGATTGGTGTTCGCAGTCACGTGATAATAATGAGTATTAAATTAAATAATATTGAATTATTCTAGCAATTTGACTTCATTTTCTTTAATTTATGACAAATTAAATATACCTATTCGTAAAATATTATAACGGTAACGTTTATCAACCAACATCCCCATTATAGATGATAAGTTTGGCTCATAAAATTTAGGTTAGGCTCATAAACTTGAGAACTACTTAGCCTTATTTATGGTATTTTTTATTCATAATAATGCATTAATAAACTACAAGATGTCTAGATGTTTAAGAAAACATGAACATCAGATTGCACATTGGAAACAAAAACATTGTTATGCAAAAACTAATATTTGTCTGTATGGGCTAGGGTATGCATTAATCATTTTGGTTGAAATCATGATTTAAATCAAATATTTTTTTATAAAAATCTATGATTGAATCAAAAACAGCCAGAATTGTGCTTTTCTCTGTGAAATGTTCCTAATCTTTGGCGAGGCATTTTATTTATAATAAATTTGGTCAAGCAGCAAGATGTGATGCATACATCAATAACAATAATAACCATAACTGAATGAATGAATGCTTGTTAGAACGAAAGTGAGACCGTAATTGCAACCGAAATGTACAAAACACTACACGAGAATCCCTGTTGGCATTCACTTGTCACACAAAAGGGGAATCCCCACGCTGTGTCCGCGCAACCCCTTGAGGGCGCGTTCAGTTTTGCGCAATTTTTTTTAACTCTTTCACAACGCGATCTGACTCTTAAGTATGAGATTAAAGCGATAGGTTGTGAGGGTTGTGCTAAGGCTTGCATGGCATAAATCCAGTGACTTATCTATCTAAGTTAAATAAGAAGGTCCCGTGGGCTCCTTCTCTTCAGTCTGTCAAAAGTTGGAGCACTTTTGAATAACTCCACCGCCAGGTTTGTATGATTCTTCAATCTTATTGCAGTTCTAGCAATTTCCTGCTTCATTGTTGGAATGTTTAAGTCATGGTGTAAGTGCTTGTTGTTATGTACCACGGTGCGTCCACAAAATTAGGCGCAGTATTTTGGATTGAACGCGCTGAATAATTTCGAGGTTTGAGTTGGATGCTGCACCCCACAGTTGAATGCCATACGTCCAGATTGGTTTAATTATACATTTATAGACACGCAGTGTTTGTTTTCCAAGGATAGGCTAGATTTTTTGGTCATTAGCCATTACATTTGCCTAAGCTGTTGGCTTAGAGCTTTGCTTTTGGTGAAAATATTTTTTTGCCAAAGTAAATGGCGGTCCAGATATATTCCTAGGTAGCGTACATGGTCTTCTTGTGGAATCTCAACCCCATTCAGATATATCGGTTGACAGGTATTGTGTCTCAGAGCGAATGTTACATGAACATATTTGGTTTCATTCGTCTTAATGCGCACATCCCTCAACCAATCTGCTATGTTTATGAGGCTTTTTTGTAAAGTTCTTGATACCAACTGGCCATCTTAGTTGACTGCCAGCACGGCTGTATCGTCAGCAAAGGTTCCAACAAGCACACCACCCGACCACGGCATATCCGATGTGTAAAGCATGTACAAAATTGGTCCCAGGACGCTGCCCTGTGGGACTACTGCATGAATTTTTCTTATAGATGTCCTGTCTTTGCCATGCTTCACATAGAAGTGTCTGTCGGAAAGGTAAGACCTCAAGAACATATAACAGTTAATAGGTAGGGTGTTCTTGATTTTGTAGAGAAGACCATTGTGCCAGACACGATCGAAAGCCTGGGAAATGTCCAGGAATGCAGCGGAACAATTTTTTTTCTTTAGAACGCATGGGTTATTTTATTAACCAAAACAAAAATATACTTAAATTAAATAATAAAATCAAAAAACCAAAAAAACGTGATTCATTCGATTTATTATTACAAGCTCTGCTTAGTTTGGGGTCAGATGATCTTGGTGTGAATTGTCCCAGATATTTATTATTTATTTATTATTGTTATTATTTAATAAATTATGATTTTTCCCAACCCTGGTATGGGCGCTTAAAATTATTTATGAAGTTACTTATTCAATATATAAAAATATCAAACTAAACTGAACTGTTTTAATAACTCTGTTAAAATAAAAAATGAATGTTTACTGTACAGTGTATGCTGAGCAAATGAATTTTTATTAACATAAGTATCCCTGTTGTTCAAAAATGCACCGTCAGGAAGAGCAAATGTGCCAGTCTAAATTTTATGAAATATGTTTAAATTGCATAGGAGATACTAACAGCATGTTGAATTTTCTGGAATGAAGTAAATTAATTGTTATTGTTCTCTGTTATAGCTAGTGTTTTTGGAAGAAAAGGTTTGAAGTCAAAATATGTCTTTGGTTATATTATAGGAGGGGGTTCTTTCCTGCAGCAATTTAATTTGTGTTCCAACATTAATGGTATGAGGAGGTCAATAGCCCATGGTTTATAGGGTGAAGTAATGTTTGGTCTGGTCGACACAAAGCTATCAATTAGACTTGTTAGAGCTATTGACTTATGAGATCAAGTGAATAATAAGTAGTAACCGTGTTAAAACTTTTGTTTGTTAATCTAGTAATCACATTTATTTTTGGAGAATTGGCTTCCAGCCGTTGTTTTTAACATAAAAAAGGGAATTCTGTTTATTCAATTGCCTCAAGTGAAGATTGAGTAAGATGATTTTAATAAGTCTCAAATCATGGTTTAAAGATAGGACTTGTATCAGTTCAGTAGGTAACTAAAAAACATCTACTGCTGGAAACTGGCCTACTCTTTTACTTTTATCCTACTGATTGTGCTATTGAGTTTCAATCACAACACGCTAAATCTACTGTCTCGTCCTTGGAGATGTCGAAATACAATACCCACCTCACACCGCAGCACACGGGACGCGGTGGCCGGCCACGAATGCCACCGAGTCTGAAATAACGAGCAAAATATGCCATTATAAATGCCAAACGAGGTAACCGCCAGTGGCACAGATCAGCTCACCTATTATTAACAAGAATATCGCAGGTAAATCTACGTTGAGTATCAACCTCAACTTAACGTGGAAATTAGAGGTGAGATGATCATCGGCCACTGGCGTTCTATGGACTTGAAATGTGAAATGTAACTAACCGTCAGGGGATCGGTCCTTTTTACGATCCTTGTGTTTCTTGTGCCTTTTACGCTCGCGCTCCTCGCCGTCTAGAGGTGAGCGAGATCTACTCCTGTGCTTCTTTTTTTTGGACTCCTTTTTATGTTTTTTGGAGCCCATTGTATTAGACAACAAAGAGTGATATTTACTATTACTATCTGATCACTAAGGAAATTATCTCCATTAGAAATTAAATAAGTCAGAGAAAAATAAACACGTTTCAACTGCGTAATAAATAAATCACCGTATCACCCTACTAGCACTCTTGACACTCTTGTTGTCAAACGGCCATTTTGTCACGCATTGTCAAACAATATATTTTTTTATAAAGCCAAGAAGTACTAGTTTAAACAGCTTCAATAAATAAATCTTTTGAAGCTGTTATGCTGTTAAGTTAAGAAATGAAGAGTCATTTCGCGATAATTTGCACCGTGCATGACTATGTGTACAAAGAAAGCGGACAATTTTTAAAAATATTTAAAAAAAAACAATGTAACGCACTATTTCTTAAGCTTCTTGAAAAATTAACTTTTCAGCTTGTCTTTTTTACGAGATATTGCAAATTTTATTAGGGACCATGACTAAACTGTGTCCATTTAGTAACAACTTCATATATTATTTTTTCTTCGAGGGACGGTCTGTTTTTATTAAATTTCAAGCGCCTGGTGTGAATTATATGTTATATTACCCATACAAAAAATAACCTGTTCCAATATTTATGTTGTTAAATTCAAAAATTAAAACCATTCCGTAACGGTTTGGATTAACCGATAGATAGATAGATAGATATTTTATTCCTCATATAAAATTACATTAAAAAATTACATGTCAAATTGCAGGCGTTCCTATTGAGATCGTCGAAAAATATAAAAATAATGGTTGGAAATAAAACTTTGTAGTAACTATTAGTGGGTTAAGTGTGCGGACATAAATATGAACTATTGATATTGTTATCATAGAATAATTTATTTATTAGCAAAATTAACGAATATTTTAAGAATATAAATGTAACTAAATTATGCGAAAAGGGGAGTAAAACTAGCTACTGCTCTCTGATCTTAAATTATCTAACTAGCTAAGGGAAGTCCCTATTAATACCCTATGCAACGTTTGCAAGTTCGCTAGCGAAGCAAACACGGGATTCGCAGATAGACGCGATTATTCGCTTGTTAAACGGAGAGATCCAGACGCGATCAACGAGTTCAACGACCGACCTAAGTCGATGCAGAGATGTGCGACTGGAACGCCCCGAGTGCAGACTAGCCACAGAGGCCAGTTTGTTTTTGTATGACGCCGCTGCTTGGCCTCGACGGCCTTAGCAGCTTCACCGGTCTGTAGGGAGTTTTTACTAGTATAGTGCCAATTTCCAATTCCAATTTTAAATATAATTTTCAATATTTGAACATGTAAACAAAGAGAATGCAATAATAAATGCCCAAACTCGGGTAAATCTCGTAAACCAGACAAAATCTGGGGCCTGACCTTTGAATCTAATTTCGCCGAATTGGCATTACATTAACTTCAGCAAAAAAATTAACCTTAGGTCTACGTAATAAAGTTCTTTTAGGTTGCTTGTTTGACATTTCTGGAATGTTTGTCCAATGAAATTCTGTTCAAGATCAAGAGTCAGCAGGTTCCTGGGGGGGCTGACTCTTGAACAGAATTTCGTTGGACAAGCATTCCAGAAATGTCAAACAGAAATTCATTAACGTTATTCTCAAGCACTAAGGTTCCAAAATTTCGCCAGGCCCCTGACTCCAGAACCAAATTTCGCCGGATTGGCATTAGATTACTGCAGAGACCACCTATCCCATAGACTCCTCTTTGAGCGTTTCTTAGTTGAAAACGCAAATCGCCAAAAGTCGGGGGGGTGCAGAGGTATGAAGCTCACTGTAATTGGCGGATTCAACGTCAATCTAGTGACAGATTTCACGTGAATTGCAAATGGCGTTCGACCTAGGGATAGGAAAGCACGATATTTTTATCGTTATCTACATTGTGGTTGTACTGTGATATTTGGTTGGGTGGGTAAAGTAAATAAAACAATCATTTATAATTGAGCCCACAGCTACCTACTAGGATTTAAAATGTATTATTTTTTTATAAAGGCTCCTTACGTTCTTTTTTTGTTCCGTATTGCGGGTCAAGTAAGCTAGCCGTGTGTTAATATATTTTTCCATCACGCATTTTTCTGCCATTTTTATTCTTTTTATCAGTGAATGCACAACAAATCCCGCAATGTACTCAACGATGTTTTTAGCAAACAGTGACAACGTTATGTTAATAAAAATAAAAATTAAATCATCATTGCAGCTGGATTGGCCTTGAGAGCTCTGAAAATTAGATAATGACATTTTTATCACTATAAATATTTGATTTCTATACTTGTGGGTGTAAATATTTTAACTATTACAACGAGGAGTTTGTTAATTACAATACCATTAGGTTTGCTTTAAAAACATGGCTAAAAATAAGTTTTACACGAGATTAAATAGGTCACAAGGTATGTAGAAGACACCGTCACTTACCACCAGATGTGATGTGCATTACAGTTTATTTATTTATGAAAAAAGTATCTGCTGAGTTACTGTCCAAATACTCCGAATCCTATTAGCACGAAAACAACTGTCCGATACCGGTGGTAAGAGTCACATTATCATTTAAGTATAATTGCTTGTCCAAACCCAAGCAATACTTAGCTTTAAGTCTCTTTTTTTTTGTACAATAAAGAAAATACCTATCTATCTACCTACACATTATTATAAAATTCATGTCTAGACTTAAAAACTTGCAAAATGTCTATTTCATAAAAGAACTATGAATTTCACAGTGAAAATAAGATAAGCAAACTGACTAAAATTTATAACTTATTTTTGAAAGTACGTACCAAAGTTGGTAACATGAGGGTAGGTTTTGTAAACACACATAAATATCTCCGCTTTTTCAATAGTTGAAAGCAATTCGCAGAAAAATGCTGAGAGCATATGACGCTATTTGGCGTTGGAAACCAATTAAGATCTCGACTTGTAGCGTCTATCCACACTTTATTCAGCTCCGGACTTTTTGGAAACCTTTAGAATTGGAAAACAATAAAAATATAAGAACGACTTTCTGTATTATATCTACATTCAGAATAACTTTACAACTATCAAAAAACTTCTGCCATCAACTGAACATGTTTTTTTTTTATTAATAAAATAAATTAGGATTGATAAGTGCTTTTTCTTAATAAAAAATTCAAATGGACATTCGTTTAAATAAATTATTGTTTACTTTGAATTACACGAACAAAATAACTTATCGATGAAAACGATTTTACTTTGGGTTTGCCCACATCACTAGCGTACAATTTCTACGTGAGAGCGGGATAGTCATTTGCAAATATACACAGGATAGAAAGGGATAGAGAGAGAGTGAAATAAGACAACAACGTATTGGTTTTGTAATATTTTTTCAAATTTATTTAAATCTTTTTTCTTGAGTTTATCTATAAAAGTGACTTACCTATGAAAAATTGATACCGTCTTTTTGTAAACTGGATTTGATACTACGTTTCCCGCACCATTTCACGGCGCAACAAGGCATTTTACCCGCTTTTAAAATGTATTTGTACGAAAATTTCGCGATGACGTTCGAGAACAGACTAAATCGCCAATTGGAGGCGTGGCACTCTAAATGATCAGTCTGTGCATATGCTTGGCGAGCGCGGTTCCCCTCCTATGCGGGGTCTATGGGCTATGTGGTCTGTGGATTACTGTCACCAAAAAAATTTTCGAACCTTATCGCTCTGTTAAAAGGGTTCAATAATTTCTTGTTAGAAATTTCTGCAATGCTTCTCCAATGAAATTGTGTTCAAGAGTCAGGCCCCTGGATCGAAGTCGCGACGTATGTCAGAGTTACTTGTTCCCTACATAGTCTGTGGTCAGAGTTCAAACATAATTTAGTCAACGTTTTTAAATTCAAAATATAAATTCAACATTGTTTACCTATGAGCTACACTATACAACACTTTTCATTTTTTATTTCCATTATAGTCAAATGGCGCATTGCTGTTTTGAAAACCTATGTATTATTCTTGCGGGTAAGGTAGCCAAACAAAACCCTTCAGTCAGTTGTAGTATTAGTTGTTGAGTGTGGCTTGCTCACCGTATATACCTGTGCCGGATGGTCACGTAGTAAGATTAGGCACACACAGTGTACGTGTATGAGTTCGTATATAAGCTTTAGTAGAATTATAATAAACCAGACTATTACAAAGTGTTGTCTCATTTCACTGCCATTCCGTCTGTGGTTATATAGTAATTCTTAAGGTCCAACTGTGTCTTATTGAGTCTCCTCGACAGCACTGCAACAGTGGTGGATCCCGACGTGATGTCACGTCGGGGTCCGCAACAATACCTAACCACTGGGGAGAATAATTTAAGTTGAAAGCTTTTAGCAAAGATAATATCATAACTATTTTATAGGCTTAGATAAAATAATGGAAGGCTTTTCCGCCAGATATGTGCATTGTTGCTATAAATCGTGCCAAAAAACCTTTGCAGATTCCTTTTAGGGACCTATCTGGAGATAAATAAGTAGTACAAAAATGTTTCCTAAAAACAGATTTAATTGGTTACATACGCTTTTTAAAGATATAACAATATTCAAATTAATCAGAACCGAATACAGTATTATCGAAGACAATCAACAAACCGCTTCGACCGCAAAGCCAAGGTTTAGGGGCCGGGCAAGACAGTTCCTTTGACATTTGCAAAGGATTTTTACATAAGGTCCTGTGCGGGTGTCATCGACCGTTACCTACTCAACACTTTTACGTACATTTTCAGCTTATACATATTGAGCCAACATTTATCACCAATGTAGTAAACAGTCTTTAGATTTTTCAACTTTAATAGATACAATATAATAATTATTTGTTATGATAAAAATATATTAAACTCATAAACTTTTGTCAGACTGTACAAATAAGTTACATTTAAAATGTAAACCGGAATGTATACAATTCCTATGGTAAAACACATACTTTGATACAAGCTAGCGATATGTAAGGGTAAAATAGAGGCTTATATTGTCTATAGAGAATGCATCTATTCTTATGTCTACTTAATATTTACATCAAAAATATTTGTATAAAACTTCAGCAAAATAATATAATTGATTTACAAACGCGATTCAAAGTTGTAATTATTAAACTTTGGCATCGCTAGCGTCTCAGTTAATATTTCAACTGTACATCTACCAGTATCAATTACAGTTTAAACATACATTCTTATTATGACATAACGGTAACCACTCAATATGAGTAACAAAATTAATATACAAATTACAGTGAAATTGAGTACACAGTAGTAGAAATGATATTTTATTTTAGATGCTAAACGATTAACCTTATTTTAGAGACGTTCACAAATAGAACGTAATCCATGAAGTAGCTATTGACGTTTTATTTAACGAAATCTTGTAAATAAAAATCAGTATTAACAGTCCCAGTAGGTAGGAAGAAAGAAGTGTAGAATAAATTAACAATAGAAGTACACGAATAGACGAGTGTCAAAAAATGGTTATAGTAATGAATGGTCTGACTCAAAGCCTAACAGACAACAAGCCTAGAAAACAAGAACTTCATAGGTGATCAGACTGATCAGGTATAAAAAAAGGTAATTAATATTTGTATCGATTAGACCCTGTAAGTTTCCGGCTTTATTTTAATATTTCAGCGAATGTTCATGTTTTCTCCTTATTAAATAGGCTTTAAAAAAACTATTCTAACAATTTGAAAAGTATGTTGGTTTTCCGGTATATGTATGCACAAAATAGATTATAGAA
The DNA here is from genome assembly GCA_947369235.1 of Udea olivalis. NCBI lineage: Eukaryota > Metazoa > Arthropoda > Insecta > Lepidoptera > Crambidae > Udea > Udea olivalis. Next base: position 21,859,682 of record OX376348.1, on the reverse strand, counting down.
CTAGTCGTTGTTTGCCTCAATAGTAGACCGGAGTAGCCCGGTCACCCGGGGCGCAGGCAGCAGCGCCCCCAGCGCGCGCGTCAGAGCAGCGCGTGCGCGGGGAGCACGCGCGCCGCCCCCCGCGCCCCGCCCGCCGCCCCTGCAGCCCCCTCGCTCTCCCACGCCGTCACCGTGCCGTCTGCGTAGCAGCCCCATAGGATCAAAGAGTCGCTGCTGTATGATATGCTGGAATATAACACCTTTTGTTGAAGGGGTCGTTTTTACGATTTTTTGTTGCGGTATAAGTCAGACTGTCAACTCTATAAAAGAAACTTGAAGAGTCAATTCATAACGAGCATTAACGACAACGCCACGTCACTAACTGCGTTACAATTATCTTAAGACGCTATCATTTTTGCGAGAAATCACACCCAAAGAGAAATTTTTGATATTTTTTTAGGTAAGCAAAGACTTCAGCGCTGCCAGTGTTAAAATTTTAAATCGGGAGAGGACAAGTTGCTTTAAGTTAGTGCACAAAATGAAGAATAAAAGTATGCATGTGGTACCTCAGGAGCGCTCTCGGCTCGCGGCGCGTGCGCGCACTCGGCAGGCGCGCCACGGGCCGCAGGTCCCACGACGAGTAGCGCCACGCTGCCGTCGTCCAGCTCTATTGCTATCACGCTCACGCTAGTAGCACACGCACGCCAGTAGTCTCACCTGAGGAGCGCTCTCGGCTAGCGGCGCGTGCGCGCACTCGGCAGGCGCGCCACGGGCCGCAGGTCCCACGACGAGTAGCGCCACGCTGCCGTCGTCCAGCTCTATTGCTATCACGCTCACGCTAGTAGCACACGCACGCCAGTAGTCTCACCTGAGGAGCGCTCTCGGCTCGCGGCGCGTGCGCGCACTCGGCAGGCGCGCCACGGGCCGCAGGTCCCACGACGAGTAGCGCCACGCTGCCGTCGTCCAGCTCTATTGCTATCACGCTCACGCTAGTAGCACACGCACGCCAGTAGTCTCACCTGAGGAGCGCTCTCGGCTCGCGGCGCGTGCGCGCACTCGGCAGGCGCGCCACGGGCCGCAGGTCCCACGACGAGTAGCGCCACGCTGCCGTCGTCCAGCTCTATTGCTATCACGCTCACGCTAGTAGCACACGCACGCCAGTAGTCTCACCTGAGGAGCGCTCTCGGCTCGCGGCGCGTGCGCGCACTCGGCAGGCGCGCCACGGGCCGCAGGTCCCACGACGAGTAGCGCCACGCTGCCGTCGTCCAGCTCTATTGCTATCACGCTCACGCTAGTAGCACACGCACGCCAGTAGTCTCACCTGAGGAGCGCTCTCGGCTCGCGGCGCGTGCGCGCACTCGGCAGGCGCGCCACGGGCCGCAGGTCCCACGACGAGTAGCGCCACGCTGCCGTCGTCCAGCTCTATTGCTATCACGCTCACGCTAGTAGCACACGCACGCCAGTAGTCTCACCTGAGGAGCGCTCTCGGCTCGCGGCGCGTGCGCGCACTCGGCAGGCGCGCCACGGGCCGCAGGTCCCACGACGAGTAGCGCCACGCTGCCGTCGTCCAGCTCTATTGCTATCACGCTCACGCTAGTAGCACACGCACGCCAGTAGTCTCACCTGAGGAGCGCTCTCGGCTCGCGGCGCGTGCGCGCACTCGGCAGGCGCGCCACGGGCCGCAGGTCCCACGACGAGTACAGCGCCACGCTGCCGTCCTCCAGTCCCGCCGCTATCACGTTAACGCTGATGCCTTCCGGAGCGGCTGAGTAGCACACGCAGGTCACGCGCTCGGATACGCGTACGCTGCCTGTGCACACACGACGACCGTTACTATTTGAAAGTATACACTGACAAGATCGTTCGAGATCGTCTCGAGGGCCTAAGGACGAATATTGACACCTCCACATGTCAAGACATGTGCCCGAAATAAATGTTAACATGACTATTAAGGATTAACTCGTGACGCCAAGACCTTAGTGTATGTTTTTATCGTTTTGTGAACCAAGAAAACGGTTAGTTACCCAATTACCCTGGAGTAGCCATCGTTAAGAGTAAGTTATTGAATACTTGCGAGGCAACATCATAATTTAAAATCATCTGAAGCGATCGTCAAAAAAAAAATTAGAACGGAATCCAGATTTAGTAATATAGCAAAATTTGTATTAAAAAATAAAAACAAGGTTTAAGAGGGTGCGCATTACGTAAATGAAATGACAATGGTGAAAAGTTTCCAACACACTATGGCACTTTGCCGATATTTCAACTGCTATTACACGATTTTGACTGCTATGATATGCATAATATGCGTCCAAGTATACAAGATCTTCTTCTTCTTTCGTGTCGGCAAGAACACGGGCTAAATCCGACTTGCCCAGAAAGCGGCTACTGTGGTAGCCCTCTGGTTACTGACAAGTAAGTCCTTACGCGAGCAGGTGGTCGGGCACGCGGGACAGTTAGTGAGGTGAGCCATGGTTTGCAGGGGTTCTCCACATTCACAGCTGGCGTCTACGTTGCTTGAGTACCCCCACCGACACAGGTTATCTTTACTTCGACCAACCTGGGTCCTCAGCCTATTTAGACTTCTCCAGGTTGGCCAAGGTTCCTTATACCCTGGAGGCAAATTTTCATCAGGGGGGTACAGTGAATGTGGGTACTCGCTTGCCCAAAGCCTGCACCTCATGTCAGTAGGGATTTCGTCGGTAGGCTGCGTAGATCGCAGGAAGCTATTGCGGCTTCGCAACCGACCTGTGGCGGGGGAGAGCCCGTAGAGTGGATGTCTCGGGTCGCTTTCCTGTTTTTGTTTTTCAAGCGAACATGTCACTTCTCTACGGACTCTGGGTGGAGCTATTCCCGCAAGAGGAAACAGCATACCGACCGGGGTTGGCTTAAGACAGCCAGTAACTATGCGGCAGGTGTCGTTCAGCTCTGCGTCCACGTCTCTGGTATGTGCTGACCTAGCCCACACTGGACACGCGTATTCTCCTGCTGAAAAACACAAAGCTAGTCCCGTAGTGCGCATAACCGTTGGGTTTGCTCCCCAGTTAGTGGAGGAGAGACGGCGCAGTAGATTATTGCGGGAACTAACTTTTTGTTTTGTGTTTCTGCAGTGGGTCTTGTAAGTCAGAGAGCGGTCCAGTGTCACTCCTAGGTATCTAGGGAGGTTACAGTGTTGGATGGCGACGCCTTTCCAGGAAATGTTCAGCTCCCTGTTTGCCTCGCGGTTACGAAGGTGGAAAGCACACGATTGGGTTTTGCTTGGATTGGGCCTTAGAGAATACAAGATAGAAAAACAACACTTACCAACAAATCTGGCGTTGACAGTATGCACTCTAATCAGGGACTGGTACTTATCCGTCGCGTCCCTCTCGTACGAGTCAACGTCCCCCTCGTCCGGCGGCGCGCTGCGGCGGCGCGTGACGTCACCGTCGGCGCGGCGCGTGACGTCACCGTCGGCGCCGCGCGGCCGCGTCTCGTGCACGGACGCGATGTCGCAGAGCGTCGCGCTGATCGTGACGGCTGTGACGGGCAGCATGTCGCGGTTTGGCAAGGTGCGGATGTATGTTAACCTGTGGAAAAGTAGGACAGGTTCAGTATTTCAATGGTGACATTTTTATATGTTATTTTATCTGCATTAGATTAGAAAACCTGGCAAATTCTGAAACTGTTTTCTCCCGTTCCTAGCTACTGGTCGTTGTTTTTTTGGTAATTATACTTAAGTAATTTAAATTGTAGAATGATTTATTTGGCATTAATTAAAAATGTAACCAAATTAGCATGTAGCGACATCTATCTCGCCACATACGAACTAAGAACTATCGTATCCTACATCGCGATATTAAAGTTATCCAACCGATTGAACCTAAATAGAAGAACCGACAACAACCGTCGGGCAGTAGCCCACCAGACACAACACCCGTCTGGTCGGAGGATCCTCCCTTTTCAACGGTGGACGAGGAACTTCACACCCTGTTCCTCACACTCCCCAAACTGGTGACCCCGAGCACGAACGTCAGCGCAGCCTTCGCAAAGCTACGTCATCGTGACGTTATCATCACTTCCTCGAGCTTTCGAGCAGCGAGTCATACAGCCAGCCTACACAGCGACCTTGGCACAGCACACTGCACTTCGGCCGGTCAGCAAGCAGAGACAAATTTCTCTCCTGGTCGACGCAGCAGCCAGCCACTACGCAGCACTGCACCACTCCGACTCACTGGAGCATTCGCAGCATCACCCCGACTCACTGGGGCATCACCGCAGACAGTGCCGACTCACCGTGAACTATGCGGCATCTGGTTCCGACTCACTGGAACATTCCACTGGCCAGGCAAGCATCACAAGATGTATGGACGACTCAACCTGCTATCGACCTCTGGTCTCGGAGGGGAGTGATGTAGCGACATCTATCTCGCCACATACGAACTAAGAACTATCGTATCCTACATCGCGATATTAAAGTTATCCAACCGATTGAACCTAAATAGAAGAACCGACAACAACCGTCGGGCAGTAGCCCACCAGACACAACACCCGTCTGGTCGGAGGATCCTCCCTTTTCAACGGTGGACGAGGAACTTTACACCCTGTTCCTCAAACTCCCCAAAAGCAATATAGGAGGCGATACGTACTTCAACGAAAAAGCGAGTACACAAAGCGCGAAGAAGTGATGGATGTTGGTGTAGAAAATTCAATGATTAGAAATTTTTTGAAAGCAAAACTCGCAAGTTAGACGGATGTCCCGGTGAAGGTCCAGGTCGTTTGCAACCTATTGCTTTAGAAATCTAGGCCTATGTTCAGCAGAAGACGTCTGTACAGAATAACTACTGTACATTTTCGCTGACTCTGACAATTGCGTCATTCAGTGTGTTGACCTTTTTTTTTTTTTTTTCTTTCGGGGGAAAAAATGCATTACGCACTATCCCGCTGCCTGCGGGGGAGTGTGGGACTCTCCGTCCCTGAAGGTGACGGCATACCCACTAAAAAGACCCCCGGTATACCTCATCGCCTTGACGGGACGACATGGTGCCTAGTTCGGATTACCATGCCGTCCCTGGCGGACGGCCCAGCCTTCACGCCGGGCCTCCTCACGCAGATTTGCCACATTATTTAACTTGTAACTCTCTTTCTCTCTACTTTCTACAATAAACTTTTACTGTGAACTTTGTGGTGAATTTTCCTCCGTGCTCCGCAACTACGACTAACTACTTACTTCTACTACTTAACTACTTCTACTACTACTATACAACAAGTGTACCGGTGTTCGTGGTCTACTAAGCGGACATCGTACAACGTTTTTTGGCTTTGAATGATGCAGCTACTAGTACTAGCGACTCACTCGTTAAGGTCCCACAGCACGACGGTGCCCTGCACATCGGCGGTGACTATGAGCGCGGCGCGCGCGCACACGTGCACGTCGGCCACGGGCGCGGCGTGCGCGTGCAGCAGCCGCGAGCGCGCGCGCGCCGCGCCGCCCGCGCACGCCACGCGCAGCGCCGCCACGCGCCCGGAGCGGTAGCCCAGCACCACCGGGTGGGCGGCGTCGCTGGACGAGGACACTTTTGTTATCTGCGGGTTCAATAGGACATAATTAAAAAAAGGATAAGTTCGCGATTTTGTAACATTAAATTTCACACGCACTGGCGCATTAAAAAAGTTTTAATGCACCAAATATCAGAACCTGCGCGGCGCAGGCGCAAGCGCAGCCGCAGCACGTTGTCTCCGTGCGCCCACGACAGCACGCCCCACGCGGGGCCGCACCTTGCTGCTTGCTACACTTGTGCTGGGGTGTGACGTCACCTGGTCGTGCGCGGGCACGTGCAGCAGCGCCAGCGGCGGGCAGTCGCGGCGCAGGCGCAGCCGCAGCACGTTGTCTTCGTGCGCCCACGACAGCACGCCCCACGCGGGGCCGCACCTTGCTGCTTGCTACACTTGTGCTGGGGTGTGACGTCACCTGGTCGTGCGCGGGCACGTGCAGCAGCTCCAGCGGCGGGCAGTCGCGGCGCAGGCGCAGCCGCAGCACGTCTCCGTGCGCCCACGACAGCACGCCCCACGCGGGGCCGCACCTTGCTGCTTGCTACACTTGTGCTGGGGTGTGACGTCACCTGGTCGTGCGCGGGCACGTGCAGCAGCGCCAGCGGCGGGCAGTCGCGGCGCAGGCGCAGCCGCAGCACGTTGTCTCCGTGCGCCCACGACAGCACGCCCCACGCGGGGCCGCACCTTGCTGCTTGCTACACTTGTGCTGGGGTGTGACGTCACCTGGTCGTGCGCGGGCACGTGCAGCAGCGCCAGCGGCGGGCAGTCGCGGCGCAGGCGCAGCCGCAGCACGTTGTCTCCGTGCGCCCACGACAGCACGCCCCACGCGGGGCCGCACCTTGCTGCTTGCTACACTTGTGCTGGGGTGTGACGTCACCTGGTCGCGCGCGGGCACGTGCAGCAGCGCCAGCGGCGGGCAGTCGCGGCGCAGGCGCAGCCGCAGCACGTTGTCTCCGTGCGCCCACGACAGCACGCCCCACGCGCCGCCGCCGTCAGCAGCGTGCGCGCCGCCGCTGGAGCCGTCGCCTGGGAAAATTACAAATCATTAATATATAGTGCATGAAATTATCTGTGAGGAAAGTGATGCTTGGATTAACAAGACATCGTCTGCTAAAACCTCGATACTAACATTATTGTTAGTAAAAACCTTAGCTCAGCTCAGCTATTGTTCTAGTGCTTGCAATCGCCCTGAAATCTTAATTGTGAGTCCTGCCACCTTTTCAGTGGAGAACCTTTAAAATAGCACATACAGTTGTAGTACGCGTGGCAGAGGACTGGTCAAGATTATATGAATTGCTGGAATTGACTAGATAAGTAAAAAACAATTCCTCACCGGGCAGAGTACACAAGGCCTGCGCGCGCGGCAAGGCAGCCACGCAGCGCGCGTTGCCCAGCGCGAGCAGCGCCGCGGCCGCGCACGCCAGCCGCGCGGTCACCGTCGGCGCGGGCAGGTCCGGCGAGCCGCAGTAGCGGCCCCAGCGGACACCTATGGCTCCGCTCCAAGCTTCAAGCTGTGGAACGAAATCACAAATCATATTTTCTGCCATCCGAATACATTCTATAGATAACCACAGCTGTCAAAATGTCATCAATCAAAACAATAAATAAATGAACTTTCTGTTTATAAATGGCGATGTTTTTTTCCAACACGTAAATTAAATAAATTTAACTATCCCTTTAATTAATTAATTAATTAAAGCGTAGGCATTTGCAGCTGCGTGGCGCAGCAGCTGGCGCGGCGCCTGCCACTACGTGCGCACCCATCGCCACCCCTGCCGTGCGGTCCAGCTCTAGGCACTACTGCTGCACGGGTTGCATACCTCCCGGTGCGGCGTGGCGGGCAGCAGGTCGCGTAAGGCGTGCGGATGCGCGTGGCGCAGCAGCTGGCGCGGCGCCCGCCCGTACGTGCGCACCATCGCCGCCCCTGCCGTGCGCTCCAGCTCTAGGCACTACTGCTGCAGGTTGCATACCTCCCAGTGCGGTGTGGCGGGCAGCAGGTCGCGCGAGGCGTGCGGATGCGCGTGGCGCAGCAGCTGGCGCGGCGCCTGCCCCTACGTGCGCACCATCGCCGCCACTGCATTGCGGTCCAGCTCTAGGCACTACTGCTGCACGGGTTGCATACCTCCCGTTGCGGCGTGGCGGGCAGCAGGTCGCGCGAGGCGTGCGGATGCGCGTGGCGCAGCAGCTGGCGCGGCGCCTGCCCCTACGTGCGCACCATCGCCGCCACTGCCGTGCGGTCCAGCTCTAGGCACTACTGCTGCACGGGTTGCATACCTGCCGGTGCAGCGTGGCGGGCAGCAGGTCGCGCGAGGCGTGCGGATGCGCGTGGCGCAGCAGCTGGCGCGGCGCCTGCCCCTACGTGCGCACCATCGCCGCCACTGCCGTGCGGTCCAGCTCTAGGCACTACTGCTGCACGGGTTGCATACCTGCCGGTGCGGCGTGGCGGGCAGCAGGTCGCGCGAGGCGTGCGGATGCGCGTGGCGCAGCAGCTGGCGCGGCGCCTGCCCCTACGTGCGCACCATCGCCGCCACTGCCGTGCGGTCCAGCTCTAGGCACTACTGCTGCACGGGTTGCATACCTGCCGGTGCGGCGTGGCGGGCAGCAGGTCGCGCGAGGCGTGCGGATGCGCGTGGCGCAGCAGCTGGCGCGGCGCCTGCCCCTACGTGCGCACCATCGCCGCCACTGCCGTGCGGTCCAGCTCTAGGCACTACTGCTGCACGGGTTGCATACCTGCCGGTGCGGCGTGGCGGGCAGCAGGTCGCGCGAGGCGTGCGGATGCGCGTGGCGCAGCAGCTGGCGCGGCGCCTGCCCCTACGTGCGCACCATCGCCGCCACTGCCGTGCGGTCCAGCTCTAGGCACTACTGCTGCACGGGTTGCATACCTGCCGGTGCGGCGTGGCGGGCAGCAGGTCGCGCGAGGCGTGCGGATGCGCGTGGCGCAGCAGCTGGCGCGGCGCCTGCCCGTACGTGCGCACCATCGCCGCCGCCGCCGTGCGGTCCAGCTCGTCCTCTAAGGATGATGGGTCGAAACCGTAGTATGTCTGTAAGTAAGAGAAAGCGTTCAGCGCAAAGAATACAACGAAAATGTCTATACTCCGTTCGAAATATGCCTAAACTTTCGATGTCAAGAGGCTTAAATTACTCTTTATAGCGTTGGAAGAACTGACGGAGGGGTAAACATCCTGCAAATGTCTTAGCCTTAGCGTTCCAGTTATAATGAGGCGACACAACGTAAATTGGGTATAGGAACAAAAATCAAACTTGTCCTAAATCGAAAACCATTTCGAGGTATTTGTATTTTATACCTTTTTTTTATATTGCCCGTCAAGATCACCTCACTCCACCTGATGGAAAGTGGTCGCGAGGTCCAGATATGAGGTTGACAAGCCCAGTCATTCAAACGAATCACTGGGCTGGCCATTCTCACCTTGAAGGCCTGCAGAAATGCCTTTTCACGCCCCGCTTGAAGAACCCGGGACTATACGAGGAAGGAAAAACATGTACTGGAAGAGCGTTCCACGTCTGGATGGTACGACAAAGAAACGAGTCACCGAACCTTTTAGTTCGGGCCAACAAATGTTGAATTGTATGTGGGTGACGCCGTAGTCCAGCACGCGTGGTACGGGAGTGGAAAGGTGAGGGTGGAATGAGCTAGCACGCCGCCGCAACCTGTCAAGAGCTTCGAGTAGGTACTTGGCGGAACCGTCCCAGAGATGAGAGCAGTATTCCACACACGAGCGAACTTATGTCTTATACAAGGGACAGAGCTGCCCAGGCGTGAAGGATCGTCTCACTCTGTTCAGGACTCCGAGTTTACGGGATGCAGTTCTAATGACGCTCTCAATGTAGTCCCGCTGGTTTAGGTTGCTACGAACATCCATGCCAAGGATGTTTAGGCTATCCTTAATCGGTAGCGGGGTGCTCTGAAGAGTGGGATGGGAAAGAATGCACACACCTGCGTTTTCTTGGCATTGAACTCGACAAGATTGCATGCACCCCATTCTGAAATGCGGTCCAACACTCCGTCAAGCTCAACAACAAGACTTCGCCTCTTCTACTCGATGTAAGTCTGCTTTGCCCCAGGGCGTTTGAAATAACGCGCGTGGACCGTGCTATCATCCGTATAGCAATGAATATTACCAAGACATAACACGTCATTGATATGCAGAAGAAACAACGTCGGCGACAAGACGGAGCCCTGCGGCACTCCGGCATTAATCTGGAGAAAGCGTGATTTTCGACCATCGCAAAGGACGCGAATTCTACGTCCCTCCAGAAATCCGGCGACCCAGTCGCATAGGCGAGGTGGCAGACCATATGCCGGAAGCTTGGAAAGAAGCGAACGATGCCATACACGGTCGAAAGCTTTGGCAATGTCAAGGCGGACGGTCAAAGATTCCCCATGCTTGTCCATAGCCTCCCCCCAGATGTGTGTTACGTACGCTAGAAGATCACATGTAGACCATTTTGGTCGGAAGCCATACTGACGGTCGTGAATGAGAGAGTGATCTTCTAGGTAGCGGCTGAGCTGCGTGTTTATGGTCCGCTCGAACACTTTAGCTTAAACTGGGGCTACGGCTATTGGACGGTAATTGGCAGGGTCAGACCGGTCCCCTTTTTGGGAACTGGTTGAACGTTCGCCTCCTTCCAAGACAGCGGCACAAGACCCGAATTGTAGGAGAGGCGATACAGGCTAGTGAACACTGGATACCTTATTTAAATATTTGAAAATTTTAAAGGCAAAGGATCTAGGATATTTTCAATTATATACGTTAGCAATCTGGGGTCAAATTAATGACCCCAATTTGCCATCGTCGGCAAAGAGTACATTAAGGTTTTTATTGGACTCTTGACGGTAATCAAATTGACATCTCACAATTGAAACCTATTGGGTCGTATAAACGTCCTTTCACGTGATTGGTTGATAATCTATCCATCAACCAATCAAATGACGCGATCTGTATCATACGTGTGACTTTTAGCTAGGTGATTCTACTGCATTGTATTAATGGTGTTCCCAGATAGCAGATTTTAAATTCCCCCAGGTGAAAAATATTTTTCCACAGAGTTATTTTTAATACATTAATTTATGCCCATTGCCCAGACGGGTAGGTAGGACTCAAAATAGCTGTTCGCTATAATCCCCTATATATACCCTTTCTGGTAGGGCTTGGTTTCAGAACATGGCAAAATAAATTGTATCTGAAGTCTACTTCTCACATTCTCGTGAGATTCTACACGATGCACGGCGAGCTCTGTTTCAGTCGTAAGTGCAGAAAATCAGTAATTTTCACCTTATAGTTTATTTACCACGAATCGAGCAAAAAACACATGTGGGAACACTAAGTGAATTTGTGACGTCTAGAGTTCGCAATATTTAAAAATTTATAAAAAATTAACTACCGGCTAGATCAACGAAATATTCAAATTTGTTTCTTAAAATAGTGAAGGTTTTTTTTTAAAAAAATAAGAAAAAATAAAAAAAAATTGTACTCATACCCAATTAGTTGAAATTAATGTTATTATAAACAATATTTGGTATAAGCATGAATAATAAATCTATAACTCACACTCCTAAAAAATGGAAAGTCTCTTACACAAAAATCGCCTAAACGCTGAATTATAATAAAACGATAATAAAACTTGTGTTGTGTTAAAATAATCCTTCTTTCGCCTGATTATTAGTTCTTTAAAGATTGCTGGATCAAAATTGAATGGGAACAAGAATGAACCGTTATAAAATAGTCAAAGAGTGTGAGTTGTGAGTGAGTGACTCACACAAGCAGGGAACACGTTGAGGGCATCGATAGCGGCCTGGCCGGTCTGCTTGTAGCCGAAGACCAGGTCGATCCAGTGCGGCAGGCGGTCCGTGACCAGCGGCGACTCCAGCGCCTGGCGCTGCAGCAGCACGAACAGCCGCGCCTCCGCCGCCCAGGGGGGCACCTCCACCGAGTCCACGCCCAGCCCGCACTGGCGCACGCCCAGCTCCAGGCCTGGGGGCGACACCAACATCAGCTTAGGCCCCCTAAGCCGCTTATATCTCGGAAACTGTGTGCTCCAGCGACATGAGACTTTAGACATAATGAAAGCTGATAAATTTACTACAAGTTTCATTCAGCCAAGTTTTTCGATATATTGTACAGTTTTCGAAGTCTGTAATTTTAGAAAAAAAAAATTGCTATATTTAACCGGATAACTCGTCAACGATGCACCGGTGTCTAATATAATATGAAACTGCCTGAATGAGGTCTCTCAAGTTGACTCCGAGGCTGAAGAAGGAATGACAGTGTGGGGCCCCAGGGTCCGCCTGTCTTATTTTCTTGGCCCCCTTCGTGCGGTCTTGTGCATCCTCAGTGGTGAGTTTTGAAGTATATCCTTTCCATTAAAAAAAGAATCATTGAAATTCGTTGGCGTGATATTGAGTAAGAAAGACCCCACACTAGCGTTCCTTGAGCGTCAGCGTCGTACCGGCGACCCCCCCACACTAGCATTTTCCCGGCGCCGACAAACGCTAATGTGGGGGGGGGGGGGGGGCGCGGGGTTCGCCAGCACGGCGCTGACGCTCAACGAACGCTATTGTGGGGTCTTTCTTACTCAATATCACGCGCATAGTTTATCTAGATTTAAGACTTATATGGTTTTCTCATGGATGCCACTGTCAGGACTGGACTGAATTAAAATGGGACCACACGGGAAGCACCAGCCTTCAAATAAAATAATTATATAAATCTGTTCACCCAGTCGAAGTTCTGAGGTAACAAACAAAAAAAACATACAGTCGAATTGAGAACCTCCTACTATTTTGCAGTCGGTTAAAAAGAAAAATTAGCAATTTGAAGAACAAGAATTACCTTCGTTGTTATGGAAGAGTTCTGGCAGATAGAACAGCTCCGGGATGAGCTCCTTGACATCCGTGGGCGAGTCGTTGGTGATCAGCCGCCACGTCGTCGCCAGCGAGTGGAACGTGCGGTCGGGCATATCGAAGTTGTTGTCTGGAACAATTTCACAATTACGTCGTTATTCCAGGAAAACGTTGCGTGCTTCTGAATAAACAACATTTCACGTCTACTTTATAAGACAAACAGTTGTTTGTAAATTACCATAATAAAAAGGGCTGGATTCACAAAATAAATATTTCTATAACAAAAATCGAATCTGCAGGTTATTTTGTGTTGGCAAAGATCACGATAGTAAATTTTTCTTTAAATAAATTAGTTAAAAATTATCAATACCACGAAATTTCACAAGCGTTTTACCACAAGTTAAAGTCTGCAATTAAAGCAAAGTTAATGAAACAAGGTTATTATAATGTAGAGGATTACTTGAAAAACAAGAGTTTGTGGTCATAGTAGGGATAATCTACCCCTCTGCTCAATATTGTATTCTTTTTTCACACTCTTTGACTGTACTCTGAATGTATTTGTTGTAAAACAAACGAAGTTCAAAAGAGGAACTATCGAGTTTCTTGCCGGAGTGTTCTCGATAAGAAGCAACGTCCGACCCGGTGGTAGATTCACATTATGTTTATTTACGTTATTGTATTATTTTATTTAGGTTTATTATTATTATTTAAATATACTTTTTTGACATGTCGTAAGTGCTTTGTACAAGCTTAAATGTATAAATATTTTTTTCATTTCATTTCACCTTGGTAGTTGAGGAAGAGTTCTGTGAACGGTGGCAGCCTCACCAGGTAGTGCAGCACTCCGCCCGAGTTGCTGTACAGCGAGGCGTAGTGGTGCGGCTGCCGCGCCACCACCGGGCTGCAGCCTTCCCGTCTGGCCGCTTTGAGGTCCTGATGACGAAACAAGTCTGATATTATATGGCAGTAATTGGAAATCAAATAAAATCACCATAAGGTCGGAATTGAGCCAACTGATTGCAGTGTGTTCAAAGTCTAAATCAATCAGGAAGAAACTACAGTAGCCCCTACCTAGCCCCCATTTTTTTCAATGTTTCCGCGCACAATGAAAGTGGTACATTTGGAAAGAAGACACCTATACAGACAAAATAATAAATAATATGGTACCCTAAAGAGCCACGTTTCCGAGTTATTTAAAGGTAAAGATCGATTTTATTTTGCACCTGTAAGAAATAGCCGTGAGATTCATAAATAAACGTCAAATTATCTTTTTGTTCAGCACACAATGGTGACATTAATTTGTAAAAAAAAGGTTCATAATTAATATAAGGTTAAGGGAGGATTTCTTATAATGCACGTGGCTATCATGAGTGGTTTGATCTTGCTGTTCAATTTGGACTATCAGTAGTAATAATATCTCAGCCTTACATTGTAGGTGTTGATGTAGTGCTGCTCGCGGCTCTTCCGCTGCACGGCCATGGGGCGCCCCAAGTCGCGGAAGGAGTCAGGCACCGTCAGGTCCAGCACGCGCGACGTGTAGTCCGCCAGCACGAAGGGCAGCACGGGGTACTGCATCAGGTCGTTGTACGAGCGCCCGCCGAGGCCGTTCAGCCGCATCAGGTACTCCCAGTTGGTGATCGCGCCGCTGCGCCATTGGCTCATGGCTTCTGATAAAGTGTCTGCTTCCATTCTGCGTTTGCAACAAAAAATACGCTGGAAATTATTTTTATAGTATATTCGGGAAATTTGAATTGGATCTAGGAATTTTGTTGACGTAACTCTCATTTTGGACCTTCAAGAGGTGCTTTAATCGATTTACAAAGAATATGTTCGTAGGTAATATGGGTAGTTCCCGAAATAAATAATTTTTATTTTTAATATTTGGTTGTAATTAAAGTAATTTGTGAGACTGATCTTTGAAACTTACCTTGGCTTCGTTACACAAAGGTAACAGACATAGTTATATTACAGTAACTTTATTTGCAATGTGTTAATGGTGTTAATTCACGACAATACTCGTATTTCTGGAGTGTTTTCTTTGTAAAACGGGCTATTAGTCGTAAATTAAAGAGCAAGAATTTGTAGTTTGTGTTCATCGAGGAATCATCGGCACCGCGTTTATATGGATATTAATTAGTGTACACTGGAAAGGAAAATTCTCAAAAATAGTGGGAAATCGGCGCACTGACTTGTGATGTTGCGCCGCGTGGTCCAGCGCGCTGAGGAAGGCACTGCGCTCGGCGTGCACGTCGAAGGCCAGCAGGTGCGCGTGCCCCGAGCTGAGGAACAGCTCCAGCGCGCGCTCCTGCAGGCACCAGCGCCGCGTGGCCACCTGCACCACGGACGACAGCGCCCAGCACTGCGCCAGCCCGCCGTCAGAGGAACACGCGTCGCAGGGCTGCTCGTCTTCTTCCGAAGTTTCTTCGGGGACGAAGTGGATTGATCTAGAATCATTGCAGAACCTTAAATATTGTGTACAAATACAAATCCCTGACGAAAATGTCAGCGTAACACTACGTCAATCAATTATAACGCATTCAGTTATACTCTTCAAAATGAGAGAGTTGATTCGAACGTCATCAACAATAAATCTGACGTGACGATTTTAATTTATCCTTTTACTGAATAGCGGTAGCAAGAGCCACATGAGGTACTGTGGTTTTTGGAGTTAAGACGTTAAGGTGTGATTCACCGACTGGGCCGGACAGCATCGGAACGGATGCCGCGGAAGCCGTACGAGTCCGAACTTCTGTCGCGACTGCCGTAATCGTACAGCGGTAGGTGCTGGAACCCGTACGTATTCCGAGCGCTGAAAAGTGCGGATCAGAGACGGACCGAAACCGACATTCCCGAACTTTCAATGTCTTTTGTTGCATTGTATAGTAATCCTTGAACTGGGCCTCTGCAATATACAAGCTGTGTTTAGTGCTGAGCTTGGTGGCAAATGTTTGCCGTCCATAAACTTTATATATAGGTACCTTAAGATGCAAATGCTAAAGCTTTTCATCCAACTTATTTATTTATTTATATTTTAGACAATGTCACCTGTCAGTGAGCAGCAGCTCGCCCCGGGTCTCCTTGTCGACAGTGACGTGCGTGACGCGCGCCATGTACGCGACCGTCTCGTTCAGCTGCAGGCGCGCCGCGAGCCCGCCGCGCTCCGACGCCGCGCGCCCGAGCACGCTGCGCAGCGGCGGCGGCCGGCGGGCTAGGTCTGCAGGAATGTGGGTTATGCTAGTGTACGATGTCCGCTTAGTAGACCACGAACACTGATACACTTGAAGTATAGTGATAGTAGGAGTAGATGTGGACGTCGAAAAGAAAGATAGCCAAAGCGAAGTAAAATAGTTATATTATTAGTTATATACCGATACCGATAATCAACCACCTCGAGCTCCTAGGTATGGAACTCTCTTCCAACCTTAACTTTGATAGCTCTATTGAGTCGAAAGCAAAAACAGCTGCCAAAAACTACCCGAACAGCTGCTCCATTTGTATCAAGCACAAGTTGGGTCGTGTATGGAGTACTGCTGCCACCTGCGGGATGGCTCTGCCAAGTACCAGTTGGATGCAATGAACTCAGTGGACCGAAGGGCTAGGAGACTCATAGGCGACGATGCGCTCGTTGAAACCAAACTTCAGAGTTTGGAGCATCGGCGTAAAGTCGCCTGTCTATCGGTTTTCTATAAGGTGTATTTTGGAGTGTGCGCAGGAACTACACAACCTGATACCACCGTCTACTTTCTACCACCGGACCACTAGACGCCGGGAGGGCTCCCACCCCCATGTGGTTGACTTTCTGACAGTCCGTACCCAACGGTTTGCTGCGACTTTTCTGGTACGCACCGCTAGGGAGTGGAACGCTCTCCCTGCGTCTGTGTTTCAGGATACTTACAACCTTGGTGTCTTCAAGGCCAGAGTGAATAGGCATTTTCTGGGTAAGCGTGTACCACCATCGGCCTCGTCATCGCTTACCACCAGGCGAGACTGAGGCCAAACGCAAACCCATTTTAAATAAATAAATAATAATTAAATAAATATTGTAAGTAAAAGTGACAAAGTGAAGTATTATGGCAAATCTTTTCTTGAGTAGTGTTTCGTAGGGCGGTCAGAAACGTACTCTCGATTGAAATGTAATTAACTCTACAATAAAGCGGCGCGCCGAATGTGGGGCGCCGCGTAAGCATAAAATAATGCGTAATGTACAGTGGCTTTGCCCGTACAGTTAGGAAAATGATATTTATGGGCAATCCTGTTTAATAATGCTTGAACTAATCGGTGTCTTTCCCCCCTTTCACTAAAAGATGATTATTGTGCAAGTTAGCCTTATATCTGGACTTTACGGTCGCTTTCCAACAGGTGAAGTGAGATTATCTTGAAGATCAATATAGAAAAGGGATATATTTCCTCATAAGTTCCCCAGCTCATATTGATCTCAGTTGATAATAATTAGTGCTAACAAGCTGCAGGAGGCTTACCAGGCTTATACTTCTGGTCATCTTTGAGGAAGCGCTTCTGTATGCGCAGATGTGCGCGCCGCAGCCGCACGCGCACGCGGCCCGGCCCCTCCGTGGGGTCCAGCTGCCACGACGCGGGGTAGCTGCGCGGCTCGTGCCACACCGCTGCAATACGATGATATATTTAGCTAATTGTAGTAAAAAAGGGACCATTTAATATTTTTTTTAACACGAATGGTTGGTGTTCCTATCAAAAACTATTTTATGCGAGTAAATACATAGTTATTTGACAGAAAATTAACAATTGACTAAGGTCAGACAGATTTCTGAACGAACACTGCCGATGTTTCGTCAGCCAGCTTTAAAAGCAAAGCTTTAAAAATAGGTTTTTTTTTAATATTTTAGGTATAATTAGTATTTTAGGCAAATCAGAGAATAAAAAGCTAATGTTCGATTTTTTTTCCTACAAATACCAGCGAAACTATCTCCTAAGTTGCACAAAAACATTCTAATATTTTCAGGCTTTTTCGCGATTTGTTAGAGCGTTGACAGCATTCGTGAATAGTTTCATCGTGTTTATTAATTTGCATTAGCATGCACCGTGCGCATAATTAGATCACAAAGGGTAAATGATTGGTCGGCCGCTATGCGTACCCTGCGGGTGCGTGTGGTCGCGCAGCAGGCGCTGCCAGCGCGCGGCGGCGTGGCTGCGCGCGGCGTGCGCGCGGCGCAGCTGCTGCATGAAGGCCTTGCGCGCGCCGTGCTGCGCCTCCACCACGCCGCGCGTGGTCGCCATCGCGCCGTCCGCCAGGCGCGCGCAGGTGCTCTCCTTGCTGAATACCGCCCTGGAACAAAAAATCTGTTCCAAATAATTGTCGACGAAAAACCTCCTGATATTGGCGAGAGACTCGGTACATTCAGTCACAAATTCAAAAATACTTATCAATGAATTGGTGCCAATAAAAGACATGGGTCATACCCCAATTGAATTTATATATTTTTTTTATCATTCAAAAGGAAGCAATTTCATTATTTATAACAATTGATTATCACACCCTTACGGAGCTGACTATGAGCGTGATAAATAAGCTAAAAGTCATTTTGCGAGATATGAAGAGGGAGAGCTATGTTAGGTGTTACACTAAGAATTAAAGTGACCAGCTTTATTTCATGTAGAAATCCCTAGCTCGATTTCAGATTCGATAAAGCTTTTCTAAAACCTAGAAGAACGACCAGCTTTGTCGAGTGAGTACGTAAGAGTAGTAGTGGCCACTGAGGGCAGATATTTGTTCGCGCGACAAGTCCAGGCGCTCCGGCAGCAAGTGCTGGTGCTGCAGCAGCGCTAGCAGGCAGCTGTGCGACCTCACCTGGCCACTTGCGCCTGGTGCCGGTGGCGGGAGAGCGCCCAGCGCTGCATGTCTCTTGCCAGCAGCGCCTCGCACTCGGCGGCGAGCGAGTCGCTGGCCAGGCGCTCCGGCAGCAAGTGCTGGTGCTGCAGCAGCGCTAGCAGGCAGCTGTGCGACCTCACCTGGCCACTTGCGCCTGGTGCCGGTGGCGGGAGAGCGCCCAGCGCTGCATGTCTCTTGCCAGCAGCGCCTCGCACTCGGCGGCGAGCGAGTCGCTGGCCAGGCGCTCCGGCAGCAAGTGCTGGTGCTGCAGCAGCGCTAGCAGGCAGCTGTGCGACCTCACCTGGCCACTTGCGCCTGGTGCCGGTGGCGGGAGAGCGCCCAGCGCTGCATGTCTCTTGCCAGCAGCGCCTCGCACTCGGCGGCGAGCGAGTCGCTGGCCAGGCGCTCCGGCAGCAAGTGCTGGTGCTGCAGCAGCGCTAGCAGGCAGCTGTGCGACCTCACCTGGCCACTTGCGCCTGGTGCCGGTGGCGGGAGAGCGCCCAGCGCTGCATGTCTCTTGCCAGCAGCGCCTCGCACTCGGCGGCGAGCGAGTCGCTGGCCAGGCGCTCCGGCAGCGCGGCCTGCGTGCTGACCGCCCAGCCGCGCGCCCAGTCCAGGATCGCGAGCTCCACGCACGGGGAGCCGGCTTCGGCCAGCAAGTGCTGGTGCTGCAGCATCGATAGCAGGTACACAGCCAGCTGGAACGGGCAAACAAATTGTATGGTTAATGACGAATTGTTTTTCACCGATTATGTTACGTTGTTGGGTAGTTCGTATCTGCTTCGTTACGTAAATGACGAAAAACAATGAATGCAACCCGCTTAAAAATGGCTGCTCTGAAATCATTTGATTGCTAATGAAGATAATGTTGATCCTAAGAAGATATTCATGATTAATAAAGTTATGTAGTTAAAATTACCAAAGACAGGCACCCATTTATTACTAAGATAACAGTGGCTACGAAAAAAACTGAAAATTTGTACTTTTATGGTACTCATCATTTCCGTTGCTTGCACTGGTCATCATGTGGTCTGAGAACAGTGGATGGATGAACCATTCCAGGGCTCAAGTTTAGAGACTACGAGCGAAGAAGGAACAGCAAGCGTCGCAGACCTAACTACTATACGAAGCGCTGCTACCTTGCGGCTGGTGCCGGGCTCTTGCGGCGTGAGCTGGCTGGTGCTGGCGCGGTACAGGCGGCGCAGCAGGCGCGGCTGCAGCGCGCGCGCGCCCGCCGCCGGCGCGCCGCCCCACCACAGCGCCTCCTGCAGCAGCGACGCCCAGTCCGCGCCGCCGCCCGACCACCAGCGCGGCAGGGAGCCCGAGTTGGAGCCGCCCGAACCGCTTACGGCTGAGAAAACAAAAAAATACCTCATACCTCAACTAAATAAGTAAATTAACTTTTGAAATATTTCCACGAAAAAGGGCGTATTATGTTTTAAATGAATTTTAGATTCAAAAACATACATACCAAAGAGAATGCGAAAAAATGTCGTAAATCAGTCGAATATTCTTTTTCCTTTATGATACCCCTGAGCGTAAAGGGCGTAAAGGCTTCGACTCCCTTAGACCACTTTCACATTAGATCTTTTACATTATATGAACAGCTGCGCTGCCGCGGCGCGACAGAAACGCGCTGGTGCCCCGCGGCTTGGATTAGTGCGGCGCACTCCACACAATAATAAATCTTTTGGTGTCGAACTCGATCATTTTGCTGTCCGTCAACAAACACTTGCGCTTGCAACACTAGCTCGGTGCCTACTTAATGCAGTAAGCACACGCGACCACCGCGCGCAGCAAACGCGCCGCTACCGCGCGGTCGTTTATAGTATGACTATCGTGCGTGTGTCGCGCGACCGTCACGCTGCTTAAGTCACCTATATGTGAAAGCGCTCAAAAAGGAGACATCTGTGACCTCACACCTGCTGTTAGCCAGTTCTGTCAGGGTCACTCACCGAGCAGCAGCGTGGCCAGCAGCCGGTCGTAGAGCGCGGCGTGCGGGGGCCCCGGCAGCGGCGCGTGCGGCGGGTGCGTGAGCAGGAAGTCCAGCGCGCGGGAGACGGTGTTCAGGTGGCGCGCGCCCAGCTCCGAGCGGTCCACGCGCCCCGGGTCGCCGCCTAGCGACACCGCTGATGACAGCACTGGAACAATGTTACAATTTAACATTATGCCTTTCTCCCCAAAGGATAAGCAAAGACAACATCGTTCTATTTGCTAACGATTCTGACAAACTTTTTGTGCGTCCAAGGGGTAGACGATCTCTCTTCGGCTAAGAATACTTTTTCTGACCCTGTTTAATGAAGCCATTTATAAAATTACGCTAGCGAAAAGGTAGTGTCCTCACAGAAAAATCGTTATAACAAACATACTGATCGATACAGACATTCAAACCTAATAATCGTACTTCTTGTAAATTTACATCTGAAAACAAGTTCATGCCAGAAAGTAACATTTACAGTTTGGTGCATTCGAATGGATTTTGTTCTTTTTTATTCCAAAAGTGGTACAATATTACACTGTCGTTGTGACCCTGACTCTTTATGTCTAAGTCGAATGCGCAAGTCCAGAACCGCCTAAAATTTCGAGTTGCGGGCTCCACAATGCTTGATATTCTTACGAGACAGTGTGCTGTTCGTGTTCGCGACAGCAAATGCTGAGAACTTATTACTTTTGTCTAGTTATATCTTGTTTATGTTAATAAACCTAAGTGGAACAATAAATATTTTTATTCTTTTATTTGTGTCAAACGACGTTGTGAGGAAAGCCAGTGTTCCCAACAGTGTACCTGAATGAATGGAATTCCAGCTGTGGTATTAAACAACGTGTAGCAGAGTTATCTGTAATGTTCACCCCCTTTATCACCTCTTCTACTAATCAGGTCTCTGCAGTACAAGACAGCGCTTAGAGGGAGGCGAGCATTCAACCAGTCCCCAAAAAAGGGGACCGGTCTGACTCTGCCAATTGAATAGCGCTCTCTCCCGATAAACGCCGGAGTGCCGGGGTGCCTTCATTTTGTCGCCTACGTTGTTTTTAATGCATATCAACAAAATGTTATCACTTGGTCATATGCATTGCTATGCGGATGATAGCACGGTCCAAGCGCGATTTTCGAGCGCCCTTGTGTTGGAGTAAACACTGGTGTATGCTTTCATGGCCAAGACGTCACCGTTCCTTTCCCATCCCACTCTTTGAGGCACCCTACTACTGATGTAGGAGAGCCTAAAGATCCTCGGCATGAATGTTCGTAGCAACCTTAGCCGACGGAACTACATTTATAGCGTTATTGAAACAGCATCCCGTAACTCGTATGTACATACGTACTACGTTATTGGAATCCTGAACAGCCTGGTTAAACGTATTCTAATAAACTCACTTCGAACCTCGCCCATGAAAATTTTATGTCACATTCATTAGAATTATAATCATTCATTAGTATGTGACATTCATTTTTTTTATCCTGTATATTTTGGTAACGAAGGCATGGTGCGTCATTGCCGAATTAGTTCTTAAATAAACTACGCTGAATGCGATTTTGACATTAACTTTAAGTATATAAATCGTATGAAAATAAGTAAAAATGTGTTCGATTTGAGCAATTTCGAGGTCGAATTTTACAGAATCGCTCTACAGACTGTTTTAGAGAAGTTTTACAAATTATGACAAAAATAGGTGGAAATTAAAAAAAAAAATCTCTAAGGTTTGTGATATAAACATAATTCTGTTCAATTAATAACATTTTCTTGAATTTTTATCATTAGTTCTGTATATTGTGAATTAAATGAACAGTCAGGTGGTGGTGGATGTCGCCTATCTAACACACTAGTCGCGCATTCTCTATGTACCTGTGCTGAGGTACGTGGCGTACTTGTTGTGCGGCGCCGAGGTCCCGCCGAGGCGCGCCTCCAGCCACTCCAGCTGGCGAGTGAACAGCGCCACCTGCGCCTCGCGCGCCGCCTCCAGCACGGGGGCGGAGGTGCTCGTCTGTTCCACGAACGTTAGGTGGTGGTGGATGTCGCATATCGTCTAAGGAAACAACGAGAAATGTCAATATTAAGTGAAAGAATCTTGACGGAGGCCTGCTATTACTGAGTTGTTTAGCTGTAGTACAAGATTCCCCCTGGAACACGAAGCGATAGGTTACATCGTCGCATAATAATTGTCATGGGGAAGGTATTTGTTATACTGGATTTGGAGTATAAATAGGAAATTAAAAGCTTGTTTAAATATAGTCAAACTTTTTGTGATATACTATATCAAACTAAAAAGTTTGACTAGAAGTGAAGAACTAGAGTAAAGACTAGAACTAGAAGAAAAGCTTTACTTTTGTTGTAATTATCATCCTTTTTTCTTTTTGTGGTACTTTTTTAAATAACGTCCGAATAGTGGAAAAAGCCAAAGAGTATAACCCGTTGGCACCAAGTTTTTTTTCAAATATTGCCCGTCAAGATGACTTCACTCCACCTGATGGAAAGCGGTCGTGAGGTCCAGCCAGATATGGGGCTGACAAGCTCAGTCATTCAAACGAATCACTGGGCTGGCCATCCTCACCTTGAGGGCCTGCAGAAATGCCTTTTCACGCCCCGCTTAAAGAACCCGGGACTATAAGAGGAAGGATACACATGTGCTGGAAGAGCGTTCCACGTCTGGATGATACGACATAGAAACGAGTCACCGAACCTTTTTGTTCGGGTCAACATATGCTAAATTGTGTGTGGATGACGCCGTAGTCCAGCACGCGTGGTACGGGAGTGGAAAAGTGAGAGTGGAATAAGCTAGAATAACTCGTCAGAGCATTCCCCATTGTAGAAGCGATAGAGAACACTTAGCCTGGCAATGTCTCTGCGCAATTGGAGAGGCTCAAGGGTTAAAGTTGCTTCTGGGTTTCCAATAATACGGAGAGCACGCCGCTGCAACTTGTCAAGAGCTTCGAGTAGGTACTTGGCGGAACCGTCCTAGAGCTGAGAGCAGTATGTGGTTCCCTCACGCTACACACCTGCATGCCGTGGTGCGTGGCGAGCGCCTTGAGCGCCACGGCCTCCAGCAGCTGGTTGAGGTCCTGCAGCAGCCACGCCCGCAGCTCCGGCTGCAGCGGCGACGAGCCGACGGCCCTGATGCTGCGGACTACCACTTCCGTCATGCACACTTCGCTTAGGGATCGCAGAGAGGACTGCAGAAGAAACGAACCATTTCAAATCGTAACCTATGCATGCACATATATTGAGTCAGTAAGTCAACCAATCAAAAAAAAATTATACAAAATTTTAGTCCAAGTAAAATTGCAAATCATTTTAGCTGTCAATGTCTGCATAGAACATATGCCAAGACAGTAGTTTCAATAGAAATAAATAAGCTAAGTGAACTCATTACAAAAGTTGGCTTTAATAAAAATAAATGGCCAGTCTATATCAAAGTAGCTATTGCTAGACGCTAATAATATTGTTTCAACACACTTGCTCGTAAAGTGGCTCTTATTGCACCATTTTTAAGTTCATAATACAGCTTATTAAACACGCGTGCTTTTTACTTTACGTAATCGCACTAGTGCTTTTCCATTATACAGGGTGTTCCAAACATACACGTCAATATATTTTTTAGCTTCCTCACACTCGGGGGTTACTGAAAATACCCCATGTATCTTGTGTGTGCATGAACATGTCTGTTTGTACTGGTCTGGGTGTCTCCTATGTATAATAAGTATGTATTTACAAAAGAAAATGTATTTAAGTATGTTTATCCGTTGTCTAGTATCCCATAACACAAGCTTTAATTAGCTTACTTTGGGGCTAGATGGCGCTGTGTGGAATAATGTCCAGGGATATTTATTTATTTATTTATTTATTTATCTTACCCGATTGTTTGTAGTTTTCGAGTTATGATTTTTTTTAACGAATTTTTGAAAAATTCTGGGTTTAGTCACTTTTTCGGTCAGTGTAGCACGATCTGTTGAGATAAATGCCTGTTTTTTTTTCTTTATTAGATGAATAATAGTGCCAGATGATTCTGAAGAATTCATATCCATAACGCTTATCATAACTATATAAAACAATTTATGAAATTGAAAAAGTTAGAAATGCAGGTTTTCCCTAAACTTTAAGGGCCGAATGATGAACGATGACCGAAAAATGACTCAACTCAGATATTTTCAAAAATTCGTAAAAAAAATCATAACTCGAAAACCACAGAAATCGTGTAACATACATAGGGTATTTTCGGATACCCCTAAGTGTGAGGAAGCTAAAAAAAAATGTTGACGTGTATGTTTTGACCACCCTGTATATTTTTTAAAATTTTCAATATTACCACTCATCCATTAATTTTATTTGCTGACGACAGTACTATTTTCATTGATTCTAACAATAACATTGACTATAATCATGACATTACTCTCACTATTGAAAATATAATTAATTGGTTAAATGACAATAACCTTAAAATAAATTTAGGAAAGACAAACATAATGCATTTTTCTCAAAGAAAACTTGTTCAAAATTTCAATATCGCTATTCAAGGGGCAAATATCAATAATGCAAACACTGCTAAGTTCTTAGGAGTTAACGTGGATAGCAACATGTCTTGGGAATCTCATTCCGTAAATGTTTGCAAGATACTACACACCTTTTCGTTTGCATTATATAAGTTATCGAAAATAGTGGATCAAAATGTACGATTAATGGCGTATCACGGACATATAGTAGCAACTTTACGTTATGGTATTATTTTTTGGGGAAATTCTTCTTACAGGGATATCATATTTAGGGCACAAAAAAGTGTTTAAGAGCTATTTGTGGACTAAAACCCATAGAAAGCTGCCAGCCCTATTTCAAATCTTTAAGACTTTTAACCTTTCCATGCCTATACATCTATGAATGCTGCAAGTTTGTTAAATGCCATACACATCTATTTGAAGTAGTGGAATCCGCTAGGGACTTTCGCCTTCGCCCCAGGAAACCTTTTATCCGTACTCAAATATGTAAAACAGCAATGTTACAGAAAAGTGTAGTAGTTATGGCTCCCCGTTTGTATAATAAACTACCTGTTGATATAAGAAGTTTAAGTAATGAAAAATTTAAAAAGGTGCTATTTAAATTTCTTATAGAAAAATGCTTTTATAATATTAATGATTAGTTTGATGATGACTTGACATTGTGTTTTTAAATTTTAAAATTGTATATTCTAATTAATTTCATTGAATGGTTTATTTTATAAAATTTATTAGTTCACCAATTCCTATTTTGTATGTGGGTAAACTCCTCAAATTTATCATCACTAAATTGCCTTATATTCATGTACCTACGTAGGTGAAGCATAGAGCTCAAAATCATGTAATAACATCTTTTATATTATGTACCTATGTTTATGAATGAATAAATTATTATGATTATGATTATGAGTTTTAATGTCTTAAAAACAGTATTGATGCGTCACACGTGTGTTTTTAAAAACTTTATTTATTTTTATTCTTATTTTTTTATATACATATTTTAGTTGTACGAGCAAAGCCGGGCGTGGGACTAGAGAGGCAAAACCTCTCACGCTTCACCGCGTTGCGCAGTGCGGCGGTACCATTCAATTCAATTCAATTCAAATATATTTATTTTCCCTTCACAATCATAGGTACTTAAGGCTAATCTTAGGTCTAGACAATGAATATAGCCTATATTTTGTGAGGGACTGGTGCCTGAAATAGGTTTCAAAATAGAAACCTGTCCTACAGGTCACCAGGCCCCCCCTACTCGTGGCCAACACATTTACAAGCTGTGTGGATGTAAAACAAGAGATTGGAGAAAGAACAGAAAATACAAAATAAAAGTAAAGTACTAAAGTATGGTTCCTTGCAGATTTGTGTGCGTGAGTGAGTGTGTGAGTGCATTTTTTGATTTGAGGTTTGAGTATGTGTGGGTGAGGTTTGTGTATGCATGGGTGGAGTATGTGTGTATGTTTTGGTGTATGAATCGAGTGTATGTGGGAGTGTTTGAGTTTGAGTGAACGTCAATGAGAGAAGTAACCATAAAATAATGTGGTTCACATCACCAGTTGGTTAGTGGATATGTCTACTTAAGAGGACGGAGATGTTTTTCAGTGGCCTCATAATTTAAAGTTTTAAGGTATTTAGAAACAGTCTGCTTGCAAATAAATTTAGAAAGTGAATAGATATGTAGGAAAGCATTAAAATTGTTGTATAAGTAAGGTCCGAGAAAGCAGAAGAAGTTGTGAGAGAAAGATGTTTTAAAACGGAGTTCGCTGCAGACTTTGCATTTTCGACGCTTATCCTTAAGTAAATTGGGGTCGTAGGGAAGCTGGGAGTGCTCTTTTAGGATTACTTTTAGAATAAATGTTTGCCTGACCGTGAGTATATCCCAGTTTTTGTATAGTTCTTCTGTAGGATAACGATATGGGAGACCTGCAGAAACCTTCAAGAGTGCACGTTGAGCCCGTTCAACTACCAGAAGATGTGTTTTAGCTGCACCTCCCCAAGCTGAGATGCAGTATTCTATCAAAGAGTGACACAGCTCATAGTAAACCATCTTAATTACCGACCGACTAGCTACATACCTTAGGGACTTAAAGATATATATCAGCTTACGAAGCCTAGAAGAAAGCAAATTGAGGTGCGGTTTAAAGGTGAGCGATTGGTCAATCAAGACTCCCAAGTATTTAATGCAGTCCGTTCTCTCCAGTGTTGGACAAGAACTTGTATGTGGCTTTAAGAACTTCATTTCCAGGGTCACTTTTTGTTTTTTTAAGCAGATTGTCCCTGTTTTTCATACACCGCAGAAGGCCACTTGTAATCCAGGGCTTTCTGATCATTTTCCTTTTAGGAGTTTTCAGTAGTTTAGTACTGACTTTTATGGCTGTAGATAGTTGTGTAACAAGAAGATTAGTGGCAAGGTTGGTGTCAGAACAATCGAGAATAGGTTGAAAATCTATATGTGGAATTATATTGTCAAGGGTTTCAAATACCACTCGGTGAGAAAAAGGTCTCTTAGTTGCTAAATTAGATTTTAGAATAAGGCTAAGGGTTACACAGTCGTGGTCAGTAATTGAGGAGTGAAATAGGAAACAAGTCGCTTCAAGCTTTGTTTTGATAATCACATGGTCTAGACAAGTCCTGTCACGAGTAGGTTCAGTATGACCAGGGAGCATGCGGTGACTGGCAAGCAGGTTAAGATAGACGTGTGACCGTTTATCAGAACTATTTGGGTGAATATCGATGTTTATGTCACCACATAAAACTATATTCTTAAAGTTACTAAGCTTAGAGAGGACTTTATCAATGGAGCTTATGGAATCACTTATGTCAGTACAACTAGGTGACCGGTAGATACCTACTATGCAGGTGTCATTTTTCAATTTGAGAATAAGGCAGTTAGCGTCATCGATTGGAGGTTCCTCTATAGTAGGGTTTAATGAGTTATTGTAGTAAAAGACTACACCTTCGTTTTGGGTCTTATGGTTACTTGAGGTGACGTGTGCATAGTTATTTATTTCCGGAATGTATTGAGCGGTTGAGAGCCAGCACTCGGACAAAGCTATTATATCTCAGGCAATTGCGGATCTTTGGAGCAGCGTAGAGAAATTAAGCATGTTACAATTAATGCTACGTATATTTTGAGATATGATATTTAAAGTACTTGTATTTGTTGGAATGTGTTTACTAACCTCATCAACGTCACAGTTGATCACCCGTGCTATAGACAAGGATTCAAGGCCTATGTGCCATAAAGTCACGCACCATGCGTGATGTGCGATCACTGATCACACTGATCCACCAAAACAAAGCATCTAAACTCCTATCTGGACTCTCCGCGTCATTGTTCGCGTTGTTATAGCAACTCGTGAGTGTTGTGTAATTGTGTGTGTTCTTATGTGCTTTACAACTATTAAGGAGTAAAGTATGTTTGTGAGTTATGTATGTTAGTGTAGATCTGCAATGAAACATAATATATCTATAAAAGTGATCAAACGAAATATAATAAACTAAACATAATTAACACAAGGTACACATTTCTTAAACAAAAACTCATGCATGGACCGTAATAAATACCTACTTAATAGCTTGAAACAATAAATATAAAAAATAAAGGAATGGGTACACCAGCAAACTAAAACTAGTCACATACACAATTTGTCTAAGTCCGATTCGGTGTCAACACGGATCGGGGCCCCGCCATCATCCTGTTTAATTAATACTCTGCCAAAAGTTGTCCAGGCAGCACTAAGCTTCTTATTTTTGACATGCTGCCGGGCCAAGTAGAACAACTTTCTGGTTTTGCTAGTTAGAGACTCGGAGATGTATACCGGCAGCGGATTGTCCGTCTGAGAGGGGATAATGTTATTTGTGTTCAATTGGGGAAGTTTCTTATCCCTTTGCTGCTTATAATAACTCCTAAGCTTGACAATCAAGTCTTCCTTGCGGACGGACGTGGTAAGGTCAACTACAATGTTTTCGTTTTTAGAACGGTAGATGTTTTTGACCTCGAATGGTTGCAGGGGGGTTTCCAGACCAACTGCAGAGCCCAAGGTTTGCATGACAGCGATTAGGGTTGTCTTATTTTCAGCTTCTTGTTTAGGTAAGTTTCGAATTTCCAGCATAGTACTGCATGCGTTCCTTTCATGTTGTTCCAATTTGTTTTCTAAATCAGCCATGCGAGCCCTTATTAAGCTATTGTCCGACTCCAAGCTGTTCACTTTAAATAACATTTCCTCATGACGTTTATTAAGTTTTTCAACGGTGATTTGTATCGCTTGATTTTGTGAAGAGATAGTAGTTAACTTAAAGTTTAAGGATTCGAATTTTTGGTCTTGTTGCTCTTTAAAGTCCATGAGTAAAGACTTCATGCCTTGAAGTACAGGATCCGTTTTATCACCCAAGTCCTCAAGCGAACGTTTAGGTCTTTTTGTAACGTTAAAATAGTTCTCACAGTCACTTAGGTTGATTGTGTTTAACGCTGAGTCCGAGTTATAGTGACTGCTCATACAAGGCACATCAATCTTGGCTGATAAGGAAGTAGCCTTTGGTGGCGATCTCTGTACCGACATTATTTAGGCTTAAATGAGCAAGAGTAGGCCTAAATGTGCCGACGGCAAGCAACACCGCTAAGGAGGCGGGGTGCGTAAGCGCAGTGTAGTCGGTGGGGTCCGTGGGCGGGGGCAAGCGAGCAAGCAAGCGCGATTGGGCGCAGTGGTGTGTTGCGAACTTAAGACTGACTTACGGCAATTTAGCTATCTTCGTCGCACTCGAGGTCTCTCGCTCTCGCGCCGAAACCACGGCTTCACGCGTCTGTGGGCTCCTGGTAATTGTCTCGTACTTTCAAATAATACTTTCTGATTTTATTTATTTAACATGGAATAATCACAGCAAAAAACACGTCTGTACTGGGCAGAATCCACGAAAAGGGGATCCCATTGCAACATGGGAGCCGTCTGCGCGCGTCGAAAACACCATCGGCAGCCGGCAGTCCGTTCCTAGTTAGCACCCCGAATGCACGCCCGGTTTCGCTCCGAATGTTCACGCGATCTTTTCTGTTCTGTTTCTTTGTAAATAATGTCGTGTAAATATTATATGGAGAGAACCTATTTTCGTTAACTCTTTTTTAACTCCCAAGTAGGGCTCCCCATAGTATCAAACTTTTTGCGAATAAATAAACGGCTTAGTCAAAATATAATAAATAACGATTTAATTTTATTAAATTGTTTGTTTTTATCGACATTAAACAATATTTTTGGTACAAAAACATAAATTCATATCTAATTTATTATAATGGGTTTGGCTGTTTGGTAGCTTTGTCAGTGCCTTTATCTAGCACCTGCGCGCGCATAAGTTAACACAGCACGCGGATAAATAAAATTACCGTTCTGCCAGCCAAGAACCCCTTCCAAGCAAACAATTTATCTATAACCAACATGTCTGAAATGCCTACGTTTCAGTCTTTGACTAATGCACTGAAATTCATTTCGTTATTTATTTTTATGTGTTCATACAATCTATTTATAATTTTTAAAGCAGGTGCTTGATTTCAGGCACTCTTTGTGAAATTTCCCAGAACTACTAACCAGGTATAATAAATACCTTGTCAATGAGCATTCGCAAAATAAGCGTAACTTGGTGGGCGAGCGGGGCGTCGCGCGAGCACGCCGGCAGAAGCGCCAGCAGCGGCGAGCACCGAGCTGTCCACTCCTCGTTGGCTTCCACCCAGATGTCCTCCTGTATTTAAATGAATCAGTAAATATTACAGAACATGCAATTATCCGTAACCTTCGAAATTCGTTGTGAAATCGCGCCATCAGTACTCAGATTTTCTAACTTGCAATGCAACTCAATACCTCGTCGCTCGCTATTTGATGACGATGTATTATTTTACGTCAAATGGCAGTAACTGCTTCCAAAAATCGGTTTTACTTTATAATCTAAGTTATTGAGTAGCCCCGAAGGCAATGACGTTCAACTAATTTACAAGAACCTAATATAGCATATGCGCGGTGTCAACGAGTCAATTAAAGTGTGCTTGACGTCATTCTAAGCACACTCCTTCCTGACAGTAGTATTATTACTCCTTTCACTCAACATGTCAGAACGAGGCAGAAGACAAAATTTCACTATTACCATAGTGCATCTCTTAGGTATACAATTGCATGACGAGCTTTATTGTCTTATCGTTGATCTAACATGGTACTTACGTCGAGTTGGTCTTCTAACGGAACATCACATTTAGTAAGCAGCGCCGCGCACGCCGCAGCCAGCTCCCACGTTCCTTCGTATAGGGATATCTGTGGAGGTAAATGTTCAAGTAAGCTGCAGGTTTACTGAAGTATTTTCACCGCCCACCTTGCAACCCTTATCGCACACTTTAGAAAATCTATGTCAAGTGTCACATTTTCTGTTAAACTGATCTTAAATTAGGGGGCTTTCAGGATCGCGGGCCCTAGGCTCGTGCCCAAAGTGCCGAATGGGATTGAAGGGTTTGCCCCTTTGGGGCATGCGTTCCTGCGATTCCCGACGTGAAAACACCCTACCCCTATTCTCCCTCGTTCTCAAGTGACTAAGCCAGCGGAACCGATTTGCTTAGCTTTGATATTCGGAATTGCCTCTGCCTCTATTTGGGTATTTTTGCGAAGCGTTCACCAGTCAATAATGTTGGTTGTTCTTTTGTTTTCAGAAAGCGACGTGCCCGTGAGGGACGATGCAAAGCGGACGCTCATAGGTGTCATAGACGATGGAACCAACTATTCAATTGAAGAATTTCACTCTTTATAAATGTAGTGTGAAGTCGATATCAATTTCAAAAGATAGTGGATCTCACGGATTAGCGAATTATACACTTTGCGATGGCTGATGAGCAAGAAGGAGGACCCCTTAAAATAAAGTCTCAAGTTACGCTTATGGCTAAAGACATTACAAACCTGGTTAGCAAGATGCATCAAGTACTGGTTTTGTCGCAGCTTGCGGGCCAGCTCGGGCGGCGCGCGACGCTGCAGCGCGGCGATGACGCGCACCAGCGCGGCGCGCACTGAGCCGCTGCGGTGGTTGGCCAGAACTACGAGACTTTCTGCGCTTACGGCGCCGCACAGAGCCTACAGTAAAAAAAGCGATGAAA
Source organism: Udea olivalis (assembly GCA_947369235.1). Classification (NCBI taxonomy): domain Eukaryota; kingdom Metazoa; phylum Arthropoda; class Insecta; order Lepidoptera; family Crambidae; genus Udea; species Udea olivalis. Next base: position 21,827,869 of record OX376348.1, on the reverse strand, counting down.
ATAATTTTATCAAAAGTTAGTCTCTGCGTTACAACACACACACTGCCCAGGCTCCAATAGAAACAACGAGAGAAATGAAGACACAGGCACTCTACATCACATTAACTCAATTAAACATCTGACCGATCTAGCGTATATACACACACCGGCAGAATTAGCGGATCATAAAAAAGGTAGAATAATAAATAGTTAATTTTATTTTTAAACATATAAAAAATAACATGAAACAGCAATTAAATTAACATGTTTTGACATTAATTCGCATTGCAACACCACACTGAAATTTCTTAGATTTCGTAATGACAGAGGAACAGCTAATAATTTAAGATTTTGTGACCATTAAAAATTAATAACATTAACGATTAAACAGTCATTTTAATATGGAGTGTTTCCCCCCCGTGCTCTGATCTAGGTTACCACCGTCTGGGCATGCTGTCAATGATTTCTTGGGGCAACCTCTACCATTCTTCGAGTAATGCGTTTCGCAACTCACCCAGATTTTTGAGAGGTGGCATTCTTGAATTCACACGCCTTTTCAGCAAGTCCCAAACGTGTTCAATAGGATTCATATCCTGGGACCGTTATGGCCACTCCATCACCGTTACACCAACATGGTTTAGGTATGGCTGTACTGTGCGAGCACTGTGAGCCCTTTTAAGCCCTCAAATTAGACCTTTAATTAAAAAAAAGAGTGTAACCGACCTATGTTACGAAAAAAATACGTTAATCATCCCTTTTTTTAAGTTCCGCTAATTCATTCGGTGTGTGTTTAAGAAATAAATAAAGATCATTTTTAACTGCTAATAAAGTTACGCTTGATGGCTAAAAAGCAGAATACAAAATTCCCTCAATCATGTTGATGTTATTACAGAAGAAAAATAAACATTCATCGCAGAACGCTTAGACAAAGTCATGCAAGTGCGGCCATACCTGTGCCAGCTGGTGTTCCGGCAGCACGGCGATGGTGTCGCGCAGCAGCAGCAGCAGCCCCTCGCACGCCGTCCAGCCCGGCTCCGCGCCCGCTCGGAGCGCCTCTACACATACCTGTGCCAGCTGGTGCTCAGGCAGCACGGCGATGGTGTCGCGCAGCAGCAGCAGCAGCCCCTCGCACGCCGTCCAGCCCGGCTCCGCGCCCGCTCGGAGCGCCTCTACACATACCTGTGCCAGCTGGTGCTCAGGCAGCACGGCGATGGTGTCGCGCAGCAGCAGCAGCAGCCCCTCGCACGCCGTCCAGCCCGGCTCCGCGCCCGCTCGGAGCGCCTCTACACATACCTGTGCCAGCTGGTGCTCAGGCAGCACGGCGATGGTGTCGCGCAGCAGCAGCAGCAGCCCCTCGCACGCCGTCCAGCCCGGCTCCGCGCCCGCTCGGAGCGCCTCTACACATACCTGTGCCAGCTGGTGCTCAGGCAGCACGGCGATGGTGTCGCGCAGCAGCAGCAGCAGCCCCTCGCACGCCGTCCAGCCCGGCTCCGCGCCCGCTCGGAGCGCCTCTACACATACCTGTGCCAGCTGGTGCTCAGGCAGCACGGCGATGGTGTCGCGCAGCAGCAGCAGCAGCCCCTCGCACGCCGTCCAGCCCGGCTCCGCGCCCGCTCGGAGCGCCTCTACACATACCTGTGCCAGCTGGTGCTCAGGCAGCACGGCGATGGTGTCGCGCAGCAGCAGCAGCAGCCCCTCGCACGCCGTCCAGCCCGGCTCCGCGCCCGCTCGGAGCGCCTCTACACATACCTGTGCCAGCTGGTGCTCAGGCAGCACGGCGATGGTGTCGCGCAGCAGCAGCAGCAGCCCCTCGCACGCCGTCCAGCCCGGCTCCGCGCCCGCTCGGAGCGCCTCTACACATACCTGTGCCAGCTGGTGCTCAGGCAGCACGGCGATGGTGTCGCGCAGCAGCAGCAGCAGCCCCTCGCACGCCGTCCAGCCCGGCTCCGCGCCCGCTCGGAGCGCCTCTACACATACCTGTGCCAGCTGGTGCTCAGGCAGCACGGCGATGGTGTCGCGCAGCAGCAGCAGCAGCCCCTCGCACGCCGTCCAGCCCGGCTCCGCGCCCGCTCGGAGCGCCTCTACACATACCTGTGCCAGCTGGTGCTCAGGCAGCACGGCGATGGTGTCGCGCAGCAGCAGCAGCAGCCCCTCGCACGCCGTCCAGCCCGGCTCCGCGCCCGCTCGGAGCGCCTCTACACATACCTGTGCCAGCTGGTGCTCAGGCAGCACGGCGATGGTGTCGCGCAGCAGCAGCAGCAGCCCCTCGCACGCCGTCCAGCCCGGCTCCGCGCCCGCTCGGAGCGCCTCTACACATACCTGTGCCAGCTGGTGCTCAGGCAGCACGGCGATGGTGTCGCGCAGCAGCAGCAGCAGCCCCTCGCACGCCGTCCAGCCCGGCTCCGCGCCCGCTCGGAGCGCCTCTACACATACCTGTGCCAGCTGGTGCTCAGGCAGCACGGCGATGGTGTCGCGCAGCAGCAGCAGCAGCCCCTCGCACGCCGTCCAGCCCGGCTCCGCGCCCGCTCGGAGCGCCTCTACACATACCTGTGCCAGCTGGTGCTCAGGCAGCACGGCGATGGTGTCGCGCAGCAGCAGCAGCAGCCCCTCGCACGCCGTCCAGCCCGGCTCCGCGCCCGCTCGGAGCGCCTCTACACATACCTGTGCCAGCTGGTGCTCAGGCAGCACGGCGATGGTGTCGCGCAGCAGCAGCAGCAGCCCCTCGCACGCCGTCCAGCCCGGCTCCGCGCCCGCTCGGAGACGCCTCTATGCAATTAAACATTATGTTAACCACAACTGACGTTTAATTGCTATTCTTATGATACGAGTATGACAAGATTTTGAACCTAGTTTCACTTTAGAAAAAGGTTAAAAAACATTATAAGCATAAAATAACGCTCAGCTCATATTGGTCCATTTTGTATACGCCAGTTTGAACTGTTTGGGTTTTGAGAGACGTTGAAAATGGCATAACATTTCAGTCGCGTAAAATCTAACCTATTCATAACAACTTAGTTGAAAATAAGGAAAATGCGGTTCAGTATAACTTTAGGAGTATTTACTAGCTGATTCATGTTTAATGAAATATTATTTTCTTTACGGTAAAATCATGTAAAAAAAGTATCTTCTTACCTGGTGATAGATGCCGCCGGTGTACAGGTCGACGGTGGTGTGGCTGACGTCGTCGACATCTACAACAATGTACTCGGTGAGGTCGTCGTCGGCGAACGCCCGCGGCCGGGCCCGCGCCCGCGCGGTGATCTCTGCAACCGGCACCCGTTACCGTACGCGCTACTGCCTCCGCCAAAACAGTTACCGCGCAAAAGCGTATGATACTTGCAAATACGATCAGTAAATGTTGTCTAACGTATTACAGACTCAAGGGATGTATTGACAGTTCACTTTTAAGCGTAAATTTACTTTAAAGATAACAGCAACACCTTACTGAGTTTCTACATGTGAAAGACTTCAGATATAAATATGTGAAGATCAAATTTAAGTATGTGAAGATAACCTAAGATTGACATCTATACTGCTACGAGGGTCATTCAATAAATACTTAGCCTACAAAAAGTAAACGAAAATTTTGGAATAGTGGCAATTTATTTTTCAACATAGTCTCCTTTTAGTTCGATACACTTAGCCCAGCGATGCTCCAACTTTTTTAACCCGTCCGAAAAATAGTTTTTGTCAAACTCTGCAAAATAGGCCTCCGTGGCGGCGATGACCTCCCCATTTAATCCATATCTATTCCCGGCGAGTGATTTTTTCAGATTAGGAAACAGAAAGAAGTCACAAGGGGCCAAATCTGGAGAATACGGTGAATGGGGCAGCAATTCGTAGCGTAATTCGACCAATTTGGCCATGGCAACGGCAGACGTGTGAACCGGTGCGTTGTCGTGGTGAAACAGCACTTTTTTCTTCGCCAGATGGAGTCGTTTTTTCTTTAATTCGGCGTCGAATCGGCCCAATAAATCGGCATAGTAAAGCCCTGTAATTGTTTCACCCTTCTCGAGGTAATCGATGTAGATCACACCTTGTGAATCCCAGAAAACGGTGGCCATAACTTTTCCGGCCGATTTTACAGTTTTCGCCTTCTTTGGAGCACGTTCCCCGGTCTGGATCCATTGTTTTGATTGCTCCTTGGTCTCTGGTGTGTACCAGTGGATCCAGGTTTCATCGACGGTCACAAAACGACGCAAAAACTCCGCTGGATTCCGCTTAAACAGCGCCAAACACGTCTCCGATGTGGTCTCACGGTTGCGCTTGTTTTCCGGCGTGAGTAAACGCGGCACCCATCGCGCCGACAGCTTTCTCATGCCGAGTTCCTCTTGAAGAATATGATGCACTGTTCCTTCTGAAATGGCTACAGTCTCAGCTAGCTCCCGAACCTTCAATCGGCGATCTGCCAATACGAGATCATGGATTTTTTTAATGTTTTCCTCCGTAGCAGCTGTTTTCGGTGCACCTGGACGTGGTTCATCAAAAACCGACGTACGGCCACGTGCAAACTCGTTGAACCAATTCTTGACGGTGGCCATCGATGGAGAAGAGTCACCGTACACAGCATCCAAGCGCTCTTTGATTTCGATGCGCGTTTTCCCTTCCAAAAATAGGAATCGAATCACCGAACGATATTGCTCTTTTTCCATTTTTGTAAAACCGATCGACACGTTCGCTTCCATAAGTTGTCAAATTAAAACAAATGAAGGGATTGGAATGAAAATTTGAAAAAATAATTAAAAAAGAATGTGCTACACTGTGGTAAAACTCTTTTGAAACTACAGCGCCCTCTGGCGATGAGGCTAGGTACTTATTGAATGCACCTCGTATTATAAATAATAAATATCTGGGACAATTTACACCAAGATCATCTGACCCTAAACTAAGCAGAGCTTGTACTATGGGCGTCAGAGACTAATAAACATACTTAAATATTTCTAAATACATACATATATAGATAATAACACCCAGACACACAACAAACACCAATGTTCGTCACACAAATGTTTGTCATGGGTGGGGATCGAACCCACGACCTCCGGCGCTAAAGGCAGGATCGCTGCCATTGCGCCAACAGGCCAGTCAATAATAATAAAGAGGAAAGATTTGATTTTTTGTTTGTATTGAATAGGCTCCAAAACTACTGATCCGATGGTGAAAATTATTTCACCAACAGAAAGCTTAACTTTTCAGGAGTGATATAGGCTATATTTTATTATGACTAAACAATAAATTCAGTGAAAAATAACAGTATATGTAAATCAAGTCGGATAAAAGCGGGCGAGATATGATAACAGACACCAGCTGTCAAAAATTTGACAGAACGAAGTCTGTTGGAGCAGCTCGTTGTACTATAATGTTTCCTACATGAAAAAACGTAGTGCATGCGTGCGTGTTGCTTTTGTCTAAGCCTTCAGACGTGAGTCAAAATGTTTCTTGATTGACAGAAATAGCAAGGATAGTTTATAAATACACTTTTAGGGAAACTGTCTTATTAAATCAGAGCCATCTGGGTTGCATGTGCGCGGTAACTGTCGGTTAGTAAGCACAAAGCCTAGCAGGTTAGTGGACACATATTGTGCTTACAGCGCAACAGTACATGAGTACAGAGCAGTGCAATAACGCTTTACTTTGGCACAGGTACAGTCACTATTATACAATCGATATAAAAACTGGCGATTTAGGGTTCTTGCAGTTGTAAGAAACATTTCTCTAATTCTAATCTGCTACGTACATCATATTTTAAGACGAATTGCGAGCTAATTGTACTCTACTCATTTTTCAAATAACCATGCATACATTCATTCGTTACACAAATATTTACACTTAAGTGTAAACAAACATAGCATTTAACAATAATAATTACCACACTTTTTAATTATACAAGAACAAAAAAGTTACAGTTTATCAAGTCTTCTCACCAAATCCAGAATATGTTTCAAAAGGTTCATCTTATGCAAATTCAATGTTTTGTTTTCTACTATTGAAAATATCACGAACCGACAATAAGGGTAAGAAACCCGTACTTTGTCCATTCGTTTATTTTCTTCTTGACAGTATCCTTATGAATTGTTATTTCTCCTATGAATTACTGTTTTTTTTTTTGGAATATTTTTTAAAAGTAGCGTACTTTATTGACGGGTAACGCCCATTTAGTGATGTGCCCTGTGCTTAACAAACAACCACAGATTATAAAACAGGTCTTGAAATAGTTTCTGTAAAAATAAAAAAAATAAAGTATGTATGACTTCATGATTGATTATTTGCAAGCAATCACAATTACCTATATTGTAATTGCATATTCAAATGAAACAAGTGAAAATATTAAATATTTATTCATTAAAACTATTCATAAGACTCTTTTCATAATTCACACTAGACTCGTCAGTTGAGTAGTGGTAGTGAATTATTAATTTTAAACTAAAAATATTTTAATGCATGGAATTAATATAAAAAAATGGTTGCCTGTAAAGTCGGTTTTACGGGCGAAGATTTTACGTGACAACGTCTTTTTCTCGGTAGAATATTTATTGATATGAATATAATTAAATTGCACAATAGGAACAAGGAATTGAATGAAAATAAGAATTGCGGCAGACCGATCATAGTTGAGTGGGAGAGAGACGCAAGGCATTCGGCGGGCCTCTCTCTCGTTCGGTGACTCATCGTAACGTTACCGAGCGTTACACTTTTTCATAAGTGACTCCCAGCCGCAACCTAATTTAAGACGTTGTCACGTCAAAAGCTTCTTAAATAAAATCGGTTATTATTTCAAATCGAATTGGTAACGTGAGAAGGCGTCACTAAATTTAAACTGTTTCGAACTGCCAATAAGAAAATAAACGAATGGACAGGGTAAAACCATCATTTTCTAAGGAAGCGAACATTGATATACAAAACAATTCAAGCGACTCACCAGCTGGCGGGTCGGAGTTCTCTGATGTTGACGAAGCGTCAGTAATTTTTCTGTAAGAAAGACATTTCTTTGAATATATTTCCTCGTATGCCGGGCATGTTTGCCAATAAGTATGAAAATAACTCAATATAGACCAAGATCAGATATACAGTACATACTGGACTTCTGAGAATCGTTTACCATTTCAAACTTACGATAAACTGGTTATCCTGACCGCATGCCGCATGCAAAAGTATTTCTAAGTCAGTGAATTCACCGAACAAAAAAATCAAAACTTGGCGTTAGATATTGGATTATTTTGTAAATAAATGGTGACTGCTCTACTATCTCACGAGATATGTGTGCTGATAAACTCACCTGCCCTCCTTGATTTGCATATTGATAATCCCCTTCATTTGCTTCGTAGACTCGACACTGCTCTCTGGGTCAGTCTTCTCCGCGTCTGTGTCTCGACTATGAGCCATCTCCTTGAGGACATTGAGGCTATTATCGTTTGCGCCGTCCTCGGTGGAGGCGCTAGAGACGCTGGGCCGCGGCTGGCGCCGGCGCCTGGAAGGCTTTCTCTTCAGCGAGGAGGCGTTGTACTCGCTCATCTCTTGCGTTTCGGGAGTGACGAGGAAGTAGAAGTTTGCGCGGGAGTGGGTTACGAATGTATCGCTGGCCTGTGGAAAGAGAAGCGTTCTAAGTAACTAAAAAAAGAGGAGTTTTTAAAAGACTTAATTTCAATGACAAAATGTACACATCCATACTGCCGTCTCTCATTGTAGGTACATTTAGCTACCTCGGGTTTCGTGCAGAGTCGTGTCGGGCACATACGTCTTTTTACCACTTCTTAAGACATTCAGAAATTTCTGATGGGGACAAGCTGTCAATACAGACCTGGTGCATCAGCAGTAGGAAGTCTGTGAGCAGCGCGATGTGGTGCAGCAGCGGCGGCGCGCCCACCAGCCCACGCACCAGCTCCACCAAGTCGTTGCTGGTGGCCAGGCTTAGCGGCGGACACTCCGAGTTCAGGAACCGTTCCTGGTAAATTGACAAGAAAATTATCATAATGAGCCTTCACGCCATAACATATGGTAGGAGAAGATAGTATAAAGTTTAGATAGTACCAATATAACCCACATTCTCAAACAAAGAACTAGAACCTGTAATAAAATTAAGTTCATCATATTTTGTACATTTGGCTACCACAAGTTGAGGAACCTATCTCTGATTGCACTTCAGTAACGCATTAATGCCGGGGAAATGGGTGAAATGGCCCATAACAAGCGGACCGATCACCCGGCCCACTGCCAGTGTCCCCAGTTGAAATAATAAAATAATAACGCATTAATAAGTCTAGTGCAATCGGCCAGGTGACCATATAAAAGCCCGTTGGCAGCACGCTCAGAGAGCAAGATAAGAATTTCCCATTCTTCTTCTTCTTCCGGTCAATGATCCACTATTGCTATGCCGAGAGACTAGGTCTCGTATAGGTCTAGAAGTGAGCAACTGGCGGCACACTGAGGCAGGACAGAAGGTACTTATTAAGGAAGGTTTATGATCTGTTTTTCAACAATGATCATCTTCTCAAGGCTTTCGTCCCCACCGTGATCAATGTTGGGAACACGGAAGGAAAGAGACCTAGAGGCCGATCACCAACGAGATGGTCTGATCAACTTAAAGATGCAGAAACACCTACGTTCTAAACAGTCGCCAAAATTGCTACCGACAGAGGCCGGTGGAGACAATTTGTCCGCGCCAAACTTACACCCCACCATAATCACGATCTTCAGACATGAAGGACCGACCAGAGAGAGAGAGAAATGATCTGTTTTTATGCAATGACGTTGGCGTTGGTCCTGTCAAGTCATGTTATTTATGTTGTGTCATAGCTAGGTCGCTCTATTTCTAAACGCGCCGGTTTATTGTACGTAAACTGCAGTCTTTATAAATATGAACAAACGCGGCGGCGCGGGTGGTCGGCGCGCAGGAGCGACGCACAGTGCGCGTGCGCCTCCCATACTGTGCCCTGTGACTGTGTACCTTGCAGGCCAGCAGCAGATGTCTCAGCAAGTCCACTCTCTCGGCCTGGTGGTGGTTGAACCGGCGGCGCGGGTGGTCGGCGCGCAGCAGCGACGCACAGTGCGCGTGCGCCTCCCATACTGTGCCCTGTGACTGTGTACCTTGCAGGCCAGCAGCAGATGTCTCAGCAAGTCCACTCTCTCGGCCTGGTGGTGGTTGAACCGGCGGCGCGGGTGGTCGGCGCGCAGCAGCGACGCACAGTGCGCGTGCGCCTCCCATACTGTGCCCTGTGACTGTGTACCTTGCAGGCCAGCAGCAGATGTCTCAGCAAGTCCACTCTCTCGGCCTGGTGGTGGTTGAACCGGCGGCGCGGGTGGTCGGCGCGCAGCAGCGACGCACAGTGCGCGTGCGCCTCCCATACTGTGCCCTGTGACTGTGTACCTTGCAGGCCAGCAGCAGATGTCTCAGCAAGTCCACTCTCTCGGCCTGGTGGTGGTTGAACCGGCGGCGCGGGTGGTCGGCGCGCAGCAGCGACGCACAGTGCGCGTGCGCCTCCCATACTGTGCCCTGTGACTGTGTACCTTGCAGGCCAGCAGCAGATGTCTCAGCAAGTCCACTCTTTCGGCCTGGTGGTGGTTGAACCAGCGGCGCGGGTGGTCGGCGCGCAGCAGCGACGCACAGTGCGCGTGCGCCTCCCATACTATGCCCTGTGACTGTGTACCTTGCAGGCCAGCAGCAGATGTCTCAGCAAGTCCACTCTCTCGGCCTGGTGGTGGTTGAACCGGCGGCGCGGGTGGTCGGCGCGCAGCAGCGACGCACAGTGCGCGTGCGCCTCCCATACTGTGCCCTGTGACTGTGTACCTTGCAGGCCAGCAGCAGATGACTCAGCAAGTCCACTCTCTCGGCCTGGTGGTGGTTGAACCGGCGGCGCGGGTGGTCGGCGCGCAGCAGCGACGCACAGTGCGCGTGCGCCTCCCATACTGTGCCCTGTGACTGTGTACCTTGCAGGCCAGCAGCAGATGTCTCAGCAAGTCCACTCTTTCGGCCTGGTGGTGGTTGAACCAGCGGCGCGGGTGGTCGGCGCGCAGCAGCGACGCACAGTGCGCGTGCGCCTCCCATACTATGCCCTGTGACTGTGTACCTTGCAGGCCAGCAGCAGATGTCTCAGCAAGTCCACTCTCTCGGCCTGGTGGTGGTTGAACCGGCGGCGCGGGTGGTCGGCGCGCAGCAGCGACGCACAGTGCGCGTGCGCCTCCCATACTGTGCCCTGTGACTGTGTACCTTGCAGGCCAGCAGCAGATGACTCAGCAAGTCCACTCTTTCGGCCTGGTGGTGGTTAAAACGGCGGCGCGGGTGGTCGGCGCGCAGCAGCGACGCGCAGCACGCCAACGACAGCGCCCACGCAGAGCCCGACGTGCGCGTGCCCACGCCTTCTACCTCCCATACTGTGTCCTGGAAAAAACAGTTGAATTAGTAGCAGCTGTCGTGAATAAAGGAAGATAGTTTCAATACAACGGTAGGACTGTAGCTTAAACGGCCAGACAGACAGCGTATGACCCGCTGCCTGCGGATTGTTGAAGATTAACGTAACTTGGCACATAAATAACATGGCACGTAGATTACCCAATAGACAATGTCCCAATAGATATCGCTTGTCTAAGCTGGAATGACGCGCCCCTTCAGCTCATTCAAGCACACATAAATTTGAAATATGGACGCAATACATATAAAGCTCTACCGTATTGTAACATTTGTGACTGTAAGCATTTTGTTTTAGTTTAAAATGGCAGTAGGTCAAGGAGAAGGGCTATTGGCTATTTCAATAACATTCCATCCCAAAGTTATGTTGAAGTGAAGCATAATAAAGCCGCTGGACGTCAGCACCCAGCCGCTGCACGCGCAGTCCAATATCTGCCTTCAGCTAGAGCTAGCCACCTGTCTCACTCGGTAGTAGATAACCTGCGTCCTGTGGGCGTGCTTCCAGCTACGCATCAGCAGCACGAGCAGCTGCGGCTCCAGCAGCGCCGATATAGAGCGCGCCGCCGCCACTGGACGGCAGCACCCAGCCGCTGCACGCGCAGTCCAGTATCTGCCTTCAGCTAGACCTAGCCACCTGTCTCACTCAGTAGTAGCTAACCTGCGTCCTGTGGGCGTGCTTCCAGCCGCGCATCAGCAGCACGAGCAGCTGCGGCTCCAGCAGCGCCGATATAGAGCGCGCCGCCGCCACTGGACGGCAGCACCCAGCCGCTGCACGCGCAGTCCAGTATCTGCCTTCAGCTAGACCTAGCCACCTGTCTCACTCGGTAGTAGCTAACCTGCGTCCTGTGGGCGTGCTTCCAGCCGCGCATCAGCAGCACGAGCAGCTGCGGCTCCAACAGCGCCGACACGGAGCGCGACACCACTAGCGCGCCGCCGCCGCTGTACGTCAGCACGGGACCACTGCATGCGCAATCCAGTATCACCTAGTAATTGCAAGTAATTTTACTCATAAGTATTATTGTAAAGAATAAATCAGAATAAATATATATGTAGTGGAAATATTGTCTATTACGTCATGTTGGGAAACTTTCCATAAACAACAACTCAATATCTTACAACAAAACGCGAACATTCCATTTTAACTTTATCAGGTTCCTTGTGGTTTGGCAGTCTTTGGCAGTGGCGAAAAAAACAGGTCCACCGGCTGGCCGTGTGACACATAAAGGTAACGTGGCACATCCTATTTTCTAGTAATCTGATGTTCCTAAATATTAGTAAGTGCTCTGTTATCTCCTTTGGATCCTGTAGTGTACTACCAAAGATATAACATAGACAAATACACATCTGTCATCTCGGCTAAGCACCGCGCAGGCAACGCCACCTGGCGGAGAGTGAGCGCTCGAGGCAGTGAGTGACTGAGAGGCGCGGAGTAAAGACGCGGTGCATAGCAAGCGAGCTGATATTCGTTAAACTACATAACAATATTATTCTTAGCTCTAGCGTTCAGTGTCGTTTATAGGTATCAAACGAGGACACTACATTTTGGCGACGACGGTAAATATTACATGTCTGTAAGTACAAAGCAAAACATTTTTTTTTGTTTTAAAAGGAAAGAGAAAAGACGTACTTAATATGAAACATTAAAGTTAAAATAATACATCCAATTTGCTCTGAATTTCGAACCAGCTATTCTGGATATTTGCTAGATAAATCAAAATAGTAACTTAAACTACTATTAAATATAACACTCGTAAGCACAGAGTGCCGAGTGCGAGTTGCAGTGAGAGAAGTGAATGACTTCACCATCGCGTTTTGCGAGCACGTAAATGTCAATTAGTATGGAATCGAGTCAGCGCCATCTAGCGGCTAATTCGGGCAACATTAAGGCCGCTAGATTGCGTTGACTCGATACCATACAAAAGCGCGTTTTTTTTCTCGCAAACGCGATGGTGAAGTTATTCACTTCTCTCACTGCAACTCGCACCCGGCACTCGGGTCCTCAATTTTATTACTTGTCAACTGAAAGTAATCTTAGCTGTTCCTAATAATCCATAATGGTAAACAAGTACAACAAGGCGTGCAAATGTCCGATATAATAAAATGTGCAGAAAACGTAATCGACAACTCCGCCCGTTATACTTATTTGACTACCCACGCTTCCACGTTTTTGTGAATTAACAAGATTGAAATTGCAAATACATTATATGCACCTTAATTATTATACTTCCTAGTTTAATGTATGTTAAATATACATAAATACGACACTGAAGTAATAAATAAATAATAATAATAATAAATAAATATCCCTGGACATTATTCCACACAGCGCCATCTAGCCCCGAAGTAAGCTAATTAAAGCTTGTGTTATGGGATACTAGACAACGGATAAACATACTTAAATACATTTTCTTTTGTAAATACATACTTATTATACATAGGAGACACCCAGACCAGTACAAACAGACATGTCCATGCTCACAAATGTTTGTACTGTGCGGGGATCGAACCCGCGACCTCTGGTGTAGTAGCCAACTTCTTAACCATTACACCAAGTCGGTCAGTAATGAATCACAGTTGTATTATCTATTCTTAAAAAATAAGTTTTATTGGTTTATTTAATCTCTATTATAGGATACTATTAGATAAGATTAAGGACCTACACGGTATTATGTGTTGCATTGTTGTTCCAGGTTTTGAACTATTTCGGGTCCTTACCGTTTTAGTCGAAATAAATGTTTGAACGTAATACAATTAGTTATTTGATAGGTATTTCACGAATTTTACTACAAGATATTTGTAAATTGATGAGGTTACATATTTAATAAAGAAATATGTACCTAATGGTGTTTTTTTAAAATATAATACTGAATACAAAATATTGGTAGACAACACATTTGGCGTTGTGCGCTGTGGCACGGTTTATCGCCTCGATTTCTGTGGTGTCCCGGGTTCGATTCCCGCTCCGGTCGATTCGGGAGGTGATCTTTTCTGAATTGACTATGATCTGGGTGTGCTGGGGGACGCCCCTGGCTTGTTTCCTTGTGTGGTGCCTCGTAACGCACGGATGTTGATCCCTACTTCGACCATTACAGGAGGTGTGTTGTGTGGCGCATATTTATATATTTTTTATTTTATAGACTTATTTAAGACTGTTTGTTTATAAGGCAGTACCTAGCTTCCCCAATGTAAATGGTAATATTACGATCTATTTTGAATTAACTTGTAATTTTACCTGCAACACATTCACAGCAAAGTTCATTCATCAAATCACTGCAAATGTTTAGTATTGTCGATTCTATTTTTGTGTATTATTTCATTGAGTGCAATGGAATACGGGGCTATGTCTCATGCATTAAATTGCGTTGGTTTTGCATTAAATTGCGTAGGTTTGGCATTAAATTGCGTAGGTTTGGCATTAAATTGCATTGGTTTTGCATTCCATTGCGTTGGTTTTGCATTCAATTGCGAGAAGGTAACTGATGCATTCAATTGCGGAATCAAAGGTGTTTCCTTGCAAGGTGTTTAAATGCAATCTCTTTTTGGTGACCAAAAAGAGATTGCATTTAATTGCAAACGAACATAAAATGCATTAAATTACGTAATATTGTGTTTTGCATCCAATTGTGGGGGGTATGGTTAATGTTGAGTAGTGCCTTTGGTAAGTATTAAATTGCGTTGACAAAACAAAGAGTTTTGTTAATAAGTAGCCCAAATATTGCTAGAAAAAATTGAATGTGTGAGTGAAACGAGCTCGATAGCTGACCGATAGGAGAAATGGATAAGGAGTCCCAAAATATACGAGGTGCATTCAATAAGTACCTAGCCTCATCGCCAGAGGGCGCTGTAGTTTCAAAAGAGTTTTACCACAGTGTAGCACATTCTTTTTTAATTCTTTTTTCAAATTTTCATTCCAATCCCTTCATTTGTTTTAATTTGACAACTTATGGAAGCGAACGTGTCGATCGGTTTTACAAAAATGGAAAAAGAGCAATATCGTTCGGTGATTCGATTGCTATTTTTGGAAGGGAAAACGCGCATCGAAATCAAAGAGCGCTTGGATGCTGTGTACGGTGACTCTTCTCCATCGATGGCCACCGTCAAGAATTGGTTCAACGAGTTTGCACGTGGCCGTACGTCGGTTTCTGATGAACCACGTCCAGGTGCACCGAAAACAGCTGCTACGGAGGAAAACATTAAAAAAATCCATGATCTCGTATTGGCAGATCGCCGATTGAAGGTTCGGGAGCAGTGCATCATATTCTTCACGAGGAACTCGGCATGAGAAAGCTGTCGGCGCGATGGGTGCCGCGTTTACTCACACCGGAAAACAAGCGCAACCGTGAGACCACATTGGAGACGTGTTTGGCGCTGTTCAAGCGGAATCCAGCGGAGTTTTTGCGTCTTTTTGTGACCGTCGATGAAACCTGGATCCACTGGTACACACCAGAGACCAAGGAGCAATCAAAACAAGGGATCCAGACCGGGGAACGTGCTCCAAAGAAGGCGAAAACTGTAAAATCGGCCGGAAAAGTTATGGCCACCGTTTTCTAGGGTTCACAAGGTGTGATCTACATCGATTACCTCGAGAAGGGTAAAACAATTACAGGGCTTTACTATGCCGATTTATTGGGCCGATTCGACGCCGAATTAAAGAAAAAACGACCCCATCTGGCGAAGAAAAAAGTGCTGTTTCACCACGACAACGCACCGGTTCACACGTCTGCCGTTGCCATGGCCAAATTGGTCGAATTACGCTACGAATTGCTGCCCCATCCACCGTATTCTCCAGATTTGGCCCCTTGTGACTTCTTTCTGTTGCCTAATCTGAAAAAAACACTCGCTGGGAATAGATATGGATCAAATGAGGAGGTCATCGCCGCCACGGAGGCCTATTTTGCAGAGTTTGACAAAAACTATTTTTCGGACGGGTTAAAAAAGTTGGAGCATCGCTGGGCTAAGTGTATCGAACTAAAAGGAGACTATGTTGAAAAATGAATTGCCACTATTCCAAAATTTTCGTTTACTTTTTGTAGGCTAAGTATTTATTGAATGACCCTCTTATTTGTCAGCCGCCGATGTCAAGGAAGATGCAAAACAGACAGCACGTTTATTGCATTTTGGGGGTGAAGAATCGCTTGAAGTTTGATTTCTTTATATACATACACAGTCAGTTGATTGCAATCGCACCTGGTGGTGGCTGGCGATGCGATCTATGATGGAACATGTCTACCTAGATGCCTATACACTCTTGTCTTGAGGAGACCCAGATTGTATGATCTCCAGGTTTGGAGATGCATGCGCTGGCAGCGAGTTCCACTCCTTTGATGTTCGGATAGTAAAGGAGTCCGCGAAGCGTTTTGTGTGTATCGCTGGAACATGCACAATGTCAGGGTGGAAGGTTTATGTGCGTCTTGTGCTCCGATGGTGAAAAGGAACTCATGCAGTTTGCGCGTAAACGCCCCGAAATAAAGCCTGTAAAACACTGACAGGCTAGCAACTCTGCACTGGTGTTCTAGGTCCTGCAGCCCGGCAGAGAGAACCAGATCATTAATGAGCCTCACCTCACGGCACGCGAATCAACCGAGTCCAGAGCAGCAAGCTGGTTTTTGGTTAATCCACCCCAGCCAGAGGTGGCAGCAGTACTCCATACACTGCCGGATTTGAGCTTTATATAACTGGAGCAGCTGCGCCGATGTGAAATACCGCCTAACCTTGGATAGGATACCAACCCCCTAATTGGCAGGAGTTTTAGCTGAGGACTCAATGTAGTTGCCGAAGTTGGCTTGCTGACAACTTAATACCGAGCAGTTGGATGTGGTCGGCAGATACATCCCGGAAAGATGGAGTCATATCAAACGGGCTCCGCTTCGCCGAGAACGAACACGCCTGGGTTTTAGGCTTTAGGCTAGGACCAAATTCATACGCTTTACAAAATCCTCTCGACACGTCTGGATCTCGCTAGTGGCCCTGGCACTGGACACATATTTAGCTACAACTGTGCTGTCGTCCGCATACCCGACTGTAACGGGTACAAGCAAATCATAAATATGCAGAAAAAAGAGTGTTGCAGATAAAACTGACCCCTGAGGTACACCCACGTTAACAGACAGTTCATGAGACGTGCACCCTTCAAGCACGACCCAAAATGAACGCCCTCTAAGGAAGTCAGTGACCCAGTTACAAAGGCCTACTGGAGTACTGAATTATGGAATCTTGCTAATGAGGCTGCCGTGCCAAAACCTTTCAAAGACCTTGGATATATCAAGCGCCACAGCCAAGGCTTCACCATGCGTCCCTCTTGATGGCCTAACTTCACGTGGAGTGGCATACGCTAGTGGATCTCCAGTGGACCTTTCACGACGGAACCCGTACAGGTGGTCGCTGAGGTTGCTTCTAGGTATGCCAGAAATCGGTTGTTTAGTATACGTTCCATACACTTGCAGAATATGGAAGTTACTGAGATAGGTCTGTAGTTATTAGGGACAGCACGGCTTCCCTTTTTAGGCACTGGTTAAAAGTTAGCAAGCACTACGAAAGCAGTCTCGAATGACTGATAGAGTTTGGTAGAGCGGAAAAGGTGTGTTAGAATCAGAGACAACTTAGGAGCGCAGTTTCACAGGACAATTGCTGGTATTCCGTCCGGTCCACTAGCCTTGCCCACATCGAGACAAGACAATCGTCCTAGGGCAAGTGACTAAGCAAATGATGAAAATATTTCTTTCGAAGCTGCCATAAAAGTTTGGATAATTACTTTGCTTCCTCACAAAGCAAGATTTACGAACGTCTTCTATTCCGACTACTAAAACAAGAACTATAAGAAAAAAAACCTAGTGAGACTAATGCCACAAGCTGCTAAATGTAAACTTCCAGCTCATAGACACAAACATCAAAGATCTAATAACCGGAAATTGCATATCTGAGGAATTACGCAAAAAGATCTTTATGATACTTTCTCTACAGTCAAAATACAATCCGGACGCCAGCAAAAAATAAACCTCAGACAGCAAACTGTAGTCGATGCGGCAGTTTCAAACATTTTTCACGACATCCAAACTGTTTTGCAAAGTAAAAACCATGTTTGAAATTTGGAATAATGGGACAGTTTCGAAGACAATGTAGAACAGGGAAAAAAACAATAGAACCTGATGGTGAAGCAAGAATAGGGAAGGAAAGAGAACGGGGAAGTGAAGTAAAGAGATTTAAAAGAGTCAAATAATGTAGGTGAAACAATAAAAACGGCGTCCCCCAGTAAACTGAATACATACCTATTTAATAACAATAAAATAATTACCTATTTAATGGTACAAGTGTTGACTGCATGGTGGCAGAAATAAATGTTAACACGCCAGTAGACTATGGATGCAACGAAAATTTAATCATGGACAATTCCAAGGCAATAGCGAAGCCAAGTTTTGAAAATTTGCACGCAATGGCCACCCATAGATCGTAGGTCTGAAATCAAGATTAAAGACCAAAAGTATGGTAGCACAAGTGCGAATTTAATATTTGTATAAAATATATTAAAGTACATCAAATCAATGGCCAGGTCTACCTAAGTTTCCGTAGGTAATTATCACCTTTTTAAGGGATTTGGGGCTGATACTCAATCGTGCAACCCTTGCACGATTTGCACACATCTTCAACCGCATTGTCGCATTTGTATTCTACGGAGGATAATGGACACCAGCTGTCAAACATTTGACGAAGCGAAGTCTGTTGGGGCAGCTCGTGACATATAAACTCGAAGATCGGGAAATTATAGTTATAGACAAACTAAAAAAAAAGAAAGGGAAGGAAAACACCGACAGAAAGAGAAGAACAACTAATAGCGACCTAAGTGTAGGAGATAAGGTTTACTTAAAAATAACAAACTTAGCCTCAACTATGAACCTACAACTCACACCATAGAATCCGTCAAGGGCGGGATGTACGATTAAAAGTGACAAAACTGGACAGCGAATTCGTCGCAATGTTGTACACCTTAAAAAGGTAGTGGGGCATTGAAATAGATCAATTAAGATGAGACTAGTATTAAAGAAAAATAAATTGAAAATTAGATTGACGAAGAAGAGGTTTTAGGTGCAAATTTAATTAGACGATTTAAAACATAAGTAAAGATAGTGATAATTAATACAAAAGTTATACCATTAGCAAATTAGTATTAGATCTCCTATAACGTGGGACTTTAATGATTAAATTAAACATAGGTTTCGTTTTATTGTATTTATCAAAGTAAATAATATCTTTAGGACATTAAATAATCTCAACCACCTAAGAACTAGAGCAACTAGAAATAAATAAAACTATTTAAAACAAGGAAGGGATGTAGTGTACTACCAAAGATATAACACAGATAAATACACATCTGTCATCTCGGCTAAGCACCGCGCAGGCAACGCCACCTGGCGGAGAGTGAGCGCTCGAGGCAGTGAGTGACCGAGAGGCGCGGAGTAAAGACGCGGTGCATAGCAAGCGAGCCGATATTCGTTAAACTACATAATAATATTACTCTTAGCTCTAGCGTTCAGTGTCTTTTATAGGTATCAAACGAGGACACTACAGATCCTCTAAACAGAAAATTAGTTTTGATTAAAATCTGAGTGGCTCGGTCCTGCAGCGTGTGTCGATTGTCAGGGACCTAGGAGTGTATTTTGATGAGTCTTACATTTAGGTGTCATTACCACCACATTATTTCTAAGTGTACTCAACTTCTCGGCTTTATCTCGAGTTGCGCGAAAGATGTAAAGAATCAATCGACATTTGTTTGCCTTTAATATTCTTTAGTAAGAAGTCTCCTGGAATATTGTTCTGTCCTCTGGTCGCCTTATTACGATGTTCATTCCAAAAAAATTGAGGGAGTTCACTGAAAGTTTCTGAGTATCCTTTCTTTTAGGCTTCACCTGGGCCGCACATACCGATCATACGATGCGCGGCTAAGCATTTTAAAATCCAGTCTCTTGTATCTAGGCCAAAATGCAGTGAGTTAGTCTGCCTGTATAAAATTATACACTCCGAAATCGATTCACCTGTGCTTCAGTCCTTACTTAATTTCGGCTATCGATTTAAAAAAAAAAACTTTATTTTTCACCACAATATTATACATTCGTTTTCATTACTCATACACGGAAAGTACGCTTGAAGTTGCCTGAGCATAGGGTTGAAAGCTTCACTTTCAGCCCTAGGGCTGAAAGTAAATAACTGTCAAATGTCACCTTCTATTTTGACATTCCTTTTGCGCCAAGTCGATGTATTATCTATGTCATATCTATTCAGCCACAGCTGTATTTAAAATTTCTTTATCTTAATTTCAAATGAATATTTAAACAATCGAAGCAGGAATATACTCATTAATGTATGTTTCACTTAATTAGTATTTAATTGAATAAATTTGAGCTAAGCATTTACGATAGAAATGAAAAAATATATATTTTCTTTAAATAAAATAGGGCGGGGGAATTCCCTCATCATTGTCTAAGTATGCTTTTTTACAAACATAAAAAAAAATGGTTGAATTCCACAGACAAAAAAAAAAGGCGGGATTGCAACTATTCGAACTTCATTCAGTTGTGTCGTAAATCGAGTGAGAAGTTTATTTTCTGCAAAATGAGTTCATTAGACTTAGATATGGATTTGACTCCTGATTTCATTAGAGAAGAAGCTCCTCCTCCTCCTTCCTCAATTACCAAAAAGGAAAATGTTTGAGGCAAGTAATTAGCAAAAACAAATTATCCAGTATCCCGAAGCAGATGGCCACGTATCTTGATTTACCAAATCCAAATTTATACTCGGGTCACTGCTTCCGCAGGACTTCAGCGACTCTATTAGCTGATTCAGGCGCCAATTTGACTACAATAAAAAGACATGGTGAATGGGAATCTAGTACAGTAGCTGAAGGCTACATCGAGGAATCGGTCAATAACAAAGAAATAATTGCGTATTCGTCTTAAACTTATACGATAATATAATGTAGGTACAACTATTGTTATTGTTGGAGTCGGTGTCAGCCAATGTAGGTTTGTAACTACCTATATACATACGTAAACATGATATGTAAGAAATAGGTATATTACTAGGTATATTGTAGTGTTTCCTTGGCTGACACCGACTGCAACAATAACAATAATTGTACCTACATTATATTATCGTATAAGTTTTAGAAGAATACGCAATTATTTCTTTACTTTTTAGTGCTTTGTTTTGGAATAGTTTTTTTTGAAGTTGTTTTTTTTTATGTTAAAATTTTTGTTTTTTAAATACAACATTATTGCCCCTTTTTTTGGTATGAACTAAGTTTACTAAAACGGGTAGGTGGTCAGTTATATGGCTATTGATGACAAATACTTGGGCTTTGCCGTCTGTTTTAGGATTTATATGGTTTGGCCATTTTAATCCTCGTGTAGGAATAACGTGTGCTGGCAAAAGGCCGTTTTCAGCTAGAACTTCTAGGTAAGGATGACTTTTGGGATCAGTATTCAGAGGTTTTATGTCAATATTTATATCACCGACAACAGCTATAGTTTTATAAAATCTTTTTTTTATTTTTTTAATTAGTATTAATAACCAGGGAATTTAGGAAATTGTCAATGTGTCTGTGAGAGGGCGATCTGTATATATAGGTATAGATTTTCTTTCTTCTTTTCTAATCGTCACGAGTTTCATATTGAGTTGCATATTTCCAAAAAGCATAATATAGTGTAGCCTAAACTTGTTTGGCGTTCATACGTATTAAAACGCATAAAATCAAAAAGCAGAACAACTATAATGCACAGGGTCCGAAACACAATTAGTCGAAAGACAACATTGATAAGGTATACAATTAGAAACTAGCATGCTTATGCGCGCTTTGCCGGTATTCCTTTCAAATCAATCACTTGTATTGTCGTTCACGATCACGACGATGGGTATCGATACGATATCCCATGTGGCTTCGGATGTGACATTTGTTTAGTAGGATATATTTTTTTTCCTATAATCAGCTAAAATATAACATAAATAGAACCTATTAATGACACCCTCATGGATATGTTTTGTTACATATTGTATAAAAGCTTTGAATAACAAAATATGTGTAAGTATAGAATCATTTATTGTATTTTGAACTCTCAGAGTACCCATACAGATCCATTCCAATTTAATTTCGGGACTAACCTTTTACACAGCACATTTAGTCATATCCTAAAAAAGTGCACATATTGCGACGTGCGCATTTTGCGAAATGCTCATTCTGAGAAATGCATATTGTGAGAAGTGCCCCTTGTGAGAAATGCACATTCTGCGAAATGTACTTCTTGAGATGACTGCTTATTTCGCGAAGTGCACATTCTGCGTCAGACCCTATTTAAATGAATTGAAATGTATTGCATATGAATCTGGGTACACACAATTTAGCAGCTTATTTACCTTGAGCATGTGGTGAGAGACGTGGCACTTGGGAGACGCCATCACGGTGAGCACCATGTCCAGCGTGTCCTCGCCGTACAGCTGCGAGTACAGCCGGTTGTCGACGCGACACGCGCGCAGCAAGATGTTGAGCGCGGTGGCCTGCTCTTCCATGGATCCGTCTAGTTCCACCACCTGGACAAAATAATAATAATAATAATAAACATTTCTTGAACATTCCTACTAAAATAACGTATTTACTCCAAAAAGCCGTAATCCTCAACACCTGTCGCATAACCCGAAAATTCTTATCCTCTGGATCAACCACCCTCAACCCTATGACGCTTGACTGAGGTCCGCGTCTTAGGTAGAATACCCGCCTATTTCTAAGGTTGGAGAAAGAGAAATCTTTACATACATAATAATAATAATAATAAGAATCTTTATTTTCTTCACAAAAAGAAAGAAATACAACAATGAGATAGTACAGTTATGTTCATAATTGTAAAGCTTAATGTGAAGACTGGTGCTTGAAATAGGTTATTAATAACCTGTGCTACAAGACACCAGGTTCTCCACCTCATAGATTTTTTAACATTATTAAAATGAATAGTAAAATAATTGTATTAGGTGCTAAACTAAATACACACATCAAAAGTGTCTAGGGATCAAGCATTTTTATGCGGATTTCTTGAGATTGAGATGTGGCTTTGTAATAAATTTATGATTTTATAAATTTATATGGATCCTTTTTGGTGCATTTCATAATTTGAAACAGGAACTGTCAATCAAATTCGAGTAAAAGATGAAAATCAGCTGTCAATATTTTCCCTAAAAAAACATACAACGCATTGAAGACATTATTAGTGCTACTGTTTCCCTACTACTGATTAAAACCAACGTTATTATGGAGCGGCGACGTCATTTAAGCAGGGAAGAAATGCTCAGAGCCGTGGGAATGATAGAAGCTGGTTCCCGGCAACGTACTGTGGCTTTAGCTCTGAATACAAGTCAGAGTGTTATCAGTCGACTTTGGACACGTTACCGAAGCACTGGTACCGTGGCTGAGCGCCATGGAGGACGGTATCGCTGCACCACACGGAGACAAGACCGATACATTCAAATCACAACTCGAAGAGCTCCAACAATGACCGCCATGATGTTAGCCGTGAGGCTTCATCACTCTTCAGGGAACTTAATTAGCGACCAAACAGTCAGAAACCGCTTGCATGAAGTGAACCTTCATTCCCGAAGACCGCTAACGGTACCACCTATAGCATTGCACAATCATAGGATTCGATATCAATGGGCTCTTGAACACAGAAATTGGGCAGAAGAACAATGGCGTTTCGTGTGCTTTTCTGATGAGTCTCGTTTTGGTATGAGACCGGATACAAGACGTATACGACACTGGAGAACCCCTGGACGCCAACAGCGATTAAAATCCTGCCAGGAAGTCCATCCTTATAGTGGTGGAACCATCATGGTATGGGCGGGTATTTGGATCGGCGGAAGAACTGAGTTGATTTGGATCAGAGGCAACCTCAACGCTCAAATTTATGCTGAGACGATTGTATCAGACGTCATCGTTCCTCTACAAGTGCAAATCGGTCCCTTATTTTAGTTAATGCATGATAATGCACGACCGCACACCGCAAGAGTTGTAAGACAGACTCTCGCCGCAGCTAACATCAATGTCCTGCCCTGGCCTGCTCAGTCGCCAGACTTGAACCCGATTGAGCATGCATGGATATGCTACAGAAAAGAGCTCTGCCGAATATGGAGGGTATCCAGTCGCAAGAAGACCTTTTTTTGTTGTTGCAACGAACATGGGCGGCCATTCCACAGCGTGATTTGGATGAACTCATTTTGAGTATGCCAAACCGATGTTCTTGTGTTGTTAGTGTTCGCGGTAGAAACACGGATTATTTATTGTTTAAGTTACCCAATAAAATTTTAAAGAAAACTGTTATTTCAGTCTTTTTTTCGAACTTTAATGTTAGTGGTTCAAATGTCAAAAATCCCTTTATTAGGAAAATGGCAAATTTCTTTATTAATGCAAAGGTGACTTGGTTTATCGTTACTGTAGACAAACGAAAACACTTTATTTGATGAATCCTTAAAGAAAATTTTAAATAATATCAATCAGGAGAAAAGTTATTGCAAAAATATATGTTGATCCCTAGACACTTTTGATGTGTGTAGTTACATAAGTAAAATTAAACAGTAACGTAAAATAAAGAAAATATAAGTAACTTAAACATTACAAAAGTTATTCTCGATCAAATCTTCTGTGAAGTTAACAATAAAAAGTAAGTTTATATTTTTGTAACTCTCTTAACATATAATGAAGTAAAATTAAAACTATTTAAAATTAAAAACAATAGATGTCACTCTCATTCTAAATAACAAGAATATATATGCATAATAAAAGTGTCGCTCTCACAGGGCTACAGCACAAACACAAAGGCAAATTACATACATATTTATAAAAAGACAGCATAGATATTTTACTGCGTTCATTACAAGAAACTGCGATACTCACTTGTAATATACATATATGCAAAACCAAGGTACAACAGGAGTATATGAGCATCATTATTTAACTAGTAACAACAAAGTCAGGCCAAGGGGATGTGGATACGGTTCAGGTCACACTCATTCATTTTCAATAGATGCTTAAAAAGTGGTTGCCTTATTGTTCTACTGCTGAATTGCCGAAGATTAATTTTGCTATGTAGGATATTGTACATTCTAGGGGCTAAAAATGCATAAGATCTCTGAGCAAAACGGGTTTTGAAAAATAAAGACATGGAAAATCCACATTTTATGGCTTGCAGCGTAAAATACTTCCGACTACTCCGTTAGGCTAGTTAAGGGGAGCAATGAAACAATAATTAGAGCGAAGTTTGCAAGTTCGGATCTCGTAGGATAGCATGTCAAGATGGTCTTGTATTTTTTTTAATTTTTCGTACTTTAGGCTGCAAAAAGAATATTGAGTATTTCTGACTATTATGTAAAGTAAAAGTAGAAAAGGCTAAAAAAATATAGCGTACAAGGAATGGTTATAGACAATTTTTTTAGAATACAGGACTTTTGCTTTCTTTAGTGGTAGTTCTTTAAAAACTTGATATTAACCTATAGCACACTGTAACAATAAAAACACCTAGAGAAGGATGTACGTTTGGAGCGTGGGTACAAACATGGTTACCAGTCTGCCACAAGGGCCTCCCCCCCCTCGCACTCACCCTCGCGAACAGGTACAGCAGCACGGCGGGCCCGCCGAGCGTGCCCAGCGCGAGCGCGAGGCCGCGGTGCCGGCTGCGCAGCGCGCCGCCCGCCCACGCCGCCGCCACGGCCTCGGGCGCGCCCACGCCGGGTGTGCTGGAGCCCGACCCGCCCAGCATGCTGCTTGATCGGCTGCCGAATACTGTGAACAAACACTACAGTATGTAAATACATTTAAAAACCATACACAGCAAACTTAGATTAAATCAAAATAGCGGAAGATAGGTGACTCTCCTCTATTCTATAAAATAAGATTGATAGGACTTTACTCTGACGCAGGCTTGTTTCACTCACGCTATAGTCAAAACAAATAGGTTTATCTCTGTCCTTCAACATTGTTTTTTTGTTTGTTTGTATTGAATAGGGTCTGAAACTACTGGACCGATTTTAAAAAATCATTCACCAATATGAAGCTACACTATCAGAGAGTGACGTAGGCTTTATTTTATTATGATTGAACAAAACATTCAGTGAAAAATAATAGTAATTGTAAATCAAGTAAAAGAAACGCGGGCGAGATGTGCTGCTCAACCGACGCAGCGACGTGCAATTACTTTTGACAGAACGAAGTCTGTCGAGGCAGCTATACTTCATTCATTATAACATTAGAAATAAGAAGCAGGGGGGCTAAAATGAATGGCAATTTGCATTTGATGTTGCCATGACGATAACATACCTGAGTATAACCTGGCAAAATTGAAAACCCTTTCCGCCACAACGTATGAAGGGATTATGTAACATTTTAGATTTGGTAGAGTTATAGTGACAGTAAAAATGAAAACCCCTGCCTGTTTTAGGTTTTCACATCGACAATATAGTTTGATGCAAGACAAAATAATTTATTTAAGCAAAAGCCTCATAAATTCAGAAGTTCCTTTACTTTAGATGGGAACAATTAAGTGTGACAGCTGCTATAACAGTAGATTTTAATAAATTCGGCATAAATGTTAAAAGTAATGATGTTTATTGTACTTTGACCACAAAGTGTACCTTAAAAAGAACCTATTTTACTTCTGTCTAATGCTATAATATTTATATAAATATATATTTTTTAGTATAGTATTTAATTAAAACAATAATATGTTATGGGACTATATAATTGTCTGTCATCAGTTTCAGTACGACACTTTTTTAAATGCAGAGCGTCGAATAAACGGATTTGGATTTGGCCCATTAAGTCTTGCCGTTGGCTATCCTTGGGTATTTATGAGGCCGATTAGACATAAACTAGTGGTTAAGGAGTAAACAGTTACTACTGGACTAAACTTATTCGAGTATTGCTCTTCGCAGCGCGGTCACTGAAATTAGTAACAATTACCTGTAGGCATAGCCGCCGTCACTTGGTGGTAAAGATTGACAAAGTTCGGCGCGTGCGCGGAGTACGTGAGCAGCAGATTGTCATGCAGCTCGCGCAACACATTCCCGGACATTTCGTATACCTGAAATAGAGATTCA
This sequence comes from Udea olivalis, assembly GCA_947369235.1. Lineage (NCBI taxonomy): Eukaryota > Metazoa > Arthropoda > Insecta > Lepidoptera > Crambidae > Udea > Udea olivalis. The sequence continues at coordinate 21,801,366 of OX376348.1, read as the reverse complement.
ATATTTAATTCAATCTTAAACATAAATAGGCAATATGTATGTTCAAAAGAACTCACCTGATCCCAGTCGATATTGGAGTCTAGCACATTTGGTGTCAACACTGGTGGATAGTTTGGAGTCTCGTTGCGTATCTAAAGAACACGAAAAGCATAATTGATTATTGTAAAATTGTCACAGTATTAGAAAATATCTTATTAATTGATATTTTAATATTATTTATTATCTTACTTTTACTAATATTATAAATACGAAAGTTTGTGAGGATGTATGTATACATATGTATGTGTGTGTGTATGTTTGTTACTCTTACACGCAAAAACTACTGAACGGATTTAGGTGAAACTTTACAGTAATACAGCTTTTACACCATAATAACACATGGCCTACAATTTATGAAGATATTATGTATAGATGTCAGAAAAATGAAGTTTACGCGAGCGAAGCCGCGGGCGGAAATCTAGTAATATTATAAATGCGAAAGTTTGTTACTCTTTGATAGGATGTTTGTTACTCTTTCACGCGAAAACTACTGATCGGATACATCAGAATTACACATCGACATAGGGAATTTTTAGAGATTTTATGTATACATGTTACAGGAATGAAGTTGACGCGGGCGAAGCCGCGGGCGAAAAGTTAGTGCGAATATAAATGTTGAAAGTAAACATTTTTACGTTTCCTTTCGGAAAGTTATTATATACTCGAAAAATACAAAATGTATCTTTATTCAAATAGACCTGGTACATGCTATTTTGAATAGTCTATGTACTGCTGTGTTCACAGTCGAAGCTACCGATGCGATAACTACTTAAATAATTGTTTGGTGGATAGTACAGTCAACCGCAAAAGTAGATGATGATTGAATTAACTTCCAAATTGTTTTTACGAATGAAAACTTATAAAATATCTCAATATAATATTTATTTATTTATTTCCTCATCACACCATCTTTACAGATTACTTAACCTAATGCGACGGTATAACTAACAGTATAACCATATGACTATAATATACTAATTATAACTACTTAACATATCTATCTATATCTACTTATTATAACATAATATATACAAAGCTGTTCTTGTGAACACGCACAAAGCACACGAAAAACCAGCTAATCGCTCCGCTACCGCGTTATACGTGCGCATTGCGCGCGTGAGCGGCGCCTCAGCCAGCAGGTTGGTGCGCGCGCGCGGCAGCGCCAGCAGCGCCGGCGCGCGCCGCCGCCCCACGTACCGATCCGGTACGCTAAGCCTAATATGCCTAAGGAACTCCGCATTGTCCACTTTTCCCCTCAACATCTTGTGGATAAGACAAGCCAACGCGAAATCCATCCTGACCCTTAGCTCGCTATATCCCACCATTCCCAAAACTAATAGATTAGGATATCGCAGCGGATAAAAAGGATAGACACCGTAAAGCTTCATGTATAGATACCTAATGAACTTGTTCTGAACTCTTTCCAACATGAGCTTATACTTAGTTTCATACGGTGCCCAGACAACCGCATTGCACTCCAGCTGACTACTGACTAAGGCGTTATACAGGGAAATAATAGTCGTGAGGTTGGTAAAACCGTGAGCTCTTCCGAGTACAAACCCTAAGTTGCGATATGCTTTCTTACATCTGCTGTTAATATGATCGCTGAAAGATAGGCCAGCAGTAAGCTGAACGCCCAGATCTCTAACCTCTGTCGCCCTTTGCTTAGTTCAATTTCCCACCGTGTAGCTGTTTACGACAGTATTACGCGCGCGAGATAGGGTTCCGACTACACATTTGGCTGCGTTAAACTGCAATCGGTTGCACTCACTCCAAGCCACCACCCTATCAATGTCCTCTTGTAACCTTTTGCAATCCCCCGGCCCCTCGACAGGCAGATACAACTTTAGGTCGTCCGCAAACAATAGACACTTAGCCTCCTTTACTACGCCTGGCAGGTCATTAATGATTAATAAAAACTCCAGAGGTCCAAGATTACTCTACTGACTAACCCCCGACCTTGTGAAATAAGGATCCGATACGTGGCCCGCATACTCCACATACTGCTGCCTATCAGCCATATAACTGGCAAACAGTTGCAGAAGGTGAGGGGTAAAACCGACACCCGCTAATTTTTGCAGCAAGACATCATTGTCGACCAAGTCGAAAGCTTTTTTAAAGTCAAAATAAGCGGCGTCTACCTGTACCCCTAAATAAATTCTAAATATATTCTTAGAAGTTTAAATAATCTTCATAGTTTTTGTAAAATCATCACAGGCGCGCGGTACACGCTCACGGCCGCTAAGTGGCACGCGTAGTGTCGGTACGTACTCACATAGCAGGCCAGGTCGGGCGGCTGCGCGGCGAGCCGCAGCGCCGTGTAGGCGTTGATGACGGGCGCGCGGTACACGCTCACGGCCGCTAAGTGGTACGATCCGCAAGTGCCGCTACCGGGGGGGCGGACCCAGCCCATAAGTACGTTCGTTGGTGTCACTTTCCGTACTAGGATTCCTGATAAAAGTAAAAAAAAAAGGTTTATTCAAGCCTGAAATTTAAACAAATGAAACTAAAATCGGAAAAATAAAAACTGATACAAACCTTGTAGAGGCAAGGACACAGTTTCTAATTCATATCCGTCCACGAAAACTGTGACCTGAAACAAACAAAAATGTTGTGAATATTTTGTGACCAAGTTTTTTTTACACAACAAAAGTTACACTAACTCCAGAATGCTTGGTTTGCGAAAGAATTTATTAGAAATAAAATCACGAGCAATGAATGCTGCCTATGTGAAAGCAACACGTTACTCACGTTTTGACATGTGAAATAGCAAAATGTACGGAATGAATTTAGCACTCGTCTAATGGAAATGACATTTGTTGTCAGTTCCAAACATTTTTGTATTTGAAAGGAAAGTTGCATTCTTCAAGCGTTAGGTGTGTATCTGCTACATAGGAAGCGTCTGCCACCACAAGTTGATTTTTGTCTAGTACATGGCCTGTGTCACTCCACAGTTTAGGTACACCCGGCCGCCGCGCCCCAGCGTGGGGCGTATGACAGAAGCTTGTCGATCGGCTCGCACACTCGAGTCCGAGCGCGTCATTTAATGTTTTGTTTCTAATTTTATGCGAATACAATTTGTAATTACAAAAGAATAATAATGACTACTATAGTCTGTTTTTTTTAACAAACGAGTACCAAACATTTGGACCGAGTTGCTATCGGTCCACGTAATCAACATAAAGTCTTTTCCTCACAAACGCTGCAGTTCCATATACATTCAGTTGAGTCATAGACTAACTAAAGGAGTAGCTAAAGTGGATAGACAATGGTCGTCATGGGTCAATCAAATTAAGTCGAGAATCATGTAGAAAATATGTAAGAGCAGTTTATTATTGACGTATCTGCAGAAATTTCATCAGAAGGAAGTAATGACGATAGTTTTGAAGATTACAAGAATTGTATAATAATTATTTGATGTTTGTGTGCATTATTTATAATATCCTATAACAAAATTGATTCATTGTTATTTATTTATGAAAATATCATTTAAAGTAAACAGAAAATTTGTTATGTTATGTTGTTAGGCGGACCCTGGGACCCCACACACCAGTGTGGGTGCACAACCGGGGTAAACGCACGGATGATGAAGAGAAAATTTGTTACGAATATACTAAGGCCGAGATCTATAGACTGTACTTAGCTAAGCACAGACTTATCACATTAATTATTTTCTCACTTATTGAGCATTGTTATAATTTTTGCAGTCCAGGGCCGTTCCCGAAGTCTTTATTGACATTATCCGGGACATGTACCACGATTCCAGTTCCATAGTTAGGACTGCGGTTGGTGACACGCTTCCCTTCCCTATCACCGTTGGAGTACACCAAGGCTCCGTGCTTAGCCCGTTTCTGTTCAGCGTAATATTAGACTTTCTGTTAAACTGCATCCGAGACTACCACGAGCAACCACCCTGGTTCTCACGTATGCTAATGATATTGCGCTAGCAGACTCGGACAGGGGACGGCTGGTACAACGGGTGAATAAGTGGAAAAATTCACTTGAAAACTCTGAAACTTAATGTGGCGAAGACGGAGTACATGGCCTGCAACACCACAGATACCCAGTCCGTCCGCATAGGCGTTGACGTGGTCGAGCGCACGGACTGTCTCAAATACTTGGGATCTGTGTTAAGCGCGTCCGGGGACATCGACCGCGACATCAGAGCCCGAATTTCCGCGGCTTGGGCCAAATGGCGTGAGCTGCCTGGTGTCATTTGTGACCCCAAAATGCCGATTAAGCTGAAGGGGCAGGTCTATAAAACCATCCTGCCTGCCTGCCTTTTATATGGCAGTGAAACATGGCCGTTACTAGAGCGACACAAGCAGGAGCTGCGCGTCACGGAATGAAGATGCTGCGGTGGATGTGTGGAGTCTCACGCAAAGATCGCGTGCGAAACAGCTACATCCACGGCAGTCTTCGTGTTCGTGATATCGCAGACAAGCTGCAGGAGTGCCGCCTTCGTTGGTATGGTCATGTCTCACGGAGATCGGCAAACTACGTGGGCAACAAATGTCTGGCCATGCCGCCCCCGCCAGGTACCAGTAGAAGAGGTAGACCCAAGAACCACTGGCTTGACGTTGTCAAGGGTGACATGCGTGCCAACATACTCACCACTGAGGATGCACAAGACTGCGCGAAGTGGGCTAAGATAATAAGAAAAGCGGATCCTGGAATACACACCAGTGTGGGTTCACAACCGGGATAGACCGCACGGATGATGATGACATTGTACTCTACTAACTCGCATTGTAAAACCACAACAAGTTTAAAAGAGTAACTACTGAGTTTCTCGCCGGATCTTCTCAGTAAGAATCAACTCCTCCGACGCGGTGGTAGAGTCGCGTTATGTTTGTATCCTGTTTATTTATATATTCATATTATTATAGTATTTATGTCTAAATAGTATATATTTATGTCTAAAATATACTAAATAGTATATTTTTTGACTATTTAAAGGTACTGATTAAGTCTATTTAAATAAAGATATTTGAGTTTGAGTTTGAACGGGCCTTAACAATTTTAAAACAAGAACATAGGCGTGGCCCCGCCCCTTACGATGACCCATGTCACGCTATCGGGAATGTGCTAGAGACATACTGAGTATTCATTGTTAAAAAAACAGACTATATTACTTAACGATATTATATTCATTGGTATTTAATATTAAAAAGGTATTACATTTTTAATATTGATAATTAAATCCTGCGATCTGGCAGCTAAATCGGTTTCGTTCAGCGACGCACAGCGTAAAATGAACCCTCGTGCCACGCGGTAAGTAACGATTTCACGTGCAAGCTACCTAAACTTGCCTTTTTCGGTAGCATGGACAAATAAAAAAGTACTTTTGAGACGCGGACTTGTAAGAGTAAAGAACACTTTTTTGTCCGCGTTTCTTGAGTGAACCTTCTGTACTGAGTATTAACCTTTTCTGTGATGTTATATTACCTGAATGTGAATCCGTCGTTTGTGCACGCGCTCGACTTGCGTCAGCGCCAGGTGCGCCCAGCGCCGCGGCGGCACGCACGCCTGCGCGCGCGCCTCGCGGGTGCAGCTGGCGGACGCCTCCGGGCGGCTCAGACGGAAAACTAGTGCACCTGGGGGAAAATGGTCAATTAATAATAAATTCAAATTCAAATATTTTATTTCAGGCCAAAGTGCCCATATAAAGTTAGTAACAAATTTTTTTATAAACTGATGTTAGTAAATACAATATTTATTTAAAACATTATTTACTAAATTGTATGGGCCGTCACCCACCTCATGAGGAACGGTAGATTCCCATCGATCAACAAAGACCCTGAGAATAGTGTTGGTGCTGCCTCGCATACGAGCCAGCGCTGAAGCCCACCGTTTTCTCATGATGGCGGCAAAGCCATCAGTTCGCGCTTCCGCGAACATTCCTGACGCACTACACCGCCATGGCAACCCCAACAATATCCTCAAGGCATTGTTGTACTGTACTCGCAATAAATAAAAAAGTTAAGTAATTAATTAATAAAGTAATATGCCGTAAAGTTACGACCTTAAGTGAAAATTCAATACACTTCTCTTGCTATTACCAAACCAAACCTAGTCACATACAATATAGGTTTCAAGGTAAACTTTTCGATACATTTTGCACTATTAAAGTGAATTGGACGAATAACCAGCGAAAAATCTCTGACGAACGATATATGAGGAAACCATCACACACAAGATATAGGTCTCCGCTATTTTTTTTACCTGTGGCAGTATCAAGCCATATCTCAAAGAGCAGCGAGTCGTTCCCGATGGAGAGCAGATGCGCGAGCGGCGCGCGCGCGCCCGCCTCCGGCACAGGGGCTTTAGCTGCTTCGGATTCGGCTGACTCTTCTTGCCACTCGTCCACATCGTCTGAAAGCAATAACATTAGAATAAGAAATATTCATCTGTTTAGCTACCTACTGAGGCGCAAAACCAAAACAAGAGAGCATTACACGTTTAGCTAGCGTTTTTGCAAATAGCAATCGGCGGGTTGTCTTTGCTTAATAGTAAAAGAAATGGCAGTCCTGTAATTATGAATTTAACATCTTCAATTCACGGTTTATCTGAAAGCTAAGAAATCTAAACGTGAAATTATCATCACTTATCCTTTGTCCGGGTCCCAGTGCTCATATGGGCCGCTAGGTGACTCACCCCACTTGGTGTCGGTGTGGCTCCTGTGCGGCTGCGGCTGCGGATGGCGGCGCAGCCAGCACGTGAGCGCGAAGCCGGCCGGACTGCCGAGCTGCACCACTCATGTGGCCCCGCTAGGTGACTCACCCCACTTGGTGTCGGTGTGGCTCCTGTGCGGCTGCGGCTGCGGATGGCGGCGCAGCCAGCACGTGAGCGCGAAGCCGGCCGGACTGCCGAGCTGCACCACTCATGTGGCCCCGCTAGGTGACTCACCCCACTTGGTGTCGGTGTGGCTCCTGTGCGGCTGCGGCTGCGGATGGCGGCGCAGCCAGCACGTGAGCGCGAAGCCGGCCGGACTGCCGAGCTGCACCACTCATGTGGCCCCGCTAGGTGACTCACCCCACTTGGTGTCGGTGTGGCTCCTGTGCGGCTGCGGCTGCGGATGGCGGCGCAGCCAGCACGTGAGCGCGAAGCCGGCCGGACTGCCGAGCTGCACCACTCATGTGGCCCCGCTAGGTGACTCACCCCACTTGGTGTCGGTGTGGCTCCTGTGCGGCTGCGGCTGCGGATGGCGGCGCAGCCAGCACGTGAGCGCGAAGCCGGCCGGACTGCCGAGCTGCACCACTCATGTGGCCCCGCTAGGTGACTCACCCCACTTGGTGTCGGTGTGGCTCCTGTGCGGCTGCGGCTGCGGATGGCGGCGCAGCCAGCACGTGAGCGCGAAGCCGGCCGGACTGCCGAGCTGCACCACTCATGTGGCCCCGCTAGGTGACTCACCCCACTTGGTGTCGGTGTGGCTCCTGTGCGGCTGCGGCTGCGGATGGCGGCGCAGCCAGCACGTGAGCGCGAAGCCGGCCGGACTGCCGAGCTGCACCACTCATGTGGCCCCGCTAGGTGACTCACCCCACTTGGTGTCGGTGTGGCTCCTGTGCGGCTGCGGCTGCGGATGGCGGCGCAGCCAGCACGTGAGCGCGAAGCCGGCCGGACTGCCGAGCTGCACCACTCATGTGGCCCCGCTAGGTGACTCACCCCACTTGGTGTCGGTGTGGCTCCTGTGCGGCTGCGGCTGCGGATGGCGGCGCAGCCAGCACGTGAGCGCGAAGCCGGCCGGACTGCCGAGCTGCACCACTCATGTGGCCCCGCTAGGTGACTCACCCCACTTGGTGTCGGTGTGGCTCCTGTGCGGCTGCGGCTGCGGATGGCGGCGCAGCCAGCACGTGAGCGCGAAGCCGGCCGGACTGCCGAGCTGCACCACTCATGTGGCCCCGCTAGGTGACTCACCCCACTTGGTGTCGGTGTGGCTCCTGTGCGGCTGCGGCTGCGGATGGCGGCGCAGCCAGCACGTGAGCGCGAAGCCGGCCGCCCAGGCCGCCCAGCCCGCGCCCTCTACGCCGCAGCGGATGGCTGAGCTGCACCACGCCGAGCGAACGCCTGACAATGAAAAAAAAAAAACTTTGAACGTCTTCTCTTAAAGGACATGTTGGCGTCGAAACCTTAAATAAACAGGCAGGCAGTTAAACCAATTTTGCAAAAAAATGGACAGAGAAATAACGCAAAGATAAACAAAATCACACCAGTCAGCAACAGAAGTAGCTTCAAACTTTAGCACCTTGTCACATTAACTCTGTTCAAGTTGGAAAATGACACATGGCGGACACAATAGGATAAAACTAAAACAAGGACAAAGTACCGGGAGTGCTCAACTAAATCTGTACCTACCACAGTAAAGTTTTATTATATTTCAATCAGATGTTTCAAACATAAAGCAGAAATCTAAAAAGAAAGTGAATCCGATGAATCATCACCTGTTCTCTCGTGCGCCTCGCACATGCGCTTAGCAAGCGCTTCGGCGGGGTAGCTCTGCGCCGACGCGCCGCTAAGCGACAAATTCGTAACATCCTCCGAAAGCGAATGTACTTCATCTGGGAAAAATACAAGTATTTCAATAATATTAAAGGGGTTATTATTATTGACCAAATATAAAATCAAAACTTCCGATATAAAAATACTTTAATTTAAATGGCAACAGGACCAGCAGGCTGACCCAAATAAGGCGTCCTCTTTTTGGGTTACTAGCGCAAAACCTTATTGGATTTGTGACGATATAAAAGCAATATATTTTTCACACGCAGAAGGTAGACGCACAAGTAGTTAAGTTCAAGTGAAAAAAAATACACACGTACAGCGCAATTTGTACAAAAATGTAACTGTCAAACAAAAAATTAACGATCTGTTAGAAAGATAAAAGATAAGATAAGATAAATCTTTATTTGCATAAAACATGGTAGTACAGATAAAGTTGTTACATTTAAAAATGAGCATTCATGTTTAAACGATCTATCGATAAGCAAATGTTTTGTTGTCGTCATGCAAACAAATTACATATTGAAATTAATAAAATACGTATAGTACATTAAAATTAATACAAGTCATAATAAGAAAGAATGTCAGAATTTGAAAAGTAAATGTCAATAAAAATTTCAAGAATCATAATTAAATCATGTTACCAGGCATAATGTAGATAGTATAGATAAACATGTAAAGTCTATTCCCTCTTACATGTCATATTTATGTAAACAAAGATCACTCCGTAAGAAAATCACGAATTTGCGCATTGATCATACACAATCGGTCGCACATAAACGTTTTCCGTTGTACAAATACATAGGTTTACGAAATGAACGCGTGATTACAAGTACAATAATTGAACGGCCGTACATGTGCTCAACTCTCATGAGGGTGTGACGGACACAGGGCGGGCAAAACTGTGCTTATGTGTGAAACGAGGTGTGTGATCGGACGATCGGAAGGGTAAATCCGAACGTGTATGGTAAACATCATCCGTGGTATGGTGACATACAGAAATGTTTTACTTACCTGTAGTGCTTTTGTCGACCGGAAACGTGAGTATACAGTCAGGCGTGTTATGTTCGGCCGATAAGACTAATCTCTGCAGCGCTCCCAAGAGAGTGCCTAGCGGCGGGTTGTCATTGAGGAAGAGCTTGAGGAACGCGGACAGTTCCGTGGGTTCGATGCTCTGGGAAGCCAACACGTGGATTAGCTCGAGGATGCTGCGTTGTAATTCTGAAAAAAAACGGTCATATTGGTGAAAGCCTTTTTGCAAACAAAAGGTTACGTCTAGAGGTAACAATGTACTATTATGGGTTTATCGCCTGAAATAAATGAATTTATTTTTTTATTGAAAGCTCTCAATACTCAATTATTTATTGCATTCCATAATGTTTTACATGACATTATCAACGATGAACAAATTATGGACCCTGTCGGGCACAGCACAGTTTAGTTCGTTTTTAGGAGAGAGGAAGAGTTGATGCGAAACAGTCTTACGACGAGTATATTAACTACGAATACTTGATGAAAAACCGTTAATAATCCAAGCAACCCGGCTAACGACGGAAGGCCCGTCACCTAGCAAGCAAGGCTCAATCCACTAGGCGAAGTGTGGGCTTCTGAGTGACCTGTACCTAGTGTCAGCGTGTTTTGGTGCTGCAGAAGCGCGGCGGGCCCAGGCGCCAGTAGCCGCTTCAGCAGCGGCACGCGGCCCGCGCCCGATACGAGACGCGCGGCAACCGCGCGACAAACGCCCGCGCCGACGCCGCACGCCTGCGATATCTCGTCGGCTGTCATTGTGCCCTTTTCCAAGCCGGTCATAACTCTGAAAATTGTTTATAAATAAATAAATAAATAAATATCCCTGGACATTATTCCACACAGCGCCATCTAGCCCCAAAGTAAGCTAATTAAAGCTTGTGTTATGGGATACTAGACAACGGATAAACATACTTAAATACATTTTCTTTTGTAAATACATACTTATTATACATAGGAGACACCCAGACCAGTACAAACAGACATGTTCATGCACACAAATGTTTGTACTGTGCGGGGATCGAACCCGCGACCTCTGGTGTAGTAGCCAACTTCTTAACCATTACACCAAGTCAGTCGTTTATGGTTGATGAAAACCCATAAAGTAATGCAAAACGACCATTGACACTTTGTTAATAACCGATGAAATGCAAACGCACGGAGGCTTCTATGCTTTCAAAGATTAATGTAATTTCTAAAAAATACTACAAAAAAATTTTTTTTTTTCAACCTGCGCATTAATATTCACTATTACACCCAAAAAAACTTGGTGAAAGTTTTTTTTAGATATTTTTAATCATAAACCAAAACATAAATCTACTTACGAATGTACAAATAAATTTTATATGGAAGAGTAATATATCATACTCGTACGTAATATCGTTTTTCATCGGCCGTTGTTTGCAAAGACAAAAAATACCAAATTATCAAGCGTTACTCTCTAAGACTTCAGACTTGAACTTAACTAGTCAACACGTACTCAGTAATAATGTTGGTGAGGATGTCGACCACGATGACGCAGAGCTCGGGGTGGGCCAGCTCGCCGCTGCGCGTGTACTCGCCGCACTCCGCCAGCGGGGACTGGTCGCGGGCGCCAGTTAACATCGCTGTCACAAATGATGGAACAATAAAAAGCCGCCCCTCATAGCAGTCTCAGGAAAGGTATGTGCAATATTGTCAGTAGAAATGTAAAGGGATCGTCTATCTTTTTCCGGGTGATATTTTATTCCGTTAGGTGATATGACATACTCAGTAGGTAATGTAGAAATCACTTAAGGTGCTTTTAAAGTAGAAGTGTGCAGAAGCGCTTCTGAGTGCAGAGTGCGAGTTGCAGTGAGAGAAGTGAACAACTTCACCATCGCGTTTGCGAGAAAAAAAACGCGAATTTGTATGGTGTCGAGTCAACGCCATCTAGCGGCCTTAATGTTGCCCGAATTCGCCTCTAGATCGCGCTGACTCGATTCCATACTAATTGACATTTACGTGCTCGCAAAACGCGATGGTAAAGTCATTCACTTCTCTCACTGCAACTCGCACTCGGCGCTCTGTAGCGCGTTGCCGGCAGTTTTCATACAATAAATATGAAGTGCGCATGTCCGTAATTTTTATACGTGTTCCCCGAAGTGTCTTAGGACTCTTAGGACATTTCTTTCCGTATTCAAAATCTTACTTACAAAGGCATATGTATTAATTGGCTCACCAAAAGAACTTTCGCTGAGAGGCAGCGACGATGAAAGCTTCTGTGCCTTATCCGAAACCACATCTAAATTGCCGATTTCGACGTCAGCCTGTAAGTAAAAACAATAATGTTAGATTAAACTGCTTGTTGGCTCAGGGCATCACGAAAAAAAACAGCAATATGTTGAACTTTGAGGAATTTATTTAAATATTCCGATGTGTGCTTTTGTAAACTACTGTAGATTTTACAACATGTTTTGATGCTTCATCCGCTTCCAAACTGTGCGGGCATTACTTAGGCACATGACTTGTGGTCATTTAAAATATCATTTCGAAAGTAGCACTGAAGGACGTGGCAAAAGACCCCTTTTTGAGCTTTGTTCGCTTCTAAGATATTGTCGGTTGAATAATAAAAGTAACATATGCAATATTGTTTTCTCATAAACATTCATAAATATGAAAGCAGGAGTCGTCACTCTAAATAGAGTGATGAATCCTGCCCTGCTTTCAAAAACAACTGTTTAAAAAGCTCGAGAGCAACGCTGCTGCCGCGCTCTTAAGACGTGTAATATGAAGGCACACTTGATATTAAGTAGTCGGATTCTGAAAATCCCTACGAATACAAACCTCATATCCTTCGTCAGGCCGGGCAGCCACGGCGGCTGCGTCGCTGTGCTCGCTAGCATACGGCGCGGCCACGCTCTCTTCGCTCGACGAGCATTCCGCCGAACTACCCCCTGACGGACAGAGCAGCGGTGGCACCTGAATACATATTGACTGGAATATAGCAGCGTGAAACAGCTCATCATAGAGATAGGCCAGATGGAAGCGTCTTAGATGAACACGAAGTGCATGAGGCATCCTGGTTTGTCTTTCCTGTTTGAAAAACGCACTAGACTACTCCTTTTTGACTGGCCCCAGTTTCAAAAGGCAGTCCCGTTGGCTCATTGAGTGAAGGTCCTGCCTATGCCTTTATTATGATACTACGTCGGTGAAAGCAAGAACGAGGACCGCCTGCTGGAAAGCGGTACCGCAGCCTATGGACGCACGAAATACCAAGGGAGTCACGCGCGCGTTGCCAACCCTGCGGGGGAACCTTTTCAAACCCCTTCCGGACACGGCTGAACGTGATGATTAAAATCCCCACCCTGCCCTGATCAAACTACATTATTCACTTTAGGGACTAAACTCAACAAAATCAAAGTATTGTAATTAAGAGTTCACTTTTTAAATACTTTTAGTAATCAGAAACCATATTAAAGAAATATCCATAATTAGAATTAAATTAAGTGTAATTAACATTCTTCAATATGTGACAAATAGTGACAACTCTACCAAACGTACAAAAAGTTTCCGTTGCCTACTTACTAAGTTAATATTGTTGACAGTATTTTTAATCATTTTATTACACTTTAAACTACTCATTCTCAATAATCTAATCCACCAGCTTACGCTTTCAATAAAATAAACAAACACTGCACAATGTTTTACACCTCCACTCGGAACTATTTACTTAAATCTTTACAATTTTATGACTTAATTGAAAGTCCATAAACGCATTCGAACTAACACAACAACACTGCCAAATATCATAGAAAAAACTGATCAGTCTAGTTCGTAAGCATTTCCTAGAGAATCACGTTTCGTGCGAAAGAGTGTGCCTGTGTGAGTGTCAGCCACGGTGATGTGCTCGTGTGTTCGTCGGGGTGGACCGGCTCGCACGTGGGAGGAAGGCCGCGCTAGTAAGGGTTCCGTAATGCGATTTGTTAAACCTTTCATTAATTGTGGCTTAATTAGCCAATAGATTTTTATGACTCAGATATTAATTTTATAACGTGATACAAATTACGTATTTGGATGTGATTTATTTTAAGTATTTGAGAAATACCTGATGATTTCTAAGGGCAGTGTCATCACTGATATGACTTTAAGTACAGAAACGGGTAGTAAATCAACTGAACTATAAAATAATTCACTGAGTGATTCACCAAACTGTCAAAAAACTAGTTAATAAAGCTACATTTACTATTTTCAAACGTTTATTTATAATCCTTGACGATGAACATAAGCCTAACTCCTAACTTCCAAAAACCAATTCCTCCATAATTTTCTAGTTAACCTTGATAGTCACGCTTGCTATTTAGGCTAACGCTAACGCGAGTAGTGTCTGCGGCGCGGGCGCATCAAAACGATCGGACCGGTTGCTGCATGCAACTCGACGACAGATCGTACATTAGGTTATCGCTTACATTCGTTTTCTAATTTATAGACATTTAAAAGATAGTTGAAATTCTACTTCCTATTAGAAAGCAACCGAAATGTTTAAGCAATTTTTATACCGACTTCAATGAGAAGGTGGTGATTAATTTGGCGCATATGTTTTCTTTTTGTTAAAAGTGGATTTTAACTTGTGTCCATTTACTTATTCCTGCACGAAGGTTACAAATACAAAACAATGGTTACAAATGGCGTACTTAATGCCATAAGGAATCCTCTACCGGTCACCCAAGAGGAGAAATTACAGGCGGCCAAAATATTAGAGTTGTTAGTAATGTAAAGTATGAAAAAGACGAGTAAACATCACAAGTACCTGGTCCTGCCAAAGTGGGACTACAAAATATGCTGAAAATCGCGTGCACTACAATCCTTTCATAGCAAGAATGGCCTTTAAATGGTTCGGTAATAAGAGCACTTTTGTGCGAAAAAAACCTCTTTTCTAACTATTCTTTCTAACATATACATACTGACATAATAAGGACATGTAAAAATGCTACTACGTATATTCTGCCATCTCTATGAATATCAGCTACTGACCTTAGCATGCGTGAGCCGCGGCATAGTGTGATGAGGGCTGATGTGCGCCGTGGCCACGCGCACCAGGGCCTCGCACAGCTCCCGCAAGCCGCCCCCGTTCGCCCCGCAGCCCCCGCAGCTACCCCTCGCTACCAACGCGCCCGGGATTGCCAGAGCAGCCCTCACGATTTGGCAGCTTGTCTTCTTTGATCTTCCCGCTGTCACATCTACCAGTATCATAAGTTTATTGTAATACGACGACGCAAAGTTAAAATATATCTTGTTGAAATGGACGTAGTACTGAATGTGATGTAAGTAAATAATTAATTAATTAACACCTCGTCAGTCGATGCACCAGATGTAGTAAATTGTATTGTTGTTTCTATTTTGTCTACAAAGTCGACCAGTTTTATTAATAAGACCACTGTGATTAAGTATAATTAAAATGCACGGGTTTAGGAGGGAATCTACACCGCATCTTATGTATTAAGTGACGTTTAATTCCTGGACACAGAGACCTAAATAAACACAGAAATTCTCTAGCTAGACCATAGATATTTATACAGCTAAAACCCTATTTATAAATTAAATTGTGTTTCTAAAACAGGTAGTCTTTTTCTAGGGCAGAATTTTCATATACCTAATTACAAAATTTACGTATAATTTTGTAAATAAAACGTCTATGTGGAAAATCTTTGTTTTACAAAAACATTCACGTTTGTCCACAGATTTACAACCCTAGATTTCACTAGAACAATCACTGACCCACAACACTAACATTGAAGTATATCTCATGAACTTGCTCAAGCCGTGTATTACCTAAACCCACTTTTGTTCGATCGCATGAAATTCAATCTAGCATGAAATGTCAAGTTACGTCGGTTGATAAATGCACACTGGTGTACCAGTGCTGCGACCAATATGCATATTAACGACTCCTAGAGACAAAGGTAAGGGGATAACGACCTAAACACGACTTAAACTACAGTTTATAATACAGAAAACGAATAGCATTGGGATTCTGATCTTGAGAATTAGCTATTGAGTTACTATGATCTGCAGTGCGTAACTACTAACGTGCTACACAATTAAGAGTGGTTAAAGAGTGACCTAGAATACCCTATGATTTTTACAGACTGACTGATAAATTGGGGTGTACAACAACCCTAATTGGATAACAGATAGGTAAAGTGCCTTTAACATCAAAAGGGGCACAAAAGGTGAAACTTTTCGCAACTAAATTAACATAATTAAGTTAAAATGCTAATAATAATTGTAAAAACATGCAAACTGTACAGGCAATACAAGGTCCAGTAGCGGAGACTTTTTAATCTTCATCCGGATAGTGGAGCTGCTGTGCGCACTGTACGCGCACGCGTCTTTTGGCGCTTAGTAGCTCCAGCACCGAGTCTAACAGCTGGCAACTGGCATAAGGAATTACTCACCAGAGACAGCAAACTGCAGAGTGAGCAGCGCCTCCATTAGCTTGATGAGCAGGCGCGTCTCGGCGCGCGCGCACACGCCGGCGCACAGCTGATGCAACACCAGCTTCAGCAGCGCGAAGCTGTGCAGGAACGCCTCCTCGCCCGCCACGAACGACCGGAACATCGGACTGTACAGACACAGACCGGCACATGTCTTCCAGAACGTCCAAATGTTTTTCAACATCTCAATATGGTCCTCTATCGACTCTTCTACTGCACAATCGATCACCGAAGGAGCTTTAATCAATTGAGGCGCCGACGATTTCCTACGCTGCTTACCGCGAGTTGATGTGAAAGCTAACAGATCTCTCTCTTTAGTCAAATCACACAATTCATCGAATTTTTCTTCTGGAAGCTTTAATTTGTAAATCTTATAAAACTTATCAGTCATGTCCCCTAGAGACTTAAACAGCATCTGTACGGACGCGAGAGAACCCATTTCCCTGTAATACGACATTTCCGAATTCTCTTTTATGAGCTTGAAAATTTCTACAACAATCGCTATTTCGAGAATTGAACAACACTGGTTTGAGAACTCCGTCAGTGATACTAATTCGAGTACATAACTCAATCCACCTTTTTGAATAAATTGTTCTGCAAATGATACGGTATTTAATAGGCTCGCGAAAATGTTTAAACAGGACACGGTCAAAAAGTACGCCGATTCCTCTAATCTTATCATGTATCTATGTTTAGCGACTATAAACGTCGGATATATCACACTGAACAGGAGCTCATATTTCATTTCCATTCGGCACTTTGGAGTGACGCGCAACAAATGACTGACCGTGGCGTGTAAGACGTTGTTATGATTGTCCAATTGAAGGAGCGAGTTATAGTGAATGAGGAATGACCATACGCTCTTCCGTTCGATAGGGCTGACTCCGTGCGGGCAATACTTTCTCACGGTTTCTCGCCTGTCATCGTCGGGTTCGCATATAGAGCATGGCAACTGATCGGTCACTTTTGGAATTAGAACGCTAGCTCCTAGTTCGCCATACACTGTGCACTCTAGTAGTTGAAGGCATAAAGATGCGACAGTGTGTTGTGTGAGCATGAGGCGGACGATGCTCTCCATGAGCGCACCCGGCGAGAAACAGCAGCACACCCCACAGTTGAGCATTACTTTGAGTATTTTATTCCTGAGCACGGATTGCGCCGCCACCTCTTCATCGGTTACCAGAGAAGTGAGTGTCCCGTAAAGCACTGAAATGCAACACGCAGACGACATCGGCAGACCACCGCTAGCTTCGCCTAAAATATCATGATGGTGGTGCATGCCAGCAGCGACTCTTTGGCGACACATTTTATGTCGATTCCTCGGGCAAGCCGCGGTATGTATAACTTCGCTTCTGATGCGTTTCAAACCACCCACTAACCTACCTATTGATTCTATCAACTTTTTGATCAACACTACAGCTTTCTCCTCATCCACACCAGGTATTCTAATCATAAGCTCTATGCAATCTTTTAGTAAGTCTCCTTTTAAACATTCACCATAAAGTCTGAACTGATCCGTGAACTCTCGGAGCTTGTCCACAGTCCGGCACTGCATGAGCAAGCAATGGAAGAAGGCCATTATGGAATAGCCGACACCGAAGACGAATTTGAGCAAATTGTCGGCCTCAGTCCTACTGGGCGCTTCAGTTTCTTTGGCACGGTTTTGGCTGTCATTCTTTGTTTGATACTTACTACTACGTTTACAAATTACATCTTCTAATAACCTCAGAAGCATTGGTAATATTCCATTATTTATTAATTTGGCACAAAGGTCGGAATGTATAAGCACTTTATCTAAAGACACTATTAGAAGTTCAGTGAGCGCAACCTTGATTTTGGACACTTCCTGATCATTATGCACATTTTGGGTCGACCCTGAGCTAAATTGCATGTAACACAGATTACGTAGAGAAAAATTTATGCACTGAACTGATATTTGAGATCCTTCGGAGCCCGACAAACTGCTCTCAGCTTTACAAAGTTCTTGGAGCAGATCTGTAATCATTAGTATGAATTCGAATGAAGAGATTTCTGAGTTAATGATTTCCTTGTGTTTTTCTGTCATATAGTCATCCGCCTTTGGTTTAGTTTTGGTGCGAGGTGTGTAGTAGGGGTCTCCGTAGTAGGTCTCATTCGGGTACTCGACAGAGGTCCGAACAGGGGAGTCAAAGTAGTCGAAGTCGTCGTTGGGTGTGCTCACTTTGATGGTGAGCGAGCGGTTGAGGACCTGAAGGTCGTCGTTGGAGTCGCCTGACTCGGAAGAGGCCTCGCTTTCTTTGGCATTCTTTCTCTTTGTCTTTTCTTCCGCTTTCGATTGGCCAGTGTGCCTCGACCTGGCGTGATGAAATCACATGAAATTAAATTTTTGCACACAGTAGGATATATGATACAAATCATCATAAATAGTCTTACCTTCCAGTGACAGAACTTTTCTCCGACGAATTGGCTGAGAAAAGTTTCGAACCCGGACTTCCCAGAGATTTCTGCTTTGACCATATTCTGAAACAAGTGATTCACTTAGTAAAAAGGTCAAATATACTAACGCAATATTTTGAAATTCACTAAAAAAACATTTAATATTTCATTTCATTTCAGATTTCATCAGTAGTGCTAATGAAACTGTATTATTATTGATTAGATACAACTTCAATATAATAGTTATTCAATAAAATACTCTTTAAAGAAAATATAAGGAACCACTGAATAATTAAGGCGGTGAAGTATGTCAACCAGAATAAAATTGTTGTTTTTTTTTATAAAATAAATATATAAAAAAAACGTTTGCAGCCACAAAATAAGACTGGCCTGTCGGTGCAATGCCAGAGATCCTGGCCCTGCCCAATAGCGCTACAGGTTGTGAGTTCGATCTCCATCCAGGACCAACATTTATGTGACCAACATTAGTGTTTGTTCTGTCTGGATGTTTTATCTAAGTATAATTATCATAGTCGCGCTGCTTAGTTTGGGGTAAGATGATTTGGCGTAAGGTGATCCAGATAATATGTATTTATTCAAAGACTACTTCTTGAAAAAAAGTAATTAAATGGTAATAGTAAAGTACTTGTTAGAGAAGAGTTGGTGAATGGGTGTGCGCGGGCGCGCTCTGCCCTGCGCGCGCGTCTGCCGCGCGGGGCGGGCGGCGGCGGGGCTGGCGGGCGCGCCGGCGATCAGCTCCTGGAACGCCCAGATCAGCACTGAGCTCAGCTGCCGGCAGCAGGACAGACCCTGTGCAACAACAATAAATAAATATATGTAGCTTGGATAGAAACATCTGGCCACATTACATATTTATTTGAAAATAATATTTTAAAATATACGTTTTTAGGATTTCTGACGTTATGCTGAAACAAACAAACAGACTGGAGATAAAAAAGGATTGAAATACAGGATATTTTAAAGGCTATGTCCATGCGAGCGAAATCATTGGTAAGTGTTGTAATTCCAAAAATATTAAAGATAAATTTAAAGGGGTTTGAACATTTTTGTATAGAAGCTGGCATAGCCACTTGCCGCCATTTTGATCAAGACTATTCTTGGACAAGGACCGTGGCAGCCAAGCCATACGGACCGCCTGAAGGTGGATTTGCATGCCCCCTGCATGCAAGACAGCCACGGGACATCCGAAAGACGTGGTAGCATGTATATATTAAATGGTAGAACATAACTTAGGTATAGTTATTCAAACAAAATAGTAAATATCACATAATCATTAAATCGTCGATATATCGATCAAGCGTAGCAATAATAGCAGTGTTATATAGTTACTAGTTATAAATGCTATCGTAACGTAGATAGCGCAGTAATGAACACCGCGCGCGGCCGCGAAACTGGTCGCGAGTCAACCAGCGACTACAGTGCGGTCGCAGAGCAATGAACTCTAATGCTTGCACTGCCAACTAATGCAACTTCATTCATTACTATAACTTATTGACAATCGCAGTCACCCACATCATCAAATACTTCTGCAAATAGTCTAACACCATTTTGCCTTTCATTTACAAGATTGCTTATAAGGCTAGCCAATGCCCTATCAGACGAGGAATAGTATGGATTGAAATTCCCGTGTTTCTAGTTGGTTATGACAAGAGCTCACTAAAACAAAAAAATAAGACAATAATTTACTCTACATTTTTTGGTTTCGCAGCTTAATGCTGACTATACGAACAACATGCAAAGTATATTGCTTTTAATAAGCATTATGCTAATACTGTGATGAACGTTGTACAGTTAATGAAATACTATTGGCAGCAAAGCTATTTTTAAAAGAGAGTAGAAAATACGGGTCAGGCTTAACTAATACTTTGTGTACGGCTAGAACTATTATCGGATATATTACCACCTTTACTAATTCTGCAGAATAGATAGATGCATTTTCATAATAATCAAGGCAATAATAATAAACTTGTCTTTTGAATTTAAACACCGGATATATTAACTACAAGTAACAACACGAAGCATAATATTTAATTTCTTGGTTGTTTTATGAGTTGGTTAAATATATAATTTTACTACCTTAACCATATTTTTGCTTTATTCGCTGGACATACAAAATATTCAAAGGTTTGTGTTTGGCGCCTAGTTTCTGATCGAAACATAAATAGCCTTTTCCAGCTAACTCGTGAATAACAAAGTAACATTAATTTAGTAACCTTTTCATGATAAGCAGTGATGACATACTGACTCCACATTAGCTTAGACTCATTACTACAATTAGTGTGCTAATGTTCTAATATTAACAACGTAATATAATAGTCCGCAATATTTTACTAACTACTTTGTATCGTACTCAACCAGTTGAAGTTAAGTGTGCGATGTACGTATATTATATATTATGTAGAGTACATTAGAAACGAAAATCACGAAAATTATGAAAAAAATGGAATTTAAGTTGGAACGCACTGAAAACATGATGTCAGAGATAAATACAGTTACTATCAAATCAGTTCTCTCATTCATATAACTGAAATATTCATATACGTCGAATAATGTTCGACAAGAACACCTTTAGGCTTATAAACTCGGCGCAAAAGGCGCTCGTTAAAGTTATTTGTGCGGCAAGGAGCATATTGCATCCGCCACCCCGTCATAGTGCTGTCTTATGTCACAACCTGACACTTTTCCACGACCACAATAGTTGGATGGCATACAACTTATTTTGTCAAGCACGTTATAAGTTTGTCTTATATTTTGTTATATCAGTTTGTGTATAACTCCAGACCAGAGTAAGATAAGCATTTTCACCTATTGTTATAAGAGGACTTGATTTTTGCTTTGTTGATACAAATAAATAAGGCAACAGTCATGTTTTGTAAGCAATCATTAAAATGCCAGGGTTTATATTCGATAAAGTTAAACAATCAATACCCAAGACAAACTATAAATTGCGCGCAAAAGATAGCTCCTTAATCGAAATACCTACACTGTTGAACGGCCCTGAAGAGTCGCCACTCGGCACTCGACAGTAACACATAATGGAAACAACAGCCCCTCCGCACGTAGTTACGTATAGACGCTTCCGACGCGGGTGACCCCCGATAACCGGCGCACGCCATTGGTGCACAGAAATTATGTTCACAGATAATTTATAATAGCTTGAAGTATTTATAAACTGCTTCTTCGTCTCAATAAAAATATATATATTATACATACATACATACATACATACAATCACGACGACACGATTTGCGTAGTGTGCTGTAGCACGGTTTCTCGCCTCGATTTCCGTAGTGTCCCGGGTTCGATTCCCGGCCGGGTCAATTCAGGAAACGATTTTTTCTGAATTGACTCGGGTCTGGGTGTGATGGGAGACGCCCCTAGCTTATTTCCTTGTGTGGTGCCTCGTAACACAGGGATTTAATAATCCCTACTTCGAGACCATTACAAGAGGTGTGTTGTCTGGCGCATATATATATATATATATATTTAATCACGCATTTTTCACAACGGGGTAGGCAGAGACCACATCTTTCCGCTTGCTACGTTCCTGACACACCTCTTGCGCTTGTTCTACTCTCATTAATCCTTTCATACATGCTCGTCGATTAAGGGTACTTCTACCTTTCCAACAGCACCATCCACCCTCGCCTTGTAAATTTGGTACGTCATCCATCCTTTCCATATGACCAAACCATCTCAATTTAAATATATATATATATATTATAATATTTTTTAATACATTTTTGATCGTTGCCAATACGCCAACAGGCCAGTGTTGGCGTAATGGCAGCGATCCTGCCTTTAGCGCCGGAGGTCGACAAACATTTATGTGACGAATATTTGTAATCATCGTGTGTCTGTTATTATCTTTTTAAGTATGTATTTAGAAATATATAAGTATGTTTATCAGTCTCTGCCGCTCATAGTACAAGCTTTGCTTAGTTTGGGTCAGATGATCTTGGTGTAAATTGTCCTAGATATTTATTATTTATTTATTTATACTTAAAATACATCAATATTTTGGTTAGTCTTCGTAAAGCATAGTGCGTTCATTTTTAGGGTTCCGTACCTCGACAGGAAAAAACGGAAACCTTATAGGATCTCTTTGTTGTCCGTCCGTTCGGCTGTCTGTCTGTCAAGACCCTTTTTCTCAGGAACGCGTGGAGGTATGAAGCTGGAATTTATATCAAATACTCAGGTCTACTGTCTCTTGGTGCTTTGAAAAAATAAAACTTCTAAGCCAACGCAATCAAAAGATACAGCCGTTTATGCCGCGATTTCCGCAAATTTTCGACACTCGCAACGGAATCAAAGCCTAGGGTACTTCCCGTGAACTCAGAATCTTGAAATTTGTTACGAAGCAACGTTTTATAGCACAATAAAATAAAATATTTTTGATAAATATACCTACAGGTTTGTACGGAACCCTCGGTGCGCGAGTCCGACTCGCACTTGGCCGGTTTTTTTAAGAACGCGTAATCTTTAACGGAAATGACTTGAAAATTCGGTAGTTACCGCAGAATATGGACAGTTGAAATTTGTGACACCATGGGTACAATTCGCGAGTAAAAGCGACATCACTGATAACATTTCGCAATATGGAGTTCCCCTAGCTAACCACACAAAAGCTCTCATATGGCTTTCGGCTTGGCAGCATGGATATAATGCTGCCTGAGTATATATAGGACCTCCGGAAAAGCTAGGAATTCGTGTCACCTAATTTTTAGAACGGTAATTTTGTTTCAAAAAAGTTGAAACAATTATTAATTAGATTTGTAAGCATAAAGTAACACATACTATATTATCGTAGTGCTAGGTCCAGTATCATACCGTGCACACTTCACATACCTCGACGAAGGTCGTCGTTGGAGTCGCCTGACTCGGAAGAGGCCTCGCTTTCTTTGGCATTCTTTCTCTTTGCCTTTTCTTCCGCTTTCGATTGGCCAGTGTGCGATGTCGCTCGACGACTGCGCGTTCGTGCGTGTGAACAGGCTGCTTTAATATCATACTGTGCACACTCCACATACCTCGACCCCGAGCGCCTCCAGCAGCGCCAGGCACCGCCACGCCACGCCGGCCAGCAGGTACGAGCGCAGGATGTCGCTCGACGACTGCGCGTTCGTGCGCGTGAACAGGCTGCTGGAGAGCAGGCGGCCGGTGTCGCTGCTTGCATCCGCATCTATAATATGAGAGCCTCTTTATTTTCCAGTTTTAAAATCTGGTGCCGACAGCAGCTAAAGGGGTACGAGCATTTTGGTCCTTACTACCAATTGACTTGAATCGTACATCGATGGATGGGTCTATTCAAGAGAAAAAAATGTTTGTAAGTGAGCAGGTGGATTGTATAGTAGGTATTCATGGTGCGCGTTCTCCGATCGGACAGCATATTAAGACAAGCGCCATAGTTATTCCTGCTCTATGATAAAATACCTATCTAACATTATACTATTTATACCTATTGGCTCCAGGACCAGAATCCAAACATTTGTGCCCGAACCCCTTTGCTACACATGTTGCGCTGTTTACATAGCGGTAGCCTGTTAGTATATTTCTTTATGACAGCTTAGACTAAGTATGTGTGACAGCGCACTAAAGTGGAACTTCAGATACAAAATATTCGTTGGTGTCACGAAAGTCGGCAGCGAAACCTTGCGAGAAGGTGCAAGCTACGGTTGCCTGCCAAACATGCCAATTAGACATACCTTTACTAAGATAACCATAATTTATGCTCTCTCATAGTCCATGCTTATGTTAAGCGGTAGGAGTTAACCAGTTTTCACTAACGTATCATGATGAAACAGATCTTACAAAGTCGCGCACGGCTCTGTAAGAGCATCGAACTAATTGTAATTATTATGAACAATTGAGCTGCATAAAAGTAGCACATTAATATAGGGTCATAGCTTGTATTATGTGTATTAACACATCCGCTGGCTGGCCGCGTAAAGATGACCGTTACTACCGAGTCGTATATCAAATGTCTTACCTGCTTGAGATTGGTCGGGCGGTTCCCTGGCTGAGCAGGGCGCGTCGAGCCCGGGCAGCGGCGGCGCGCAGTGCGCGTTCATGGACGACGTGACGCGGTGCAGTCCGCATAGCAGCTCGCAACCCACCAAGGTCACTACTCCGCTGACAGGGCTGCGTCCGACAAACAAACGAAATAAACTTCACGACTATATCACAAAGAGGGTAGTCGGAGGCAAGTTGAATGTTGCGAATGTTGCGATCTTGGTGAACGGAACACTCTGAAGCCCATTTTTCACCCAGCTTATAGCCCAACGTGGTAGGTGGCGAGCTTTCCAGCGTTATCCAGGTTGCTTATGCTATGAGAAACTCATTGGGGTTTTTCCATCACCAAAAAGTTAGTCGAAAATTTAACAAAGAACTTAAGGATGGTTCTGGCCAGATTCGCACTCGCACGGATTCTGTGCTAAGGGCTTAATGCGTTTACTGCGATTAAGACACAATTAGCATCAGAAACATATTTTAATGAAATAAAGTTTTCATTTTCCAACGTACCAAAATTTTATCAACTGCTTGGGGTTAGCTCCTTCATTGACTCGCACTAAAAACTCTGCTAAGAACAAGTCGAGCCAGGTGGATTTCTGGGAAAGAAAGACAATATGAAGCTAAAATCTTTAACTTATGTCACTCGCTATAGTATGGATTCGTAACATGGACGATCGTTTAGAAGTGATTCGCCGCAATGATCGGCATCCGCTTCCCAGTCGAAGGCTAGACATCAGCAATTCATCACAGTTCAGGAAGCGTGACACGTCTTATACAGTGTGAGGCTCTATAAAGTGCACAAATTAAAAAGTGGGGAACTTTAGTCAATTTTATTAACGGTTTTTTTTTTAAACTAGCGTTTTTTAACATTTTAATGGACATTAAAAAAATAAAAGCATTTGTAGTTAGGTACTCTATGCAGAAATAATGTTATAATTTTCAAACTAAATGCCTTATCGCAATTAAACAAAGTTGCTAATGGTCACTAATAACAGGCCATGCATAAGAAATGCACATATGTGCACTTTATATAGATTCACACTGTATAAGATTATCTTTATTGCACAATAGACAAGGAAAATGATAACATTTTAAAGTTGATGTACGATTTAGTAAATCTTGCCGCTAAAAGAAATCTCTTCCAGACGACGGCCCTTACGTGAAGGAAAAATAAAAGAAAGGACAAGAAAGTGCACAAATTAAAATGATTGGAGCGATTTTTTACTAATCGATAAATTACGGATGGTATGGAGCAAGGTGGCCTTTCATTTAGTTTGGATTAATCATCTTTACCTCATAAGTGCCTGTCTCCGATTTGAAAAAGTGTTCCCAGTAAATCTTGAGAGCGTCCGGCTCTTCCTCGGCCATGCCTGCGCCCTCGCCACTCTGACGCGCTGAAACAAACAAACAGTAGAAGATTACCCGCTTTTGGGTTTCGCTATACGTATGATAAAAAAGGTGATAGACACAACAGCAAAATAAACGTATAACATATTTAGGCTGCTTTTCCACCAGAGATGTGCTTATGCAACTATGCTGTGGGCATGTGCAAGCTTAGCTTCGAAACTATTAGACCGTTTTCACTGATGCTATCTTATTTAACAGAACTTACGAAACGTAGCTGTCCTGTGAGGGGAAGATGCGCAGCTCGAGCTAAGTGATGTATCGACAGGAGGGAAGGCACGCACAGCACGCATTCATAGCACGCATCCGTGTGTCATATTAAAAACATTGTAAAGCTTAGAAGAACCCCTTTCCACCAGTGCTATGCTATCTGGACGAATAAATGTGATTGGTGGACATTAAGCTCTTTACAGAAACGTAGCATAGCACATCTCTGGTGAAAAAGCAGCCTTAATCTTAGCAAAGGGGCCACATTACTTCATGGATTACCCCTAATAATCTGTGGGTCAAATAATCATCACACAAATGTAGGTACTATTTAAAAAAAATAGAAGTTGTCGAATTACGACGTCGTAGACTGATAAATTATACTACCTCAAAGATTAACGTGCAAGGACAAGACGAGGTAGTGGATAATCGCTTTACCTGCATCCAGTGCAGGTCTTCTAAGCCCCCAGATAATGCACGAGTGCCCTCAAACACCGATAACGCCTCCTGAGTCAACACAAGTAGGTATGTACGAAACGTTGTGCAAATACAGGAGCCAGTGCTCATAACAACTAGGTACATGTTTGTAATCGGTCAGTTAAGATATCATTCTGATTTCTGTGTTTATTTAGTTGGAGTCAAATTCAACAATTCGTAGGAGTTAGGAGGGCCTAGCTAGAATGTGGGCCTGCGTGACTGAACAATTTCATACAACGTGAAACAACAAGTAATCCTAAATGCCTCGCGGGGCTGTTCTAAACCTTCACTGACTAACAATTTTTGTTTTTGAATTGTTTAAATGAATTCTTTTTATTATATTCTTTTATGGTTGGTTTTTTCTCTTTGTTTTATATTCTTTCAGGTTTATTTGTATCAAAATGACACACTGCTTGTACTTTACTAACGCCTGTTGTAAACCCAAAACAAGTTTAAAAGAGTAACTGCTGAGTTTCTCGCCGGGTCTTCTCAGTAAGAAACAACTCCGACGCGGTGGTAGAGTCGCATTATGTCTGTATACTGTTTATTTACATATCCATATTATTATGGTATTGATGTCTATTATTTAGTATATTTTGCTGTAAATTTGACGATTTGAAAGTACTGATACAGTCTATTTGAATAAAGTTATTTGAGTTTGAGTTTGAGTTTGAGTTCACCTTCTTCAAAATTTTATTTTGTTCCCTGTTGATCGATTGTCACTAGCGATATATATGAAGGACTAGGATCCAGTCCTAGTCACTAAAAATTAAATTGCAAAATTTGGCATTAAGGTTAATCCTGACAAGTGCCAAGCGATTATTATCGGTAGCTCACGACAACTGGTTAAACTGGATACTTGTTCTGTTCTACCTGTCTTAATGGACGGCGCCGTGGTCCCATACTCTCCCAGTGTCAAAAATCTTGGTCTCCACTTGGACAGCACGCTTAGTTGGACTAAGCAAGTAACTGAACTCAGTAGAAAAGTTACTGGGACTCTTCGTGCTCTCTACCGATTCAAGAACTTTCTTCCCACATCGACCAAGGCTCTGCTGGTACAAGCTCTCATCCTGCCTCTCATCGATTACGGCGATGTTTGTTATAGCAACATTTCACAAGATCTCCTAAACAAAATTGAACGTCTGCTTAACAATTGCATTCGCTTCATCTTTGGGCTTCGCAAATACGACCATGTTTCTAGCTTCCGGATGAAGCTGAACTGGCTACCTATCCCTCAGCGAAGATGCATTCGTATTTTGTGCATCCTTTTCTCAATCCTCTTTGACCCTAATTCTTATTTAAAAAATTAATTTCTCTTCCTTCATAATTCGCACAGTCGTCAATTGCGCTCTGTAAATACTCTCTCGCTCCTTACACCCGCTCATTCTTCTGGCTTTTTGACTAGTTCCTTCACTGTTTCGGCAATACGACTTTGGAACAAACTGCCGTTCTTGTTTAGAAATGCGTGCAGTAAATATGCATTTAAAAAGGCTTTGCGTGCGTACTTTAAAAGATTGACGCCCCAAGAACTGTAGTTTTGTTATTCTCTTGGATCCACCTGTCATCTGTCTGTTATTTTATTTTACTTTTGTCTATATAATGTGTAATTGCTATTATTATGTATATATTATGTTTATGAAATCTCTTTGAAATCTTCTTAATTTGATTCAAACCATTTCACCTTCTGTACACCTTATTTAAAACTTTTATCTCTAGCACTGCCTGTAATATCTCTGTCTGACGGTGTGGTTGACTGATAGAGAATGCCTCTAGGCATTAAGTCCGCCCTTTGTACCATAGAATATGTACAATAAAGAATAAATCAATAAATAAATAGTCACTATGCAGCTAGGTCATCACTTGGATCCTAGACGGTTTTTCCTCAGTGCTGGATATAGGCTTCCTGCACTCCTTTGGATCTGAGATTCTTTAATGTTCTGTGACAAGCGCATCATAAGTAGATTGTTACACAAGGTGAGAAAGTTACCTTTTCAATGCACAAGATGGTTTTGCGCGCGAACGTAGCGAGAGCGCTAATAGTTCGAGGGCATTGAAAAGGTCTTTCTTCCGAGGTAAACACTCTGCTTTTCATTACGAATATTAGGAAAGTAAATAAAAATCAGATACATAAGTTCAACCTACAAAATTTTATTGAAACATTACCTACAACAAAGTTGATGATATTTCTATTTAAAGTTTATATTCCACAACTGTTTGAGCTTCTTCTCTAATGAAATCAGGAGTCAAATCCATATATAAGACTGATGAACTCCTTTTGCAGAAAATAAACTTCTCACTCGATTTAAGAAACAACTGAATAGAGTTCGAATAGTTGCAATCCCGCCTTTTTTTGTCTATGGAATTCAACCATTTTTTTTAATATACTTAGACAATGATTATGGAATTCCCCCGCCTTATTTTATTTAAAGTTTTTATTTTTTCATTTCTATCGTAAATGCTTAGCTCAAATTTATTCAATTAAATACTAATTATGTGAAACATACATTAATGAGTATATTCCTGCTTCGATTGTTTTAATATTCATTTCAAATCAAGATAAAGAAATTTCAAATACAGCTGTGGCTGAATAGAATGCATCGACTTGCCGCAAAAGGAATGTCAAAATAGAAGGTGACATTTGAGTTATTTACTTTCAGCCCTAGGGCTGAAAAAAACTTTACAGCCCTAGGGCTGAAAATTACTTTTCATTACTCATACTCTGAAAGTAGGTCTGAAGTTGCCTGAGGAGCGGGATGAAAGTAATACTTTTCATCCATAAGGAGAATCACTTTCAACTGACAGCTGTCAAATTATTTAAAAAAAAACTAGTTCTTTTTCACATATCTATTGAACCATGTTCCAACTTTCTATACAGCCACGATGTAAAATTGAAATAACTTGAAGTTAAGTATTGATTAAAGAATATATATTTTTTAAATAACTTTATTATAATTTAGTTTCAACAATTTCTTTAAAATAACTTAGATTTGGGCAAAATATTTACCATTTTTCCAATGATGAAAATAAAAAATAATGGCTGAATAGCTGGCCGGCCACAGAAAAAAAAAATAGGCGGGAAAGCGGCAATTCGATCTTCATTTATTTTTTCGATTTGAAGACTTTTGTTTACACGTATAGCAGAGATTTGTACCTATAAAATGAGTTCATCTGATTCTAATATGAATTTAACGCCTGATTTTATAAGAGAAGAGGCTAAAGCGGTAGTGGAAAATAAAAATTTACTCATTTTTTCTTTAGCTAATTCATGTTTTTATTTTTACTTTTCTTGTATTTGTAATGAAAAGCACAGTGTTTACCTCGGGTTAAAGACTTAGTTAGTCCCTCGAACTATTGGCGCCCTCACTTCGTTCCGGGCGCCAAACCCCGTCTCGGGACTAAATAAGTTACTTTCACCCCTAGGGTAACAATGTACTATTACAGCCCTAGGGCTGAAAGTAAAGCTTTCAACCCTATGCTCAGGCAACTTCAAGCGTACTTTCCGTGTACCTATTTCTTTCTTTTTTTTTTTTTAAAGATAAATAAATAAATAATAAATATCCCTGGACATTATTCCACACAGCGCCATCTAGCCCCAAAGTAAGCTAATTAAAGCTTGTGTTATGGGATACTAGACAACGGATAAACATACTTACATACATTTTCTTTTGTAAATACATACTTATTATACATAGGAGACACCCAGACCAGTACAAACAGACATGTTCATGCACACAAATGTTTGTACTGTGCGGGGATCGAACCCGCGACCTCTGGTGTAGTAGCCAACTTCTTAACCATTACACCAAGTCGGTCAAACTGTCAATACAACCAGATGCGTTTAATTGTATTGTTGTTACTATTGTGTCTTACCGACAGACGACGTGTTATTCATATTTTAATCAATCCTACTAATAAACGGTTTTTCCCTTTCATTCATTGCTTTATATGATTACAGTTAAAGTATTAGCATCGAAAAAAGCTTAAATTTTATTTTTATGTGCAACCAGTTTCATTTCTTTAAGTAAATACAATAGTCAAGAAGTTTTTCTCAAGATAAGAGAGCTATTTGGTTGCTTGCGTTTAATAGATACGAGTAACACGACGAAATCTACTTTGTGGTAAGGCCTAAAATGTATTCTGTTCTGCTTCCAATCAATTTATAATGCCCTGCTTATAAGCCCAGGTTGACTGTCGCAAAAATAGCAAAGATTATTTTTACAGGTCAAATGCCACTTTGCGACATTGTTCAACAAGGATTTGTTCCGAGGGCATATACGTATACTCAGAGGTACTCGTAGGTCAGTTACGTATTTATGCTCGCTACGTAAGAACCTCGCCTACTCTCAACGATAAAATATAATAATTGTGTACGAAGCCATTATTAACTTATTATTTTTAGTTCCGTTCGTACGAAACACTTGCGGAATCTATAAAGAGAAAGTCCAGAAGGCAGCCAGCCGCCAAATCACGAAATCTGTTTTGAAGCATCTTTCACCTATACAAATGTTGAGGAAATGTTTCACACAGTTGTTTTATTCTGCTTTATGCCTGCGGTACTTGCGCAAATTGTGACTCGCGTCTGATGCGTAACTAGTAGTTAGACCTCTATATCTGCGCGCTAAACGTGTGTTTAATTTACTAGCCCGTTTTATGCGTCTTGTTCACGTAGGTACGGGTACAACGGAGATACCGAAAACGAACCTTAAATTGAATGTTCGTTTGAAATTTTAATGTTACGCTATTTCGGTGGTTGTCAAAAATCCTAAGCAGTAGGTATTTAGGTTTACCTATTGTTGATAAGTTGCGTTAACTATGACTTAATACTCGATGGCGCCACGGTATGTAGCTTCACAAACTAATCACAATATTATTGAGTTCTCGTCAAAATTGGCGCGTTGTCGTCAACCTGATCACTGGACGTGAGTTGTTTACAGGTCGATTGTGTTGCCCGAGACTTGCACAGTGCAGTGCGCAGGGTGGGCGCTGCGTGCGCGTCGCTCCCAGGCCGGGCGGTCACTGGGCGAGAAGCCTTATCAGCGCGGTCATTATTATATTGGATAGTAAGAAGACTAGAGATAATTCTGACCGTATGCTAATGTTATCTGCAATGTGCGAGGCTCTCGCGTACGAATTTGTTACGAAATTACAATTATGAACAAATTAATTATTTTTACTTGTGCATTTAAGATTACACGAGAACACATCAATTTTTGGCTAACTACTTTCGTATTCTTAAATATTTCATCTGTCAGGTCAATATTTATCTAATATAATAGAAGGTCAATATTTATTTAACATTTTTGTATCACTGCAGTGCAGATCATACTGTTACTAAACAAGAATATTTAAATATTAAGACCCAGGAATAAACTATAATTTATGTGGATCTCATTTTATTATGGTTGGAGAAATTTATTGAAACCCTTTTTCAATTCTTTACTTCAACATACATTTAGATTTTTATGTTTTTGAATTAATCTTCGT
This sequence comes from Udea olivalis, assembly GCA_947369235.1. Classification (NCBI taxonomy): domain Eukaryota; kingdom Metazoa; phylum Arthropoda; class Insecta; order Lepidoptera; family Crambidae; genus Udea; species Udea olivalis. The sequence continues at coordinate 21,769,330 of OX376348.1, read as the reverse complement.
CCGGAATATCCTATTCCTTTAAAAGTGGCTAAGCAGTACAAAATAAGTTGCCGCTGAACATACGCCCGACCGAAGTTGCGCTGTACTGTACGCTTTAACGCAACGCAATTTCGGCATAATGTGTCATCAGTAATTCAATTAGCATTGCAGGCGTATCTTCATGCGGAACTTCGGTCGCCTAACTTCGGCATTGTGTGTTTAGACACTAAGCAAAAAAAAAATGTCAATCAATACAAAAAGGGGAATGTAGTTCGCCGGGTCAGCTAGTTAAAAATGAAAAACAGAAAGATTAAAATCAAATAGCATTTTCATTTTCAAAGAGTCCTCGCACTGTATCTTTTCAAGAACAGATTAAAACTCAGTTAACTTTCTATCATATACGGAGTACATGGCCTGCAACACCACAAATCCCCAGTCCGTCCGCATAGGCGTTGACGTGGTCGAGCGCACGAACCGTGTCAAATACCTGGGATCTGTGTTAAGCGCATCCGGGGACATCGACAGCGACGTCAGAGCCCGAATTTCCGCGGTTTGGGCCAAATGGCGTAAAGTGACTGGTGTCATTTGTGACCCCACAATGCCGATCAAGCTGAAGGGGCAGGTCTATAAAACCATCAATAGGCCTGTCCTTTTATATGGCAGTGAAGCTTGGCCGTTACTAGAGCGACACAAGCAGGAGCTGCGCGTCATGGAAATGAAGATGCTGCGGTATGGATGTTCCACACATCTCACGTAAAGATCGCGTGCGGAACACCCACATTCGTAGCAGCTTTCGTGTTCGTGACATCGCAGACAAGCTGCAGGAGTGCCGCCTGCGTTGGTATGGTCATGTTTCACGGAGATCGGCAAACTACGTGGGCAACAAATCAACAAAATCTGGCTATGCCGCCCTCGCCAGGTAGAAGACGTCGACCCAAGGAGCGGTGGCTCGACGTCATCAAGGGTGACATGCTGGCCAACACACTCACCACTGAGGATGCACAAGACCGCGCGAAGTGGGCCTAGAAAATAAGAAAGGCGGACCCTGGGACCCCACACACCGGTGTGGGTTCACAACCGGGATAGACCGCAACTCGGATCGCATCGTGTGGTCCCGAGTACAAATCTGGCCAGAACCAAAATCTTTGTGTTCATTGTTTAATTTCCGACTAACTCTCCGGCGGCGATAGAAAACATCAATAAAAAACTTTTACGATTTTTGTGTTTTGCTTACAAAACCATACGAATCATTTAGACCCGAAGCACGGAAGAAATGAAAAAATGGGAAGGAGTTATGGCAACATCTTTTTTTCGTATGAAAAAAAATTGCTTTGAAACCTATTGTGTCTATCTAATGAAAGGAGTCACTAAATGAGCAGAGCAGTTTAAGAGCAAATTTTTTTTTTCAATATCAATCTTACCGATTCTCATGCCTTTAACACCATTTGCAAGTTAATTTAGCGTACCGCTAGCACTATCCAACAGACCAGTCAAATTAAATAAAAAAAAATATAATAATAAATTAAATTTTAAAATAAGCTTTAATTAAGCCCGCGGCTTTGCTGACATTATCGTTATATACTATGATCTAATGACATAAAATCTTTATTAATTGTAGCCTATGTGTTATTCTGATGTATAAGCTGTGTTGCTGTAAAGTTTCATTAAAATGTTTAGTAGTTTTTGCATGAAAGAGATACAAACATACATCCTCACAAACTTTCGCATTTATAATATTAATAAGAAGTAAGATGTTAAAAAGGGTAAAGTATAAAAGTACTCCATAGTTACATTTTTAAATCTCAAGCATCTATCCATATTGTTGGCAAACATAGGACGACCGACTTGGTGTAATGGTTAAGAAGTTGGCTACTACACCAGAGGTCGCTGGTTCGATCCCCGCATAGTACAAACATTTGTGTGCATGAACATGTCTGTTTGTACTGGTCTGGGTGTCTCCTATGTATAATAAGTATGTATTTACAAAAGAAAATGTATTTAAGTATGTTTATCCGTTGTCTAGTATCCCATAACACAAGCTTTAATTAGCTTACTTTGGGGCTAGATAACGCTGTGTGGAATAATGTCCAGGGATATTTATTATTTATTATAGGCCAAATGTAGGCCCGTTGGTTCTCTTGAATTTTTTTGATTTTCAGTTGGGTATGTAATTATTTATAACAGCATTTATTTACCGAGAATATGATATTCCTTCTGATATTATTCATCCGATGGTTATTTCTACATTTTTTGAAGACACTCAGGCATTGACATGTCAGCACGTTGGCACAGTCAAAAGTGAAATAAATTGAAATTAGTTCCCACTTTTGAAGTGGGATGTTATTTTCTCGGCCGTTTTTGAACTCTGACTGGTTATCTATGTTATTGTTGATCGAAGGTACATACAAATAAATAAATAAATACCTGGGACAGTTCACACCAAGATCATCTGACCCATCCCAAACTAAGCAGAGCCTAATATGGGCCTCAGAGACTGATAAACATACTTAAATATTTTTAAATACATACTTAAATAGATAATAACACCCAGACCTAAAACAAATACAAATGTTCGTCACACAAATATTTGTCATGGGTGGGGATCGAACCCACGACCTCCGGCGCTAAAGGCAGGATCGCTGCCATTGCGCCAACAGGCCAGTCAAATTATATTATAATAACTCTTATTTTATTATGTTAGTTTGGAATAGAACATTTGTTATCCATTAAGATTCTAATAAGCAGGTAGGCTTATAAATTACAAAATCAAACATTATTTCTGCTAATTTGAAGGCCCTTAGAAATGAAAGAAACTGCAAATTGACACAATTTAACGTTATTTAATCCGTTTTAGAAACACAGATTTGAAAAGATTATTTATTTATTTACCTGTAACTCCGGAATCAAGTTGGTACTTATCTAAACACGACGTTGCACTAATCAATTGCTATTTTTATACTTTTAGCTGTTTTCTCACAATATAATATAACTTTAAAACAAAACGAGTGAAACTAAAAATACACTATCTATTTTGTATGTTAGATAGAAAACGCAACCTCAAAACTTTTATTTTGATGTCTGTCTGACAGAACCGACTGTCTGTCAACTGCTGATTGAAGTGACAGATAAAGGCTGCGGTCCGGCATAAGCTAAACGTGATTTAAAAGGCAATAACGCCTTGAACACTTTTTGCAAGTACAGTCGTCGAAATCTAATAGGCCCGTTTTGACACAGGTCATCGTGGCTGGCGTAACTGGGAACATGAGTGAACCCCAATGTCAGTAACCTGGTTACCGATTCCCGCGCAGGCTTGTTGTAGATTTTTGTCCTAAGGCCTTGATACTAAAAAAGTAGCTATAACATGTGTGAAACCGAGGTCGGAATTAAACGAAAAAATCTGACGTTTACTGGGTTGCCAGGTTTTGGTGAAAAAAAATAGTATTCGGGGCAAAGTGAATTTGAAAGAGAATCAATGAAACAATCATATTATTAATCATTTAATTTCTTTTTCGTCATAACCGAATAGAATAACAAATAATAATGTATGCTGTCTGTATTTATAGGGAATTTCGTCCTGAAGTTTCACTTTTGTCAATCTGACCAGCTGGATATTACACTACATAATTCACAAGTTTTATAATGTATTGCAACCACTTTATGTCACACGCATACACATGAACACTATTATAGCTAGAATTTTCGTGAATAGTACTAATTCTATCAAAAACAACTGTTGTTTACAAAAAGAAAATCCACTGAGCTAGTGACACTCCAAACAAAATATAAATATAGCGGCGGCTTCATCCGTGCGAAAGATTCGAATATATGTCAAAGCGAGTCAGCGAATGACGCCATTATGTTCGCCATTTTGGCAGCCATTTTTAAGTGCACGTTTCATACTTGATTAAGGTTCATTTTTTATTAAAGGACAGCCAGCTTGGTCTAACCAAGCCAAATGACACAAACAAAATGGCTACTCATACGGCCAGCGTACGATATATACAGAAATAAGAAGTAACGCGTGCTGTGCTGTTTATTGGTTTTTGAATACATTAGGTAAAACAATATCAAAATTACATTTCACAGTATTTTTTAATAAAACATAATAAAATTAGAAGTAGTCTCCGTTTTTTGTCAAGTCCCATCATTCATAATTCCGTTCAGTGTATGAACAAAACCGGAACGCATCACTACTAAAGCCGGGCCAGACTGTTGTAAACAAGCCCTCCACATCTCGGTCTCCACAGGCGGTTTGCAAGAGTGTTTTAAGAGAGGTAGGGCACAGTGGATTCGTCCATCTATTATTGAGCAGCCCGTCTGGATGCAAATACCTCCACCTTACAGAATACCACAGCTAAATAACACCGCTTAGACAGTGTTGTGTTCCTGCTGGTGAGTAAGGTACCAGAACTCATCGAGGAGCGGTTTGTGTGGACAGCTGGGGGACCTGAGGTTGGTCACCGTCGCTGTGGTGGATTGGTGTGGCATGTTGACGCGGTTGCCAGGGAGACCCAATGAAACGCTTGTCCGCTGACCGCCTGCAGGCTGATATTTTGGGTGGAAGAGATTCATATGCCGTGCCTGCACGGCAGGGGCACGTGCTGAGGCAGGGTGCTGGTTGGCCCACTATTTTTTGTTACTCATTTAGGTTCTGTGTTTTGTTTTAATGTTTTTGTACTGTAATTCTGTCACTGTATGGGTCAATAAATGTTTTTTCTTTCTTTCTTTCTTTTATATGGATGAACGAACTTCCCGGAGTGATTCGTAAGGGTAAACGAACTTTCTGGTTTTAGATTGGTTACATCACTAATATTTTAAAAAAAAGAGGACTGCGAACGTAATTGTAAGGGATGTTTCGATATGATTCAAAATATCATCTTTTTTTGAAGTGGCGTTAAAAAATCCCAAAATATTTTATGACCTGTCACTTACCGCGCCCATCAATTAAGTGTTTATTTTAACGCAAAAACAGTTTTTTTTTATCAATTTGAACTTCGAAGTTTAAAGGCCGAGTATTGCCGATTTACATTCTACTACGGTCTTTGCTAGCTGTCAAAACGGGCCTATTAGATTTCGACGACTGTAGCCCAGGCATTTTAGCAATTAACCTCGAAATAAACAAATATGCGTTAAACAATAAACCACTTGTCATGGCCTTGAAGTAAGGATAAATGTCTTTGTGTTACGAATGTTACGATTACGAGGTACCAATGACGAAAAAAATCAGTGTTTTTTTTTTTAAATCCAGCAGTTCAGATCTGGTCCAGCAGTTTCAGAGCCTATTAAATACAAGCGAAAAACAAATATTACCTCTATAAAATATCAACTCTTCATTAAATAGATGAACGATTTTGTTTGTATTCTTTGTAATCTGTTAATTTTCTGTTAATTTAAATTGTATTGGTAATTTCAGTGTTATTATGATTGTGATTTAACAATTTTGGTTAGGAATAGTAATTTTAATATCTTTTGTTATGTATTGGCAAGCCATAAATGAATATAATTTATTAATGTAATAAATATTTGCAAGCAGTTAATTTAGCAAATTTTAGTGAGACCATGTGTACCTGACTAATAATGACACATGTATTTATTATACCTAAAATTTATGCAAATAAATTGTTTGAGTTTGAGTTGAGTTTGTACAGGTGGACCCCGGACACAAGTGACCAAGTGATGCATCTCGTAAACTTGTGATGTGAATGTAAGGGCTCACTAATTCTAATAAGCCTAATGTTCATTGTCATAATATCATGTTCCATAATTCTGATTTTCCTAATCATCACAAGCCATAATATTGTGTGGCATAGTATCAGAATTCCTAATATTGTGTAGGCTAAAATTGTTTAGCATAAGTATTAAAACGCATAAACTCTAAAGTCAAAGTCAAAGTTCTTTATTTGCAAATCATGGGTACATTTGATGTTATGGATATGATAAGTATCTCTATATTCGGCCTCTCGGCATGCAAAAAACATTCAAAAACACTAAATTACACTCAAAACTGACATAAATACAATTTCAAAATATCATTTTACAGATTCATTCCAAGTCACGAGTCATTAAAATATTATTACATCTAGGATCAATTATAAATAATATGAATGTCAGTTATTGGATGAAACAAAAAAAAAAAAAAACTAAAAAATGTCAGACAAATATTCACTAACCGAGTAGTAGCCCTTCTGTAACAGAAACAATTTCACTTTATTCTTAAATATATGAATATCTATTATTTCTAATAACGATTCAGGTATATGGTTGTATATTCGAGGTGCCATGCAAAAAATACTATTATTTAAAAATGTTGTTTTGTTTGGCGGAATACAAATTTTGAAAAGGTGCCGTCGGCTATTTAATCTTACAAATTGTTCGATTTTATTTTTTAGAAAAGTTACAGTTTCAAAAATATATAAACTGGCAAGAGTTAAAATCTTTAACCTAATGAAAATGGGTCTACAATCTACAACTGTCAATCTGTTTTAAAATACAGATAGCACGTATGCACTTATTTTGTGCTCTGAAAGTGGATTCTTTATTGGTTGAATTTCCCCAGAACATAATACATACCTTAAAAGTGGAGCAACATATCCATGGTATGCTATTAGGACAGCTGGAGTACTGACTGTTTTTGCTAACATATATAATGCATATAAGGATTGGTTAACTCTAAAGGCAGAATAGTTATAATGCATAATGTTCCCAAGCAAAGCGTTGAAATCACCTGCTCCTCAGCTCGCGGGGTACCTCGCCCCTCCGCGCCTACGCGGGCTTGAATTACACTCTAGGGGTAGGGCAGACAAGACTGCGTGGAGTCGGTTTTGCAGCGTTTCGCCATGTCAAATTTATGCTAAAGAATATTTAGGACTACAAAAGTTAGGTTTAACGTAATAATGGATTTTACTTATTATGCCTTCTTAAATTATGCTATACTTTAATTATGCTTAAAAATATTAGTTATTATGCTCTATGGGCTTAACTATATTAAGCCAAATGTTATTAGGGCTGACACTACTTATGCTTCTGGCTGGACTGCTATGCTATTAGAAAGTTATGCGAAGAAAACATTATGAGACGTTAATGCTTTATGATGATATGCTAAATGAGTTATGCCAAGCGACTTTAGGACAATCGACGTTATGCGAAAAGATAGTCCCCCGAATGTTAGTGCTTTAATTCCAAATTGGACCGCAGCCCAAATTCAGTTAAACAAGTGACATAAGTCATTTTCTCACGCGATTTTCCTTCCAAGGCAGGCAAGAAGTGAAGGCAAGGAAAAGGAAGGGTGTTTCGATCAAATAATTTTGCACGTTTTATTTCACAAGGGACTTTGTGAAGTTGTGTTTATTAAATGGTGTTATAATTTAGTAAATAAAATATGTGGGACAACGCCATTGAATATTTAAAAGACCCGTTGCTAGTAGTAAAGGTGCAGAACTTTTTTGGTGTTATTTACAAGAGAAATGTTCAGCAACATGAATCATCCGAAGTCATGCATACTGATAGGCAAGAACGCCAGAACGAGGAGTTAGATTTGAAGCAGCACAAGCGAATTCCTAGCAACATATCAAGTACTTCGAGTTCATCTTGTGAGACGGATACTTCGCAGGAGAGTAACTCAAAAGATGAAGTTGTGTGTAATATCAGTAATAGGTTCTGGTATTATCTATTCGTGGTGGGCACGGCGCTAGGGGACGAAATCTTCTACGCCACCTTTATACCGTTTTGGTTCTGGAATATCGACGGTGCGGTCGGCAGGCGAGTCGTCATCGTCTGGACAATCGTAATGTACATAGGTGAGCTTATTCTGTAAAAAAGAACACCTTTTTGATGATTTTCTAATCTGAACTTGAACTACTGCTAGTATTATTAGTAATCCTTAGATAAACCCCTATTTGCAGGGCAAGGAATCAAAGATATAGTCCGCTGGCCTAGACCAGGCTACCCTGTGAAGAAGCTGCAAAATAAATGGGCAATAGAGTATGGCATGCCTTCGACGCATGCTATGGTGGGCGTCTCCATTCCATTCTCAGTCTTATTGTACACCATGGATAGGTACCAGTATCCTGTGCACTGGGGAACACTCATAGCAGTTTTGTGGTGTACACTGATCTGTGTCAGCAGAATATATCTGGGGATGCACAGTGTTTTGGTAAGAACTGTAGCTGCTAATTTATACATTTATGCATAATATAAAAGACAGAAACCAAGAATGACTTTGAAAATCAATTGCTGTGAGTATACAATATACAATGAATAGGACAAACAAATAATCATTTGTGTCTGTATAGTACAATTAGTGTTTATACTTATACTATTAGTTCTGGATTTAAATATAGTGTAATTAAAAATCATACAAAGTAGAAACAGTTTTTAAGGCAGACAAAATTATTGGCAACAGCTTTTATTCATTTTGTAAACAAGAAGTCGAGTAAGGAAGAGTTAAATACAATTTCTAAGACACTTTTTAAGATAGTTTATTCTAATTATTATGGTTAGTGATCCTGCCTATGGTGCTGAAAGTTTTGGCTTTTTTGTTCCAAATCATGATAAAAATTATGAGCTATACATTTATGTTTTCACTGCACTAGAGTGGAAATATCTATACTAGAATTAATCTTTCATAAAGACTGATGATAGTCTTTATTACCTTAACCAGCATAGCTTTTATTGGGGCACATGGATCTTGATAATCATCTCAAAAAAAAACCAATTCATTGTTAGAGAACTGAATTAACTTATCTTTGTTATAATGTACTTCAAATCCTAATAAGTCCATAACCCATTTAAATGTTGCTTTTTGTGTTCTAACTTTGTTTTAGTAGTAAATGTTGTATTCGTTTTTATTTTAATTTAGAACTGGTTTGCGTTTAAAGTTTCCACTATAATTAGTCTTACTAGCTAGTAAGACTAGTTATGTATGATGAGGTGAATGACATTTTATGATATTTGAAACATTTTTTTTAGAGGATGAAACCAACTTACTTATTCATCGAATTTAATCATATAATCTTTTGAAAATTAGAGGTTTAGAATTTGAAGTTTGAAGCTTGAGTGAGTCATTAGGTAGTAGGTTACTAGATAGGATTTATGTAAATACTGCGTATGAATCTCTTTTCTTATGTTCATATGAATAACTGTGATTTCATATGAAGATAAGAAAAGAGATTCATATGAATCACAATGATGATATCATTTATGACGGTAAACTTTCATTTCATGCAGGACATAGCAGCTGGGCTGCTTCTGTCCGCAGCGCTGCTGGTGCCGCTCATCCCGGCGGTGGACTGGCTCGACGGACACCTCCTCACGAGCTCCGCCGCGCCATTCCTCGTTATCGCGCTCTCTATTCTTGTTATCGTTTACTACCCTAACGCCGATAAGTGGACGCCTACTAGGTATGTAGTCACGATAGTAAAAACTATGAAAGAAATCAATAACAATAAAATAAAAAAATACCTCAATACAGGGTAAAAGCCACATGCAATATCAAGATCAGGTACCGGGCCAAATTTAAATAAGTAAAGCGTGTGTGATGGCAATGCATGGTTTGATTCCCCCCAGCAATAGTCATTGTGCTGGGTGTTAATGGATTACAGAATAAAATAAATAATGACTGTCTGACATAGTCTATAAGCCTCTGGAGTGATAAGCATTATCTAGCAAATATTTTAGATATGGTGTGAATTCTGCAAATAGTTTTAGAATACGAATGGAATTGTTATTGAATCGCGTGTTTCATTCCATTCAACTACGACCCTGATATTTTACTGTCCCACCAGAAATATTAAATATGATTGTTAATTATTAATTAGCTTGATCTGGTAGTCGTACACAAAAGTCGAGACGCACAGTTGCGGCGCAGTAGTTTAATAAAAGTTCAAGGATTGTTTTTCGGACATAAATTGCTTCGCCTCGACTCTAAAGTAGTAATGTGTGGTTGCATCACTTGGCTAAACAACTATGCATTTCGTGGTTGTTTTTCAGGGGCGACACGACGATGATAGTGAGCGTATGCGCCGGCATCCTGACCGGCTCGTGGACCAACTACCAGCTCGGCAACATGACGGCCAGCCCGCACGCGCCCCCCTACGAGATCATCTGGCCCTCCATGGAGATGCTGGGCTGCACCATCCTGAGGACAATCCTAGGGTTCTGTGGCGTCCTCGCTACGAGAGCCATCGGCAAGTCTTTCTCGTACGCGGTCATAAGCGCGCTGCTCGGGAAGGACAAGAATCAATTAAGGAACTCTGAAAACAGTTTAGACAACAAAAATAAAATCATTGTGGAACTTTGCTACAAATACTTCACGTACGGCATGATCGGGTTCAACACCATTTATGTGTTTCCTAACGTTTTCGATCTGCTGAAGATAAATAGACCCACATACTATACAGAAATATGAATCTAGTCAAAGAGATTTTATATTCTGTGTTTGTTAATCTTATCACTTTTATAAATATTAAATCCTTGATTCGGGGTGAGCATTGTTTGCCGTTGCTTACTGTGTGTAAACTCTTGAGATGATAACAGTGAACAATGACTATTGTGCAGCACAGGTCCCTAAAATGTGATACTGTCACAAATAATGTGAAAACTGGGTTTTACCAGTTCTCTTTATCATTGTTAAAAATACAGTGTACCTGACCGTTGATTAGGCAGTTACAGTACGACACGACTCAAAAGGCTGTGGTTTTAGGCGTAGAAGGCAAAAGTTAAAATAAAAACGCCATTGTTTTCCGAGCCTTGTACGGGAAGGTGGTGCGAGAGCCATTGCTTATTTTGCAGTATATACACGTTTTACACGTGGTAACACAACCAGTGTTCCGCCCTTTTTTTCGCCTTTTACCGCCAAGTTTCTGTAACAAACGAATGAGCCCCGCCCTATTGGAAGGTAAAACCTCATCATTGTGCATACCTCGTCTTGTCCGTGAAGATGGTGAGAAATGTTTGTTATCACCTGGTGAGTGGTAATGAGTTTAATAACTCAAAAAAAACCACTTCTAGTGAAGGTTACAATTCCTGCAAGGAGAGTGTTTTTCAGCCTCATGAAAAACTAAATAAAATGAATGAAAGAGTTATTGTTGAGTAGAATAACTATTCACAATAAATTTAATGTCAAAAAAATTGTGTTAAAGGAATTTGTCATTGAGATATGCCAAAAAATCTGTAACAAGGTAGAGATTTTTTATTTCGAAAAATTTTGTATAACTTTAAAACTAAAATTTCGCTGAACATATATTGAGTTCTTTAAGGTATTGATCCCAGCTATCACTCCCTGCAGTATGCCGTACTATTTCCTGGACACCCTGTATATAATATTGCTTCAATCGTCCTGAAATTGTTCTGAAGAAATATGCAACAGCGTTAAATCGTCAATGCGCCTCCCCGATGCCAACAGCAATTAGATAGCGCAGCGTCTGTTTGCTTCGAAGAGTGTTATAGGCTCTGGAATATTATTTTGTAGTTAGGTGATAACTAAAAGTGATACTGATTTTAAAACTCTCTCTTCATAAAAGGGTCTTCACTTAGTTTTCAACATACGTGAGGCTCTCATATGGTCGATCTAACAGAGTTGTGTAGATGAATGGTAGCAGGAGCTAGGTCTTCGTTTTAATGAAGATGTACTAAATAAAACTTTGCTAAGTCTTTGGCCTGTGGAGATACCGCAGAAATATTTGCGCACATTTTGGTCCATCGGCTCCAAGCTGGTTTATAAGACAATAAAGTAGACTTACGCCAACTGCTTAATAAAACAGTTCTTTCCTCAGGGGATCAGTTTTGGAGTAGGCTGTCCCAGCTCTAATAAACTAGGCCTCCAGCTTTATCTCTGTCACTTTTGGCAAGAGTGAGGCCCGTCGCCACATCTATCAGAGTTTCGCTATGGTTTTCTATTTATATCGGCCTGCTGAGGGCTGTCCTGTTCTGTAGGGGCGGTCTCCAAAACGATTTCAGCCAACGAGGTGCTACTATTATGACCCGACCGACGCTTGCAACTGTTAAGATGTACCAACGCCCTTGGTATGAGGGACATGGGAGGGAACACCCACGCAAAGTGATATTCCCAATGTCTGCTGAAGGCATTGTGGAATGTGGCTTCCTCGTCCCATGGGTCCAGTGTCACGTAGTGGTGAACTACGTGAGCACATGCAGATGCAAAAAAGGTCTATTTGAAGAACCTCGAACGTCTGAAATAGCTTTGAAGTGGCCTTCGGCAAGAGACGCCACTTTGGAATAGGTTTGCCCCGTGATAAGCGATCAGCGATGCCGTTGAAAAAACCAGGTAGGTGTTGGTACAAAAGCGTGCACATCAACCTGCAAATAGGGGCACCATGATACTAACATAGAACTTGCAATGGTTTTGTAAAGGTTGATGTGAACGAACCTGCACATCACAACAATGTACAGATGCTGCATAAGTTGACAAACCTGTCTGGTCTTGTTCATTAGCTGAACGGATTTACATTGTCCGACTGAATCAGAACACTCGAGTCCTCGATATTCTATTGGTTTTCGAATAGCAACTAACTCTTTCAGATTTCTGTGCCAAGACTGTTGATGTGGTTCCCGATTCCCATTGACCTGACATAATCGTCGTTCAACAGGGCTCCTCAAACATGGTTTGAAGCGTCGGTTACAAGGTGATGAGTCACCTGAGGTAAATGTATCGCTGCCACCACTTCAGTTCCTCGATCACTTTCTGCTGCACCTCGTATCGTTTTCGTGGGTGTCTTCTCCGTATCAATCGCAGGAGACCCTGAAACAGGCGGCAGTGTAACCCTCCTTGTGGTACTACATAATTTGCAAAATTTCGCTGGAGTCACTGAAACTCCTTTCAAAGTCTTAGTACCTTCTTGTGAGGAAGGTACTTTCTGTTGTTCATCATGTCCCACTGGTAACCTAAAAATTCCAAATTTTGGGTAGGACACAGAACAGACTTTTCGTAGTTCAGTACACAACCTAGAGCTTCTAGGAGTTGGACTATCAGCAAAGTTTTCTGCTGAAGCGTACTTTTGTGCTGATGAACGATCTCCAAATATACTATCATTCGAATCGCCACTGCCCGCAGCTTTTTCGCTAAAAGTGGTTATCACAGCGAAACACTTTGGTGCGCATGCTATATCGAACGTGAGGCACATCATTTGGTATTTGCTATAATACTTGCCTGAAAATAAGTCTTAAAAAAAGTGCCCTGGCGACACGTTCACGTGAAAATAGGCCTGGGACACGTCTATTTTGGTCAGCCAGTCTCCGGGTTGCAAATAATCCGGGATCTCGAAGTGGGAAATTAGGTAAAACTTCCTTACGAAAATGTATTTGTTTAAACTTTTTAAATTGAAAATAGGCCGGTACGATTGATCGGATTTTTCTATCAAAAACATTAGAGAAACACTACTTACTACACTAGGTGTAACTTCTTCGTTTCGGATAATGTTTTGGTCTAACATTTGTTGTGATTCTATACCCATTTTTGGGTTGTGTCTGATGTCTGACAAGAATTTAAATTTGGTATAATCAACGGAGGCTTTTTTTTTTGAAAAAGGGTTATCGGAGGTCTCCATAGCCACCTCGCGAGAAAATGCTTTAGGCAACCCGCCTGAAATTCCGAGTCAATCGTGGCGGCGTTTTTTTTAGATCCATCGCCATCATGACCTTCACTAAATTTTCTAGCTTCAGAGTATTTTTCCACGAAATTATGAATCCCTTTTGGAATTACCAGCCATTTATTAAGGGCCCCGGCCCTTTTAGTCCACCAGTTATCCCAACGAAAACGTTGCACAAATTTCAAATTACTTTTTTAAAACTGCTATTGATTGCCCCCGAAAATGTACAGAATTTTAAAAGTATTGGGCCTATGAAAAACCTTAGCCGGGCTGCCTTATTTTTCAACCAATTTTTTAAATTGTAAGACATCAAATAAAAAATCGGAAGATGCCTTCCAGAATGTATGGTAGTTCACTGGATTCAGCTGTTAAAAACCTTAGCCATGTCCTGAATTGACAATAATGACCAGTATTATTACAAGTCATGGTACAGAAACTTTCCTAAGAACGAAACTATAGGCCGGTATCTTTCAATACTTTAAAAGATAGTTTGTTACTTTTTGGCGGATTATCTGGGTCACTCGAAGCAATAGGCATCAGATGGTCTGATTGCTTTGACACGACATCCGCTACAATAGTAGGGGTATTTGACTTAGCTTGTCTCCAGTTTGCGCGTTCCACGGAACTGTCCGGGCTTGAGGTCGAGTCGAGTCGAGGAGCTTGACAGCGTCTTTCGTATCCTTCAGTGCTCTCTTCCCCGATGTCTCCGCCTACCAGTGCTACTAGGCTGCAAGGTATCCTCCATTATCTAACAGAGTTCCATAAACTGTGTATCACCGCGAAGTTCAGCAACGCAATGAGGGACAATCGTGAGCTGCGATACTCTCTGCCCCCGCCCTCTGGTAGGGGTAATTCGTTTGTTGCAGAAACTTGGCGAAAAAGGGGGGAAAACCAGTGAGTGTTACCAGGCGTAAAGCGTGTATTTTCTGCAAAATAAGCAATGGCCCACTCACCACCTTCCCGGACAAGGCGAGGAATGCACAATGGTAGACAACAATCTTAAACTATGTCGGTAAAAATAAATCTTGGAAATGTGTACGTACCTACGCGCATAACTTCTTAACGACTGCACTGAATTGGATATCTTTATTTATCGTGTCCGTTATTTTCAGGACAAGGTGTATGAAAGAAGATTAATTGTTTCATACAAACCTTGTCCTAAAACTTTTTGTTGTAAAAAACGAACAGAATTTAAAAAAAAGGTAATACTCGTGCAAAGATGGGGCGAGTCGCTGGTGAGGATTCATTGCTAATAATGGCAAGTCGTTCGATTAAGAGTTTATTTATTTCGTAAGGCCTAGTAAGTTTTTTTGGATATCACAGTTTGCTTTTACTAAGTTCTTGACATGCCTTTGGAGTTGGGTCGGCCTGTACCTACTAATGTGAAGTATTCAAATGTATAATATACAAAAATATGATACCCATCTACATTTCACAATTCGAAAGTATATCGGTTCTTTATTACCGACATTATTCTATGATATGTCTATTTCTTATCAGCATTAAAGATTTATTTAAAACACATTAAAAACCACAACACTGTACTTAGATCAATTACAGAGTAACTATGTACCGCTTCTATAATTGCACAAAAGGTTAAAATTCTTTAAATATTTTATAATATCATGTACTGTTTTTGTTAATTGTTGAGGTTAAATAGCATATAAAATTATTAAATAGATTCTCACTATAATTATGTAGTCAACTGATTGGGATTGGAACACATGGATCGGTAAATTATCTTTAAAATGGAAAGGGGTTAAACATTTTTGGAAATTTTGTATGGGGCTAGCATTTGCCGCCATTTTGTTTTTTTCCTAAAGTTTCCGCGCACGGTGAAAGTGGTATTTATATAGATACAGCACACATAAACAAGCAAAAAATGTCTTAAAATAAGGTACCCTAAAGTGTCACATCACGTTTCAGAGTTATTTGAAGGTAAAGATCAAAATGAAAAAGGTGATAATAATTAAAAATCTACTAATTATGTGGCTTTTCTGTGTTACATTGTCAACAAATAACAGATTTCAGGACATTTAAACCGTTGAATATGTGTATTAATTATCGCCTTTTTATGGAGTGACCATTTGAAAATTATCAAAATAATAAAGGTGAATTTAAACTGTTTTTTGGTAAATAACTACAAAAGAGATTTAAATAAAAATCAAAAATACTTTATTACATAGGAGAATTACAATTTTAAAGTGACATCATAGGATAGGCAATTTTGGACCTTATCGCTTTGAGCGATTTCTTCTAGACGACTTTGGGATTGGGATGTGGGGAAATTGCGGGAAAAGTTTTTTTTTTAAATCCTTTCTTTTTAATTTTTATTACGTACTTAGTTTTAACCCTAACCCACTACAAACCTTAATAAAACCAAGTATGTAATAAACATGTCCTAATATCTGTCATTTGGTCATCAAAATACCACGAAAAGCCTCATAAATAGTAGATTTTTAATGAATACCTATCATCTTTTTCATATCGATCTTTACCTTCAAATAACTCGGAAACGTCATACTGGTACTATATTACCAGACATTTTTTGTATACAAATGTTCGTCACACAAATATTTGTCATGGGTGGGGATCGAACCCACGACCTCCGGCGTCAAAGGCAGGATCGCTGCCATTGCGCCAACAGGCCAGTTTTAAGAAACATCCTCTTTCCAAATATACCACTTTCATCATGCGCGGAAACTTCGAGAAAAAAACAAAATAGCGGATAGGTAGCTATGGCACAAATGTTCAAACCCCTTTTCAAAAGTGAGTTAGAACCGTAATTGTTGAAAAGAGTGTATGTGCATTCATACAAGTAAACGAGAGCAATGCCTTTCCTGTAGTGTGATGCGGGGATGAGTACAGAAAAGTGTATCTGTTATTCCTAAAATAGGTGGTTTGAATATTTGTGGCATAGCTACCCAGCCGCCGTTTTGTTTTTTTGTCGATGTTTCCGCGCACGATGAAAGTGGTATATTTGGAAAGGAGATACATGAATAAATAAAAAATGTCTTGTAATATGGTACTCTAAAGTGTCTTGTTTCTGAGTTGTTTGAAGGTAAAGATAAAGATCGGTATGAAAAAGGTGATATTCATTAAAACTCTACTAACTATGAGGCTTTCAGTGTTATTTTGATGACAAAATTAGTATATTTTTAATTATTATCACCTTTTTGATATATCGATCTTTACCTTCAAATAACTCGGAAACGTGACACTTTAGGGTACCACCATACTTTAGGATATTTTTTGTTTGTTTATTTGTCCTCTATCTATTTAGACCACTTTCATCGTGCGCGGATACTTTGAAAAAAAAACTAAATGGCGGCAAGTGGCTATGCCAGCCTCCATACAAAAATGTTTAGACCCCTTTGTAGTGAGTTAGTCAGAAACTTCTTCCCGCATACCTAAAAGATGCACCGCGCTTGTGGTAAAAGATTTCTGTAGATCTTCATTTAAGTCTATGTAATTATAGTAACATACAAAATAGAGGTAATTTGGTCCTTAATGCTAATGTGATTTAAGATTTAAGTCAATGAAAGGGGTGTCAACTTCGATCATTCATGAGAGCATAACTCCCATTGTGGAGGCCCTGCCGGGACGGTCTCATAAACTCTAAGGCACATTTCCATTCTCAACCGGGGAGTTTCCAACTTCCTTAGATCAGCTACAAATGTCTGATAGGATTGAAAATAATCGGCTAATGGCCTCGACGCGAGATTAAGAAATTTGCCCAGGGCAGGACCTTTCAGCTTGCAGTCCTGTATTCTGCAGAGGATTTTACCCGTCTCCGTGATAGGCTCCATAGAGGCCAATACACCCCCCTCAATAGAGACTATGTTGTGCTCGGATTTATAAATCCCATTATACCCTGTGTCTATCTGGATTCTGTTGCTTCGTTGACGGTAAGAGGATGAAGAAACAGAAGGAGCTTTAGGAATGTGGACTCTAGTAGGGGCAGGCGCAGATTGGGATAAGGACCTGGTCTCAATTAGAGCTGTATATTCGGATAAGGCTCTTAAACTTTTATTGAGCTGAACGGTGATGTCCTCAGAAAATTTCAGAATTTGTTTTTCCTTCTCATCTTTAAGTTTGCTCTCTACCTTCATAGAGTCATACAAGAGGCCAAGTTGATCTATGACCTTGTTCTGGTTAGTAGTTTTGTAGAATTGGATGGTCTGAGAGAGTCCTCTCAAGTAAACTCTCAATGCAGAGTGTCCTTAGGGGATCATTTTTAGATTCCCAGTTAAATGCGGTAAGGGGTCCTTCCCCATAGCGTGATGGAATTGTAGATAAGCCTCCTTGACTGACTCTAATTTTGACCCCTCATGATTGTCCCATTCTGCCAACAGAGTTAAGATTGGGTATATTTTTTTAATATTTAACTATATGAAAAGGCTAGTTATCATGGCAATCTACTTCAGATAAAGATAAAAAATGTGAAAATAGTTTGCATTAACAGCCAACAATTTCCTTACGCCACCTTCCGTGAGCTGGACTGGACCCTGCATACATAATTTTGACGTTTCGGAACTAGCTGCTGTGTCTGCATAAAACTTTGGACACTGAAGTCATCATTAGCGTCGAGCTCACAGACGAAACTAAAGCTATATCACGGAAGGTGACAGTATGAAAAAAAACTACTTTAAAATGTGTTGATTGATCCCATCGTCAGGACGGCAATTACTGGCCTTTTCAAATAGTTATTGTAAGTTAGTGCGGACACTTGTGATATATTATCTTTTATGATGAAGTTACTGCCATAAAATAAAAGAGATATTTGCACAATGCAGGAGTTTTATTTTTATAGTTAAATCTAAAGACATTCACTTCTTCTTCTTCTCGAGTCAATGGAAAATATAATATATTGATCTTATTTAATTTAAACGGACCCCGCCCAGAACCCAGCAACTTTTAGCGCAGCGACATTCGCCATGTACAGGTCTCCCATTGTGCAGGTGGTTGGGCACTGTGGGCACTCGAGCATATGAGCCATAGTTTGAGGTGACCAACCACAGTCACACTCCTGACCTGCTTCATCAATAAACCCCCATTTGGCCATGTTGTCCTTGCTACGGCCAACCTGGGAACGAAGGCGGTTTAGAGATTTCCAGATTGGCCAGGGCTGCTCATAGCCTAGTGGCAGGTTCTCAGCGGGGGCTATATAATTGGCTGGTGGTGCGTACTTAGTGAACCAGAGTGTCACGCGAGTGTCCGTCGGCTGCTCGGTAATTGCGCTCGTTTGCCTAAGAAAGCTTTTACGGCTTTTTAGTCGAACCTCAGGCATGCAGTGCTCGTAAAGAAGAGGTCGGGCATCGGTCTCTTGCTTCATCTTTTCAACAGCGCATGCTACCTCTCGCCGTACCTGAGGGGGCGAAATTCCTGCAAGTGGGTACAACTTGTTGAGGGGCGTTGGTTTGAGGCAGCCGGTGATGATGCGACAGGTTTCACTTAGAGCGACATCAACCTCTCTAGAGTGGGCAGATCGATGCCACACTGGGCATGCGTACTCGCCTGCAGAGAAGGAAAGCGCCAATCCTGTTGTGCGAAGAACGTGCGGGGCTGCTCCCCAAGTTGTAGATGTCAGGCGTCTAAGCAAGTTGTTCCTTGAACAGACCTTTTGTTTCAAACCATGACAGTGGCTTCTAAACGTGAGGGCCCTGTCCAGTGTGATACCCAAATAGCGAGGATCGGGGCAGTGCTTGATACTGACGCCTTGCCAGCTCAGTTTGAGAGGACGGTTTGCTTCCCAATTTCGGAGATGAAAGGCACACGATTGCGTTTTAGCCGGGTTCGGTCTGAGCGCGTTGGCGTCATAATATGCGTCGAGTGAGTTCAGAGCTCCTGTAAGCGACCTTTCGACGTCCTCAAATGAGCGGGCTGAAGCAAGCTAGAGCAAGGTCATCGGCGTAAAGGAAGTGTTTTTTGTTTTTTAAGATAGGCTGGTCGTTGGTGTATACGTTAAATAATACCGGAGCCAGAACACTTCCTTGGGGAAGACCATTTTTTTGAGCCCGCCAACGACTTTTACTTCCATTGAGTAAAACCTGAAAGCGGCGGTTGCTCAGCATTTCCCTGAGGATGTTGACTAAACCCACATCTTGGGTCAAATCACTAACTTTAACAAGCAGCCTCTTAGTGTTGACGGTGTCGTATGCCGCTGACAGGTCCACGAATACGACCCCGGTTACCTTGTGAGTTTCGAAGCCATCCTCGATCAGCTTAGTTAGCTTCAGGGTCTGGTTGGTACAGGACTTGCCAGGCCTAAAGCCTGCCTGTTCTGGAATGAGTTGGGGTTCCAGGATCGGGAAAAGCCTGTTCAGGAGCAGCCTCTCGAATAGCTTGAAGGTGTGGCACAGAAGTGAGATGGGACGGTAACTTTTGGGATCTGTTGGACATTTTCCTCGTTTGAGCAGAGCCACAATTTTTGCTCTCCTCCAAAGTTTCGGAACTTTAGCAGTTTCAAGGCAGTTGTTAAATAGAGCCAGTAACCACGAAACTGCAACTGGGCCTAATTGTTTTATTTGTTCGACGGTTATATCATCAACCCCAGTGGCTTTCCCATTTTGGAGAGATTTAATAGCGTCGATAAGATCAGCTATATCCAGTGGCTTGCTGAGAGTTTGCATAGTATTTTGCGGTTTTTTTGAATGGAGCAGTTTTTGTAGACAGCGAGGTGGTTTCCCGTTAATTAACAACTGATGGGCGACTTGATTGGCGGTGACTTGACCAGGAGTATTGGCTTACGGAGGGTCATCGGTGAAAGTTTTGATGGTAGTCCATGCTTTTTTACTATTATGCGTCATATTAACGCTGGAAATTAGCCTCATCCATCTCTCTCTACGCTTTTCTCCTATCAACTGAGTGAGATTCTCTCCAGCTAATAAGGTCTCCTCAGAAAATGGATCATTTTCGTAGAGAGACTGGTAGCGCTTGAGGAGCCCGGCAGAAGAGTCATCTAGGCCTGGGACATACGAAGTTCGACATCCTCTTGGAATATGTTTGCGGGAGATGGTCCATACGGCTGAAACAAATTTATCGTAGTTCTTAGGGGCAGGATCTATGCTACATAACTCTAGGTCTATTTCTTTAGCGTAGGCCTCCCAGTTAGCCTTGAAGAAGTTAAAACGGCGTCTAAATGGGACTTCGAGGGGTCTGACAGCAGCGAGAACCTTCAAGGTGATAGGTCGGTGCTGAGTGTTTGGGATAGGTGAACAAACTCCCTTTCTACACAGAGAACTAATACTGTCGCTAGCAAAAACCAAGTCTGGGTTATAGCCACGTCTCCATCGTCGGCTGTTGAAGGACGCAGGGTGCTTTGCATTATGTATGAGGGTAAGGTGTTCCGCCTCTGCCCTTTCTTCTACCGCATTACCATCTGGATTAGATTGATCATAGCCCCAAGAAGTGCTATGACTGTTAAAATCACCTATTACAAATTTGGAATTATGGTTCAGAAAGTTTGGTGTTTGGGCAAATTTAAAAGGACATGAGGGTGGTTTGTATATTGAAGTGATTGTACAGTTGCCCATATCTAATGTGATCACTTCAATATCGTTATCATTATTAGTGTGTGCGGATTTTACAGTGAGTGATGGTTTAGTAAAAATTGCGCTGCCATATTTAGGATGTGGTATTTCTGCGACGAGTGTCATGCCATTGATTAGGGGTCTGTGGCTATGTGCATCCCGGTGCGTTTCTTGGACACACAGGACATCACACCCTATGTCGCGACATAATTCCGCTAGTATACAAGCTTTGACCTTTGAGAAGCCCTCAATGTTAATGGACATAATTTGGAGGGCTGGTCCCTTATGCTGGTGTTGGGTATGGCTCTGAAAAGAGGCATTTTGGTCCTTACAAGAACCTTTTTCCTGGGTTCTGGACGAGACTTTAGTTACTGTAGTTGCCATTGTGGTGATCGAATTGGCCAGCCTAGACCCTGCGTTACCGGATCTAGCTGTTTCCAGGGTGCGCCGCGTGGAGGCTCCTATCATGCACCCAAGACATTCACTGACTTATTTTTTAAATGAACAACGCAGACAGTTGCTTTAGAAATAACTACTGCTGTTTTGCCGCAGAATCCTCTGAAGTACACCGTTAAATGACTTTAGCGAGAGAGAGAGGGAACAGAGAAAGCACAGAAGGCTCCCAACCCCAACCCAATTGCTAATTTCGATCCTGGTAGTGCTCTTGGTTTTACAATTCTAATAAGCTTCTGTTTTGAACGTTACTAGAATTTTAGCTTCTTTAAACTGTCTCCAAATGAAGAGGACAACTTAACACGTGTAAGCTTTTTAAATAGAGCGCCTGCCCTGAGCACGCCCACGAAGGCCACTCCACAAACAACATATACGGGATATATGTCAGCGAGACATACTAATGATTCTTGATTTGTCTAAAGGAGTTCGTATTTATACTTGTTAGTTTAAAATGTGTACAGAGGAGAGCAGGTCAATTACAATAGGGGCTTATGTAGACAACATAAGGTCTTCACATATAAAGCTTGATGTGGTGTCGTGTGCACATGTGTGTTAAGATGAATTCAATAATGAAAAAAACTTGAAATTATATAATCAATATATTTATATCAGTTTAACAATACATAACATATCGTATCGTACAGTCAATCACAGCTCTATAGCTGGCTATATAAGCGGCAGGCTTACGCTATCGTAAGCCTGCCGGTATGAGCTGAATGTATGTCTTGCGCGCGCGCACGGACGAGGCCCAGTTCGAGCTATGGTTGACTACACAAGTCAAATCAAGAATACAAAATATATTCGCTTAACTATGAGCACAGATTACCTAATAGTGCTTTAATTACATATCCAATACATACTATTTAAATATTAATAAGAAACTGATAGAACTTACAACGAACAAAAACGTTTATAGATAAGTCCAGTATTACCACTACCAATATAATAGGCGGAGTGCCGTTCTTTGTTTTTTAGAGATAATAAAATAAATGTGAACAAAACTGACACTACAGACGGCCATAAGTTAAGTACATACTTCGCAGTTAAATCACCGTTTTATACCAACAAAATAGCCGCCTGTACATACAGCGACATCTACAAGAATAGATGTAGTTAACTAAAAACGTCAATATAAATTACGCGTATGAACTAGCGTAATTTATATTTACGTTTTTACTTTATGGCAATGATATAACAAAAATGTAAATAGAAGGCGTTATTCTCGTTATTTATAATCTTTAACAGTCGCCTTTGCAGAGGCCGAGAGGATCCTTTTAAATATTTGAAATTTAATAATAACCGTACAATTTCAAAGCAATAACTTAATAGTACATCGCTTTTCTGATTTATTTTAATTAATAGAAACGCCCTGCAAGATGGTGTCGTTTCATTATACAGTGATTAACACACGCAAGCTTTGATTTTGGAAGATGTCCCTAAAAGCGACGGATCCGCATTCCCAGCACGTTGCGCCCACTTAGATCAATTGAAACTGATGATAAAAAAGAAAAATACAATCTTGTGCTTTTCAGTATTGAGTTGTAAATGGAGCAGTGCTAGAAATACGGGCTAGCGACGTCTTAACTGACGCTTTACGAGAAAGTTAGAGCAAGACGATCGCTCGTGAGGCTCGCCATGTTGGCTCGGCACTCTAGGTAGCTATAGACATCTCAGTAATAAAGTACTCGCGTAAGTCCACTCTTCACTACCCACTTTACGAATTTGCGAATTTGTGCGAACTGTAAGTGGATTAGCGACGTGATAAGCCAATCTAGTTTTAATAGTAAGGTTCTAGTTAATCTGTGTTCAAAATAAACTCAATGGTTTTTAAGAGCGTTTGGTGGAGGTAGATCGTAAACGTCGCACTTTTCGAAGATTTTCGTGATTCTTTAGCTGATTTCAAATTTAAGTATAAATTATCTCTCTATTATTGTCTGCACCTTTTAACTTTATAATCATAACTTGAACTGTGTACTTACAGCGAATTTTTGAGTTTCTTAACAATTATTTACATATAGGATTATGCAAAATTTTCAGTTTTTATTTCTGCTCAAAAAATAATCACGAAAATCTCACAAAAATGCAACGTTTTCGATCCACCCCCAGCAAACGCTCTTAAGTCCCAAAAAATATGGGTACCTACGTTGCGTAGGACGCATTCTGTCATGAATTTTTGCTAAGTATAGCTTGCCATAGTAATTTAATCTACAGTCTTTGCCATTTAAGACGGCTTTTTAACACATCATTTTGAGTAGGTTTACGCTAAGCTTTTACAACGTTTTAAATCGGTAGCAAGAAAAAAAACTGAATTATAGTTTAGCCCAATAAGGCATTTTATTAGTTTATTCTATTTTATTGAACTATGTCTCCGTGTCTTCTCGAGGTAGTTACAACGATGCGCCATCTCATACAACCTTCTCATCAAAAACATTCATCCTTCACACAGGACGCCGAAAATGTTTAACAAACCAAATGTGTAGGAAAAGTCGCAAATAATTAGGCAAATAAGCTTAACATATTTTTTGTCGACCGTATCGTGTCGGATGTGACCGATGCTTTACAACTAAACGGTAGTTAGTTTGAACACTAGAGGAAGACAAGTATTACGAGGTACGCACGACTCCTGGTTTTAACACGAATTTTGTATTACATACGTTATTTTACACACACACAATTGTACCAGTACTCATTGCACATTCACATTTCACACGGAAATCTACAAGTACAGGCTGGCACAGAAATAGCACACTTAGCTCGAAAAGCTTTAGTACTATTTTTGTGTCACTCTGCATTACATTTAAACACTTTTATACATGGTCACGCGAGTGAGTTTACATGACAGGCCCACACACATAAATATATGTCCTGAATATATCGAAACATTGTTGGCTTCAGCTTAACCTCTATAGATCACAAGAATAAGTAAAGATATTTTAGGCTGGTATCACAGAACGTTGCTCAAGTCGAGATCTGCTCTTGAGAAGAGAATTGACAGTGACATTTTATAAGTGTAGTTAGGACACATAAGTTATTTTCTTTGTTAAAGCTGGTATATGTGTGATCGAGTAAATTTTAAAAGTATGTAAATGACTTTGGGCTTTTACTGAGCAGAGCAACAGCCTGATTGCTTTTCGATTATAAATCACGTCTCTCAATCCCTCTGAAGGGCAGATCGCGGCTGATGTCGTTCTATACATCAAGCCTCAGAAGTGGAACGGGCTCTCTTTGGTCCGAAGCACCGTCGGTGTCAGCCTCCGTTGTGCTAGTGCTCGTGACGTCACGCCGGACTCGGTCCGCCGCGGACTCAGGCCACGTTGATGGGGTTCAGGTTGTCCCTCAACCGCTCGAACAGGGACTCGCCCTCGCTATCATACTGGAACAAAGGAAAGAGTACTATTAGAACTGTTATCGAAGAATTTAATCATTAAAACGACATTAAAATTAACATTTTAACAACTATCAAAACTTGGTTAGTCCCCTGCCAACAGCGAGCGCAGTTATCAAAAAATAGTGATATAACTAATAAGCAATTATTAAAATTCATCGTTTTGGATGAAATTATACGTTTTAAACGAAAGATAACAAACCACCGTGTCTGTGTTGAAATTGGAACTATTGAGAACGAATATATAAATATTATATATAATATACACGAATATATAAATAATATATATTTTTCAATATGTGGCTGACCTCGTAAAAAGTTTTGGTTACAATAATTTATAATTATAATACGCAACATTAAACATTTCTATCATAATAATGGAGAACTTTTATTGTTTTAAGTATGTGTTCCGAAGTACTTATCCTCAAAGTCGTTTCACGTACTAAAATAATGCGCACTCAAACAGCGCGGGTTATCGCGACGCGCCACTTGATAACCTCCTAGCAGTTCACAAAAGTCTCATTAATTTAATTTTTCATAATATTCTTGTTCATAGTTCTGATTACTTTCTCATCACATAGCTACCTATTCTCTTTTTATACCGCTTTTAAGCTTGATGCAGGCTGATGATTTGTTAAATATGCCAAGGATGACAAATTTAGAGAAACTACTTTTTAATTGTATTGTTTAAGAGATAAGATACCCTACATTTATTTCTAAAAAGATGAAGAGTCAGAAGCAAAGTGAATCCTTCCACACTGAAATCATTTTAATTTAATGATGTTCAGTTAATGGTGTTTAATTTTTAGGTGAATATTAGTTTAGGTGAAAAGAGCAACATATTTTTATTACAACTAAAGCACAGAATTCTTAATAATATTGACTTCTTTAAATAAATAGAACTGAATACTAATAGTCTCGCCCCGCGGCAATGAGGTCACAAGGTGTTTACCTCGTTGTAACCAGTTTGCAGAGTCCCCTTCATCATATTAAATTTTCGGAAGTGTGGCCGGCCTGAACTTCAGACAAATTGTGAATCATTTCGACGAAGCAGACTTGAACCGATTAGGGACAAATGAGACTTTCCCCAAACACAATTCTACGCAAGCGCAAATTTTTCCCAGAGCGTAAATTCTAACCACTATTTCACAGAACGCACGTCACTGTTTATTATTAAAACATGGTTTACACGAGCAGGAAAAATACATGCTTCTGAGTATGTTATCGGTGGGCAAAGTGCATAAACAAAAATTTCCTACGTTTTACTATTTCATATCGCATTTATATGCATTTTGAATATTATAGTTCACTGCTCATTAAAATTTAATGCAGAATTTTGAAATAATATATTGCGTGGCATAGCAACATACATAAGTAAACTTAGTTCGCAAGATTATGAGAAATACTAGTCTCTATACAGGGTGTATAGAGACTAGTATTTCTCATAAACCCTTCACGAATCCGGCGTCTACGCACTCAGACCATTAAATCAAGCCACAGAAAAAAAAAAAATGGGCAACAACATTTTTTTTAGGTGTCAGTTTTAAACCTAAAAACGGATTACGCAATGTAACGCGTGCAACAGACCGCTCCTGCCCTTGCGTGCGTAGCTGTTCTGTCTGTTACGCACAATCAAGGGGTACGCACGATGTACGAGTACATTGCGACTTGAACGTTTTGAAGCGTTCACTCGTTATACTTGAAATTTTAATGATGTTTCTTAGGACAAAAATTAAGTAATAATGATAAATTAATTTTTGTCCTAAGAATCTTATATCAGTCAAAAAAAAGAGACTAACATCATCATCATCGTCGTCGGTGTCCTCATCGCTGTCGGCGCCCAGGCCGGCGAACAGCCGCTCCGCGCGCGTGCGGCGCGCCAGCCGCCGCGGCGTGCGCCCGCCGCAGTCCCGCGGCGCGCGCGCCACGCCCGCGCACTGCTGCAGCAGGTACTGCGCCAGCCGCACGTCGCCGCGCCGCGCCGCCACGTGCAGCGGCGTCCAGCCCGCCAAGCCCTCCTGCAACAACACATCAGTCACATTACATGAGGCTCATCCTATGCAGGTCGCTAAATTTAGGTGATTGGACCTTGGACCGTAGCAATAACTAGCTAATTCACCCATGACATTCATTTTTAAAAAGCATTTGTTTTCCTTGTTCATTAAACGCCCATTTTATGAATTCTTATCTTATCAAAATAAATAAAACAACCGCGCAGATAGAGGATCACGAATGTCGTAAAATGTATGAAAAGACGTCCACAGGTCAGGCGGCAAGACAATTACTTTGATAATTAGTATCACCCTATATCAATATAACGACAATTTGACGACCGACTTGGTGTAATGGTTAAGAAGTTGGCTACTACACCAGAGGTCGCGGGTTCGATCCCCGCACAGTACAAACATTTGTGTGCATGAACATGTCTGTTTGTACTGGTCTGGGTGTCTCCTATGTATAATAAGTATGTATTTACAAAAAAAAATGTATTTAAGTATGTTTATCCGTTGTCTAGTATCCCATAACACAAGCTTTAATTAGCTTACTTTGGGGCTAGATGGCGCTGTGTGGAATAATGTCCAGGGATATTTATTTTATTTATTTATAACGAAGGTGTTTTTCCAACAGCTATGTCATGCACTCATGCAAGATAGTAATTAGGTTTATAATCAATATCTAGTGGATTATCGCATACAAGTCTATAGGTAAGTACTTCAAATAACAACATGACCGAGCGAATAACCCAAATAAAATTAGTACTATCTTTACTATCAACAAAGTAAAGCGCAATAGAAGAAAACATTTATTAAAAAAACCCCGACGTACCACCCAGCTGTATCTTATCAGCTGATTAGGCAGGGGTTTTCCACACAAGCGCTAAGTGGGAAATCATACAGTACCCGTCATATAATATACTGTACAATATGAATAAGACAAACAAAAAGTATTTTGCGAGAAAAAAAAACGCGAATTTGTATGGCATCGAATGAGCGCCATCTAGCGGCCTTAATGTTGCCCGAATTCGCCGCTAGGTGGCGCTGACTCGATTCCATACTAATTGACATTTACGTGCTCGCAAAACGCGATGGTGAAGTCATTCACTTCTCTAACTGCAACTCGCACTCGGCACTCTGAAGCCTACCTTGAATTTATCAATGGGTAATATTACTTTAAGTGCGTGTAAAGTTAAGAATAAGACAACACAATGAGTTAGCGATATTGATTCATCTAACGAGCGGAAGTTGTAAAACTTGATTTGCGTTACAGAGGCGTGTCATAAGCATCTTCCAAGAAAACTACTACTGATATCGTATCGTTAACGTCTCATGCATCACAAGAGTGAGGTTATTGCTCCAACGTAATGTTCGAGTTAATTGAAATGGGCTTCGAAAGTGAAGCATCGATTTCATCACTGTGGAAGTTGACCTCAAATACCTAGTTAAGATGCAAAATCTGCAATTACATAAACATAAGTACGTTCTATGGAAGTCTCCTTTACGTCAATCAGTTCTGACGTAGTTTCGCCAGCGGCCACGAGTAAGGCAAGTGCGATGATAAGTACATTTGCATTTTACCGCGTGATGGAATCTCAATGAGTTGCAGCGCGGCTGTGTTGGAGGAAAACGAAAACACCCAATTCGTCTGCGACAAACTCAAAGTCTAGCTTAAGATACCAAGATTCTAAAATGACGTCTTAATATGAACCTTAAGCTAGTAATATCTAAAATATAGACGTTTGACTATTATAGTTCTAATACTGCCGTAGATATAGCGATTGGGCCTGTGAACTTGATAATGATTGCGTTTTTAAAGAGGTATCAGTCATAACCTCGCTTCAGGGAGAAGAATCTCTTCAGAGCAAGGTAGGATGAGATATCTTACCTTGGCATTAATGTCTGCTCCGTAGTATACAAGGGTCTGCAAGGTCTTGATGTGGCCGGTCGTGGCCGCCACGTGCACGCACGTCTGACCTGCAACAAACAATCGACTCACAATTATTGACGCGTTCGATAGAAACAATAGAAAACACTTAAAGATGTGAGAGCAGGAACGCAAAATCCGCTTGGAAACATTTCCAAGGAAAAGGTTTTATTTTTAAAAGGACGGTTTTTCCCAAATGACGGTACTGTCGTGGTCCTTTTGTGGATGTTAATGTTTGGATTTTACGTCTAAAAGTGCGACAGGCAACTAAACTAACCGGTCGCCATTCAAGGCATTCTAATTTATCAAATAATGTATCTTTAACTAACGACCTTCCTTTTTAATCAAATAACTTATTTTTAAGTTATTTTGTTTACTTATTAATTGCAGGTGAAGATAATGTAAAAACCAAGTGAGATTGATGCTAAAATGATAAAGCCGCAACTTATTGAATTACAAAAATATGTGGCATATTATAATAACAAATAAATGAATCAGTTCCAAACTGGTTTAGGTGTAGACATCGCCCCGCACCCGACGGTATTGGCCCTGCTCCAAGTTTGTTTAAAATACAACATTAAGCGGCCAAAATAGACAGCTGTGTTCAAAAGCGTCTGCGATATAATAAAGTCCAAGGATTTGGGTTAGGAGATATCTATATATTATGATAGGTACTGACGAATACCTGGGTAAATTCCAAAATGTTCATTGAACCTAAACACGAACTCCAGTATTAAAAAAAGTTCATGAGCTACTTAAATCAAAGTTATATTCCGTCCAACCGCAAAAATTGGCCTTAACAAACATACCAATCCGTTATGTGTTTGCTTTACTATATTAACAAGTTAGTTTTAAATCTTCGAGGCAAGCAAATATTCCGGATTGTTGTCTTATATTTACCCGATCACTGAACGTAATTCAATTTTAAACTTTAAATTAAGGTAGTTTTTTCCGTAAAGTTGTTTTTATTTCAAATAGGTATTATTGCGGATTGTGTAAAAGCTGCACATTGCAAATGACGTACCTAACTCAGCAACTCATGGGATCATTTGGGACTTACTAAAAACATGATGTGGGCTGAACGAAGACACATTAAATTTCAACGGAAGTATTTTTAATGGGTTTTTCTTCAACATTGATTATATTTATCATCTTATCTTGACCTGCAATATTAATTGTTTCAAGAGGATTATACAGGTCATTATCAATAGTAACAGCAAAACATCCGTGTCCATCCATTAATGCGATGATGACAATGCGGTAGTACCTATCATAACCAGTTTTTCTCCAATACGCAGAGCTGCGTGACACGCGCACGCGCGGATACAAACTATGGCTCATTAATGACATGCACGCACATCTACCTTCACGAATTCCACCTCTACCTATCTAACGCGTTCTACCTAGTTCTAAATGTATCTTTACAGGGCTTCAAAATCAGTAATTTGATGTGCTCATGTGACCTTTAAGTCTACGGCCTTCAGAATCGCTGTGCTACTACTTCGAGATGTTCCAACGCGCTGTCTTCACAAATATTGTTAATACTCATTACATTGTCAAGCGAATCATTTAGCGTTGAAAAAGAGGTGATTGTTACAAAATGGAACGGAAATTTAAGACGATTACTTTCTATAAAAATTCAATAGTGGTCGCTTGATCGTCGTACGATTGTATGATTATTTTAAAAAAGTGACAATGGTGTATGTTGGTAAATGAAGAATGTCAGGTAGAGCGTGCGTGTCTCGGCTGTGGTGTCGTCACAAGACGGAGCGCACGCGCAGGCTGGGACGACGCAGGCGGGGCGCGGGCGGGGAGGGGCGATGGGGTTTTCCCAACAATGTGGATTGCCGAGTGACGAGAGCGCCGCGCCGACCCCACTGTCCTCGCCAAATATAGACACGCCACCCAGTATTTTCACCGTTTCCGTAGTCTTACGAAACAACGGACACGTCTTAGTAGTCTGATAATTCAAACGGGTTATGATGGATGAGATTATAGCCTAAGCTTGTGGCTTGGATGCTCTGTGACTGCGTATTTGCAATCATAATATAATTGAGCTTGTTTACTTTAACTCCTACTGGTGTGTGACGTGCGTGACATGTAGAATGTATTATTTATAGCACCGCATTATAATAACTACAAAGTTACTTTACTTTTAATAGTAGACGGTGGAAATATTTAAATCCCAACTTTATAGGTAAGACGAAAAGAGGATTTTAAGTGCTGGAGTGGTAAATACATAGATGGGCCCAAAGCAAGGGGAAAAACACAGTATTCAAAGATCTACTCTCTATTAATAGAAATAACGTAAGAATTACGCCCTCACCACATTTCTGGTTTCAACTTGTTTCTTTAAAAACAAAAAAATGGTCAAGTATGTCTTGATGATATAATATCTGATTATATTGGTGATTAATTAAAGGTCATTCCTACCAACACTAAAGAATCACTTTGACGTAGACAACTTTGTATATGAATGATCTATGTAAATAATACGCCACATACTGATGCTATCGCGTTTGCGGGATGTTGAAATGGTATGAATAAATGAATGGAGAAGGACACTGATAAATGGGGGCGGCCCTTGGAAAACCCCGCGCTTTACAGAATCATTAAGTGTTTTTAGATTGCGCCAGGTAAGTTATCGGACAATGCTGCTGAACAAGGCTAGAGTTAAGGCTATTGCGACAAGCTGAGGCTGGGTAGCTAAGTAATGATTTAAAAGCCTTTTAAATTAGTAAACAACTTTACTAACAAACTAAATGTTTCTAACAACGTATGGCATAAATGTATACGTATGTATGTAACTAAGTGCATACGCATTTTTACAGAACCTTTGGCAAATCCTCACTTCGGTTTCTCATAAATTTATTCACTAATCGAATTGTGAGTCGACTATGACAACGGTATAATCCTTGCAGATGGCTGCTAGTCGTTAAAGTAGAAAGCCGGTGATAATGTCGGTCGTGTGAATAGTCTGGGAAATACCAGTCGCTACTCCGTCTATGGCAAACACACTTTCACGTGGGGTTAACCCGCGGCGCAGGCGCATACTGTACGCAGGCACGCGCATCAAGGGCTGACGGAATAACTGACAACTAGACAGGCTATGATTTTTTACAAATTAACTGTTATTCATATCTTAGAAACTTCCTTTTCATTTTTTATGATTTATATACGTTAATTTATATTAACCCTCATTAACCCTCATTATCAATGTTTCAAGTCTACAACAATTAATAAACTAGAAATCGCATCCTACCTACAGTTCCCATTTGCGGCGAAACATTAATAGGTATTTTCTGCAACCCACAAAACGTGTAAAAATTTGGCATAAGTAGGCAACCATACAGCCGAATTCGGCCGACCTTCACCGGGGGTTTTTCTCTCATTACCGGTGTCATTGGGCACCTGGGTTTTATCGGGCTCCTTGACACTCTTCGTCCGAGTCAAAAACCGCATAATGTGAGCAAGCCACATTCTAAAGAGGTGGTAACGAAAACAATAACGGTAAGTAATTAGAAAAACCCATTGATTTTTTAGTGCCAATAATTCAACAACTTAAAATTACTATTTTTAAGGAAATTGTTTTAATAAAACAACATCCAATGAAATATGAATTGGAGACTATTAGGAAAACCCAATGCTTTGGGTCAATGATTTAATAGGAAAAAATATGAAACTGTAATTATATAGCAGGGCCCATGTTACGGTTTCAATTTTAATTTTAAGATCTTATGTGCCATCATGAAGCAATAAAGAACTATGAACTATGTACAAGATGTTCATAAGGGTGATAAAAATTTAATTTTTCTCATCTTTGAAATAAATACCTACATTTGATTCCGTTTTGTAATTGCACTGTATTTATCCTTCGTACCATTTACTACCTAGATGAGTAGGTGAGAGTTGATTTATAATTTTTGACCTTACAACTCATGCTGTGTTTGATTCTCGAATTGATACCTTTTGTTACCAAGGAAGCAGCTGTTAACCATTCACGTAACTCTTCAGCAGCCGCTGGGGTATCCCACGGTGCTTTCACTAGTTACGTGACGTTGGAATTACCCGTGGCCGCGCCGAAGCGGCACGTAACCAAATTCACGAACGATCTCGACATCGTGCATCGTCTACTTGACGCTGACATACAGACTTTATGAAGTTAATTAATAAAGCGCCTTAATGAAACTGCATTGTCATCGTTACCCTCGTATTATACCAAGTACCGTACCGTACCGTGGTTTAGTTTAATCGGTGCAACCTTCCTATTGAAATCGGCATGCTGCTAATTCCTCGATCCGTAAATGGCAAAGACAATACACTTTTGCCCACAATTTCTTTTCAAATCAGTTCTCTCCAAGGTGGGTAAATCCATATGCAAATGGCCAGGCCGTTAAAGACTGTATTAAAATCTTTTACGCAGTTTGCGCGTGCGCCGCCGGGCAGACTCGGGAAACCCAAAGATAATGTGCCGTCGTATGTTTTACCTTAGCTAATATCTATAATGCGATTGGAAATTCCAGCGTCTCAGACGAACATTTTGCGTTTCTTTTTCTAGATACGGGCCAGTAATTTGAGCAGGTTAAGTGAGTAAGTAATTTGTGTCTGACTTGGAAGTTATATTTGATTACTGCTATAAATAGCCTTAACTGTGCAGCCAACAGCAGCAAAAAAAAATAGAATCATCGAATTGAAGGTGTTAGGCATTTAGCTTACACGAAAATAGATAAGATTTAATATAGGTGAACCTAACAATGACATTGAACGGGAGACCTTGGTAGACGTCAGCGGTGGGCACGGTGCGTTCACACGTAAACAATGCTGATGAGAACTGGTTCCGAAAGCCTAGTACTATGGTATCCTAGAGAGCACGTGCCTGCGTGATCGCTGCATGACGCAGAAGGGAACGCCGCCGGATTACCACTCCGCGAGGACAATAACACTGGTTCTGCTGAAGGAAAACCGCAATCCGTCTGTTACTTACAGGCAATAGGAATTACCAGCGAGCAATTAGAATGGCCCAGTTTAATTCTACCATTAAAATAACACAACTGGCGCAATGATTAGTGATTGCCGGCCTTACCTATTTGTCTTGGGAAGCTAAAACAGCGGCCCTCCTGTCGGGGGCCGCTGTTTTAGCTTCCCAAGACAAATAGGTAATTGTATTTTATCGCGTTAAGGTGTGATCACTGTTTATGAGACTATGACACCCAAGCATTTCTCCAACGTTCTTGGAGTAGGATGTCTCAGATATTTTTACAAACGTGTATCAGACACATCTTGGAGTTGTGATTTTGTTTTGGCATTTGATGAAGAAAAACTTTCTCCTCAACCCAAAATCTGCTACATAAATATAGACAGACTTTTAGAATTCGAAATTCGAGGCACAAGCCGAATGGAACGTTACGTGCCAAAAGCGGAAGTGTGACTTCACACGCCATTTAATTTTTTTTATATAAAATACAGCCGTCTTTATAATAAACATAACAACGGTATTTGTGCCGACCCCTCGTTGGAAAAACCGTCGAATGGGTTTTTACATTGTGATTCAGTAAGGACAGCAGAGTTTAATTGCATCGGATTCTGTGTGATATTTATTTGATTATTAACAATTAATGAACATTTCGTGTTATAATTCACACTGAAGCATAGAGAATTCAAATATGTTCGGTATTAAATCAAAATAGTTATCCTACCCATTGTTAATCATATTTAAAGAGTGCCAGTTGATCAAGAGACGCTATGATCATTGTCAATAGGGCATGTAACTTCTGGTGAAGCCAGAACTCAAAACCTGGTTGGTTAGGAAGAATTTTGAACGTGCTTTAAATTTGCTAACTGTACGAGACATACAAGCAGTGGCCGATGACCAGTAGGAAATACCTCCGACCTTTCTGACTGTACCGCGGCGCGGGCGCATCGGAAACGTCTCGCATACTACGTCATGTATTTAATAGTAGATAGGTACCTACGATGACCATTCAATTAATTACACTGACTTTTATGGTGAAAAAAACGTATGGCTTCCGCAATAAACATTTCTACAAGGTCAACGGTCTCGTCTGGTCTACACCACTTTAGGACAGCCAAATTTGGTAGCTTCATGTTTACGAGATAATATCGCTTCAAGTTATTACTAGTGAACTGAAGAGGAAAATTACCCAAATATTGTATCAGCACTTCGTAAATAGTTCCAAACCACCAGAGGACTGATAACGTCCGTGTTTAACACAGTAGTTTATACCTATCAAAATAGCCAAGATAAAATCAATCACAGCGTAGCGTAACCCTGTGGTGTTCATATCGTCTGTGCGTAGGTCATTTGCGAGTTTTTAGGAATAATAGCTCAACTTATACTGTCGCTGTTACGCCCTTCCCCAAACGCTCAAAATATAAAGATAATGGGATATTTTGAAGTAGGTACTTATTAAAGAAATACTTGAGTTATCCTCAGGAAGTCGTAAAACTAAAGAAAAGATTAGCTACTTACCATTATAATCCTTCTGATTTAGGACTGCTGCTAGTTTCCTATGTGGTTTTTCGACTATTGGCGCCAAAAGAGCTTTGAGGCATTCCACATGACTTGATTCAGCAGCTATGTGCACTGGCGTTCTTCCGCACACGTCTCTGGCTGCCAGGGACGCTCCAGCGAGGACCAGCATTCTCGTGACCACGGAATAACCTCCCATTACTGCTAGGTGCAGCGCTGTATGCCTGTGGTCGTTTCTAATGTTCAGGTAAGCCGTGTCGGGACATAACTTGATGAGGACGCCCACTGACTCTTCGCTCCCGTGTACTGCCGCGATGTGTAATTGTCTGTAAGCAGATTAAGCACATAAGACAGTGTTAGGTAAGTCTGCTGGACAGGAGAGGACAAATCTGGGATCACAATTATAGTCTATGAGAAACCATGATAATTTTACAAAAGACGTGTGGAGTATCAGCAAAATGGATAACACGCTATGACAGGAAACTCGGAAGGTTATCCACTTTAAGTTACGTTTCAAAATTCCAGGGTCACATAGCCAAATCTGTCTAAACCTAAGTGCCCGCAATGTAAAATCTGTGCGTATCAACCTACTTATGTTTCAAAAAAATAAGGTTAAAGGCTATTTAAAATACCATGAGACCAACGAATCATAACTAAATTAACAACACAAATGTCACTATTTTTAATGATGTTGGGGTAAAAGGGCGACTAAAGCAATTTGCGGTTTCAAAGTAGGTACTTAGGAAAACATTAAATTAGCAGCGAAGTTTTCCCGCACAAGGTCACTGTGTAATTTGGTCTTTCCCAGGTCAAAGGGGTAATGCAAAAAGCATACTAAACTGTCCATTGGATTTACCCAACTTTTGTTTCAGTGTGTGTATTTTTAAAGATAGTATCCTGTCATTTCATTCACCTTTATATCACAATAATACCTACTTAGTATAACTATAATATTTCATGAAGCCAGTTTCTGATAAAAGTTATCAATAATATTGTTCCCACACCTAGAGCATATTCCAGTAATGCAATGTTACAGAGTCGAGAATTACATCAGTGAGAGAGGAGAACCGCGCATTACAATGTGTAATATTTTGATACAATTTCCCTGAAGTTTTGTAATGTAATGCTCAAAATCGAATCTGTAATGTTACATTACAGGAAAATGCTCCAGGTGAGGACCACCTTTAGCTTTTATTTATCCTATGGATATTTTATAAATGTTTTGCAAGGCATTCCTTTGTACCTAATTACTTTTATGTTTACTTTATTTTGATATTTATTTTACCTATTATCTATGGTTAGTGGTTTTAATCCACTATGAATCTTTTTATGCCCTTTTTTCAGGCCAAAAAATAACTGGTTTTTAGGAACAACTTGGGTACAGACAGACAGGTCAAGACATAATTTGATAGCTAATCTCTTAACTTCTCTAATGCATTCAGCTGCTAGAAGTCTTTTGTAGGATCAGCTTCAACATTAGGCCACGGACAGTTTATTCTGTAACTTAATGTTGTTACTTAGTTTAATAAAGTTTATATTATTATTAATAAGTTGATGAGTTTTGATACTACTACCATTCTCATACCAATTGTAATAATAAGGCTTTAATTTTATTGTATTGCCATAGAATACCTCAAGTGAAATGTGACTTCCAGATATTTTATTCATCGTGTGACATACAGTAATGTATTTCTATCTACTAACAAATTCTGATCTGAATTGAACCAGAAAAAACTCATGGTTATCATCTCAAAGAATAAAACCCTGATAAGAGTAAACCGCCTTATTTATAAAACTTAATGAATACTTCAACTTCAAGCACGTCTTTATTCAATTGTGAAGTCACATACAAGAAAATGTTGATAGTGGTAAGAATGAAAGAGATAAACAGTGTTATAGTTAAAAGAGTCTTATAAGATTGATAAGTGAATACTGACAAGAGGGTATGCAAGTAAATAAATAACAAATTATACCGGAAAAGTTGTGTTTAACATACATGTTTTTGGCTTCAGAATAGACCATCAATTAAATTAGTAAAAATAACTAATGTCAAGTAAATATGAGACAGTAAATCTATAGATACATTCTACATTCTCATGTATCCTAAATGTTTACGTCACGTAAACTGTGATAGATTCTAGTTGTGAGTGATTTTCAGTTTCACTCCTATTCACTCAGCATCTGTAGTAAAGACTGCACACTAGAGTTTAGCTTCGGCAAAAACTCATAGTATAGTACTGGTCCCACAGTTTTCCTGTGTTATAAAAACCAAAAATAGCAGTATGTCTGTTCGAATGAAATGGTAAAGAGCAAATGTGGTAATGGTGGTACCCCTGTTTTTCCAAAATAGGTTCCTGTACAGTTCCTACCTTTGTAATAAACAAGGCCTTATTTAAATTCGTTTCAGCTTATGTATTGAAAGTTATAATTATTGTTTGAGGTTAAATTGGAGGCTTTAGGTTAAGGCATAGTGATGCATCTGTCCTATCGTGGGGAAAGAGTAAATTAAGTTATCTACAAAATTTCAATAAATGTTGTTTATTTGTGTATAAGGTTCATTTACTAGAATGATGTTGGTGTAAGATCTACTGGTATTAATCTTTTATTTAAAAAGTTAATTTAATTGCTTATTAAATTTGAATTGTTCTTCAAATTTCTCAATACAACATTATAGAAGCCAGTACAGGCGTATTATGACATGATGTAGGTGGGAAAGACAAGTTGCAATGTTGGTTCACATCATGATATAACCAAAACTCCATTTATTGGTACTGTTAGGCTTTTAATTATGGGCAACATAATAAAATCAAGTTTTTTAGATAGCCTCTACTACTATGCCATGTAAATGGTGAGTATCGCAGGCGTAACGAGTTCGAGAGGCACGCTCAAGGTGACTTAAAGCCAAAGTACATCTACTTACGTATCTCCGTCTTCATCCTGCTGGAACAGTACGTGCAGAGGAGACGACACCTCAGGCTCCTTTCCTTCTTTCGTATCACTAAGCCGAGGGTGCTGTGCTGTCGGAGTTTGGTAATCCCTCAATCCCAAATATGAAAATCTATCAACACACAAATCTAAACCACTATCAGGATTTTCTTCAGAATCACATGTCACTAAACCACTGTCGGTAGGTGCACCCAGATCACCAGAATCCAACGGATCTATAGGTCCAGACAAAAATCCAGAGTCTGTGTTCACGTCCACGGGAACCTTCGTATCGAATTCCTTTTCCGCACTCATTTTGGAGAACGTGATAAACTGCACTAATTAAAAGTTAACAAACAAAACAAAACACACCGTAAATTATCGTCAACGGTACTTGAACATTGTGCTCTTGTAATATTTTATGCACTAACAACCGTCCTACTACTAAATCTTGTGTGTAATGAAAATAAAACCAAGATGACGAACAAATAAATGAAAAAGCAAGCGCGCTGGCTGGCTCGCTCGCAGTAGGTAGGTATTTCCGCACCTTTTTACGTCGCGCGTTTGGATACATACAGTATGAAAGAAACAGAATGAAAATGCTATGCGCTTAGCTTAGTTAGTGCTATAGTGGCGACATCTCTATGACATGCGCACAAAAGTAATGATGCCCGTTGCATAAAATTTAATTTTTCACATAAAGAAACATGATTTTAACAGTAGTTATCCAGTCTAGAAGATATGTTAGTCCCAGGTAACCGCTGACGGGCTAGGAATGAATAATCATATTTCGAAATTACTAAATAAGTAAATCACGTTAAATGCTAAATTTGAGACTGCAATCAATAACTTATCGATAAATTCAGGATTATGACAGATGATATTGATCGCGATCGGGCTTGAGCCCACTAGCATTCTACTGACTAAAAAAAAAATTTAACAAAAAAAAAACAACTTCAAAAAAAAACTACCTAATAATAATATAAGGTGATACGATAATATAAGGTAGGTACATTTATTTTTATTGTTCGAGTCGGTGTCAGCCTAAGAAACACTACAATATACCTAGCAATATACGTATTTTTTACATCTCACGTTTAAATATCCATGTAGGTAGTTACAAACCTACATTGGCTGACACCGACTCCAACAATAAAAATAAATGTACCTAAATTATATTATCGTATAAGTTTTAGGAGAAAATGCAATTATCTTTTTACTTTTTAGTGTTTTGTTTTGGAATAGTTTTTTTAAAGTTGGTTCTTTTTTTGTAAAAATTTTTGTTGTTTTCTTGATTTTCAGGGAATAGTTCCTGTTTATTTTATACATCGAAAAAGTATCGTTCATTTCCTCCTAAGAATTAAAGAGTTTCGTTACTTTGTCATGGATCCCATACTCAGAACCTAACCAAACTCTTATCAAACTACCCTTGAAGACTTTATTTTAATTACTATATCCTATCCAATCAAAAAAGAAGCATCGAAATCGGAGTTATTCGTCCATGCGCATATAGTTTATCTGGATTTAAGACTTATATAGTTTCCTCATGGATGCCACGGTTAGAACTGGA
Organism: Udea olivalis; assembly: GCA_947369235.1. Taxonomy (NCBI): domain Eukaryota; kingdom Metazoa; phylum Arthropoda; class Insecta; order Lepidoptera; family Crambidae; genus Udea; species Udea olivalis. The sequence continues at coordinate 21,729,471 of OX376348.1, read as the reverse complement.
CCAAAATAAAATGGGGTCACAAAGGGGGGGGCTTTCTAATTGAAAAAGAATTATCAAAATCGGTTGGCGTAATATTGAGTTATTCGTCCATTTGTGGCGCATTTTGTTCATCTAGATTTAAGACTTATATGGTTTACTCATGGACGCCACTGGCAGAACTAGACCAAATTCAAATGTAACTTCACCAGCTTTCAACTAAAAAAAAAGGATCAAAATCGGTTCACCCAGGCGAAAGTTATGAGGTAACAAACAAAAAATTAAAAAAAAACATACAGTCGAATTGAGAACCCCCTTTTTTTGAAGTCGGTTAAAAAATTGACTCTTGACTGATATTGAAACAGCAAGACTAGTGTATTTTAGTTACTTCCATAGCGTTTTGTCGTATGGTATACTGTTGTGGGGCTCAGCTGCAGACCTTAACATCATTTTTGTACTCCAAAAAAGAGCCATTCGTTGCATGCTCAGTATATTTTCGATAACATAATGTGTTTGTTCTACAAAAACGCTGCCTTAGAATAATAACATTGACGGCACCGAAAATCTCATGCAGGCCCGTATTTGTGAAAATGAAGATCCTTACAGTTACTTGCCTATATATCATTAAATTATGTAGTTTAGTTAAAAAACAAAACACACTATTTTGAAAGAGTTGGCGATAAACCAACACGGTACATTTCACGCCGAGAAAATGATTTAATTTTACTAACAGCGCGACTCACCCTGATGCATAGTTCTCATTACATGGCCGTTAAAGTGTTTAATCATTTACCAAAATTCTTAAAAGCCCCCCAATGTGATACATTTGAAGATTTGCTTAAAACATTTCTCATCGGCAAAGCATATTACAATTTGAAAGAATATTTTGAGGATAAAATTATAATTTAAGTCCTGTTTTTTTTGTTTTGTTTAAATATTATTTAGTCTTTTAAGTGTTAACTATTACTAATTAATTACCTTGGTACACCTATTGTAGTTTTGAGGTCGTACTGAATTATATTTCAATTTGAGTTTTTGTAAGATGTCTTTGCTACACCCTTAGAGCACCCATAAATAATGATTATGATTATGATTATGTGCGCAAAAACTTGCATTTGTAAGAAAAAAACAGTGATACTCATAAACACAATACTAGAAAAAAAACAACCTTATTACTCCAAGTCTTAGGCTACTAAAGGTAGGAAATTCCTTGGTGGGTTAATGTTTAAAATACTTTAACAAAATACCTCAAAGTTTTGTTGATCTACCGTTTCTACGTTTCTACGTTTATCGTCTATCTATACCTACTAATATTTTAAAGCCGAAGAGTTTGTTTGTTTCTCTGTCTGTCTGTCTGTCGGTTTGTCTGTCTGTCTGTAGTACATTAAGGTTCATAATGGACTCTTGACCGTAATCGAATTGACATCTCTAAATTGAAACTATTGGTTGATAATCTATCCATCAACCAATCAAATGACGCGATCTGTATCATACGTGAGATTTTTAGCTAACTGATTCGACTGCATGGTATTATTGGTGTTTCCAGATAGTAGATTTTAAATTCCCCCAGATGAAAAATGATTTCCAACAAGTTCAAATTATTGCTGTGCAAAATTATTTTTAATAATACGTACATCATTAACGCCCATTGCCCATACCGGTAGGCAGGACTTAAAATAGCCATTCGCTAATAATTTATAATAATTAGGTTTCAGAACTTGGCAAAAAAAATTGTTGCTACATGATGAACGGCGAGCTATGTTTCAGCCGTAAGTGCAATAAATCAGTAACTTTCTGCTCATTAATTATTAACCACGAATCGGGAAAAAACAGATGTGGGAACACAAAGCGAATTTGTGACGTCTGAGTTCGCAATGTTTAAAAATTATTAAAAAATTAACTACTGCCTAGATCAACAAGATATTCAACGTGGTTGCTTATAAATGAATAAAAAAATAAAAAAAAAATATCCCAGGACATTATTCCACACAGCGCCATCTAGCCCCAAAGTAAGCTAATTAAAACTTGTGTTATGGGATACTAGACAACGGATAAACATACTTAAATACATTTTCTTTTGTAAATACATACTTATTATATCATAGGAGACATATATAATAGTAAAAGGTATTTAAAAAAAAAATGCATGTACCGTTTTTAATCGGTGACTGTTGTATTCTTGGATTTTTACAACAACAAGTGTAGTCGCTAAGTCGTTCATTTGCTCGTTAGTACAAAGTAAACACGTCACCCTTGGTGACAGTTGTCATCCCGTGTAAACAGTAAATCTATGTGTCATTCTTGTCATCCTATGTTTTACGGACTATGGGCGAGCCAAAAGTGCTTGTGGCCCAATTCGGACCGCATCTCATTAAACGTGTGTGTATCCGAGCAGATAATACTTCTCAGTAATTGTCACTGTCATCAACGACAGAAAGAAAAGTACCAAATGACAATGTCAAAAATATAGGTAGGTATGCAAAAATGTTCCAAAGAGGATTCATCCATATTTTTTTAAACCAATGTTTACATTTTAATTGCAAATAAAATGTTTGCTGAGAAAGTAATTGAGTTGTTAAAAGAAACTGAAAGAAATCGTGACACTATCGATCCGTTTAATGTATGTGTTTACTGTTCACTAAGATTCAAATTGAATTTTGTATCTCTAAGTTAGGAGATTTTACACTCAGGAAATTCTCACAATCTAATTATTTATACATTTGCTTTAAGTAAACTTGTGTTTATTTTGAATACATTTCTAAAACCTAATTTTATCTAATATATAGGATGAAAAAATACGCCAAATTCTCGAAGAAATGCATTTGTTGTTCAAAATGAATATGAATGATGCGTAAGTTTTTCAAATAAGGTATCAGATCTTGTGTATACTTTTTTAACAACTAGCTGATGGCTCTATTTATTTTTGTATCTTAGCAATGCAACTACAGAGAACAAGTCCCTCTGGACCACAGTGCAAGTTCGGCATTCAGCCTTGGAACGCAACAAGCGCTGCCTCCTCGCATACCTCTATGACCGGATGAACAAGATCAAGACCCTACGCTGGGAGTTTGGGTCTGTGCTGCCCCCGGATGTCAGAGAGCTGTTGTCTGATGAAGAATATGAATGGTTTTCAAAATACTCAACAAACTTAGCGTCTTATATGAGGTCTTTAGGACAGGTTAGTCAATTACCTAGGTTAGACAGATTTGTAACATGCAGTTAATTTAATAAATTGCATAGTTCCTTCATTCATAGGAGAATATCTGGCGCTTATTGGTGCATATATTTATTTTAACTGCACCATAATACTTATTGAATTTAATTTCTATTTAACTTTTATATTTCACAATGTAATTGAGATAGTAATATTTCTCAATCCAGGACATAGGCTACAGCGGCATTGACCTGACAGAGAATCTGAAACCACCCAAGACGCTGTACATTGAGGTCCTTTGTCTCACTGACCACGGCAAGCTAGAACTGGAAGATGGAGATGTCATAACCCTGAAGAGTAACAGTAGACACTTCTTGCCCACTTCTGAATGCCAGACATTGATCCGGCAGGGTATTCTCAAGCAGATTGTATGATATAATAAGTGTAAGATTAGATATAAGATTAAAGTATTTTTTAATTTGGCTCTAAAATATGATTTTACTTTTTTGTCAGGCTTAGCCCTCAAAATTTAATAACTGCTCACAATCACTGCGAAAAAGACCAATTGAAGGTGATAATTTTATTAGTTTCAGAAGCTATTATTTCCCTGTATTATTTAATACAATTTTTGGGAATAGATAATGTCCGATTGTCCGAGCTTCACGTCACGTAGCGATAGGGGTTTCCAGGCGACCGGCGCTTGCCAGCCCGACTGCCAAGCATCGCAAGCATCTGCAATTTCCCTTATAATGAGGTTTTTTCATACAAAGACGTTGGTATATGCAGACCGCCATGGTATTACTAGCGCGTTGCCGACTCAACTCAGCTGAACCTTGAAAGGGTCCATCTATGGTTCGTCTTTCAACAGTGGACATGTATATGACAGGTTATAAATTATATTGTCAGAATAATGGCTGCCACACACTGGGCCACTTATGGCGTCCACTTAACTCGCGACTAGTGGTTGAGCAGGGTCACAAGACGCGGCCTCCTAAAGCGACTGAGGACTTGCCTCAAGACGCTGTCAAAAAAATTTGTCGTGCCAACCAATTTGTATGGAAAATCTCAAACGTAGCTTGTGGCGGCCCCTGCTGCATGGTGGCTTTATCGAAAAATGAGATAAAAAATGCCTGGCTACTTTATGGATGTCCAGTATAGGAATTAATAGAGTAGTTACAGTCACTACGATAGAAAAACCATGCGCCCGGCTCTCGCTCTGGTAAAAGATCCTGTGTTGTGTCAACTTTTAGTCAATGCCGGAAGGGTTAGAAGCCGTATCTAATCTATGTAGGGAAGAGAGGGAAATTTAGGGAGGTAGACGTACACACGTGTATGAAACCGAGAGATGCGTTTTTTTATTATCATGCCACCTTCCTATGTGCCTGGATTCTTGAAAGTTGGAATGAGATGATATGCCAAAAGATAGGTACTTGATGATGAAGCTATCTTTTATTTATCCAAACCGTGAGGGTAAACCCTGTACGCTCATTAAATAACCAAAATTACGTATTATTTATGTGAATTCATTGTCGCGAGATAACGTGTTATTTTTATTTTGATAAGTATCTGTGTATTACGTTTAGGCTGTTTGAGAGGGTTTTTTGCACACGCCCTACAGTCCTAAAGTACGAAGTAGGCCAAAGGCGCGTGTTGAAGCGCTTGTTTATATTCTGTGTGGCAACAAGCTTGCAGACCTCTTTTTTTAATGGCAGCATTTTTGTAAATTGATGAAAGTAAAGGCGTCTTTTCAGTGCCTATAGGTACGTATGTGCAAAAAGATATAAATTAATTGACCCATCCATTCATAATCACCAAGAAATGACAGGGAACCAAATAAATTCCGTGTAATTTTGAAATTACTTCGTGTAATCGACTGGCGTAAGAGGTTATACCCACAGCAGCGAAAGTCGTGGGTTCGACCCAGGGTAAACGTTCATGTCGCGATCATGCATTTGTGTTTATTATGAGTCGGGGAGTTATTTAATGATCTTTATTTATTTATTTATTTATTAGTTTGTACACAAATTACAGTTTTTTTACATAGAAAAATAAGGATAGCCAAAGTACAGATGAGCATATCTCTAAAGAGAGATTTCTTCGAGCAGATCATGGTGCAAGGAAAAACAAAAAACAAACAGTGATGGATAGACATAAAACTGTGTAAGTACAAAATTTTTAAAGGTCAAGTTCCTGCTTACTTACAAATAGACATGTAGGTATTATTACAAATATAAAATACTTAGTTACCTAACTAAAATAATTGCACATATTAAAAATAATAGTAAGTTGGACGAAAACTTCCTTTCAGCTGTGAATTACGCTCCGACGGACATCGTTTGATGTGAATTGTTCTTTGCTGATCAAAGAGTGCCGCACCGAAAAAGAAAAACAGATTCATATGAAAAAAAAGGTTTGAGTGAATGTGCTACGAGTACCAGAGGCGTCACCCGTAATGCCATTTTTGGTTACGTGGTCGTGACCGAATAGTGTAAGAAACCAATAAAGGCACTCAGGAATGTCCTACTTAATGTTAATGAATAATCAGCACCTAACTAGAGAAAATTAATATCCATTAGAGACATGGAGATATGAGTTTAAGGGACAAGCGCTCGGCTCCAACTTCTCGTCCCGGGTCAGCGTCGTACATACCTTACTAAGACTGCAACTTTGGTAATAATTTAATTTTATGAGACATTAACGTGTTTCCCTGATAAATCGACGGGCGATACGCGCGTTACCTGCCTATTTGTTTTGGGTCCACTGGAGCGCAAAGATAATCTCTGTTTGGGCGTTATTCGCGCGAAACAGCGCAATAATAACAAATACGTTTTTCGTGTTCATGTTAACGTGTTAGGTTTGCGACTCGTGTACGCTTTTCCCGATATTATTTATGGATACGCGTCACGCGTAGGTTGTATTGCATGCATTCAAGGTATACCTGTGTTTGTGCTCCGCCCATTTGCACCAAGGCTCTAAGGAACTTACTTCCGTGACAGTTTTTAAAGGGGAAACCGGAATTACGCGAGAAGCCCAGACCGCTCGAGAAACACCGGAATCTTCTTGAAAATAATCAGTTCTACCTAGAACAGCGAAATTTAAGGTTAGATTCCTTTTTTACTAAAACGAATGTAGAATTAAGCTAAAATAATAAATGCGGCCGATCCAAACGGGAAAATTTAAGAAATTTGTATTCGAATAGGTCGTTAATGCGGCACAAAACTGTGTGCTTAGGAAAAATATCTACCTAAGTACATACATAACCTAAACTAATCGGCTAATTCCAAACAGCAAGCTTCATTACAGTGGCCTCATAAGGTGTCGGTGCTGATCGGGCACCACTAACAAGGCTGAGCTGGAAGCTGGATCGGCTCTTGGTCGCGTGCCAACTCCATCCCAGACCACTGTGGATGCGACTTTTTATCTACCATCGCGGAATGGAATATGGAGGAGGAATACTAATAAATCTCCAATGGGAAATAATGTAAGTACGAGTGGAACCCACATCCATACAGAAGATATGAAATATAAAAAGCATTTCTGATGATTATTCACGGCTGTTGGATGTCTTTTACGACGTTTGATAAGTTTTAATTTACATATGCGGTAGGTACCGTATACCTATTATGCTAATCCCAGATATCTGATGAGTGATCTCATAAAAGGGTTTTAGCAGGCGTCTAAGGGTCGGACTAGTTTTTAAATTAATTCAGGATACGTTTTTTTGCATAGAGAAGAGGCTGTATCCTGGTGTGATGTTTTTACAAATTAAAAAGAAATGAATAAAAAACTAACTACCTATTTGTGTTCGAATTTCAAATGGATGGATATGTCATTGATTTTACTGCTTTCAGTAGGTACTTATCGGTTTACATGAAGTATTGCTTGCTTACAAGAGTCGTTCTACTTGTGTACTTTTTTGGCCTTGAAATGTTCCACGTAATTTGTTTGTGTTAGTTTTGTGGGAATAATCAAGAGAACCCGCTAGAGTCACTCTGGAGAACATTGGATTGTTTTATTCTGTGCACGAAATTCGCGTATTCGTAAATGGCTGACTGGGACAGTATTAGTTGCAAGGGTTCCTGAGCTGTATTTTTCCGGTGATGGAAAACATCGATAAAAAACTAAATCAACCCGGATAGGGGCGGAAGACTCACCACCTGCCACGTTGGGTTCTAATACCATTGCTGAAAAGTGAGCTTCTGAGTGTTTCGTTCACCATGACGGCAACAGTCACTTGCCTCTGACTACCCAGTTAGGAATATAGTCGTGATGGCCTGTATGTGTTTTTTTTCATCCAATTTTATTGGATTTTTTTTGGGCTCATTAGATTTTACAAAAAATCTAAAATCGGTCGTAACTTTTTAACGGTTAGGAATCTGACTAATATTGATAGGGCTACTAAACTAAGGTCAGAAATACGTTATTTTGATTTATACCCTACTTCCCGTGATACCCTGTATAATTACACTCAAGTATAAAATAACACAAACGTTCATTTACATGAATGTTTGTCCTGCGTGGATATCGAACCCACGGTCTTCTGTGCTATAAAGCAAGACCTCTTAAGTCCGTATACTGACCTTATCCATTGCGCTGACAGGCCTGTTAAATAATTAGGTAAATACTAGATATTGCCCTTAAAGATTGTAATTAGCTAATTAGTTACTGAAAAGCACGAGACCCACGAGTTTTACAAGTTTATACTGTTCTCATTTATTTAAATGATCTTTATTGGATAGATCAGTGGATGGATAGCGTTATACCAAGTATTAGGTGCTGACGTTAAAATGAGATTATGATAATGATACGTCATTTTAAAATCCCGATTCCAAAATTTCATGGAATCGTTTGGGAAAGCGCCGGCCGCTTTCCTGCTCCCATATTTTGTATCCATTCGTCATCAATGTATGATTCACGAACTAACGAAGTTTGTTTTTCTGTGTTGGTTTCCACTGACGATGCGAAACAAAACCGTTATAGATTTACATTGATAAATCGAATAATGCTTACACAAAAATTGCGTTTTAACCTTTCCAATATTATTTTCAACCATTGAATTACTTGGTGTTAGTATCTAAAATTAGAGTTAAATTTTCAAACTCAAACTCAAATATCTTTATTTAAATAGACTTAAAGCAGTATTTTTAAATAGACAAAAATAAACTAAATAATAAACATAAAATACTTAATAATATGAATATTGGAGTTGCTTCATAACGAGAATCCCGGCGAGAAGTAGTTACTCTTTTAAACTTGTTGTGGTTTTACAATGCGGTTTAGTAGAGTACAATTTTTTTGTTAGTAATATTTACAACCCAGAACTGCCATGTTCTAGTAGGTACCGTACAGCTCGGGTCACACTGAACCTAGGATAATATTCGAACCCCAGGACACAAGAACTATGAATGAAATGAGCGATCTGTCAAAACTGTGGAAATACCTACTTCCTGATGATTTATGAGGGCTTTGAACGACGACTGACGACACGATTAGCGTAGTGTGCTGTAGCACGGTTTCTCGCCTCGATTTTCCGTAGGTCCTGGGTTCGATTCCCGGACGGGTCAATTCAGGAAACGATATTTTCTGAATTGACTCGGGTCTGGGTGTGCTGGGAGACGCCCCTAGCTTATTTTCCTTGTGTGGTACCTCGTAACACAGGGATTTAATAATCCCTACTTCGAGACCATTACAAGAGGTGTGTTGTCTGGCGCATATTTATTTATTTATTATTTATTTATTTGAAGAATAGGTTTGAAAGGGATCCTATACGGTCTGCCACGAGCTCAAGATAACAGTGCGGTGCAATTGGTGCGGTTACCGCTTAACTAATGGCGGAACACATGCTGGTTTATCTCTTGTTCAACTTTACTATCTAAAGGCGATTATAACCTATAAATTCTGAACGTTGAGCCACACCATGTTGTAAAAGTAAAAGTAAAGTAAAAAAATCATTCATTCATTCAAGCTTGTACAAAGCACTTATGACATGTCAAAAAAAGTATATAGAAATAATAATAATAAACGTAAATAAAATAGTACAATATTAGTACATATCGTGAATATACATAATGTGAATCTACCACCGGTTCGGACGTTGCTTCTTATCGAGAAGACTCCGGCAAGAAACTCGATAGTTATGTACTCTTTTGAACTTTGGTTTGTTTTACAAAAAATAAATTCAGAGTACAGTCAATGAGAGTAGAAAAAAGAACACAATATTGAGCAGAGGAGCAGATTATTCCTACTATGACCACAAACTTTTGTCGTTCAAGTAATCCTCTACATTATAATAACCTTGTTTCATTAACTTTGCTTTAATTGCAGACTTGCTTACTGGTACAAAGTTCTTTCCCAATTACGCGGGAAACTCAACGCGAGTTAATTCCTAACTATTTGATATGACGTCATTCGGTATGCATCTTGACCACAGCTTGTTATACAACATGAGTTATTCCTAGTATATACACACATTCTTGGTTATAAAAGTTGTAATGATGAGTATGTTTCGGACTGAATGCGTGATTCCCCTTGTAAGGTTATTTCAAACACTTGACACAAAAAAAACCTTTGAGGATTTTTATCGTAATGCTATTTTCCAGTAATCAATCAAAGTAAAATCTCTGAGATTAAATAAGTTTGACTCTCGACCATCAGTACAGCCTATAGTCTAGTCGTTAGGCCTAATCACAGCGCAGTTTTCATTTGTATTTCTTATTAATGTTCATTTTTGGTCAATTCTCTAAATTTTATATAGATAGGTGATGGGGGCTAACTAGAAAGTGTGTGTAGAAGGAAAAACAGTATTTGACAGTTTGTACCTAATTTGAAATCTGTATTCTAGGACGTTCTCATCCAAAATCTATCTTTACTTGTACATATTGAGTAAAGATCTAAGTTACGCTTGTGTGAACTCTAGAATAGGTCAATGTGGACTTTAGATTTCTGTCTTTTTTACCACACCTTCGAAAATATCATGAAAGCTCTTCTCTGAGGCAGATCACAACCCAGGCAAACTATAACAGCTTTATATAGTCAACATTATCAAAATACCAGTAGGACTTTCAGTTAGAAATAGGTACCTACCTACTGGTCTTCATGAGTGGTCAGGATCCTGTTTTGATCATTGTTTTTTTTAAACGAACGTGTTTTTGTACAAAAATAATTTTACCCACGTAATACGTAATGACCATAGGATATGGACTAACACCATAACAAACAATAGGATTTAAGGTAGGTTAATCCGCTGCGTTCAGTTTCATAGTATCCGACGTCATATGGTGAGAATGGTGACTTCATATTGACGAATAGAAAGGAACAGGTTTTCCTAGTAGATACTCTTATGAATAGGATACAAACAAGTTAGTATTGAGAGCAGATATAATTACACCCTGCGTAATAAACACCTTTGTAATATAAAATCAATATCCGGCTGGATCCTGCAATCTACTTATGTTCTTGTTTTCAAAATCTTGGAACGAAATATTTGAATCAAGAAAATATTTTGCAACGGGTATTTTTTATTTTGATAGAAACGGGAAAAGTGCCAGTACTTTTCCCGTTCGAGTTTAGCTGCATCGATTAAAATTCAACATACTCGTAAGAGTACCTAGCCTATCAAGTTCAAATAATCGAATTATAAAGAGGAAAGATTTGTTTGTTTGTTTGTATTGAATAGGAATAGAATAGGATCCGAAACTACTGGACCGATTTTAAAAATTCTTTTACTAATAAAAAGCTACATTATCAGGGAGTGACATAGGTTATTTTTTTTTATTCAGGCTACATTTTGACGGGAAAGACAGTCTACGCGGGCGAAGCCGCTGACGGACAGCTAGTCTCTTATTTAAATAAAACCGGGAAAATTTGTTGCACTTGGACTAGAGTAAATAATCAACCATTACGATCTCGTTCTGTTTGTAGCAATTGTATTTAACTATTGTTACTCAATCTAAGTGATTGTATTTAGTTCTTTATCTTAACCTGTAATATTTTAATAGATAGAAGCACCTATTGTACCTACTTGTTTCTTTTATTTCGCTTTATTTAACAAAACTGCCACAAGAAAGTTTATTAAATGACTCCTTCTCAGGATCTACCGTGAAAAAAGTTAATATTCTTCTCTCTCTCTCTGGTCGGGCCTTCATGTCTGAAGATCGTGATTATGGTGGGGTGTAAGTTTGGCGCGGACCAATAGTCTCCACACCGGCCTCTGTCGGTAGCAATTTAAAATCGGCGACCAAAATTTGGCGACTGTGTAGAACGTAGGTGTTTCTGCATCTTTAAGTTGATCAGTCCATCTCGTTGGTGATCGGCCTCTAGGTCTCTTTCCTTCCGTGTTCCCAACAATGATCATCGTCTCAAGGCTTTCCCAGCTGAGATAGAATTGATACATTTCTGCGTTTGGCGGTCCAGGGAATTCGTAGCATCCGCCTTCAGTACCACATTTCGAATGCATCAATCCTCTGCCCCTCTCTCGCTTTGATGGTCAATGTTTCAACTCCCTACATGAATATCGGGAAAACCAATGGCCGTACTAAGCGCATTTTGGTGGTGTTGGTGATCCCTCTATTTTTCCATAGACCATTCAGCCAGGTCATAGCATCTTTTGACATGACAATCCGTCTTTTTATCTCGGCAACACAGCTACCATCGTTGTTTATTTGTGAGCCTAAATAGATGTAGTTTTGAACAACGTCTACACCTACACTATCAATGTCGGTCAACTACCATCAGTTTGGTTTTGCTCCCATTGATAGCCAGGCCCAGTTTCAAACTCTCTGTCTCCAGTCTCTGTAGAAGAATCTTCATATCCGACACAGATGTAGCAACGAGTACCGTATCGTCGGCGTATCGCAAATTGCAAACTCGCTTGCCTCCCAGCGGAAATCCTCCCTCCCAGTTCTCTATCGTTTTACGGATAATAATATATATTCGCCGTTAATTTTGAATAACACAGAAGAGAGTATGCAACCTTGTCGGACTCCTTTCTTAATAACAAACACATCAGAACAGACGGTGTCGATTCTTACAAAAGATCGGTTGTTTAGGTAGAGGTTCCGAATAAGCCAAATCAGATGTTCCGGCACTCCCATTTCTCTGAGGACCAGCCATAGTTTGTCCCATTTAACGCAGTCGAAGGCTTTGCTGTAATCTATAAAACAAAGCACAGCAGGGCTATTGAACTCCCGGCTCTTCTCTACGATCTGACAAATATTCAGAATCTGCTCTCTAGTTCCTTTACCCTTTACGAAACCAGCCTGCTCTTAGGGTATTCGTCGATCAAGATAGCTATGGAGCCTGCGATTGAGATAACGTTCAACAGGATTTTGCTGGTATGAGGTATTAAAGCAATGGTTATATAGTTACTGCATTCAGTGGTAGAGCCCTTCTTGTGCAATGGTATGAAAACCGATTCTGTCCATTCTTTCGGCCATTGTCAAAAGTTCCAGATTGCGTTACAGAATGCCTTCCTTGCCACAGTTTCTGATGAGTTCAGCAGGAATTCCATCTTTGCCAAGAGATTTACCGGATTGCAGAGATTTCTGAAGTCAAACCTTACATCTTAGTTAGTCTTTCAAACTGCGCCTTTCAATGATGACATCCTCTGTGTCCTTTGCAATAAACTCCCTCATCACAGTAGTACTACGCAGTGCATTTACTTAAGCCGCTTCCACCACCACTTGTTTAAAGGCACTCCACGAGTCTTCTGAGTTTTGAGAATCATTTTGGTACTTCTTGATTTTGTCTTTAAAGGTTTGTCTGAATCCGTTGTAGTTCACCTTTCGGAGATCGAGAATTTTTCTGGGTTTTTTAAGGCTTTTAAACCGTACTTTCAAAACGGTAGCAAGGAGCTGATGGTCGCCCCCGCAGTCTGCTCCTGGGAAGGTAGTGGTATTTAAAATAGACGATAGCCACCGCGATTGTAGTCTATTTGGCTCCTGCAACGATCCCCTGGGGAGATCCAAGTATATAGTCTACGGATGTGATGTTTGAACGAGGTATTGGTAATCGTAAGGTCTTCTTCACCATAAAACTGTAAAACCCATTTTTTCTCTCCCCAACGCCGTACTTTCCAACTACACGTCTGAGATGATCATCATCGACAGTGCTCCCAACCTTCGCATTAAAGTCCCCGAGCACTATCGTTAATTCTCTTTTAGTTAGGTACACCCAACTCATTGTAGAACAGCTCGATATCCTCTTTCGTACATTGTGCAGTAGGTGCATATACTTGGACGAGATTTATCCGACAAGGGGACGCATTGAGCTTGAGGGCTTATTCTGTTGCTAACGGGTTTATATCTCACGACACATTTGTCCATTTTTTGCGGTACAATAAAAGCTACTCCTCTGCTACTTTCCTTTTCCGGCCCTCAAAAGTATATAATATTCTTATTGAGGAACAAATAACGAAAGCTCTTGCAGAAGCACTTGAATCCGACTAGTAAAATTAGTTAAAGAAGTTCCCGCGGCGGCCCGTGGATATTTGTGAGAATTCTTATGAACTTGGTATTGATATACTTTTTAATGCGTTTGTAGGGTTCTCCCGTTGTATCAGCTGTTCTGACAACAACATCACCATTCGTATACATGAACTAAAGATTACGTATGATGAACCGTGAGTCACGTTACGGCCACGCTGCTCTTACCTGACGTCATGATGACGTCTAGCGAAATCGCTTTGAGTATTATCTTTGCTAAGACAGGTTCAGCAATAATATTTGTTAGCTTTTTGATGTCTTGAAATGTTCTTGTATGCTTTTATAGTGTTAATTGAATGAATTTTTGAATTTAGTTAGGTAGTTTTTTATTAGGTAACAATAGTCACTGCAGACAGGCACTGACAGCGATCCTGCCTTTAGCACCGGAGGCCGTGGGTTCCATCCCCACCCATGACAAACAATCATGAGACGAACATTTGTGTTTGTAGTGTGTCTTTTGTCTGAGTGTTATTATCTATAGCGGTTAGTGGTTAAGCAATACAACTCGGTGTGTGTGTTCCCGTGTGTTCCCGAGTTCAAATCTGGCCAGAACCAAAATCTTTGTATGCATTGTTTGATTTCCGACTAACTCTCCGGTGATGGAAAACATTGATAAAAAACCAAATCAACCCGGATAGCGCTGGAAGGCTCACCACGTACCACGTTGGGTTCTAATACCATTGGTGAATAGTGGGCTTCTGAGTGTTCCGTTCACCATAATAGCAATCTGCAATAGTCACTTGCCTCTGACTACCCCGTTTGGGATAAAGTCGTGATGGTTGGTATGTATGGGTATGTATGTTATTATCTATGTAAGTATGGTTTTAGAAATATAAGTAGGTTTGTCAGTCTCTGACACCCATAGTATGTACAAGCTCTGTTTAGTTTGGGGTCAGATGATCTTCGTGTTAATTGTCCCAGATATTTATTTATTCATTTCAAAAATGTTTTTTGGATTAGAATTTAGATATAAATGTTTAATGCAATTACTGTAGATGTATTTATTATTTATTTTATTTACGCTTGAAAACCCCGTTAGCTTTAATATCCATGTATTCACCTTTTTCCATATGCAATATACGCAGAAGTCATAATACATAATAGACTTCTGCGTATGGAAAAGTTGCTTGAAAATCCCTCCAATTTCTAACATTTTGTTTGTTACAATGTTCGTTATATGTTTATATAAATAAAAAAGTAATTTGGCGACTGTAGTCAGTTTTCTGCGATCTGCCGTTGGATCTGTAAAATTCTCTCAACTTAACACCAAATGCTGAAACAAGTTTCGTCCACCAACTAGTTGAAAGCCTGAGAATATTCGCTCATTCATTTAAAATCAAGAAGTTCTTTGTTAAGTCCTGTAAAGTAACACTGTGGAGTGTAGATACTTACTAATTCCTAAATTATTTGTGAGAAGATGTTATCTTACTAATATTATAAATGCGAAAGTTTGTGAGGAAATTACATAGGTACAGTATATTTGTTACTCTTTCACGCAAAAACTACTGAATTGATTTGGATGAAACTTTACATTTATACGGCTTATACATCAGGATAACACAGGCTCACACATCAGGCTACAATTTATAAAGATTTTATGTAATTTGACAATAATGTATATGGATAACGTGAGTGAAGCCGCGGGCAGAAGGCTAGTAGTTAATATAAAACTATATAAATTTTGCTCAAACTTAAGGCTATGGTTTCTCGAGATTGTCAATATTTGATCGACTTTGTTTGAAGATAACTACTATTTATCTATTTATTTATTTATTCTTTGGCGCAGTAACAAAATACAAACTAATACATACATCGATTTTGAGTACATTGTAACATGGTCAAATTTGCATTTCGATGACAACCGCGCACAACGTTTAAATAGATTTAAAGAAAAGAATTATAACTTAAATTAAAATCTCACTTCATTTTGTGAGAATGCATTTCGAAACCCTCCGAATTTCTCAAACTGTTGAAAAATGATGTAGCACTCTGATGAAAGATGTCTAGATGATTGCACAACAAATTATAATTTCTGCAAATGCGTGTCAGGGGGCTATTTTGTGACACGTTGTTCCTCGCCAAAGGAACGAAAAATAAATGTTGTCTGCGGTTTGACTTAACAGGTATTTTCAGTGAAACATGGCAACAACTTTTCCAACACACGATATAGCATAATTTCACCGAAAAAACACAAAGAAGTACGTCGACGATTTTTTTGTTTTACTCTCAAATATTCATTATTACCATTTTGCACTTAAAAAAATATATAGATCGATTATCTTTAAGACTAGTCGCTTGCGTCGTATCAGGTATACTTATATCCACTTTGTAACGGCAAACTGTGCTTGAGTAGGACGTTTTACAAACCAGTTCACTATGAACTGTTTTAAGTTAAATATTATCAACAACAACAACACAGATTGCTCATATAGTGTCGAACGCATTTTCGCGCGCCAGGTTACAACAAACTGGCTAATATCTTCAACAGATTGACATCACAGTGATGAGGTTTGAGTCAGCGATTCGGGTAACGTTCTTTTGTTGGTTTACAATCATGTTCCAGTCGTGCGTGATTTGGATTCTAAAAGATTTAGGTGACGTCATTGTTTGAGCTCGAATTTGGCAATCGTGGTGAGTCGCTATAGGTACCCATCTAAGCAATCTATTCTAGTGATTCAAAGATGAAGGCATTTGCCCAGCTGTGGGACAGTATAGTATAGATAGGCTTACTTTCTTTCTATTGTTCGATCTACCGTCGTCAAAGCTGTTTTCAATAATAGACAATGGTTGTGTCACCCATTTGATGAATAGATGATGAGTTACAACTACATATTTCCTATAATCGTAAACATAAGCGTATTAACTAACCGCGATCAATATGCAGAAACACAAGGCACAATACCCTACAGCCATTGCATGCTGAAAGCTACAGTGCAAGTGGCGTAACTGCCAAAGATATCATCACAGGCAGTTGGGACTAGTCGGGCCAATTTGCCGCAAGTGCCGGCGCCTGTTGGCAAATAGCAGGCTGTGGCCGTCCGCAGGTAATAGAAGACGTCCTAGGTCGGTGCCTAGTTGTCTAGTAGGTACGTAGATAGCCGGAGTCGTGGAGCTAATGGCTGTGTAACGGCTTGTGATCGCCGCGAAGGCACAATGGCGTAAGCGCCACATTGTAATTGGAGCTTTATACTAATATGGCAATGGGAAACACGAAATTGTGCATGTGCTAAGTCGTAAAATGAGTTTGGGAATTTGTAAATAATTACCTTATAAGTAAGGAGGTAAACAAAACAATGAAATTGTGGTGCCAATTGGTTTTTTTAACATACGATTTCTAATATAGGTAGGTAATTACCTCCTTATTTTCCGCCCATTGAAATTTAATAAGTGCTACTCCGGTTTTTCGCTGGAAATTTCTAAATGCCCGTCTAGGGAAGCTTTGTTAACCTAACATGGTTTATTCCCTATGAACCGTTAGAGCTATCACATATTTATAAAGTAATGTTGGTCTGTTATTATAGCGAATTCCATACGAATATAAATGTTTCGTTGTTGTTGGGCAAAGAAAGGTTAAATAGCAAATTTCAATGACGCATCGTGTCCGCCAAAAAACTCAGTGATAGCTCGTTAGTGTTTTAGATGCCTCTCTGTTTATTTTGTATTATCTTTGATTTGCTAGTACCTACCTAATTTGATTTTTTGTAGATTTTGTTATGTAATTAAAATTGAAAATTAATTGCATGATTTGTATTGTAATGACCTGATGGCATAAAATTGCTTTATATATTACTCACTTATTAGTTGTTGTAATGTAAGTTCACTGCCAAACAAAAGCTACTGAAAAAAGTGGAGCCCATAAATTACTAAATTTTAGGTATCGTACTCATCTCACACGATTGGACAATGTTTTTGCTCAGGTGTTATCGAAAGACCTCTCAAAAACAGAAACATTAGTAAAAAAAATATTTCGAAAGCACCAAAACTCCGCGAGAAGGAGCAATTTTAAAAATCATATCTTTGGACCTATTAACCCAAAACGCTCCCTACAAACTACCGCCTGCAAATGACGTCATTTGCGATCTTTTTCTTTACATTCTGCAGAAACATTTGATCGGCAGCTATATAACATTTTGCGTTTATGATTGTTCTTTTTACATTTCACTTTTAAAAATGGATCTTCCTAGCCAAGTTTGAAAGGTCAAAAATATTAATAAATTGAATATGAGTAAACAAACTAAAAGTTTTGATAGGGCTTTTTTTAAATGTATTTTTTAAATATATTAAATTATTTTTGGAATCTGAAGGTGTTACCACATAGCCTATTTCAGGTTAAAAACATGTAAGACAAAAACATGTCTCGTTCTAATTAGTGGTATCCTTGCAATATCAGCAAAATCATTCCACATTCCTTCATCGTATTCCGGTGACACATTCAAATCCCATATTCGCAGATCCTAAAACAGATGTAGGTCATCCAGAATCATTTGCGAGTCGGGAATCCCGCTTCGTCGACAGTTAACGCGGCGAGTCCGGGCAGCGGGCCAGGGAATTGGGATTCAAATGTCGACGCCGGCGCACCTTGACAAATATTAAAGATATTTGGAAGAACTATAACCTAAATCCCCTTTTGGTCATAAAATATTTTTCATTATTAATTGGTCAGTTACAAGCTACTGTCACAATAGTGGCTGAGGTCTCCATAATCGAAATCAAGTCATCACTATAATTGATGGGCACGCTTGTTAAATGCGGGATGATCGCATGCCTGGGTGCCAACACACTGCCTTTTCAATACTAAAGGTAGTAGAGTGCAGAGCATTACAAAGTTGTAAAAACATGAATGCAGAATTACGGATCAATTCGATAAAAATTGGTTTACAACAGGCCGTTTGAGGCCTTAACTATCGATAAAATGTAGTGTTCTACTACTATCTATATACGCTATTCCGCAAGCACTCCTCCATCGGGACGTTATACCTACCTACTACTTATTGTTATGAAATATGGAGTTACTATAATACTGACACTGTCTTTGACCGTAATAACAGTTCATTTAGTCTGCTGCTCTCCCGCTCAGGTATTTTCAAAACCGCGTACGTACTTTCCCGTGACATTCCCGTGACATTCCCGTTTTTATTGACGAAATCGGTTTTCCTCGTGGCGTTCGTGGGGAAATTCGATAGTGTTCGACTCGTGGTAAATGCAGAATGGAATATAAGTATATTTTAGTGAATCGCTTCATGCACTTGATTTACCACGAGAGTGTTTCAATTAGCTATGACTACAAAATCTTGGCATTTAAGTTATCCTCTATACATAGTTTTAACTTTGCTTGCTAATTGTATCCAATGTTAGTATGATGATGATCTCGAAAAGAGAAATATAATATTTTCTATTCTAAGTTTTCTTACTTTGATTTATTGGGAATCCATCTAAACTTAACAAAGATATGTTTACAAGGAAACTAAGCTGCTTTTCTTTGCTAAACAATACCTTCATATAATTAATTATCAGGTAATTAAACATTATCAATTCAAAAACATGTGATATAATTATACTGGTGGTCTTAGCGGATTAATAAAAGTATTGTGAGTGAAGTATGCTGTGTTACTGATGTGCAAAGGTCCTGCTTGCTCATGTATTGATTCAAGCGATATCATTCGGTTTTTCCCTTAATCCATTAGACATAACGAAAGAAGGCGAACGGAAACAAGTATATGGAAATGTGCAACAATAGAGATGTTACCTGTGCGTTGCTGTAAGACTTTAAGCGGAGGCTTGTAGTCTCCAATAATGCCAAATATTAAAGTTAATTTTCTAATAGCTTTGGATGGTATTAAGGGAGATAAAAATAGGGAATTAAGAACGTTATTATTATATTAGGTGTTTTTATTTTTTCGCCGACAAACTACTTTGCATTTTGGAGATATTTAGCTGACCAAACCAAATCGCTTGATGAGCTTTGGTTATGTATCTTACTCATCAGCAGTACCACAACCCTGCCAAACCGATGTAATTTAGCTGCAGCTTACTGTGAGGTCCTATCATCCAGGAAAAGGTAGATCTAACGAAATTCCCACGACATTAGAAAATAATACAAAATCAGATAAGTAAACAGAATATTTGGCGACTTTGTCAAGAAAAAAAAAAACAAATTTAATATTATAACAATGAAAAAAGTTTTAATATTAGGAAAACATGATACCTGTTTCATGCACAGACATTTTGTGCAGCAATCAAAGTTGCGACGCTTTGCGTCTCTGGCGGTGGACGTAACAAAACATATGGCCATTAAAGTCTTAATACTGGGTCTCTTTAGAATTTTTCATATATAGAATTTCAGTTTACAGAAAACTATTTCACGATTATTATATATATATTCTATATTTTCTTTTTCAAATGACATAATAATAATAATACCTAATCAACGAAAAAATGTTTCCATTTAGCTTTTGTTTCCCGAACAACCATTCATCGAATTCACTTTTCACATGAATTTTATATTATAAATTAAACTTTATATCGAAATATGTTCATAAAACGCATTTTGACCGACTCAAATACTGCTTCATTGATTGATTTCTAAAGTGGTGGGTAGTTACAATGTCAATGTCTGTAATAAGTAAAAGAATAGCATGTAAAATAGCAATACGGCTTGACGGTTGCGAGTCCGTGGAGTACTATACAAGGTCCGGTGTTAGTCAAGGAAGTACCCTAGGACCCACCTTTTTTCTGATATTTATCAACGACTTGCCAAACAAGGTTCGTAAAGCAAAGTGTCTTCTGTTTGCTGATGACCTTAAGTTAAGTCTGGGTATTGATGGCCCCAGTGACACTCAATTGCTGCAAAACGATATTGATCTTGTATATAAATGGAGCCTGGAAAACCACCTTCCTCTAAACAACGACAAGTGCAAAGTTATAACTTGCTCTCGAAAACGGCAGCCAATAATGACTACTTATAATTTATTTGACGCACCATTGGAAAGAGTTAGCAATATTCGTGATTTGGGTATTATTGTTGACGGAAACTTGGACTTTCATACGCACGTTCTAGCAACCAGTAAAAAGGCTAGTAGTATGCTGGGTTTCGTTCTGAGAACTGCAGCACAGTTCGACAACCCGGACGTGGCAAAGGTTTTATTTAATGCGTACGTCCGCAGTAGGCTGGAGTATGGTGCGGTGATATGGGACCCATATGAGAGCAAATATGTCAAGCTTCTGGAGAGAGTGCAGCGAAAGTTTGCGCGCTGGTTGTACAAAAAGCGGTACGGGTACTACCCATACTTGTATCCGTCAATGTTTGTCAGCGCCATGGTCGATATGGACTCCCTTAAATATAGGCGACTCATGTTCCTCATCAAACATTACCTCCTCATCATAAGGAATGTAATCGAGAGCCCATCTATCCTGGAGAAGTTCTATCTCCAAGTCCCTAGGAATATACCACGGGATGCTTCAGGTGTGCAAACTGCGCCTCGCCGTGCGCCGCGGCTGCTGGCGCGGCCCGTGACGCGCACGCAGCGTGCCGCGCACGCGCCCACGGTCCGCGCTCTGCTTCTGATCAGGGACTTGCTCGCTCGGCGCACGGACATAGATATTTTTTTTGACCAGATTGGGCATGTTTTCGACCAATTCTGCTTGCTCATAAATGACATTTTTGAATAAGTACCTACTCGTATTTTTATTTTGACATATTTTTATTGTATAAATTTGTATTGTGGCATATTCGTGTTTTGACTCTATTTGTATATCGACATATTTGTATTTTTGACATTATTTGTATTTCTGACATTTTTGTATTTTTGGCATTATTTGTATTCTAACATATTACTGTAATTTTAACTGTTATTTTGTGACATTGTATTACATTATCCGTGTCACAATTATTAACCTGTAAGCGACTTGGACTTGCTCTGTAAGCTTATGTGTGTTTGTATAAATAAATAAATAATAAATAAATAAATAAATAAATACAGGACATTTGATCGGTCACGGCTCCGGCGCTGCGGGGCTCCGGCGCTTACACGCGAGCTAATCGTCGCCGATGGCTTCCGCTCACCACCGCAGCTTGGCTTGTTGGCTAGCTTCAGCAATGGCGGCTCGCTTATAGCCACCTACTCCTTAGCCCTGAATTACACTGTATTGCAGACAAGGCCACGCGGAGTGGTTTTAGCATTAGTTTTTTGATTGATTGTTTTTATATTTTTAGTAAAAAAATTGTGATTAAGCATTCGTGGAAATCAAAATAATGGGAACCATAGCATCGATATAAAAAAACATTGATAAAATGAAGAAAATGTGGAAAGAAATTCCATGAAATGAGTTTTAAAGTAAAGACTATTCGAGGAAATGAATTTGTGATAAATCGCAATTTTAATGAGTTGTAAAAAAAAACATCTGCGAACAGTTTTAAGGGAAATGAAATTCGGTGTAATAAATTGCGATAAAGTGACGGATCCCCTCAAAATACTTTCGGAAATGGGAAAGGCCTGTGGTATCTTTGTTAAAAATTATCTTGATAACAGACATGTCACATAGTTATTGGTTCGCCGTTCAACTGAGTTATCCGTAAGTAATTCCTTAAAATGTATCTGGCATGATAATACTTATCGACGCGACGAAAGAATATATCGTAATTTGTTTTGATTAAAACAAAATTTTCCATCTTTTATCTTATCCGAAATATTTGATTTTTAAATATTTTGTTAACAAGGATTGGTGTAATAGTACGAGTATTTCATTCATGTACTGTCGGTGAACGGTTAAACACAAAAATAACTTCTCACATTAGCTTTGCCTGTTTGACTTCATGATGGTCCTCTGGTGATGTCCGTCCAATGGAGTTTCTATCGTACTGGGTTTCTCGGCAATCAAAGCCTTAAAGGGTCAGTGAGTTGCCACTTTATATTTACATTAGCGTTCGCGTAAAGATATGACATGATATGACATGACAATGTCAAATTTTACGCAAACGATAATGTAAATTTAAAATGGCAACTCGTGGTAGACGTACAGAGTACAGATTATGACAAATATGAGTGTTTAGCTATGTGGGGCTGACATTGATTATACAATATCAGCGAATAAATACCGTTGAATAAAAAAAAATCATGTAGAAACCTTTTATTTTTAATAATGTTCAGTTGAGCTACACAGAACCTTGGAAGGTAATCTGTTGGTCAAGTGAGTTATTGAATGAAACTTTTTCATCATTACCATTCGGAGTCACTAGTTCTGTCGTCTGAGTCACTTGGTTAGTCGTTGGACAAATCCTAACGACCCTACGACGTGATAAGGAAATGCAGTTTCGTTAACGACCGCAAGAAACTTCGTGAAGCATTAAAATACACATTACTAGGATTTTAGAGATAACAAGCAGCTGTAAAAACTGTTTTGGCACAGGCGCATAATATATTTTAGAAATATAAATAAATAGAAAACATTTATTATCATATCATTTATGAACATCGTAACATTTAAAAAAAACACGTGTGTCGTAGGCATACAACATTAAACTCAAAATAACAACAAGACAATACCATCAGACAGCGCTGTCCCGATGATGAAAATAAAAAGACCTCCCCCTCACTCAGCATTTAGCTTGAGCTCAGTGGGCCCCATAACTGAGTGGACTCACGGACATTTGCGGTGGACACACGTAAGTAAGTGCCTTATGTAAGTATAATAAATATTTGATATAGGTAAGAGGATGGTGAGTAATTAAATATATTTAATCATGAACCCCGAACATTCGAACTAGGCTTGCAGGCTTTTGTGCCTGCTAAGTTATATTTCTGAACTCAGCCCGGGTTCTTTGAACACCAACCTGCATCTTGCCTAGATCTGCGTATGTGAAACAATTAAATAAATGAAAATGTAGTCCAGAACTCCAGACGGTCGGATCGGACGGACGGATTTCAGGCGCTATCAGCAAGAGTTCTACCTATTGCACTGATACAACGGGGCAGTTTATTTCATCGCGCCATGTGCCTCTTGTTGTGTCTCTTGTCACTTCAACGTACGCCTGTGCGGTGATTTTAGTATTTCTACGTGTTACCTTATTCCGATGCGATCCTGTAGCGAAATACCGAACACAGCATGACGTGCTGTTCTAAAAATGTTTTAATACGGTATGGGAAAAACGTTGCGGTCTACCACTTTCTAGTCCACCGCGTTTTAGGTTATTACCAGACCGTCTAACTAACCAAATAGAAGTTGGGGAAAACTATGAAGGTGCGATTTACTTAACTTCCATTCTTAATCGTTTCGACTGTACTCAAGAGTTTGTTTGTTCGGTTGACTTTGTCCTGTAAATTAGATATATTACAAATATGTGCACGCACACACAGTGCCAGTTTAATAGTAATATATATAACACATTTAAAACAACTGTAGGTAGTTTATAACAAACTTTAGGTTCACGAACGAATAACTTTTTCAAACACAAAAAATGGTGTGATAGAATTGGTATCAGATAGAATAATATAGTAGCAAAAAGGTATACTTCAACCAAGAAGGCTAGAAACTAAGGAGAGATAACTCCCGAAGTGGGGGTAAGCTTTCGAGGGCCGAAAGTCGTATACTCTGTGCCGGGCAAAACGCTGTATTGCGCATGTGCAGCGGCAGCTATTTGTCATTTCATGGTCACATGGTTTTGTTTTGAACGGTGTCACGTGCGACAGTTGTTGTTTTTTGTTGTTTCCCAAGTGAAGAAAGATAAGATACAGAATTAATTCATATGATGGCAATGTTGTTGATTTTATCTCCAGAGTAATTGCTAATTTCAATTAATCGCCATGGGGCGAAGAACTTGTTTTTTGTGTTATATGTTTTGTTTTTGACATTTTCGAGGTTGTGTTGACCAATTTTGACACTTCGCGAGGATCGCGGCAAAGAAGCGTAATGCGCATGCGTCACTGTGGGATACGGATTTAGTCCAACCCTTTCCAGGGAGTTATCTCTCCTTAGTTTCTAGCCTTCTTGACTTCAACGTTAATTTGAGAAAAATGGTGGGTTTGACAACAAAGGCTGCAGTCAACGAATAATTAAAAAAACTTGAATGAAACGCTGATTTGCCCTTCCTGCACCATAACGTATAACAAAGATGATGATGTTTAATCGTATGCAAGATTGGCGTGTCACAAGGTAAGGCCGTGCCTACATGATAAGAGACTGGTTTGTTTTTAGTTTTTTTTAGTACAATCGAAATCAAAAAAACACATGTTGAAGATCCACCGATGCTCGTGATTCACAATCGCAAGATTTCGTCGCAATTAATATTATTTTCCTCAAGTGTTCTAGGTATTGACGTAGTTTTTGTTTTTACTCTCATCACTGTGACGTC
The DNA here is from genome assembly GCA_947369235.1 of Udea olivalis. Classification (NCBI taxonomy): domain Eukaryota; kingdom Metazoa; phylum Arthropoda; class Insecta; order Lepidoptera; family Crambidae; genus Udea; species Udea olivalis. The sequence continues at coordinate 21,704,513 of OX376348.1, read as the reverse complement.
ACACGTTGCCATTTTAGTAACTACCTACTCCTCTCAGTCTCGTAAAACGTCACGATGTTGTGAAAAGTCCATTCTTTGATGGGTTCAAATGAATTTCCAATGGTAAAAAAAGTCCCGAGTAGCGGGATTTTATCAATATTCTTGTTGAGAGTTGTTACTCGTGTAAACATGTATAACATTTAAGGTGTACAGACCTAAATTAATTTAAAGGTAGATGATAACATACGAAACCGTTTTATTTAATGTTAATAAATATGTGAATTAGTTTTTTTAACATGTAATTTTATTTATCTTGATGGCAATTTCATAATTCATGTGACCAAAATTCTGCCGCTGTTATAGAATTCTGGTTAGCACCCATCAGGTCATAGTATGTGCAGCCGGAAGCGATCCGTTAAATAGGGATTACCTATATCTTCGTATGAGGACCTATCTATACCTAGTGATATTAGCAATAAATCATATGAACTGATGATTTAATCTTTTATAGATAATATTCTTTATTGTGCATTTACGAAAGAAACTCAATGCTAAGTATTATATTAAATTATGCACAATTTAGGCGGCCTTATCGCTAATAGCGATCTCTACTAGGCACCCTACAGGTAGTGGAAAATATAATATAAGAATGACAAGAACGTTCATAAATACGTAAACTTAATAACATAAATAAAATAAACCTGATAATATACTATAGTCTTATGAAGATATTTAAATAGACACATATTATAGTATGAATGTAAACAAACAATTTATACATAGATGATACAGAAATCAATAACGAATGCACCAAAGCTAGCTAGAAAATTCGAAAAAGTTAATATGAATAATCACAGCAAAAGATAATGCGATTTGACCTTTGCTTCGAAGATAGGAAGGGATTGAGATTTCTAGAGAATAATAGATTTCTTATTTACATATTTCTAGCGCATACTCGTACGTCACACAAACAGCCATTTGTTACTGTGTTGTACACTATTGTATAGTGGTTGACATAACTCCGAAATTACAAATTCGATAAACACGAAATGGACGTATAAATTGCCAACCAATTACCAAACACTTATTATAACAGGGACTGCTTTCATTCGCGATTATAGCGTATATTATCCTTCACAATTGGTAATGAAATATACTCCACATAGGTAGAAGCGTCAAGCGATTACCGGCCCTATTCCAAGTTAATTGGTGAAGCCTTCTTTGACACGTCAAAGTCGACATTGTAGACACAATATAAACAAGAAACAATACAATTTATCGCATCTGGGTGCATCGACTGGCGAGGTGTTATGAGCGTTAGCTGGGGGTGGATCGAAAGCGTTGCATTTTTGGAAGATTTTCGTGATCATTTCATTGAATTGATATAAAACTTAAATTTTTGCTTTATTATTGTGTGCATAATACTATTGTGTGTGCATAATACTATTTAAATAATTGACGACTACCTAATTTTAGACCATTCACATTGAATGGTCTAAGATTAGGTAGTCGTCAATTATTTCCTTAATTAAATAAAAAACCGTTTTTTTGAAAAACAGATAAGACACTAAAAAATTTATTGTATACAGCTAAAGTTATAATTATGAAATTAAGGGTGAATTCAATACTAGTGAGATAATTTATACTTAATTTGAATTCAGCTCAATAATCACGAAAACCTTAAAAAATGCGACGTTTACGAACCCCAAACGCAAAAAGAAAACCCTCTGAAATAAATAAATGAATACCTGGGAGAAATTACATCAATCTGAACCGAAACACTCCAGACCTTCTACTATGTTGTCATCAGATTTATTAATTTTTAGTTACATAAATAATTTTAAATTATAGTTAATACATAATATCTCCCTGACACACAATAAGCATAGTTTTAGTTGATTTGTAGTTAACACAAAATGGCAAGCTGTGAATATATATTTTGGTTTTTTGACTCGGCTGCTGTTTCCGTGACTGCCTACATGGCTTTCCCATAAATCATAGGTATTCACAAAAAACATTGCAAGGCAACGTGTCCTGCCAATGCACAGCTATCAATCTGAAATTCTACGACGAGGGAATTCACTCTACTGATAATGCTTTTGAGTCATTCCATTCATTTTAAACAAAAATTAAATTCCCAAAAAACCTTCACGTGATCACAATTGGAGAAGGGGTGACGCTTGGTTATTTAACTGTTCGGAAGTTAATTTGTTTGTTTAGAACTGCGCCTGATGGGTTTTTACATGTCATACAATAAAATAAGACCGTTGCACGACCATGACAGATTTTCTTTGCTGTTTACCTTATTCAGCCTGGAGGGCAACAAGTGTTGTTCTGAAGTCATGTTCGTTATGTTGCCGGCTACCTTCATCTTTCTACTTTAGCCAAGGTCTATGATAGAGTCTAGAGCCGCCATGGTCTCGCGCAGTGATTGGTTTCTAAGACCGTTCCTCGGCAGCTATAATAATTCGGCGTGGAATAATTTCCCAACCAAGGTCTCCTGATGCTGCAAAATAGAGTTCTTAAAGGAGAGCTTTTAATCGTCCTTAAAAACGCTGGTGATAGTTTTGGTGTTGCATGTGTCCTAAGCCTATGGTACAACCGCTTCCCATCAGACTTACCGCTGTATACCTGCTTCTTAGCAAAAGATTAAGAGAGATATTGTGTACGCAGAGACGTACATCAGCTCATGGTTTGTAACCGTCTTTTTCGGGTGGCCCGTTAGTGCAATTGGTAGACGTTTTATCTTTAGCACGGCATAGTCCACCGGGTTTTTCATCTTTACCCACCCAGGCAAACATTCCAGTGACGAACATTTGTGTTTGTTCTCTGTCTAGGTGATACCTTCTATATTATTTAAGTATAAAATAAATTTTATAAATTTGCGCCAGACAACGCACCTCTTGTCATGGTCTTGAAGTAGGGATTTATATCCCTGTATTACTAGGTACCAGAAAAGGAAATAAGTCAGGGGCATCTCCCAGCACACCCAGACCCGAGTCAATTCAGAAAAGATCGTTTCCTGAATCGACCCGACCGGGAATCGAATCCGGGACACTATGGTTAGTACAAACTCTCCTTATTAGGGGGGTCTTCATTTCTGTGTACGTCACACGCCTACTAATATATTTTGAAAACAAGGTTCAGTGAATATAATTACGCGTATTATATATCGTCATAGAAAACAATTAAACTCATGGGTTTTGATTGCGCTTTAAGAACATTTGTTCCTGCATCTTACTTTTATCGTGCGTATAACGGTATCGTAGAGCGGTACGAGTATCTCCCTGACACAGGCTAATAAAGGCTTGAAAGGGAATACTTGAGTTACATGTTTAAGACTACAAAATATTAGTTAATGAATTATTTTATTTTATAACGAAATTGAATAAAGAGTGAAAACTTCATTGTTTGTGTTTAATAACTTAGTTTGCTATGCAAATGTTACGATTCGACGTACCACTAATGGAATGGGATGGTTTGGTTAGTTTTTTTTGGGAAGCACGCAGGTCGACTCGCAGACCTAATGGACGCACACGCAATTCTATTCTGGTCGTATTTGTTCAGTCCGGGGTAGTTTTTCCTTTTTGCCAGCAATAAGGGCTGAACCTTTTCGTATTGAAATAGAACGGAATATAAAAGTATTCTGTATTAGGCGCTTCCCGAAATAGAATTAGATAATAATAAGTAATATGAAAATGGCTTCTTAAATCTAATCGTATATGTTTGATCCTCACTTGTATTTAAGTAAATATATTTATCAGTCTGTCTGATCAGATGATCTCGGGGTAAGCTGTTCCAAATATTTATTTGTTTAACTCCTGGTAAGTACTACCCTGAATTGGCTGCGCGCCAGCCGAAGCGAACAATAAGTTCAGTTACTTCTCAATTTAGTTAGTTGCCGGCTCAAAGATCAACATAATGAGTGTGGCCTGTCATCTGAGACAAGCCGATTGCGACTGGGCAGACTGCTTTATGTGACCATATGCTTAGGGTCAGAACAGAAGAGCTGAATCCAGACTGCCTTTTGCCAGCCAACTGAGAAATTGCACTTTGGACAATGTTTGTGCGGTTGACATGGCTGTCTCGAAACTGCAAGTTCGCTCGCAGTCGCGATGCGGTTGCAGGATGGCTGCACGATTGTAATGTAGTTCTTTTGCAGTTGTACCAACAGCTTTTAAGCTAAAATTGTGTCGCTATCTTCTAACACATGCCAACCTCGCACAGTTGGTTAGCAGTTCCAATGCAGTTATGGCACTGCATAAAAACGGCACCCAAACTGCAATTTTGCAGCTGGCTGGCAGTCCGATTGTAGCCTGTCTGCTGTACTAACCCTAAGAATTGGCGAGTTGCCAGGGGAAAGCCAGAGCCACTGGTAGGAAATAAAATTAGACAAATAATCTGTATTGCACACCAATAACAATTAAGTACAGGCAGATATTACTCGAGCAGTATTAGAGGACATACTCGTGGAGTGACTCAGTCATTTAACTCTGCTACTGAGAAATAGTCGGACATCATGGTTTAGGATTTTGGTAAGTGACAAAGTACGGTAATAAAAGGGTGAGAGACCGTTGGCCTACTAAAAAGGGAAAGCAAAAAAATCAAAAAATGAAAAGATACAAAAATAAACCATGCCATTCAAGTCTGCCATAAATTCAGTGTTCATACGAAACGCAAAAACATAGTACCATCTAAAACACGAGAAATTTGACAAAATAAACTGTTATTTCGTAACATTTATCGATATTGTTTATTCCTCGGGAAAGTTTGAGGAAAACGGTGACGAATGGAAAGATAATCTGAAAGCAGGAAAATAATACAATTTCCTAATCTACCGTGATACTTACCCCTTTGATATCTACCTGTAGAAAAATAAATCCGTTATTGAGTCATTCATTGGATCATTCCATGTCTGTAGTAAAATTTAACTTGCCTATTCATAGAATCAATCAATCAACAATCAATCTACAATTCCTTTTCAGACTAATTTACTTTTTTTGGTTAATAAAAATTCACAATTAAAATTTGACGACACGATTGGCGTAGTGCGCTGTAGCACGGTTTTCGCCTCGATTTACGTAGTGTCCCGGGTTCGATTCCCGGTCAGGTCAATTCAGGAAACGATCTTTTCTGAATTGACTTGGGTCTGGGTGTGCTGGGAGACGCCCCTGGCCTATTTCCTTGTGTGGTACCTCGTAACACCTCTTGTAATGGTATCGAAGTATATTAACCCTACTTCGAGACCATTACAAGAGGTGTGTTGTCTGGCGCATATTTATTTATTTATTTACATTTATTTAAAATGACTGAAGTGACTTGAGTTAGCTTTGTTGAAATTATTTTTAAGCAATTCACAAATCTATGTCAAATTAGCAATGTGACTAAGATATGGAGCTACTTAACTTAAGCAGCTCCTTAACTGAACGTATATACTTCTAAAGCCCACATAAACAATTACCTAATAACAACTATCATTGTGGGCTCTAGGTACAGAAATCGATTTGCCAATCGTTTCTCTGAATAATTGTGGTGATTCGGGATAAACCCTAAAGTTTCAGTTTCTACTGCCCACATCGTAGTCTCTTTCGTGTCCAATAACAGAATTTCACGAGAAGTGTTATTGCACTTCCCGCGCCCACAGTCGCGGTGTGGGACGGCGATGGCGCCAGATTGCAGCCGGCCACCGGACGCAGGGAACTGGGCTAATCCAGGGACTTCATGCGTGGGATAGTTTTATTGTGTTTTGACGACACGATTGGGGTAGTGCTCTGTAGCACAGTTTCTCGCCTTCGCATGCGTGGTGTCCCGGGTTTATTTATTTATTTATTCATTCATTCATTTGCTAATATGTACATTCACATTAAAGATGGTCATTACAATTATCAGCACAGTACATAACCCCGTAAGGGCATTACAAATATAGTACACCTAATATTTTATTGATTCCAATTACATTTGATGCTAGTATAATAAAATTATTAATTACCTATCTATTTAATACATTATGAATTATATTAAAGTACATTAATAGCGTTACTACATTTACAAACAAAGTCAGATAGCGAGACTTAAAGCTTCTTGTCGTCTCTGAACGCATTCAATGAATAATAACATTTGTTAAGCAGCAATGTCTTAAGTCTAATCCTAAATCTTTTTGCGCTGGGTTCACTTTTCATGTCATCCGGAATTTTATTAAATATATTGATAGCTCTGTAATGAGGTCCGTTTTTAAACATTTCTAATTTGGCATTAGGTAGTTCCAATCTGTTTTTACGTCGGGGATTACTGCAGTACTTGAAAAGGCATTGATTTTTAAAAACAAAAACACATATTTCTAATATATAAAGCGAGTACAGGGTCAGAATGTTTAACTTTATAAAGTGCAGCTTTCTCTGAAGCGGATGTTAGCCAATACGCGTACGCATTTTTTCTGCATGATGAAAATATCACTCGCATCAGTAGAGTGTCCCCACATTATTATTCCGTAGCCGAGCCAGGCATGCGCGTACGCGTAATATGCGGATAATGCGGTTTTTAGATCAGTGTTACGCTTAAGCACTGATAGGGCGTAGATGAATTTAGATAGCTTGGTTTTAAGGGTATCTATATGCTGTCTCCACGTGAGGTGACAATCTAAAGTTAAACCCAGCAGAGGAGACGCCGTTGTCTCCTCTATGTGAAGTTTCTTTGCGATCACACTGATGTCTAGAGCTTTTTTTTGGGAAGGCCTAAATTGGATTAACCGAGTCTTTTTTACATTGATCGTTAGGTTGTGTTGCTCAAGCCACTGTTCAGTTTTTTTGTATGTATCTTCTATTTGGTTGCGATTTATTGTGTTTGGGTACTCGAATAACAATGACAAGTCGTCAGCAAAAAGCACGCATGATGTGTCAGTTACTTGTGGGATTTCATTTATGTAGGCTATGAAAAGAACGCAGCCCAACACGCTGCCCTGAGGTATAGAATTATTATTTTATTATGTTTTTATTTTCCTTTAGTGCTATTTTCCTTTTATACCTAGTTTTCGTGTACTAACATAGTTTTCTAAGAAATTCTACTAACACTACTATGGATAGATTCAGTTATCCGAAATAAAAAGTTTTTTTTTATTATTTGGAAGCGAGCTGCACGCTGCAACTGCCGACAGCACGTGCAGCGACTGCATGCAATCCTACGGCGACTGCACGTGCTGCTGCAGCGGCGCTTGGAAGCCATTTCCTAGAAATACATACAAACCTTAAGGGTGGCAGAATGGCTCTCTTTTCTTTCTTCGTCAGTAACCGCCAGCCCATCTCTCCAAAACTCTTTTTTCATGGCTTCTTCTAGCAGGTTAATTAACATTAGGTCGACGAGGGTTTCTACAGATGAATGGTTAGGCTGGCTCGTCTATGGGGAAATTCATTTGATAAAACAGGAAAAGGGTCATTTTTCAGCAGGCGGCATTTCAGTGTTTTTAGTCGGTCGATCGAAGTCTGATAATGCAGGAGAGTCAAACAAAACTGATTCCCTGGCGCATGTAAAGGTATAAAAACGTTATTTAAGATATGTTTTAAGCAAATACATTACGCTTCACTTATGTGGTGATATTGCTAAGCTCTTTGGTAGGTTAGTACCTTTCAGTCGAAGCTAAATTGTGGCGGCGAGCGTTTCGTTTCATCTGCAATATCATCATTTCCCTGTTTGTTGTTATTGCATTTCCCGCGGCTTTAACAACTCGCTCGGTGTCGGTCGGGATAGTGACCGGTTTCCGGAACTGTTCGTAAATGGAACTAATCCGAGCGCTCCAGGAATCATCCCGTTTTCTGCTCGCGCGGAATGCTGCAAGTTTTAGTATTAGCTAATGGTTGGTAAACATGGCTAATAACATTTGGCGTCGGATTACAAACAAAATGATTACGGCGTCGAATACGTGAGGATTTGTTTCTATTATGATCCTAGTTACGTGGTAAAGCATGAAGAACAACAAGCGAAAAACATCTAAATACCAATGCAGGTTTAAACTTATTATTCGCATGTCCCAAATATAGTAGGTATTTTGTACTCCACATGTATTTTTAAATTTATACACACCACACCACATGACAACATACAAGAAAAAGGGCCATGGCATAAAAAAGGAACATGGTTGCTTTCCATTTGTAAAAGATGAGCTTCCGTGAGGTATTTAATATCTATGTTAATTTATCGAATCAGTCTTTCTGATTCATCGGTAATACTTCAATCTGCCAAACGAAACATCGTTCGATTATTCAATTGACTGGTTTAATCTAAGCATAATGCGGCTAATTAGAGAGAAAAGTAAACACGGTCGTGGTCTAATAAATGACTGTCTGTTGTCAAGAGTAACCGGGGTGGGCATGCGTCCTTGGCGTGGTTTTATCACTCGAGGAAAATTCAGACAAAAACGGAGCGTACGCGCCGCGTTTGTTAGTTCCGTCAATTGCGGGCGTGGGGAAACCCTGATGGGCGTGTGCTCTACGTGAGGGGTGCATCATCCAAGTCAGCTGACTGTGACACTTACTACAAAACCTTGTAACACTTTAGCTTTAAGAGGACACAGCACAGAATTGAGCGACAGAATAGAAAAATAGGTATTTGTAAAATCTATTGCTGTCTGTTGCTAACCTCGAGCCCTCCGCAGAGTGCGATAGAGACAACTGCAACTCGGACCGCAATTACCTACCAAAAGTACACAAAATCGACGTTTCGTTGTTCCTTGATCCCTTTTCGAAAAAATGACCGATTTAGTTACTATTTTCATTTAAAATTAAGGGCATTTCACGCCAAGCGGACGACTAAAAAAAAGTCGTTCATATTACGTTTGGTTTAATTGCTAGTAAACATGAGTGTGCACCATGCTCCTGATAAGCTCAATAATGTAATCAGATTTGATAAATTGCAGGTGACTAGAATGCTACGAAAGGTCATTCAAAATAAGTTACATAGCAAATAACAAGCAATTTACTATATCGCATAATAACATACCTAGGTTGGAAGTAGTAAAGTAAGCTTAAATACTAAGCCCACTGGGGAAAGACCTCATCATTGAATGCAAGTTCGCTACAATTGATGGGTATATATTGGTTTAATGAACACGCTTACCAAATGCGGGTTGGTGATGATCTCAAACCCGGCTATGTTTCAAAAAATCCGAACTTACTTTGCCGCCCGACAAGAGATGTGAACTCAGGACCTCCGGAGCTCCTTTAGCACTCGGCCATGGATATTGTGATAACTTACCGTTAACATATTTAATTTCATACAAAACCTACCGGCTTTGAGGACATCAATTATTTACAGCTTTTATTAAATCGCTATTGCTTTAGTGCCTCGACCCACGTAACAGTAATTTCGAAGAAGAAATCCATCCAAAGTTGTCAAACGGTCCAATCCTAATGTAGAACTAAAACAATCTGATCCTTATTGGAATTGAACGAATGATTGACGTATTATCTGAATTGAAACAAAAGGAGTAGTAAGCTCAGTAGTGTGAGGATCTAAATCCGTCGGCTAAGGAGGTGTAAAAACGGCAATCCCCCCTCACATCTATTCGTCAACGTCGCCCTCCCGCAGCCGGCAAAAACCCCGACTCACCTCTTTACTGAGATCCCCTTGATATTCCTGTCTGAGCCCGTCCATCCCATTAAGTGGGGCTTCTTTGGCAGTTAGAACTGACCTACGTCAATTTCATCATTTTAGAAACGTACAGCGGATTCTAAACCTTTTCGAAAGCAGGAAAAACCAACCACAGGACGTAGGAAATTGGTAATAAATAACTCTATGACCTAACTTCAATGGTATTACCGATTTTTTAAGTTACTCGTAGGTGGGAATTTGACCACATTTATACCTTTTCCCCTGATTCATAAGCACGTTGTTCTAAATTTAGTAAACTAGTTAATAGCGTCAAAGTTTTTTGCATTAGTCATAAAAGTAAGGTATAATTAGGTTGTTTTTATATCTAAAGGTAGGAAAACTATTTTTTTTAGTTTATTTTTAAATATGAAAATAAGCATTGTGAAATGCTTCGAACTGTGCTTAATAAACTCACATAATACGAACGTCACGTCAGATGAATAGTATGACAGCCCAGCGTAATTCACCCTTATTTGAAATTTTTAGATAATATCTTTTTTTATCAGATTCACTTTTACTCTTATCCGCTTTTTTGCTATTACTGTGTAAAGTTTCACTGAATCCATACAATGATTTTTCGCGTGATGCTGCATAGTACAAACTGACGGTAAAATACAGTGTACAATAAATAAATAAATAAATAAATATGCGCCAGACAACACACCTCTTGTAATGGTCTCGAAGTAGGGATTAATATCCCTGTGTTACGAGGTGCCACACAAGGAAATCAGCCAGGGGCGTCTCCCAGCACACCCAGACCCGAGTCAATTCAGAAAAGATCGTTTCCTGAATTGGCCCGACCGGGAATCGAACCCGGGACACTACGGAAATCGAGGCGAGAAACCGTGCTACAGCACACTACGCCAATCGTGTCGTCAAACAATATTACATTAGTTAGGATTTTATTAGCTATTTACGAGTGAGTGTATTTGTTTCATAGATGATACGCTCAAAAACTTAACTCATGTTATCCACCTGAAGAGAGACGTGTCTTGGTCAGCCACTGACTACCCGTTGCTGGATTGTATGCCTGAACGCGAAATAAGATCTCGTGGCAGACCTAAAAAGTTATGACGGAATCAGTTGGGGAAAAAGTCGGTCCTCGCTGGGGAATCAGTCAATGTTCAATCCCCGCTTGGGTCTAGTTAGTGGAAGAGGAGTAGCAACCGTAGCTAGACCTTTGTCCACCATTAGGATATCACAGACTACTAATAAGTACATTATAAAATGTAAAATCCAGTTTGTACACAAATTAAACACTAATTTCTGTAATACCACAACACAATGTGCTTAGATATTCTAATTTACAGGCACTCAAAGGTTCAGTCTTAGGTAATTGCGGTAATGAATATTAATTAAGTAATTTGTCTTATGTTCTTACTCACGAGGGGTTGTCTACGTTGTGTTATTTATTTGACAACAGATTATCTACAAGTGATTACATGATCAATTGGGAACGAAACATTGATTTATAGGCATCAGATAGCGAGTTCGGTCAGGGCAATCTAGATAAAGCAGGCATTCATAAAAGTTAATTGCAAGTAATAAATACCTTTGGTCAAACTTTAAGTTGAGGTTTTCTTCGCATTAAATGTACCCAATATTTAATTAATCACTTATTTGTAGGTAAATTATAGAAAATTCGCTTCAAAAGTGCCATTCAGTGAATTCGTAAATATAGGTCATCTTTCTTGCTCGACGTGATTACCGCAGTACATAAAAAATTGCAAGAAAATAGGGTAATGCTTCTCATGCTCGGTTTTCTGCATCGACTGTAATTCCGCCCCCGCTCGTCGCGGTCGTTGTTAATCGTACTAAAGCGGCAAGTACCTGCTTGTTATTATAGAATTTCAATTGAGATTCTCCAGCCAAAAGTTGCAGGTCACAGATCAAGTGCCCATAATCCCGCTATTTAGTATGCAAATAGCGGCGATACGAATGAACTTTCACTAACATGCGTTTACCAGACTGTGCATTTCCTAAATGCCGCGAGAAGTGGCTTCAGTGAATTTTCAATGGGAAAGCAGCAATGAACAGGTTGCTTCTAGTTTCAGTGAGAGGTTTAATCACACTCTTGGAACATTGGAAATACTGTAACGCATTTCACTTGGATATTTGTTCTTTATAAAGAAAATCATTTTCTCGATGTGTGTTTTGATTTTTATTGATAAAGTTTTAGTTAACTGAACAACGGATGCATAATTTGTGTGTGTCACACACACAATCAGTATAAAGGTTTAGTTAGGAACGGTGAAACGAGTAGATCAATTAAAAACCATTTTCTCAAACTCAGTATGTTTATATTTATTCGAATGCTCATTTAGTTCGGGCAACGCCCTTATTTCATTAAGAAAACTTGACGGTTTTGTCTCAAACACGGCTGTAGAACGAGTGATTTACTCAGATGTTCAGTTTACTGCATCAGTCCACGACACCGAAGTTTGAACACTCATAATTCGACTACTGTTGTACATTTGTGAGACCAGTAGATTTTTATTGCAAGATTGCCTTGTATCGAAAAATAACAAGCTGAACAAAGAAGAAAATAGAAATTATCGTCGTATCCTACAAGTAAATTAACCGAACACACAGACTGCGCTTTTGTTTTCCTGCGAGTTGTCCGCTGTATCGACGTCCGCCGTGCCACGTTTGCAGCGAGTGTTTTGGCAGGCGCTTTTGGTTTTGTTGTCACTGGACTGGTACTGTTTGAATAGAATTTTAGACAAACGTACCGCACATTTTTCGTAACGTTAGTTATCTGGCAAACATTTCTGTCTTTCTTTTTTTTTCGTCTCGTTTAATATTTTCAGCTTTAACAAGGCAATAGGGTCGAGCTCTGAATCCAATGCTTTTCAATGTATAATATGTCAATGTTAGGACACTAGCTGTACTCGTTTTTGGCGTTCGTAGTAAACTAGGAACTTGTGGTCTATAATCCGACAACAGTTTAGGAACAAAACATATCTATATGCAGTGCATTTTTTATTTATTTTTTGTATTTATTTATTAGGATCACCAACAACTAATAGTACTATTTTAAGAAACTTACCAATAGAAATGTATGCTAAATATACAGTCACTTACAAACATGTACAAAATATGTTAAGGAAATTACATTTAGGTAAACTTATAATTACAACTACATTAAATTATCTACTAATAACTACATATAATATATCCTTAAAACATATAATTAATACTTATAACTACCTACATTTAATTCTACTGAAATAAATTTGTATAATTTAAGAATAGAATAAGAATAATAAGAATAAAATAAGTTTATTTGGCACTAAATGCAGTCAAAAAAATAACTAATGCAGTCAAGAAAATAAAATAACATAAAAGATATAAACAAAGGATTAAAACTAACTTAAATTAAAATACAAGTAAGTGCCAAATAGGTCTTCGCTCAGCATATGTACTTCGCTAAGTATGGACGGATGAGCGCAAAGCTTTAGGCACAAGAACAACTTAAAACAGACATTTCGGAGCTATAAATAAATGCAGTTTATCCAATAAAACAAATGAATGAAAAATTACAATAAAACCAACAAATATAAACATACAAAAACAATATTTACCTACTACTCTACTCTTTAGAGATCCAATAAATAACTTTGGTACCATTTTTTAGAGGATTGGACTGAAAACGAGTCCTTTAATGGTGGGGAAATGTTGTTCCAGCACTTGGTTGAAGAGTAGCGGAAACTTCCACGGAAAGCCGTCGTATTTTATTGCGGACAAATCAACAGCAGGGCAATTCTTGGCTCGCGGCTACTAAAGTGCAACTTGTCGAAAAGATATGATGGGTTTCGATTTTTGATAACGCCAAAGAGCAGAGTAGCAAAGTGCAGAGCACGCCTGGAATCCATATTAATTAATCTACACACATCATAAGTGTCTAGGGATCAAGCATTTTTATGCGGATTTCTTGAGATTGAGATGTGGCTTTGTAATAAATTTATGATTTTATAAATTTATATGGATCCTTTTTGGTGCATTTCATAATTTGAAACAGGAACTGTCAATCAAATTCCAGTAAAAGGTGAAAATCAGCTGTCAATATTTTCCCTATGAAAACATACAACGCATTGAAGACATTATTAGTGCTACTGTTTCCCTACTACTGATTAAAACCAACGTTATTATGGAGCGGCGACGTCATTTAAGTAGGGAAGAAATGCTCAGAGCCGTGGGAAAGATAAAAGCTGGTTCCCGGCAACGTACTGTGGCTTTAGCTCTGAATACAAGTCAGAGTGTTATCAGTCGACTCTGGACACGTTACCGAAGCACTGGTACCGTGGCTGAGCGCCATGGAGGACGGTATCGCTGCACCACACGGAGACAAGACCGATACATTCAAATCACAACTCGAAGAGCTCCAACAATAACCGCCATGATGTTAGCCGTAAGGCTTCATCACTCTTCAGGGAACTTAATTAGCGACCAAACAGTCAGAAACCGCTTGCATGAAGTGAACCTTCATTCCCGAAGACCGCTAAGGGTACCACCTATAGCAATGCACAATCGTAGGATTCGATATCAATGGGCTCTTGAACACAGAAATTGGGCAGAAGAACAATGGCGTTTCGTGTGCTTTTCTGATGAGTCTCGTTTTGGTATGAGACCGGATACAAGACGTATACGACACTGGAGAACCCCTGGACGCCAACAGCGATTAAAATCCTGCCAGGAAGTCCATCCTTATAGTGGTGGAACCATCATGGTATGGGCGGGTATTTGGATCGGCGGAAGAACTGAGTTGATTTGGATTAGAGGCAACCTCAACGCTCAAATGTATGCTGAGACGATTGTATCAGACGTCATCGTTCCTCTACAAGTGCAAATCGGTCCCTTATTTCAGTTAATGCATGATAATGCACGACCGCACACCGCAAGAGTTGTAAGACAGACTCTCGCCGCAGCTAACATCAATGTCCTGCCCTGGCCTGCTCAGTCGCCAGACTTGAACCCGATTGAGCATGCATGGGATATGCTACAGAGAAGAGCTCTGCCGAATATGGAGGGTATCCAGTCGCAAGAAGACCTTTTTTTGTTGTTGCAACGAACATGGGCGGCCATTCCACAGCGTGATTTGGATGAACTCATTTTGAGTATGCCAAACCGATGTTCTTGTGTTGTTAGTGTTCGCGGTAGAAACACGGATTATTAATTGTTTAAGTTACCCAATAAAAATTTTAAGAAAACTGTTATTTCAGTCTTTTTTTCGAACTTTAATGTTAGTGGTTCAAATGTCAAAAATCCCTTTATTAGGAAAATGGCAAATTTCTTTATTAATGCAAAGGTGACTTGGTTTATCGTTACTGTAGACAAACGAAAACACTTTATTTGATGAATCCTTAAAGAAAATTTTAATTAATATCAATCAGGAGAAAAGTTATTGCAAAAATATATGTTGATCCCTAGACACTTTTGATGTGTGTATTTACATTAAGGTAAGGTGTTACAACGTGTGATCTGCGTGGAATTGGGAAACAGTACCTAGAGCAAGCATTCTGAACTCTCTGAATAAGTGATTTTAGTACGTTCGTGCAAACATCTGCCAGTAACTGTATCGGCGTAGTTTAACTTGGAAAGAACCAAAGACTCACACAGATGAATTCGGACATCCACACCTATATGTTGGCGAATATTATACAGAACATTTAAACGGTAGTAACAATTTCTTACTGTTTCAGCCACATGTTATTCAAATCTCAGCCCGTTATCCATGACAACACCCAAATTGCGCGCTTCGGTAACCTGTTCAATTACGTTACCCTTCAACTTTAAAATGGGAATTTCATCGTTTATTCTTAGTACTTGTTTTTTGTTCCCATCACCAGGAACTTGGTTTTAGCAGGGTTCAGCACTAGATCGTTGGTTTCCGACCACAGATCTATGTGTATTAAATCTTTATTAACTTCATCGACCACCTTCTTAGTATCACAGGGCTTAAATGATTTATATATTTGTAAGTCATCAGCATATAGGTGATATTTACAGTTTTTCATAAAATTAGGTAAGTCTGCACTATAAATAAAAAAAAAATGGGTCCAAGTATTGAGCCTTGTGGGACGGTAGACGGTAAAAGAGTAATATCGGATCCTGGTTCCGTTAATGTAGGCATTACGCAGGGATCCTCACTGGGGAATACCTTTTTTCTGGTATTTATTAATGACCTTCCCTCGTCCATAGCAACCGGCCTCTCTGTGTTGTTTGCTGATGACACGACTGTGGTGGTGGGTGCGCGTACATATGAGCAACTTGGTGTGAAAATCCGCGAGACTTGTGAACAGTTGCAAAGATGGTTTTCTGCAAACGGTTTGTTGTTAAACATAAGTAAGTCGAACATAATAATCTTTTCTGGCCGTCCCATCTCGTTACCTGTGTGTCTAAAAAACTGCCCGATGCCAATTTGTAATGAGAGTAGGTTCCTGGGCTTCACAATTGACTGTAATCTGAATTGGAAGAGCCATGTCGACAAGCTTTGCGATAGGCTGAGTGGTGCTGTCTTTGCTATACGAAAATTAAAGCCACTTATCTCTGCCGATGCTCTGAGGCAAGTCTATTTTGCCCACTTTCACTCCCTGATGTCGTACGGAACTCTAGTTTGGGGTAACTCCACGGATGCCAGCAGAGTGCTCGTTTTACAAAAACGTGCATTGCGTACACTTGTCAGGGTGAAAGCTAGACACTCGTGCAGGGATTTGTTTGTAACGCAGCGTATTTTGACGCACTACTCGGTCTATTTATATGAGCTATTAACATTTGTAAGATGCAACATAAGGGATTTTCAATGTATGAAAAGCAGGTAGGTCGCCTTAACGCGGTCCCTCGTCGCATGGCTCTTGCAGAGAAGAACCCGCGAGTCATCGGCCCCACCTACTACAATCATCTACCTCCAGCGCTAAAAGACGTACAATCTGACGAAACATTCCGACGTCGGCTGAGAAACTTTATAGTGTTAAAGAATATTTGAATTGCAACTTTGGATGACTTGTTAACTATTTTATTATTATTTTTGACTGAATTGTATTATAATTGTATTATTAACCACAGCTGAGGTTGATAGCTTTTCTGCTATCATCAGAAAGCGTATAGCGTCCCTGATACAGCGGGTGCGCGGCAGCTCAAACAGCCTCCTGAAGACCGTGGCGGGGAGGTTAGACGTGGACAGTGCAATAATGCAGCACTGGACTCGCGTCCACCTAACTAAGGACACTGCTATCACGTACAATAGATATGCGGGATAGTATAGTAAAAATTTGTTTACAAATTTGTAAACAAATTTTTCTGTTACTAACATAGTTGATAAGTTATTTGTTACTAACACTATGGATTCCGGTCCGAAATAAATGTTTTTTTTATTTTTTATTTTTTATTTCTTGTTGACATGTGAATTATTATTTTTTTGTATTTAATTGTTCATTTATTGTATTTATCATGGTTTTTGACATTCTCTTTATTTTATTAATTGTAATTTGTATAATAATTTTGACAATCATAATGCAAATTCTTATATGTGACATCGAATGTAATATATATTGTAATTTTGTATTATGAGATAAATAAAACTAAACTAACTAAACTAAACTATAACTTTTTCCACTATTTTTGATAATAATGGCGAGATACTTATTGGTCGTAGGTCCTTAAGTGAAACTGGATTACTTAGTTTCGGGATTGGTTCTACGAGAGCTTTTTTCCAGGCGTCGGGAAAAGTTTCAGTTTCGATTAAAATATTTATGATGGTGGTTATGACTCCAAATTTACGCGGCAATGTTAGTATTATCATGTCCAGTGTAATACGATCTGTTCCTTGCGCGTTAGTTCTAATTTTTGATATAATTTAAAGACTGTCATTTCGTCTAATGATTTTAAATTAAATACCGCTGGACCAAACCTATTTGTTTGAAAGTAAACTATTTCTGATAGACTAACGTTAGTGCCTGGAACGTTGAGGAAATGATTATTTATTAGCTCGGGGTCGTTTATACCACCTGGCAAGTCTGTGCGAACCTTCTTAAAGTCAACTACATTATTTTCTGTTGATGGAATGTTCGAAAAAGGCTGTTTTTTCATTATAAAGCGTAACAACGGTAACCAGAGATTTCAGTTCTTTATAAGATTTTTTATCACTATTTTAATTAGTTCGGCGGTATTTAACATGTGCTTCATCTCTCAACCTTATCATCTCCTTTACAGTGTAAGTGATCCATGGATAACTTCTATCTTTACAATATGAGGTTTTAATAGGTGCATGTTTGTCGAATAATCTGATCACTTGCGCGTTGAAAGCTAATACTGAGTCGTTTACATCATCACAGAGTACCTCTTCCCACTTTATCTCATTCACTTCTGCACATCTTTTAGTGGTCTTTAAGGTATCCAACGGGGTGTTGGTCTAGGTTTTTTTATTGTTAGTTTACATGTTAAAAATTCATGGCCGCATGGGTGACAACAATGCATTATAGTAGTGCGAAATCGTCCCAACGACATGGAACAAACATCAATGTCAATCAAGTCAGAGCATTTGTTTAATGTTTTAATGAAAACCTACGGTTTCTTGTTCCCTTTAGAACTTTTTTTATTTGAAAATAATATTTTAAATAGGTAGAAATTAACCGGCTTCTTAGCAAGTCAATTAATTGAACCATTATATTGGGTTTCATTTCAAAGTGAATTGAGATTTAATTAAACTAGTAAGTAAAAAGATAATTATTAATCAAATTCAAGTTGCATGTATTTCGCGTTTTTTTTAACTGTCTACGAACTAACTCATCGTGCTTATCGTCAGCAAATAGGACGATGCAAAACCTGCATGGTATTAGAAGGCAGCCACTAGAGGGCACTACTGGTAACGAAATTGCCTAAAACCAGAAACTGAGATTGGTCGGTCGTCGTCGGTTTTGGCCGACGAGGCACCACCAACTCAAGGCTCTCGGAAAAATATGGGGCCGCGATAAATCTTTCCGCACTGTTAAATTTTTATTTTTCCGGTTATACACTGCAGAGTTACAATGTTGTGCATTTATTGTGTGCCTCAAATATGTCTTATTTATTTATTATTTCGTACACAAAGAGACAAATTACAAAGAAAACATAAGGAAAATAAAATAAAAAACATAATAAGGAGTACAAAAGTACAGGTTAGCTTCTTCCAGCAGACCATGGCGACAGGAAAAACTCATTTAAAATTGTTATGGATAGACAAATGTGTATAAATGGAAATGTAAATGAGTTACTTAATTCAAAAATCTTAACAAACTAAAAACCACTAAGTACATGTTTTACTTACAAACAAGTGAATTAATATTCTACAATAAATACATAAACATATGGATAAACATAATAGTACATACAATAAATAAAATATAAATAAATATATGTATACATGTAAACATAATGGTCCAATGCAATTTAAGTAAAACTCAAAAGATGTTCTTTTAGCAGTCTTTTGAAAGAACCTACAGTGCCGCATTCGCGAAGAAATACAGGCAACTTGTCTTGTGTTATTTTTGTTTGTAGGTAGGTACGCTTTTAAGTGTAAAACATAATAGTGAAGTTAGCCGCCTGGATTCATGTCCGTATACGCAACAGGACCCTGCCTTTAATTCGATTTACAGTTACAGTTTAAGATCAGTAGTATTTGATACCTTCCAAATCGTATAAATAATAAATAAGGACCTCAATTGCTACAAAGAAATCTCAAATGATTTTCCAGCAGGACCCTCCGCCGTTTGAAGGTCTTCAGACCAATGGTACACGGCCCCGTTTAGCGACATACCTATTAGTACCTTAAAAATACTTTGATGTTATTTTCAAATTGTTATTAGTTTAAGAGGAATGCACCTGCGAAACTTTGTTCATGCCAGCAGGACCCTTTTATGCTTTGACGTTCTCAGCCCAGACAGTCAGATTTATTATCAGCATTTTATTAGCACTTTTCAAAAAACCATACGTTTAATTCAAATATATTTGTATCTCAGCAGACAATTTGTATTGAAACTTTTAGTTTTACGTAGCCAACGAACGTTTAGTTTGTCTGATGTATGAGCGTCCTCAGTCAGTTTTTAGCATAGTGGCTACTCATTGAGGATTTTATTCATTTAAACCTGCCTATTTAGATGTATTTTTATCTGTATGAACATAATAAAAAACACTATGTGTATTTAATGTCGGTAAAAAATAAGAAATAACATACAAAATTCTTTAATGATATTAATATACACGAAATAAAAAAAAAACAATTAGGTATTTTAATTATAATAATAACATAACTTAATAATAAGCTTGATTTTTAATAGTTATAATTTAACAAAAATTAATAATTTTGTGTATTATCCATGTCATTACATTAACCATATGACATTAACATTGTAAAAAAGATATTTAACTTACAAAACCATTACTTTGCATGGCATTTTGTAAAAGATAATGTGTGTGATCTTTTAACGTGACAAGGAAAGAATTACTAAAAAGAATACAGTAATTTAGTTCGTGTATTTTTAGAATAACTGTGTTTTGCCTACTAAACAATCGTCATTGCATTTATATAATCTTACTAATGCTTAATATTTGTATATAAAACATAATGTACCTGTATTTTTTCTGTAAAGTTACTACTGATAACATTATTGCACAGGTCGTCATAACATTCCCACTTTTTATCCTTTCTCAAGCAGTGAGCTCGATAATGCCCAATTCCAGTAGCACTACCCGGGCAATACTGTATTGCAGACAACAATCTATACATTTCATCTTTAATAAATAATTTTTGGGGTATATCACATAATGATATCGGCGCAAGCTCATTCAAATCAAATGAAATGATATCGGACAATAAGGTACGTAGAACGGTCGAGCAGATACTTGCTTAATTAAAGTTGAATATGGTGCAATAGTGCTTAGCTTTACCAAACTCAATATGGGATTCGTATGCAAAATGTTCTCCTTTCTTATTTCATTTGACGTAGCGTTTGTAATTTTGGAAGAAATGGTGATTCACGTTCATCAGACGGATTTAAATCATTAGCCAACTCTGATCTTACTACAATAGCAGGTTCAGAATGAAGACGTTTCTTCAATTCGCGCCTTTTATCACTTGTCATACGTTTTTGTTTTCCAGAATCATGTGTGAAATTTTTATTCAAATTCGTCACAGTACAATGCACACTCATACACTGGTTGCAATATCCATTGCATTTAACAATTCCAGATAGATAAACTTGGTCATTTTTCATACACCAAATGCACCAAAGTTCTTGGGCTATTATGTTTGACCACTTACCTGTCGGTAATATTAATCATCGATGAAATATTTGATTCGATTTTTTATAATCATTTCTATGGGTACAAAATACCTGAGGTTCAATTTGTTGCCATTTTTAGCAGTCCATTAAAAAGTCATATGTATTATGGTTATCACTTACACTGCAGTCACTATTACTTTCTGATGTGGCATAATAGTCTACTATTTTTTTATAAGGAAATGTAGCATTAAAAAAAGTCGTGTATTCTTTTTTATAGATATATAAACTGCTTTAACAGTCATACGGTTGTTAAGCTGCTGCGCTATTTCACTGTAAACTATGTCAGTGGTGGTAATGAATGTAAATGAATTTTTAAACTTTTCAATCACTATTTTCTGCTCGATAAAACTAACTGCTGCTTTCTTGCCTCTTTTTACGGCAACTTTACGCAAACAAAAACAAGTGATCGCGCTAATGTCAGTTGGCTACTGAATGCGTACTGTGCAAAATTTCTCGACACTACACCGAGAACTGTTTTAGCATCTACCCTCAATTTACCACAAAATTAATTGTATCATTGAAGACATTTAATCGTAAAACCATCATGATAAAAGTTTTAAGACAAATTGTCTGCTGAGATACAAATATATTTGAATTAAACGTATGGTCTTTTGAAAAGTACTAATAAAATGCTGATAATAAATCTGACTGTCTGGGCTGAGAACGTCAAAGCATAAAAGGGTCCTGCTGGCATGAACAAAGTTTCGCAGTTTAAAAATAATATCAATGTATTTTTAAGGTACTAATATGTCACTAAACGGGGCCGTGTACCATTGGTCTGAAGACCTTCAAACGGCGGAGGGTCCTGCTGGAAAATCATTTAAGATTTCTTTGTAGCAATTGAGGTCCTTTTTTATTATTTATACGATTTGTAAGGTATCAAATACTACGGATATTAAACTGTAACTGTAAATCGAATTAAAGGCAGGGTCCTGTTGCGTATACGGACATGCCTGGATTCGTCTACCAATATAAAAACACCTTGAAGGCTTGTTTGAAAATTTACCATTATCAACAAAGGTGTGCATCAGCTAAATTATCCACCTACTTATCTGTTTGGTACTCATGTTGACGTCACGTCTAGAGTCTAGACTATATTTTCCCAGAATGGCTAGATATTCGTAGTCACTGAAAGATAACTCGGCACTCGTGCAGGTTGGTGGATTTGTTTGCTGGCGAAGTCGAAACCGAACTACTTCTGCTTGAGTTATACTTACCTACATAGTTCTTCAAGGTGACCATGAAATTATCGGCAATGTGCTGCCACAATAACAGTTATGAGTGATATCACGGTTCAGTATATGGATGCAACGGTTCTACCCATTAATCAACATAGACACTGAAATAAATGGTCTGAAGAATGCTAAATAAAGCTCATCATAGTACTTTCATATTCATTAAAAAAGAATCCTGCAAAACATCAGTTTCATTTTTGCAGATTCTATACAGGGTGACTAGGGATTCATTGGCATCCTTTTAAAATAGGAACCTACTATTGACATACAGTACTTTATCTACCCTATAGTATGAGGCTATTTAGTATGTACAAAATTGCATATTTTTAACATTATAAACATCATGTTTAATACGTGGCAATTGTTTGTACGACTTAAATATATAACATTTTGTACCTATTAAATAACCTCATGTAATCCCTACATACAAAACTGCATATTTTTAAACCTTATGAACATCATGTTTAATACTTTGCAATTGTTTTTAAGGTTTAAAAATATGCAATTGTGTGAAGTACTGTATATCATGAGTAGGTTCTTATTTCGAAAGGATGCCAATGAATCCCCAGTCACCCTGTATAGTATATTTTGTAGCTTGACTGAGACCGCTGAGCGGTTCCTGCGGTCTGCGGGCCGTCGTGCGGAGGAGAAAACAATAACGTGGCATGATTTTTTAC